>JAWWMP010000165.1:12968327-13030291 GCA_035047865.1 Dendrocincla tyrannina
ATCTAATAAATCCATCAGTGTAAGGAACGTTTTCCAGAGACAGCAGTAAAAGTCCAAAAAGTCCATGGAGTATTTAATAAAACTAGAGGTGATTAAAAAAAAAAAAAATAAAAGCTATTTTGGTATTGCAATAATGAAGAAAAATTTATATTAATAGCTGTAGAATATTTTAATAACTTCCATTTGTTACAGTAGCAAAATGAAGAAAAAAATGTTTCTTTAACAATAGTATTGCAAAAGTATCCAAATAGGAACAAAGTAGCAGGCCATTTGTTGGAAATACAAGCTACTTTTATTTTGTATGCATACAAAATGTCATAATTTGTAATCTGTATCAGGCTTTCTGCCAGCCTTGTCCAGAAATTAATCTAAGACTTTCAGAGCTAGTAGCTCTGAAGGGAGTACTGGAGTTTCTTCAGTGTCCAAATCACAATCAACGCTTCTGCATTCTTCACAAACCACAAAACTATGCCACAGTAACCTGGGTTATCTGCAATTAAACCTTCCATATGTAGATCTGAATATTAAAATTAAGGTGACAACATGAGCTTCATATCAAGACCAGTTGTAAATGCCACCACATTGTTAATAGACACTGTTCACACAAAGCTGTTTCAGAAACACAGCTTTAGAAATTGTGCAGTCCATTAAAAAAAAAAAAAAAAAGGAAAAAAAAAGTTAGTGTGGCAAGATGTAAATTTACTCCCTATTCCCGTGCTCTGTTTGTTCAAGTTAAAGACTCTGCTTCTGTTTGCTTTCGCACCCTATCATAATCCCTCCTTAAAATACCTAGCGTCAGAAATTTCCTAATCCATGAGAGACTTCCAGGGCAGTAAAAGTGCATCTTAAAGTGCTGAACCTGCATTCATGAAAAAGTAGTACTTCCACCACAGTTTTGCTTCCCACCCCACCTTCAGTCTGATATCACCTTCATTTGTTTTCCCAGACCAAGCCAATCACTTCCTAAATGCTATGCCTCAGTTTCTTTTACAGGCAGTTTCCGAGACTCTCCGGCACGGAATGAGCTGTAAAACTACAACGAAGACTCAGACTCAACATCTTAGCAACTGGATGTGCGCTGTTTTTTTGACCTCACAGCAAGTAAGCTTCTACCTTATGCTTCCTAAATGACTAAATCTTTTTAAATTAGAAATACTGAGCAGAAAATTACGATTATCCTTTTAAAGTTTGTGTCCTCTAATGCTCTCTTTACCAAAGACAGGTTATCTGGCCAACATGTTTCGTTCTCCTTTTGTCTGGCCTATTTTAACAAAGAAAATAAAGTTGGCATAGTAAGTGTTTTTTTGCTCTCCCTGACTGCATGCTGCCTATCCCAGTCCAAGACAAAAAGCGCTTGGAGTAACCCTAACCTACTTTTCTCTACTACATTTCCACATGGGTACCAACTGAAATACTGAATCGATGAGGTAAACAGGAGGTGCCTCATTCAATATCATTGACAACCTCACACCACACAAAGCCTAAAAGTTAAAGTGCCTCTTCTTAAAAAAAAATAAAAAATAGTTTTTTAATATCAGCAAGCGCGTTAATTGAGGTAAAATGAACAATACTGAAATTGTTTGAAGACGGAATTAAATTTAATGAAATTCACAAACAAACCCCTTTTAGAAAGTAACAACATTTTTTTGAACATTAAAGAGAAACTCATTATATCAAGACAACTCCAGTGTAAAAGGCAACCCGACTTCAATCACTGCATATCTGCATGTTAATGAACTTGCTGTTTGCAGCAGGGACTGAACAGAGTAAGTAATGGGAAGACTGTCTTAAAGCATACAGTACACTGCAAAAAAAAAAAAAAAAAAAACGCCCCCTTTAATCAATGAAACACCTTTTCATTCGTACCTTAATAGCAACTGAAATGATTTCAAACGTAACACAAAGGGAAGATGATACTTAGTAAAGGTTTCTTTAAGACATAACATTTCTTGCACATTCTTTCAGCATTCACATGCTGTCAGCATCACTGTGGCAAAGACTTTCAAGTTTCAGCAGACAGATACCGCCTAGTACAAAGTCTTTGTCATAATAATTTCATTGCAGCCCCCTGATCAAACATCTAGACAAATCTGAGACTGAAAAGTGAGAGCTAACCAGTGACCTTTGATTAGAACCACAAGCACCAGTTTTAATAAAATGCCTCATTCATTGCCTTCCACTGCCAACAAGGAAGGTGTGTTTGAGCCTGAAAAATGTAGTCAATATACCATTTACACCCATATAATGATTCCTATTATTCACAGTTAGAATTTGTGACTGTAGCAAGAGAAACATAGACATCTTAAAATAGCTAAATGAAAACACACTGACAACATTCTACCTTTAAAATATATTCAGGAGCCTGCCTTTGCCTTTCTGTTGCCTGCTGCTGGCTTTCATGTCTTGCTGATCGTATTGTAATAGGGTTGGCTTTTTCCCCCCACAAGTCTCCATTTACACAATGTTTGGTTTGTTACTATTTCTCAAAAATCTATGGCTGTTGGCAAAGTCCAGTTTTAAGGGGCCTTTAAATTTGTACTTCACTTAAAACAGTGCCCCATTCAAATATAAGTTTATAAAGCTGCCTTTTTGTATATTACGCATGAATATTTATATACTAAATTTTGAAAATTCAACTCATTTTTGGAGCTGAACTTCCTACCTGACTTTGAGGGAAGCTTGCAAAAAGACTTAGCAAACTTTGCAGTTGTTCAACACATATTTTTGCTCAAAAAACATCCAAGCCGCTGGTCGATAATACAGAAGTCCAAGGAAATACAATCAAAATCCGTTTCACATATTTGTGCTTTAGCATATCATGCAAGAGGACAGAAAGGGGGTCTTATCACATCTACTTCCCACTTGAAAAGCGAAAGTCTTAAGAAGGGTAATAAATATTCAAATGACTTTGCACCACTGAGCTACCATATCAAGCTAATGATCTGTAGTCTGGAGCTCTATAAAAAGAAAGCTTACTGCCTGCCGTCACCTAGAGGTGTTGCTGTAAACACTGTGGGGGGATATTCTCCTCTCAGTGTGTGTGCATGTAACTACACTTAATGTTGTTTTCAAGACAGAATATATTGCTGAGTCGTAAAACAGAAAGGCAGGATGAAACAAATGAAGAAAAAAAAAAAAATGCAAGGACAAAACGAATTAAAAGAAAGTTTCCGGAGATTTAGCTTAACTTCTTTCTTCACCATGCTCTGAAGGAGTGGGTTTGTATTTCAGGCCTCACTTGTCTAGCCACAAATAGGAGAGATAGAGATATTCAGTCATACCTATGATGGAAGCTCATGGCTAGTTAACTAAGAGCAAGATGGGTGAACTCCACAGCCTGCCAGAGCCTGCCGTAATCTTGAGTTCACTGTGACAGAACTATTGAGGTTCCAAAGTTGAACAGTCCAGTGCACTAGAGAACAGCCCCCTTCAGGCAGGAAGAAAACAGGAATAAATGACAGATCTGTTATGAACAGTCTGCATCCTTGCTAGAGCACAGATAAAGCAGGTATATACCCCACAAAAGCCATGGAGAAAAGGCAGCTTCATGTATATAAAGAACTATTTCTAACTGTGTATATATGTAATGGAATAAAAAGTTTTATCTTTATTAAAAAATATTGCATAAGAGAGATGGTCTGCAATTAAAGCATAGGCCTGGAAATGAGCCATATCTTCCAAGTTTGAATTCTGGCTAGGACCCAAACCATCTTGAAACCTTCCTGCTTCAGTTTCCCAACTGGAAAAGTGAGAATAAACATACTTGCCTACGTTGTTTCTCTCTGAAGAGTGGAGGACTAATTAAACACAGTGTACTAGGATCTTGTCTATTTGGAAGCTCCAATGTCCCTTATCACCTCTAAACAAGCATAGAAGACAAATTGCAATTGTGCATCTTCTGTCTTGCATACATGCACTTTCTAACATGCAATAGAGTTTAACCACGGTTATGCAGAATATTTAGGTTATTCAGAGAAACTGAAAGAAAACTGCATGGAAAAGACATATAGAATCAAAAGAAAAAAAAAAAAAGCTCCTCCAAGGTCCATATCTAGTTTCTTCTGAGTCTTACTCTTATAAAAGCACTAACCTCCTTCTAAATCTGGAGGAAAATGTCTGTCATCAGAATCCCTCAGGTTCCTCTCACCAAAGACAGCAGGGCTTTAAATGATGAGCAACCTGGAACTGGATAGAAAGGGAGGGTGAACCAGTTTGTCTCTCCCAACACAGTGACATAGGTCAGGCTTTTTCTTTCTCTGCTCTTTTTTCTTACAGGTTGTATGGCAATCCGTGCCAGCCCAAAGGTGGCTGGTGACACCTTCCTGTCTAACATACATAGTAAGCAGTACTTTGCCAGTTCTTTGAACTTTTAAATCAGTTGGAAGAGGCAAAGTTCTGTTCAGATACCAACTTTTGACCTATCATGACTCCATCAGAGCTGAACTAATCAAGTTTACTCAGCAGCCATTCAAAGTCTAAGACCTGAATCAGCCACAGTGTCTCCCTTACCAGGATACCAGGAAGGGTCCTGTTCAGCTTCGGTACTGAAAGATGGCGTACACATGATTTCACAACGTCCTTCCAGGACCTGCCTACAGTACCTCCAGCACTTCTGGCATCTCCAAAAAAAGGGACCCTCAACTGGTCGCTCTTCAAATGTCTGGCACACAGCTCTGAAACAGGACTATGGGAAAGGAAGTGAGTCCTGACTCTGTGAACACATATGAGATGCTCAACAAGAATAAGAAGCTAAGACAGCTAAAACATCTCTTACATCTGAATGATCATTTTGAATTATTTAAAAAAAAAAAAAAAAAAAAAAAAGGAGGAAAAGGGGGAAAAGAACCCTTATTTTCTTTCATTTGAAGGGTAAAAAAAAACTCCACAAAAGCTACCTTCTGGACTGTCTAAGCACACAAATCTAGCTCATGAACAACAGATATGCAAACTCTTTGCTACTACAGAATCAGGCTCAAGGAACTTGATTCTGTTTACACTCCAAGCCTAAATGATCCCTGAAAATATAATACAGGTTTAATACCCTGATTCATTATCTCTTTACGAAAGCACAATTGAATGGCTGAGAAGAAACTTTATCACCTTCTACTGATGATCTCCTGATTGTATTTATATATTTTAAACATGCAAGAAGAGACAAAGACAACTTCTCAGAAGTGCTTTGAGTGCTGTGGAGTCTAACAAAAGCCAGAAAAATCTAGCGCTATCTATCTGAAACTGCTAGGGAATACTGTCTATGTGTGTACATCCTACACCTTTAATGACTAGGCAATTTTCTTTCATTCTATAACAGAAAAACTAGATAGACTGACCCATCAGAAGGCTACATTTCTTACTTTTTGCTATATGGGTTCTGTGCAACCATGGACTTTAAACATATTTTAGAATAGAATCAGCCTTTTTCTCTCAGTAATTAAAAAATTGCTTAATGTCCATTCACACACTAGACATTTTTACAAGTTTTCACTTGAAGATAACCAAATATAATTACTACTGTAATACAATATAATACAACTCTTTGTTTCTTTCCTGGAACTGCCTGGACTTACATGATTATTGCCACCAAAATGATGCAAAACAGACTGTTAAGCGTTAGCTCTAAGTTAAGTGGTAACACGATCTATTTAGTGGCACACTTATCAAGTCAGTTCTACTGCTGTTTATTTAAATAGAAATTGAAATATTAGCTGTTCAACAAACTCCAGGCATTATGTGCAGCAAATTGAGTGCACTCTAGACCTTCCTATAAGGAGAGAATTTTTGACAAGTCTTCCCTAAACAGTTTCCTATTCTGAGGTACAGTAACATCTCTAACAGTCAAGGAAAATAAATAAATAAATAAATAAATAAAGCCGCAAAGATAGAGTGCAGACACATTCGCATAATGATGCTTACCAGGGTAACAGTCCTGAAAACGGACTGAAACAGTCCTGAAACAGGCTCTGAAATTACAGGCTAAGTGAAAGGATATTCCATCCAAAATCATAAAATAGTCAAATGGATTCCTGATAGTACATATTGTTGGCTAACAATTTGTTTTAAAACAGTTTTACATCTTACCTTTCAAATTATGGAAGAAAGGAAGAGAAATATTCCTACAATCTCATACCCTTGAGGGCATTAGACCTATTCAACAAATACTTCAGCCAGCTAACCAGATTTTGTCAGGTACCTTTGTAATCCCTTTAAAAATTCTCTCCAAGACTCAGCTCTACTACCCATATTTTCTTTCTTTATATATGCTTTCAATGTTGTGATTTGAGATTATAGAGCTAAAGGATAATTTTGTATTCCACTGTTGCCACCTGTCAGTGAGTATTTCCTAAGGGCAGTGCCACTATTCCCAGAGCTTCACACATCCATATAAAGGGTTGAGTATTCATTCTGAACTATCTGGCTCTGAATGTTCAGCCATAAAGATTTTGATTTGATGATAAGAGTGTTGCAATGTAGGAAAACCAAAGGAAAAGTCAAGCAATGTTATCTAAATAAGCCAAAATCATTATGCCTGATCAAAGCTACCATACAGCTACTTTTGGTCAATCAGCATAGCACAAACAGCATATTTTCTACTGCAAGATAAACTTCAGAATTGACCCTGAAAGCTTTCAGTGAGAACAGCCCCAAAATAACTAAATCACTTGAACAAGAATCTCATAACAATCCACAAAGACCTCAGAATCATAGAGAGAGAAAGAGGGAGAGAAACAGGGAGAGAAAGAGAGAAAAGTACATTCTTTATAAAATTTTTTGCATGTCTGAAAGTATTAAATGCATAGCAAAAATTACACTGGTGTCTTGTGTCATGACTAAACAGTATTGGTTTAGTTCTTACTTGTGGTGTGATTTTCGGGGGTCTTTTACTGGAAAAATACTACTCTATTGTACACATTTTTAATAGATGATTCACTTGCTTGATACTAAATGGAAAAAATGCCTTAGTAACGTAATCAAAAATATGCAGGCATGTGTTTCCAAAATTAATTTTGATATTTCCTGTCACTGAACTTGCCTCATCAGAGCATAATAGTAATTTTATAGTTGTAGCAATGCTGATTTCACCACATAAGAATCTACAGGAACACTTGAAGTTGCGCATGTTCAAGACTTTTTTTCTTTTTTTTTTATCCTGAACAGCTACACAGACAGTAAAATTCAAATGCTTATCATCTTCCCTTTAAGTCACACAGAAACTGGATTCAGAATTTCCAAAGGACAATAGTTGAAATTGCAATCTATGCACAGCTACAGTTTCTCTCTTACAAAAAAATGCAAGCCTAAGTAATCACTACTAAGCCTTTGCTCACCATTGAAATCGCTTTCTTACTATTTAAAATGTATATCTTGATCCTTTTAAGTAATTAGGCAATCAGTAAAAAAAGAATTTGGGCTATTACAATTATTGTTCGAGGGTTAATTTATATAAGCACTGCAGGGGCTATATTGAACACTTATTTTATAAAAGACCTTTTCCTCCTCTTTCACACAATGCTTTTCAGAAAATAAGCAGTTGCACAAAAATGTTAACATATGGCAGTATTTTTGGAACTGCTGTAGAAATTAAAGGCAATAAAATTGCCTTGGACAAGAAAGGACAAATAGGCCAAACCAAATAATTATTCTTGCAGCCTTCTTTAACCACTAACTCCATTTTATATGCAGTTTCCGATCTCTCATATTAAATCTGATCATATATATTTCATTCCATTCTTAAAAATTTCAGTAGACAACTTCAGTGCTAACCTACAACTGCCCTGTCAGACAATCTTTGATGTCACAGCATAATAGCTCCTGAAAGAACAGCGCTAATACTTAATGTAACATGAAACCAGGGCCCTGCAGTGGGGCTGTCTGCTGTCAGGAACAAACAGTTTCACTGCTGTTCCCCAGAAGTGACAAGATTGAGAACTAACAGGGCAGCACCTCCTTACTGCTACAGGAGACCTGTGCACCACAGTCACTGGAAAATCCGATTTCTTAAATATAACACCACAGCTAAAAATAAAAATGAAAAAAAAAATTAAAAAACCCAAACCTGAATAACAATACCCTGCATTGCAGCCATAGTTCATATGAGATGTTCCCTTCATCTGCTGTAAATACAACTGTGCTTATGTGAAGAGAAATTATTTCTATGCTTCAAATGATAAAACAGGAATCTGTGTTTATATGGAATTTCTTAAAATGTCATGCTTGTAAATAAAGATATTTGTGCTGCCTGATGCATCCTAAGTTCCTTTCCAAAATTTATTATTTTACTTGCTATGACCTTTGCACTTCTGGTTTTGTGTTGAAATTTTAAGTTTAAAAGTATTGCTAGTCGACCTTCAGCAGATCACATAAGATACTTTTCTCTGTAGCTAACCCAGGTGCTTACAGGCCTGCCTATGAACTTATTATCGGATTTTGACTAATGAAAACCACTGCGCCCAGGAGAAAGCATTGGAAAGATTGGATTCCAAAATCTTGCCCCCTGTTCTGAATGATTCTGAATGTCACTTGCTCCGTGCCCCTTTCAACAAAGCTAAAGGGTCCCATGGGAGGGATGAGATACTCACAGAATCAGGTCCCATATGTCTCTGCTTTGTGCTCCATATTTTTACCTCATTCAAAACATTTTTAAGATTCGTGTGTAACATTGCTTTAGGTCAAAATATATTATTATACATGAGTACCAAGCTCCCATGGAAATCAGTTCCATTGCTGGATTTATTTTCTCTCTTGGAAAGCTGACTAGTCTATTTTATAAACTAGCAATAGCTGTATTTTTAAAGTTTATAAAACCTGGCCTCTGGCTAACTTGTAAACATAGGATATATTATCCTTTTGTTTGTAAAGCTTAATCCTACAACTGTCAAGCTGAATAAACCTTTAGAATAATAGTAAAAATACCAAAAAAAAAAGAAATAGTCATCACTAACAGAAAAATGAACTCAGATTGTGATAAAAATGTCAGTGGTACAATTTTTGATGTATTTGGCACTACTCATAGAACGGGGAACATTTTTATCATTCAAATTTCTTAAAAGCATTCTTGGGCCCTCTGATTTTAAAAGTCATAAAGTGATAAAATTTTTTAAAGTATCTATGCTTCACCATCCTCCTTCAATGAATCTCGGTAGCTAGCAAAAAAAAATAAGTCGTAGCAGTTTAATCAGGTAGGACCTTACTGACACTGAATTGGAAATTAGATTCTTCTGGTAGGTTTGGAGCACAAGTCCATACAGCAGCACTAAAACTCCCCGCTAATATCTTTGCAACTCTCAGCATTTGTTCCCAGAACATACTTAAACATGACAACCATGGTGCAAACACTGAGTTAGAGACATTCTTTATACCTTGTAGTCTAAGTAGATTACACAAGAGGAAAGAAGGGTACTGTGAGTAAAGTAACATGTTAGTAATCATGGTCTGTGGCAGCATCAAAACAATAGATAACGCCAAGTTCTCCTCCCTCGCCCTAAGTACTGGCGCCCACTGCTCCCTGAGCTACATCAGAGGCGTGTGTCGTTCCTCCTCTTATGAATGCAACCAGAACTGTTTAAGAAGCCACTGCTCTCCCTGCTAGAACTCACTGTCCCTCCACTTAGACACTGGTTGGTTTGAGCTGTGGTTTCCACTAACTCCTTTTGCCACACAGTGACATTACATTTGAAGCATTCACAGAGTCATTCACTGCACCTCAGCTGAGAGGCAGGAAAGAGGAGCTAAACGTATGATTTCTTCTGTCCCTCCAGCTAGACGTGCAACAACATGCCTGTCTACACTCTAATCTATGCTATATAAATACTTTACCTCAGCTATTTTAAAGACAGAGAATAAAAAGAAAGACAAACAGTCAAGATTTAAGCTAGCACTTAACTGTACCCCTATTCCATCTTGGTAGGAGAAAACAAAAACTCTTACAGAGACAATGAAAGTCTCTTTCCTCAGTGGCTTGCAAAGGCCAAGGTTTGTTCCTGCTGAGGAGAAATGGCATCCATTCTTTGTTGAGGACATCTAGGATTTTCCTCAAGATTCTTTTTTTTTTTTTTTAAATTCAATTTTTTCAGTTGATCCTTTGTGATATTTGGCCAGGAATTTAGGGAACAATGGACAAATATTTATTTCAAATTAATGTCATTGACAATAATCATACAATAACAGAAAAACATTCTCTGGCTTCTGTAACACTACTGAGGTGGTGCCAAGATTATGTTTTGTAGCAGAACAGGTGAGAGGAGGAGAAGGAAAACAATTAGAACCATTACCTTATGTGGCCAAGACTTTTGAGTCAAGACCAAATATCTGAGAGTACTGCTTAGAGATCTTAGTTCAGATAAAGCCCACTGCTAATTATTAGATGAAGAACATTCTTTCAGAATGAGGAAAAAAAAAAAACTGATAGAAAACAGAGAGAACTTGGAAACAGAAAAAGTCAATGTAAACAAATATCATTTATTTTCAGAATTTTATATACTAACTGTAGACAGTCATTATTAATTTCTGCAGATAAACAATATAGTTCAAAAAAGGAAGAAATAAAATCTGGGTCAAATGTTGGTCTCCTGATCAAAAATCTTAGCATTTTCACATTAAACATAAGTTGATTATAAAGAACATATTTATTTAGCATTAGTAATTATGTAAAATGAGCCATTCCCTCTAGAGATTATCCATAGCCTTCTAGACAAAACAAGCCCCAGAAGTTTTTAATCCTGACCATGTTACGGGCTGACCATTAAACAAAGGAGCAGGTCAGTGAGGAAATTCATAAGCAAAAAAAATTATATAAACCAGCACTAGTGAATAAGGATTCAGTCCTCCAAAGTGCTAAGCATGTTGGCTCCAATCCAATGAAGTACTTAAATACATGCTGAATTTTAAGCACATACATAGTCTCATTCCCACTGAGATTATTCATGGGCTTTAAAACTCACCATGTGCTTATACAGTCTCTTGAACTAGGACCAGAGCATTTGGTATCTTCCAGGACTTGAACCTAGAGTGTTATGAGCTGGACCCGAAAGAGTTCAGGCAAATGAATTTTTTATCTGCCTTAGTCAATAACTCTGAATTTTATTCCAAAGATGTGACCCATTCAGAAATTACGAGTTCAGATTCTTGACACCCAAACCAAAAAAAAAAAAAAAAATTTCCCTAGGTCTAGACAAGGGGCCAAAGCCCAGCAACTCCTCTGGCTGAGAAAACCCATGCACTGCTGAGTTTAGTTATAACAATCATCATTGCCTGAAGTATTGGGAATAAATGCCAACTATCCATTTCATCATTGCTATTTATTTTAATACAAAAAATGTGGCAAGAGGCAAACTGCTCTTCACACATCTGATCATACTTGTTATGGCTCCAGCACCAGAGAACAGGCAGCCTGTGGCTGTCAATGGCTTCTGGCAAATGAGACTCTCTTTACCCAGTCATTGCCTTCACCACAGGTCTGGAATTCACCATAAGGAGAGTGAAGCCCATGTGACACCAAGAATGCTTTTGGACAGGCAAAATAGCAGAAAAGCAAAATGCAAATAAATTTATTTTGCACATCAAACAAATCATGGCTAATATTAAACAGCCTTTTATCTGTGTGCAAAAGGGGTTGTTTGTTTTATGTTCTGCCCTTCTTTTTTCCTTTTCAGGGCCCTATTCATTGCACACGAAAAAGAAAAAAAAACTGGTATACCAAATAATTTTAAACACAAGTAAAGGCATTTTATGAGAATCTTACCTTTTAAAATGCTTTGTAAAATATTGACACATTAATCAAGTGAATACTTGCACAGAGAAACTTATTGGGAATAGAAAGAACCACATGCACCTTGACATCAGAAACAAGATTTGAAACAAAGTGTGAAAGGCTATTTTGTGCAGTGGCTGCTGTGCCTCATTTGGACAGCTGCATTACACTGTGGCATAGAAATTAAATAGTGAATACGCATAACCAGTCATAAAGTGATCCTAAAATAATCAGTCGGCTGCCACGATCTAAGGGCTTTAACTAGATGGAACATTGCTGTGGGGATCCATTTGCTGGTCTACAGTATTCACCAAGAAAAAGCCTTAACATGCGCCATGGTGTATTTTTACATGCTCAAGAATTCCAATGAAGCCACACCAATGAATGATCTTGCTAACCTTGGATACTCTTAGCAGAAACATTGAGGATATATGGATCCTTCCCTGGAAGCTTCAATGGCTCAATGCCTCTTATGACAAAGCTTCACGTTTCTTGCATTTTTGGACTGGCTCCCTATTTGTTACCTCTGCAACACAACTAACAGGCCAGCCTGCACCTCAGTCACTGAAACATGGTGCAGCAGGTCTAGCCCAACCTAACATGCAAGCTGGAAGGCTGCAGGCCATGGTCTAGTTCTTCTGAAAGAGCTGCCTATCAGAAGAAGTCAAAAAAAAACCTTCTTGCTAAAAGTACAAGAACCGCACAATTTTCCAGAAAGCTGAGAACATAGGGAAACTATTCTTCCCTTTTACATAACACGATATTCATGGTTCTGGAGGTTGCACATCCCAGTTATCAACAGCTGTTCAATTACTCCCCTTCTAAGTTCAATTAATATCCCATTTGACTGTGAGTGACAAAAATGCTGATTTTAATATCTCATCCTCAGTCCTTGGAAAGTCGAAGAGTATAAGTGGAGAAGGAGAATAAAGCCATTATATGTGTCTTTAAAGGCTGCATCCACTAAGCTGATTTGCCCCCACACATCCTAGGTTCTTTTCCTGTCTCTCTGCTTCTCATCGTATCCCCATTCCTCCTTTCGCCCCTCATGTTTCATCTCATTCAAGTATTCTCTCTCCCTTCCCATCCCCAGAAACTGACTACAGGTTCTAAAGTACCTATTTCTTTTCTGCTTTGCTTTTAGCTAATTTCAAACCTTCACAGCTAGCAAGATCAAAAGGACATAAAATACAACTTCATTTCACATCAAACATTCAGATCGCAAATTTGTGTGCAAGTGTATTGGGATTGCTAATTTATACTGATCACCTAGAATCTCAATCCTTTGAACAATATTTGTTATCAATCGGTTGCTAAAATGATGAGTAAAACACAGAAACATTTAAGATTCATCATAAATGATGAATTCATGGGCTGACCATATAAATAATATTTATGCACATTTGCTAAAAAACACTAAAATGACAAAACTGATCCACTTAAATTTTCCCCTACTTTTTCTCAGACAGCAAGGACAGGTAACTTGTGTCCCAAAGAATTTACTGGGTATAACTTGATGAGCAACAGAAAAGGAATATGGAGTTCAGTCTTCAAAACAGTAAGAACTAAAGGGAACTTCTTTGACCACTGCCTATGACCTGCGTTAGAAGCCAGCATTACACCATCTATATAGAGATGTTTTAAAAATTTAAATATATCAAGCTACATCCAAATACTATCTGGCTGCAGAAATTCTCTATGCATGTTCAACAGCAATACGAACATTACAGTTACTATTCAATTATACTATGCATTCACTCTTCCTTCTCATCTTTGTCCTTTCATACCCTTCCCCTCCTCTTCCTCTCTCTTTGTTTTTTCATCCCTTCTTTTCTCCCACACACTTTCAAGAAGGTCCAATTCAGCACAGTGTGTCATCAGCAGAGACCAGAGACAGCTGCCGTTCCAGCTACAACAGTGAGTGGATTTTTTTAAAAAAAAAAAAAATCAAGGGATGGCTTTAAAGTTTGGGAGAGCTGTTTAAATTGAATATGTAATAACTCTACTGAGGATTTGGACTTCAGCTACACTCAATAGGGGTGCTTCATTACCTACTTGTGGGAATGTCACTTGTCTGTGATGAGGTCACAGCCTCCTGGCGGTAAATTCCGTATGTGCTGTTTAGCCCGGTCAGCTGAAAACAAACTAGCAGATGCCACACTGATTTGCATCCAGTTGCTATTGATACTAAAGGGACAATATGTGAAAGACAGGAAGTACCATGCGGGAGCCACACTTCAACAGAGTGAGGGGAAACGAGAGTTCACCTTCTTTATCTAATCATCCCATGCTGAATTAATGAAATAGAAAGTCTTCCACAACAGGAACACAGCAATCAAAGACGATTTGGGGCTGGATTTGTCTCTTCCTGGTTTATCAGTTATCCTAGGCATTTCTGTGTTACTTTGACTGGGCCAAGGGGAAGAGGGGGAATCCATCAGAAGTAGAATCAGCAACAGCTTATGCCTTGAAGTTTGCACTTCTATTAGAAATAACCCCTACAAATGATTCAGCAAAACAGTTTCCTCTTGCTCCTTTTGGGTTTGGTTATGTTGTATTCACATTGAATTCAACCTGTCCAAGGGAGAACTTCATAAATTAGAAACTCTAGCTAATCCTCAGCAGTTACTCTTTAGGTACCTTTTAGCTCTCCTATCCACATTTTCTTTTTCCCTGAAAAGACTATATTACACCCACAGCAATTCAAAGTCTTTCACTTTTACACCATCAGGATGACTTTGTGCCTGTAATTTGATCCCATTCCATCACAGAGTTGGGCAATGGTGTTTTCAAATCAACTGTTAGTGGGCACACCCATTCATACCGTGAAACACGTGGCAGCAAAGCTGCACTAAAATACACAGCAGTAGTAGCTCCTCTATCACTACTAGTTAGAGGTTTTGTTACATTCTTAAACATTACCAATTGAAGCTTTCTTGTTTAGAGGTGATGGAGAAGTTAAAAATAATGAGAATTTTTACAGACTGAAGTAAAAAGAGAAATCACAAGAAAATACTGTGTAGACCAGCCAGGAAAGGCTGAGGGAAGGTCTGCAAAGCAGGGAACAAGTGGTCACTGAACTGCTTGAATATACAGTAAACATGGTCCTTTCAAGTGTTGTGGGTAAGCACAGAGACACACCTGAGCTGACTCCACCACGTCTGTGTGAGTTTGCACAGAGGCACAATGAATGAAATGTCAGAGGAATTCCTTTGCCTAGTACAGGCTATCTGAAACTTGCCATTCCCCAGGAGCATCACGCATATGGTGCAGTAGCCTGAAGGCACGATAACACATAAACTCACACATCCCCAACCTGTGTAAGTCATTCTTGAAGAATAAAGGGAGCCTGTGATTTATCCACCTGCAGCAGTAATATAGCTCTGAAGCAGAAAGGCTAATAACATCAACTCCCCAAGTCTAAAGTAGTCAGATGCCAGAATGGCAAATATTAACACATTCTTCCACCTTTAGGCAGCAAAGTGGTTGTACTCTCAGTACTTTAAATCTACGCAGATCTTCTAGCGCAAAAACATATATTTTTCTCTGAGAGGTATGCTGACAGATTTGTAACTTGTGGTATTCTAAAAGTGATCAAAATACATAAATAACACCACTTAGAAAAGAACAATAGATCTGCTGCTCCACTACTCAGTAGAAATGAGAATATGCTTTGCCTTAATCCTTTTTCTAGAGCATTAGGTGGCAATACCTTTCTTTCTCTTCTGTTTCACATTTTTCCATCTCACTACACTTCTCTAAACTGACTCCTCACAGTCTTTGCAGCCATCATCCCATCGCAACACAAGTCAACTACCTTCTAGCTCATGAAATCAAGATGAAAAGCTCATCATATCTAATTTGTTTTGAAATAAATATAGATTCCATTAAATACCACAGGTACCATAATTTCTATGTGGAAAGAATGGGTAGCATAATGGAAACTAGAGCCTATGGAAGGCAACCAGAAAGCATAAAGGGTTTTCCTAGAATTCGTCTTTGACCTTTTGAGCAAGCAATGAGAATAGATACAGATAGCAGAATGTAAGAATGTATGCATGTAAACCAGAGGTAAATACTAACGTTCAATTGTGGGAACTACCATAACAAAATTACTCCTAAAACATTTTGAAACACATCTGCTTGGGTACATAAAAAAATTTTCATGTGCACATCTACATATATTTGCACTAAAGGTTGAATAAAGTATGTCCTCACTGCAGTGGTCTACATGAATCCCTTAGCAGAAGAAAAATATGAAAGGACCTGCAAGACAATAATATGCCCTCAGCAGATCAGGTGTGACTGAAAGACAAAAAGAAAAAAAAAAAAAAAAGGAAAAAGAAAAGGAAAACACACAGCCACAGTCCCCACCATTACAGGCAGCCAGCAGTCAGAATCCCCCCACCATGCTGCATACACTGTACCAGGATATCTACTGGAAGGTCACATATGGAGAGATAATTATCTAATACATGGTTTATATGACATGAGTTCCTGTTAATGTCATCCTGAAGCCATAAGAAATACCAGGGAGGCAAACCTGATTCCACCCTCACTGACACCAAATTATTCTCTACAGCAAAACCAAGGCAAACAGGGCCTTGACATGCAACCCCCCCCCCTCCTCACACAGTCAGAAAGGTCTTTCCATTGAACCCCAAAGGAACTGCATTGTGGCCTAAGGAATGTGTTTGTGGCTAGAGTAAAAAGGCACCCTTCCACTTAAGCAAACAGTGTTACACTGGCTTATACCAGCTGATATTGTCAAATATCAAAACATTCCTCTGAAATAGTTCAACATTCAAATACCATATATATCAAACCCTTCAAAATGTTAATTCTAATAACAGTAAGCCAGTCAGGCATATGGAATCCTTCATATACAGAATGCTCCCAAAATCTGAGTCATTATCTAGTTCTACCTATTAATTCAACAGGTGAATTTGGTCCTTCTGAGGTAAAACACTGTGAGTGTCCTTAGCACACTATCACGCCGAGGAAAGGATGTGAGGATTAACTGAGCCAGCTAAAACTATAAGAAGAATGTAGACAGGCAACTACATCGTATCTCAGCTGGAATTAGGCCATGACACTGAGGTTAACCCCCCCACTTGTGCAAAAATACCATGGGTTTTTAGTAACCACAAATGGTCAGGAGCTCAGTGGAACAAGCCCATCTACAGCAATAATACAGATGTGAAAAGCATGCAGAACAGCCTCTGGAAGGGGGGTATTCCAGCTCAAAGTAGCCACAGAAACGTACATCAATCATCTAAAACTGGACAAAATGTAATGAGATTGCAATATTGCCGCAATACAACACTGTCACAGCGCAAACATCTGTTTGAATACGAAGACTTCCTAAAAGCTTCACCTCGATAGTCCTTGGAGCATTAATGGGTAGAGCCTCTGTAGAACGAGTATCTGTGAGTAATGAGGAAACTTGCAGCACACACTGCCTCCTCCACACTGGGACACTGACCAATAGAGTTTGTGGAGTAAACAATTCAACGGCAGCCCTTCCGGAACAGCTCCTCACCAGGGCGATCCACTCAGGAATTAAAGTTGCATTTATTCCAGAACAGAGTTTCCAGATAGGGAGCACCCTGCAGTATTTTATGTCAATTTTCCCACAATGGCAGGTCCTTGGAGTAATACATTAATTCTTCTTATGTTGTGCAACAGTTATTTGAAATTAGTAAACACATATTGTTTCATTAAAAATATTATGTTCCACCACATGCACTTAATTTGCCATAAAGTATGGTATGTGAGAAATCACACAATCTCCAATAAATCTAAAAAGATACTAGCATTTTTGTTTCTAATACAAGATATTTTATGCAAGTAGTAAAATTTCAGTGGTATATGGAAGGGGTCTTACAGAAATACACAAAAAAATACGACTATAAACAAGCCATCATTCTGGTAAGAGGAAATACAAACAACCAGAATAAAAATAGTTGATGCACAAAAGCCATAATGAGGGGGTTGCTCAAAAAATAACTTCTACTTTGAATGGTTTGGATGAAATACAAATTATCCACAGAAAAGTGTGGACTGGCATAAATGTTTGTACAAAATTATAAGTATATTTCTAGAAGTATGCAAGAGACAACCGCCTGCATGCTGCACAAGGTCCCAACAACGCTCTGCGTAAGTGCTAGTGCACAGAGTCCAAACCACTGCATTTTAATTACTATGCAGCCTCAGATATATTGCCTTTGATATGGAAATGTTCTTGTTCTCTCATCTTCACATACGGTCTCATGCACAGAAATCTTTATCTGATTCATAAAAAATAAACTAGAATCCAATCTCAACACCTGACCTCAGTGCTTAGAAGTTTTTTACTAAGCATGGTGTCACTATAAAAAGAATGGGTAATATTGGTGTAAAGTTAGATATTTGGAGCAATGATATGAAGGATTTGCAGTTAGGAATCAGATCAATACTGCACCTCTGAGGTTTTAGAGTTTCCTGTTGCCTTATGTCAGTCTAACAGTGACTGGAGAAACAATTGACTACACCTTTCTGTCTAGCTCAAGAAGAAAGAAAAAATATTTAAATGACATCCTGTCTCACCACTGATAGAAAAGACACAACTCAGCCACTTGCTGTATGAAATAGGTTCTGAAATCTAATAAATCCCTAACATCAAACTTTCCACCTTTTTTTTTTAATTCAGATGTAACATTCCTGTGCATATTTTAAAGGTATGCACTACAAAGTTCACTCAGGAAGAAGCAAAACATTTCCCGAGCTTTACGCCAGCAAACAGGTAAAATAAACATAAAAATACTTAAAATACAAATCCATTACTTTCCCTTATCTTATATTAATATGCCGCCTGTAAGAAGGTTGAAAAATCTTGCTTCGACAAATTCTACCAGTCACTCAGAAAAAGCATTAAATATTCAGACCTATTTAGATAATTCTCCTAGCTCTATAGAATTACATTCCCTTTTTCTAAAGAATATGATCTGTGTAACCTCTCTATAGACTATAATGACCCATCTGTAAATCATTTTGTTGCAGGTTATCTGTTTTGTATCACTGCTAGTACCTGTCTGTCCGTGATATGATACCCTTAAACACATTAACTTGATGGAATGTTTTGCCTGACTTCAAAAAAACATCAATTGATTCATTCTCCACCATAAATGAATTACTCTGATTAACCTAGTTTAACAATATACCTACTTTTGTATTACGCTTTCCAATTCACAAGGTTCAAGAAATATTTGATTGAACTCATTTCTAAACAGTGATTTTCAAACTTGGGCCACTGGTCTTTTTCTTCTTAATTTAAGAAGACAAAACAGTAAACACAAAACCGATATGAGTATTTTAAACTATACAAGAGAAGGAGAGAACTGTCTATGTACTGATTCTTGTTTCTTTAAGAGAAAATCCATTTTTCAGGTTCCTGTTGTACTAATTGAAAGAGAATTATTTAAAACTTCACAGAATACTTGAATATACGATGGGTATCTGTAGCAGTTTCTCGAGTGCCAAAGAACTCTAGACTTTCTGAAAGACAGTAAACTAAAAATTGGCAGGAAATCTCTTACAATGATGTCACAAATATTTGTTGTTGCCACAGAAAAATGTTTTAAAAGAACACCTACTTCTGTGCTGAAAAGGCTTTGGGAACATGTAATTATCCAGTTTTATCACTGTAGAAATCGGCTGCTTTCCAGCAAATACGTCTATCAGATCTCTCTCTTCTTGCAGAACTAATTCTAAATAAATAGACATGTATTTCATACAGACATTGCACCAGTCCAGTACACAACCTTACTAATGAAAGGATTTTATCATATTTGGTTGTTTTCATAATATGATGACATGGCCTGCAAAGGCACATGAACAGATAGATACTGTGGGAGAATTGTGAGTCTAAAAAATTCTGAACAGCTCGTATAAAACAACAGAAAATTCAGTTTCTGTGGTTTGGTAACGAGTCCCCTAAAGTTCTCGTTCTTGTTGTTCTACTTGAGGAAAAATGAAAAAGGGTGTAAACAAATATTACACAAAAAAAAAAGACACTGAAAGAGATTAATAGAAATCAGCTTACTACAGCACAAACCTGGAACATGCACCTCTGTGTTTTGCTGCTACTTGATGAATAATCTACATGCGAACTACCAAATACATCATACAGCAGTACTTCTTTCGCAGGTTCTGACACCAGGCAGAAATGTTTCAAGGCTCTGGCTCTGTGATTTATTGTATTAAGTGAAATGTTTTAAAAATATGTCGTTGTATCACTGCAGTTGACATACTTATATATACACAAACACCCTATTTACATAACTTTTGAAAACTTTAGTCATTACACACAGCCTTTGCCAACCCAGCCTGCTGATCTCTGGAATGACACTATGGAAAAAAGAAATATACAGAACCCCATTGTATGGGGAGGAAAGAAAAGTGCATCGTGGCTTCTATTTCCAAAGCAATTTTTTTTTTTCAGGAAAGCAAATAAATAAA
Source organism: Dendrocincla tyrannina (assembly GCA_035047865.1). Lineage (NCBI taxonomy): Eukaryota > Metazoa > Chordata > Aves > Passeriformes > Dendrocolaptidae > Dendrocincla > Dendrocincla tyrannina. The sequence goes on from JAWWMP010000165.1 coordinate 12,988,573, forward strand.
TAAATAAACAGACAGAAGCCTTTTAAGTGTGATCTATATACTTCTATCAGAGAAATCAACCCAAGTGTAAAAGATTAATGGATACGCTTCCTGAAGTGGTATCTCCCAAGGTGATCACAGTGTTTAGCAGATAAAAGATGATGAAAGAAACTTTCTAATGCCCACTGAGGAAAAAAAATGTATTTGTTTTTGCTATCATCATGCAAAGCTCTGGCCTTTACGACCACAACATATTTCAAGGCCTCTAAGAACTGCAAAGATATGTGGATACTTTCAACTAAATATACGATCAAAGATGCAAAAAACAGGTCCAAAGAGACAGGGGTTTTTTTCCCTGTTGATCAAAAGAAGTTCAGCTGGAAGTGACCACGAACAGTTGTTGGCCACCTATTAAAAACCACTGGAGAGGGAATAAGCACTGGCAGTTCCCACTTGTGAACAAATCAAACTGACAAGTGAAGGCAACTGACTTGGGACATCAGTTATCAATTTCTACAAGCCAGGCACTAGTGGCCTTAGGAATGAAACTGATGGGCTCCAGTTTGTTTCTCTTCTCACTTTCACCGGTGTGCAAACGCAGAAAGGATAAAAAACGAGGCAGTTACATAAGTTGAGCAGAGAATCGGGAATGCGCAGGGAGAGACAGCCATCTGTCTCGCTCCCTTTATGCTGTGTTATACACATGGCACTGGCTTGTACCCTGCGATCTAGCAGAGAAGGGAACCGAGCGAGCGCTGAGAGAGCCCAGCTCAGGCTCCCAGCAGCACCGAGACGGAGCACTGAGCTGCAAAGAGGAGGGAAAAAATAATGCGTTTAGCAGAGGATGCGAGACTGCCGACCAAAGGGCCTCTTACGCACTCATCGCTGAATGAATTAAAGTTCTCGGGGTAGAAGGCCAGGGAAACCGGAGCGAGCGACACAGAAAGTGTGACAGGCGGGAAAGAGCCAGGAGCCGCCAGCAGGGGACAAGGACAGACGCCAGCGGCCGGAGCCCGGGCCCGGGGGGTCCCTGGGGGTCCGGGCTGCCCCGCCCGCCGCAGGGATGGGAGCGCTTCGGCATCCCGGCGGGGTCCCCGCAGCCCCGGGCGGCGGCAGCGGGACACGCTCCCGGCCGGGGCACGGCAGGGCAAGGCAGGGCAGGGCAGGGCAGGGCAGGGCCGGGCCGGGCCGTCCCCGCCGGGCCCCGACCCCCGCAGCCCCCCCGGCCCCTCTGCGGGCGCCCGGCGGCGGCCCGGGAAGCGGCCTGGAGAGCGGCGCTGGGAGCGATGCCCAGGGCTCACCTTCCCCTCCCCCCGGAGAAGAGCGCTTCAAAATGGTTTAGCAGGCGAGGCTGGCCAGGCTGCGCTCGGTGCAGGGCTTCCAAGAGCAGTGCCTGGGTTGGTTTCCGTATATTCTTTGGCTTTTAATAGCTAGCTGAGGAAAAAAAGAAAGCATTATTGTTTTCTTTCTTTCCTTCTCTCATTGCCTATTCTAAATTTGACTCCAAAGTTTAAGCAGTTGAATTGGCTAATTCTGAATACAGTCTATTGAGAGACCAGACACAGCAGTATATCCCTGTATAGCAATAGATACAATGTGCTGAATTGGCAGTCTAATTATAAATGTGGCATTTGGACCTCCTTTCAGACCCAGTGCCACCTTACCTTATGAGGGAACTTCAACTACAGCAACTGTTCAAAACAAAATGCCATTACAGGATCAGCTTCACCCAACACTGGAACCAGCCAGGGGATTGTTTTACAAACAGCCTTTCTCACTTAACACAAGAATGTATTATAAGGAAAAGTTATGGATAGTGCAGAGTCTGAAGAAAACGCGTATGTAGTTGCTGCCAGGTGTTGAGCTACTTCAAACTGCAGCATACTCCAAATGACCTCATTATTTTCTTTTAAATGTACTCACTATAAATAATTATTTCTTAGTTTTACTAGAATGAGCTGCTAGGTACGCTTGCTGTTTATATTCCGAGAGTAGTGTGCATGTAACGTCGTGAGCACAGAAACACGCAAAATATCCTGGCTCTGAACAAAAACCTGCAATAAGATCTTGCCAAAGAATCATGGGGTGCTGAAAAAAAGTTTTTTAAAGGGTCTTTTCCAGGGAAATATTTGTATATAATGGCAGGCTACATGCACATATCTCACATTCATTCTTATTATTTACTTTATGGTATTATAATGGCTTAATTAAATGAGTGGGCACAAGCACGTCAATAAAACAAGTCAAGTCAAGTCGAAGTCTCAAAACAGGTTTCAAAATTGCTCCATTACACGAATACAGAAAGGGAAATTCGTTAATTTTTGGACTTCAAACTGTTTGAGGACTGGCTAGAACTGTTCTGTCCTCACGATCAGCACTGAAGGTAGAAATAGCAAAAATGTTAAAATGAGGGTAAAAGAAAGCAGTAGGAACAAAGTGCCGCTCGTGTGCCGAAGGCTATTTAATTTGCTTAATAAACATATACCTTATCTACAAACAGCAGACGAAGATATATTACTTTATCACAGAAAGTTTCACCCTCTATGTTTTTGGGAAACACCCCTAGGACAGCACTAATCTTCTGTCCCCAGGCTCCCACCGGGCAGCCTTTCCTTACGGGCCCCCCCCCGCCACTCAGACACAACACTAATTGTCCTTTCACGGTGCCACTTTCACTCTTTCCCGTCCTTTCAAAACAACAAAACCGCAGCAAACCCCACGGTGAGACGGCCCGCAGGAAGCAGAGACAGCGCTCGGTTGGACAGGAGGGCTGGCTGTGAGTGACCTCCGGGCCCTGCCCGGGCTCGCCAGCCCTGCGGGCTCGCTGCTCGGGGGCTCCCCGGCTCGGGGACACGCTCTGGCGGCTCAGCTGGCAATGCACGCGTGGAAGTACCTGCTCGCATCCCGCCTATCTGCTCTCCCTCTCACGTATCTACACCCAGCCACGACCCCGCCGCCGGTACACGCGTACATGCACAACACGAGCGGGCAGCGCCGGTGCCCGCTCCTCCCCGGAGCAGGGCAAGCCGCAGAGGCACACTCATTAGCTCCCACTGATGATTCCTTTCAGGATCATGAATGGAACAATTGTCAAAAACTGCGGGAAAAAAAGAAGAAAGCCCCGAGACTATTATATACAGACACAGCTTGTGTGCACGCATGTGACAGTTGCAGGCAACCCAGATTTGGTCATAAACTCTTCAGCAATATCCGAGATAAAACATCAAATTGCTTATACGGTTAAAGAGGTTTCTTATCCCCAATCAAAAAAAAAAAAAATAAACAGCTTCGAAGGTAGTGAAACCCAGGAAAAGAATCAGCTCTCCACCAGGCACACCTTGCCTCACTCGTATCCTGCAGCACCGCCTGTAAACAGCTGCGCTGGCTTGTTGCAACTGCCACTATTTTATTTTAAAAGAAGAATAACAGCAATAATAGTAAGTGAAATACTTCCTGAAAACTTACTTTGCATTTAGTTTAGGCACTATTCTTTTTTTCAGCTCGCAAAGGAAGCCGTTTTGTCCAGGTTAGGTATTGTCTACTTATGGATCAGCCCCTGGCTAAGGGTTTATTTTAATTTATGGCTTATGCATTCTTTTAAGGTCGATTTGCATGACCTCCGGCAAAGAGCTAAGGCAGCAAGAAATCCCAAGTCGACTGTTGCCACAAAGTGGCACGCATCTCCCCTTCCCCGGGTGTAAACAGAGCTCTCTGATGATGGACTGCTCTATTCCCCCCTCCTCCTGTATCACAAATTAGGGTGCGATATCAATTTTAAAGTTTTCAGTATAACTTTATCCAAAGGCTCTGCCGGGAGAGATAAGGCGGCGGCGCAGCGCGGCGGCTTCTCGGGACAGCGCCGCACCGTGGCCGATCCCGGCATTACCGCCGCCGCTCCCGCAGCTTTGTGTGCCTCCCCGCACCCGTCCCTGGCCAACTTCAAAGCACTCACCCACCTCAAACTTAGCGGAGAACCTACAAGCACCACTAAACTCCCTTTGCCTTTCTCCATCCCGTGTCTTTTGGGGTTACCCGCCAGCAGAAACCCACGCGAGCACTTCGGAGCAATGACAGCGGCGCTCCGCTCTCGAAGATTCATTTCGGATTTTATTTTTCCTCTTTCTCTTTCTCCCTCTCGTGTTAGTTCCTTACGTACAATATCTTCCCGCACCATGTGTTCGCCTGCCGTGGGTGATCTTAAAATACAACGTTGATCTGTCACTACATTTTAAAATAAACTCTACTCGGGGAGGATGAGAAAGTGTTGTGATTTCAAGGTACTGGGGTCCCTTAACGTCTCGGAAACCTCGGGATTCAAACAGCCCCGGAAACTCGCACGGGGACGAGACTATAACTACTTTTCCCTAAAGGGAAAAAAAAAGAAAAAAACCCCCACAACACCCTCGTGATATAAAAGTAAATAATCGTGCAGGGGGAGGCGGGGGGAAGGGGTGAATTCAGCAATGTTAAAAGCTAAACAACAGATCTATCTCCGGACGCTGCTGCTTCACTCAATTGCAACTAATAACCCATTAAAGACAGCGCAGGGGGAACCGGATTCTCTCCTGCAAAGCGACATAAATCCAGCGAAAACCCATTAAACCACCGCCACCGCCACCAAGCCACGCAGCACTACACACCACAGCAAACAACAGGTATACAACACAATAGGGCTGGTTTTCCTGGTTACCTCCTCGGGATCCAGTGTGGCACAAAGCACTGGGAGAGCCTCCTTTTTTTTTTTTTTGCAACGCGCTTCGGTAATTTTCATTAAAAAAAAAAAAAAAGAAAAAAAAAAGGAAGGAGGTGGGGGGGGTAGCGGGGAGGAGGAATAAATGGGTAGTAATTCGGTAAAATAAAATAAAATAAATGAACTAGAGTCTGCTGGTGTTTCTCCGGGCCATAGATGTGCAGGATCCCGATCGTTAGAAGTTTGCGGATGGGTTGCCTGGAGATTTGGTTACAATCAGGTTCATTTTTTTTTTTTTTTCCTCCTGAAACAAGTGAAGGCGATGGTTACTGCTGTCAATCTTGGCAATCAATGTGAGCGGCCATGTCGTAAGTATTCAAAGCATTTCCCGTCGTGCAACATCAGAAAGTGAGTGGCCAGGGCATTGATCTGAGGAAGGCAAAAGGAGGCAGGGCTCCCCCGCCCAGACAGCACAGGCAAGATGAGACAACACAGGGAGAGAGAGGAGGGAGAGGGGAAGGGAGAGAGAGAGAGGCTGGGAGCGAGCGGGGAAAGCAACAACTGCGGAGAAAGTGAGCACAAAACAGAAAGTGAAATCGGCGCGGGCTGCCAGCCGCATCCCCGCGCAGCTATCACCACTCACAGGGCCATTAGACACATGAAACCCTACACCGCTCTCCTCTCGCTAATGACCACTGATTGCCCGGAGTGGTGAGGAAAGGTACTAGAAAGTTACCGGGGAGGGGGTGCGAGGGCGGGGCGGGGGCCGGAAAAGGAGGAGAGGGAGCGGGGGGATCCCAGGGGAGCCGGTTCGCGGGGCCGGGGCGGCGCGGGGGGGGCGGCGTGTGACACGGTGCCGGCCCGCCCTCCTCCCTCCCACCCCCGCACGGCACCGGCAGCGTGGGGAGGCACACGCGAGGAGAGTCCTGCCGGGCTCCGGCTCGCGGGGTACAATAAAAAAAAAGATTTAAAATTTTAAAAAATGGAAATAAAAAGGCTGGAGAAAGGCGATGTGCAGGAGGAGGGAAGGGCTGGCGGAGTGGGGCGGGAGCAGGGACGAGAGGGAAGCACTCAGAGAGCGCTTACTGACAGCTGATAAATGGGACTCTGAAGAGCCCGATCCCGCAGCCCGGCCGAGAGAAAAAAATAGATGAAATGGAAAGTATAAATTGCTGTAGAGATGCGAGTCCAGCTACAGGGACCCGGGGGAGAGGAAAGGGAGAGGAGGCAGCAGAAGGCACTCAGTCCACAAACTATTTAGTGATGCGTTCAGGAGAAAAGTAAAACCTCAGCGCAGTGAGAAGGGAAAGACAGGTATGGCAGGAGAGTTAAAACTGATTTAGGACGGACTCGAGCTGAAGTTGGGATTCTCGTGGCGACGACGAGAGATTTTAGCAGCGGCAATATATAAATATCCCTCTCTCTGCCTACCAAAAGGCAACAGATAGGGACTGGAATATCAGCTTGAATACCAATTTAGGAACTCACGCTCCTTTGGAAGTGCTAATTGGGGAGGGGAGATCTGGGAAAGAGAAGGGAAAACTGTAAGGAGCTGAGGAGAAAATCAACCAGTGGCAGAGTACTGCAAACCCAAGAAAGTCTCTCGGCTGTATTTTTGCATTCCAAAGGTAAACATAAAAGAGTCTTTCAAACTGTCAGGGGCCCGCAGATCAGGTGGGCAAACAGCGCTGCAGAGCTAACGTCTCCCTCTTTTGATATTATTCACACCTAGGCTAAACTGTTGTTAAGATGGGAGTGCGGAAAGCAACCTCAAGCCCACAAAATGAGAGAGAGAGAGAAGTTGTTGATTCATCTCTGTATTTTTGGCACTTTCTCCCCGTTTTCCAGAAGGCGCCTGGAACAGTTAGTAACAGACAAACTTTTTAATTTTAAAATAGCTTCATAACTTATAGAGGCCAAAAAGACGAGGAGAACGCTTGATTTCGTGTTCCTCCTCTCTCAAGTAGAAATTGGTGGATTAGGATAGACCCAGAAGCACACTCAGCCCCACTGCAAATAAACCTTGCTTCATAAGGACGTGATGAAAATTGAGTATTAGCGGGGTGGCACAGGACAGATCTGATCTGACTCTATTTCATTTTGTTAACAAGCTGTAAAACTCGACACACTACTGGACTCATGCACTTTGCATCCTCTACCTTTGCTCTCCGAGGTGCTATCGTCCCTCTCGAGCCGAGTCCAGGGAAAATGAGTTGTAAGTCAGAACCTCTTGGAATAATGGACCTATTTTATAGTCTTTTTGGGAATTGCACTACAATAAAAGGAGTAACCAAGAGCTATCCGGCAAGTAGCAAACACCTTGTAATAGAACTTTAGAGTTATCTGGTAAAGCTTCATGATCAAATTAGCTGGATCAGAGCTGAGTAGCTCATTTCCATTCATTCTTTCAATTTTAATAAAAGAAACTTTTAAAAATGAAATTCAGAGACGAGGGGGAAATTGTATGATTGTAAATACTGAGTTTGCATTCACCTGCATTTGACTGATTCAAAGTATTCACCTTGCAGCAGTTATCCAGTGTATGGATTTAACAGCAGTAAATAACTGCCCTTCCAGATATTGCTATGTCCTTTTTAATTACAAGAAATTACGTCACTAACGCTTTCCTTGTAACACCTTTAAACCTGCTGCAAGTAAAGGAAACACCTTGACTTTTTGCATAACTAGTAGCTTTGGCGCGAAAAAAAAAATTAGTTGAGTAAGAAAAGAGATGTAAATCAGAATACAAGGATAAACTACCCTGCCTGTTTGCAACTCCAGCAATTTGTTACTGGAAGTTTTTTTGCTTTCAAGAAACAAACGGAAAAAAAAATCAACCACTCCTCAATTGCCTCAAATGTAGCGTTCTCCTTAATAAATACAAAGCAGGAATGGGACAAGAGATAATTAAGGCATCGGAAAAACCTAACCGCCCACCTAGCTCCAAAACGCGGGAGCATCCCACTGCACTCCCGAAAATCCAGTGCAGGGAATGACACTGGGCTGGGGCAGGACACCGCAAGGATGCGGCCACGCTCCCAGGCGGAGCGCAGGGAACGCTCTCCAGCTTGTTGCTTTCCCTGTGTGATCAATTAAGTTACAGATGTAACTCAGAGTGCCGGAGAGCGACAACTTCTCGGCAGCAGGAAAAGAGGATTCCTTGGGCATTGTATGCAAATGTGCGTGTGCGTGTGTGCGCTGCACGGGGATAATTGTGGTTCCCTCTTTGCATAAGTGAACACCCGCCGTGTAGATCCATACACACGTGCCGAGAAACAAGAAAACGCTTTTACTTTTAGTGTTACCCCACGTTTAGAAACCGCGTTTGAAATTACTTCCCCTGCTTTGGCTTCATTAAGGCTAAAGCCAAGCAGCGCAGGCAGATGTTGAGGGATGCTGATCTGCTGGGTGTCCCTGCAGTGGGAAGGGACCGGAGGCGCTCAGATCACGTCGGGGCACTTACCTGTTCACAGCTGTCATTGCATTTTGCGCCGTCTGTCTCATTAAATACGCTAAAGTAAAGCAATATTCAACAAGCAAAGCAACCTGTCTGTGTGCTAAGTTGTACGTACCGCATCTTTAACATGAGGAGCAAACCTGCAACTCCTGTAGAGTTGGCGGAAGGGTCTCAGAAGTTTTTGATTCAAAGGGCAAGAAATTCCACTTTAACTTCTAAACTCCCCTTCCTCCCCAATTAATGCCGGACAATTAAGAGGCATGTTTATAAATTCCCTGTGCGGACACACTCCGACAATGAAGGCTTTTCATAGGCTTGCTCAAGATGTTCAGATAAACTTTTGCAAAATAATCAAGAGCATCTGAGAGAAAGCTAAAGGAAATTAAGTTAAAGCCTGATCATCCAATTGAGAGAAAGTTTTTTTAGACTAGATAGAAACATATTTGTGCACGTTACTTCAAAAGCAAACCCATCAGCTGATACGAGTTCTCCTAGAACAAGAACCTCTGGTGATCTCCTCAAAATTTAGGGGACGTTTGTATTTTGTAACACTCAAAGCTAAAGATCTGACTGCAAACAGAAACTCTGAATTCCTTACAGCGTCATCTGCCAACAAAATGTATTGTCTTGGCAGGAAGAGGATCAAGGAGATTTTAATTTCATTTTAAACTGTGCATCGTCTTGATAGTGAAGGAAAAAGCCGCAGCAACAATCTCCCCACTCCACCCCTCCCTTCAAAAAAAAAAAAAAAAAGAAAAAAAAAAAAAAAAAGAAAAAAAACCCCGGAGTTGGGGGGGAAGAGAGTACTGGAAAAACCACATAAACTTTTACAAAGAAAATAAAAGCAAGTTCGACATGAAAACCCCTTCCTGTCTCGGAAAGTTCATTTTAAAGGTCCCCTCTGTAAATCTAAAGTGCAAACACCAGGCTAAGGTAGTGAGTGGCTGGAATTTGCATGCTGATAAGAGAAGGCTGTTGTACTTACAGTGACAGAGGGCAGGCTGCGGAAGAAAAGCTGTTTGTGTTAGCCTGAGAGTCACCCAGGGCTGCAATGAGAGGAGAAGAGAGGAGTGGGAGTGCCAAGCTGGATACACCTTCACCGCATCTCATCACATCTGCCAGCCTCTCTCTCCCTCTCTCTTTCATTTCCACATTCCCTTTGTTCCTGAAAAAAAAAATCTACACGTCACATCAGTCCCCAGATGCAGTCTACACCAAAGAAAAAAAATGAATAATTCAATCAAACTGTGCATAGTCTCTGAGGCAATAAATCTATTGCACTTAAAGAAACGAAGGGTAATTACCGCTATAGAATTAGAATAAGGCCAGAGCGCGCAGGGATCCCAGGGTCTGTAAACTCCACGGTCAAATAAAGTTTCATTTATTTAATCCGTTGACAACCCCAATGTAAACTAAAGGGGAGGATCAGAACTTATTCCGGTTGGGTTTGAGAATGCCTGAAGTGAATGTTATAAAAGGAGAGCGCCCGTGATCTGTGACAAACACAATACAAGGGAGTAGAAGTGTTTCACTGCATCACCTCCAGGGTCCATTCCCCCCTCCCTAATGAAGAGCAGACCACACTCCCACTTCCACCGGCTCCTGCTGCTCGCTGCAAGTGCAGCGGGGATCGCTGGCAGCCAGCAGCCGCCTTACCTGCTCCCGAGCGCCAGCACAGCGTGAGAAAAACTCAGGGGAACCGGCAATTTTGTACCACGCTCTGGCGGAGAGAAGCCATGAGGGATTTGCACCGGCACGGATTGAATCGGAACGCTGCCCCTGACTCGTGGATGTGTGCGGGACTGAGGCTGGGGACTGCCTGCCCGCCGGGGGCGGGGGGAGCCCGGCGGGAGCGGAGCCCGGTGGGGCGGGCGGCGGCGCTGCCGGAGCGCGGTGACAGACCGGCCGGGGCGGGATGGAGGGAGCTGCGCTTCTCCCGCTCCTGCCGCCAAGGTTGCTCCCTCGGCTCGGAGGTAAGATGACTCTACATTGTGTTTGTCCTCTCCGGGTAACCCAGGTCCCAGGGGCACGCTGCTGTGCTAACGAGGGCGGTGGCTCGGAGCTGTGGCTCAGATCCGCGTAGCCAAACCAAGCCGGAGCTTAACGCTGACATCTGCTGCTTTACCCTCTCAATCACATTCTTTGCAAACTTCTCCTGGGGGGCCGGGGGAGGAGAGAGACGCGGAGGGGGAGGGGGGAAACAACCCCAGGTGAGACCGTGCTCTTCAGATGCCGCAGCCCCTCGCTCCGATCCAGCCGGGCTGTGCGCCGGCCGGGAAGGATGGGACACCTTCCGCCGCCGCAGCAGAGCACCGCGCACCTCCCGTCCTTGCCCGGCCGTAGCAGGCGGTTTGATTTCACCCAAAACACTAACGGGACTGTTATTCTAATAAAGGTAAAGCGGAGCGCGCCCCCGGCTCCCCGCGCCCGTGCGCGGGGTTAACGCGCCACCGTGAGGCGGGCGCGGGCCCCGCACCGGGCGGCGCCGCTCCCGGGGCGCGTCCCGCAACCCGGCACACGGCGGGAGAGGGAGCAGAGACACCCCGGTGGGAGCCGGCAGCTCCCGGCACTCCGGGGTCAGAGCCCTTCCGCCCGCTCTCACTGGCCGGAGAGAGACGGGGAGGATTTAAGGAGAATTTAAGGAGATGGGAAGGCACAAAGCGAAACCCGAACGCCGGTGTTTCCCTTAGCCACCTGCCCCGAGACTCTTTCCCTCCTTCCCCTGGCGCTCCCCGGGAGACTCTGAGCAGGGCAGAACGCACCCCGGCCCGCAGCTCCCGCGGCACCGCTCCCGGTGGATCGCCGCCGCCCCCCTGCTGGATGACAGTGTCCCCTCGGAGCGTGTGCCAGGGAGCACTGCTGGCTCCCCTGCCCATCTTATTCCTCCTTCCCCGGCCAAAATCAGGCCAGCTGCACTGCCTGGGCTTTCCTAGAAGATTTTGCTTCTCAAGTCTTTTAGGTGATTTCATGTCTGAGGCTGAGGGTTTAGTTATATATATATATTTATTTATTTTAAATGGAAGGGGAATGGAAAAAAAAAAATGAAAGGAAAGAAAAAAGACCAGACTGTTATGACAGTATCTGGAGGGACACTGCTAAAAGTTGTGGACAAGGCTCAGTGCAGTAAGTTTCTTAGGCATGCTCCAGGTACATGATAGCTATGGGAACGAATCTGCTTTAGGAGACAGATCCTGATGTATAGGGCCACAACACATTACAACACAGTGCAGTTCTTAACTCTATTCCCATAAAAAGCTTTAACCCGGAAGGGAGCGGGGTCCTCTTGTGGGTCCTTTAGCAGCTGGTGCGATGGATGCTCTCCCCCAACCACCGGAAAGCATCCATCATGTCAGGGCATCCTGGCACCCAGAAAAGCATTAACTGCACTGGCAAGGTTAAAGTCACCTAACTCTTAGCTACAAGTTGCACTGACCAAGTAAGCTCCACAAATGAATCACGAAGAATACTAATAACAAGCTCAAAAAAAAAGGCAATTACATTCAGCTGAGATTAGAAATCACAGTAAGACTGGATACCTGATGCTTTGCAGGTATAGAGTAAAAGCGGAAAAACAGTAGCATGACTGTGGAAGGCGTAAACATTTCCACTGAAATGCATCTGCTCCTCCTATTCTGGGAATTTCACCGAACAGCTGGATTTGCTTATTATTATCTTATTATTTTTTCCATTCCCATCTCTGTACAACAGGATGAACATTAACATATAAAAAACCATTAATACATTAAAAAAAAGGAGTTCAAGATTAACAGTGATTTTAAACACACTTTTTCAGAAGCAACCCAAGGCCATGCAAGAGATGTTTAAAGCAATCATTACAATCATACTAAGGCATTACTTCCTTGAGTATACACCTGTGTGGCCTCACATATTGTACTGATATTCTCAGCTTCAGCTGGGATTAGCAGAGCTTGTCTTATGAATGAGGAAGGACAGGAAGATTCACTGGCATAACTATACCCACCAGCAGAGTTGAGGAGCTGGAAGGGGACACGTGCTAGAGGACCCCCTTATAGCCCACAGTAGTCCTATTTTATATTATAGCCCAGAGTAAGCTGTAGGTCAGTGGTATAAACATGAAATTTGCAGAATATTTTTCCCAGAATCTCAATTACAGAAAAACCTTTGCTAAACATGATGACTGCAGACCCCTGTGAACTATTGTAAGGATTTATCAGCACACCACAGTGCTTTTATTTTTTCACTAGCAATGTCCCATTCTCACAGCACTTGCTAGAGTTCAACAGGACACATATAGGCTTTATATTGTAGCACTGTATTTATTCCAACAGTTTATTTTTCTTCATAGCCCCCTCCAAAAAAAAAAAAAAATTAACCTCAACAGCAAAGCACAAATTTTAAAGTCCTGACCAAACTATTGTGCTACAAACGAGATATTGTGTAAAAAAAACCCGAACAAAAACTCACAACACAAACCAAACAAAAACCCCCAAACAAACAAAACCACCAACCCTGAAGGTTAGAATGAATAAGAATAAACAAAGCTGCCTTTGTCCTGAGGAGTGGCCCACACTGCAAATAAATGCATTGCCACTAAGCCACATACGCATGCCACACAAACAGAAATAAAAAGAATCCTTGAGATAGGCCAATGATTTCGTATATTACTACAACTGTGCATTTACAAATTACACTGGATTCAAGATGTTCCTGTGAATTTGTAATAATATGGCCTAATCTTGTAGGCCTGTGTCACTGTCGGTTGTTTCACCCAGAAGCTCAAGTCCTGTGCATGTAAAGTGCATGTTTCTTAAGAGAATCAAAATGATGATGCCAGAAAGTATGAACGATTTGGAAAATATCAAGACAAAAGTTTAAAATGTCTACAAAGAAATTTTGGGGGACAAAGTTGTTTTGGACTGTCCAATTTTAACTGGAGCTTATAAATATCATGGCATATCGCGTAGGTAGTATGGGCGTCTCCTCCCTCCTTCCCTCTAAGGGCACTTTACATTTTCTAACCCAAATATGCAGGAGTAACTTCTTGCAACAAAGTCGATTAAGAAGGAAATCACTGTATGAATCTTTCAAAACATGTTTAAATATAGCTTAGTAAACCAGGGATATTGGGTAGAAACTGCTAAAAGCATTCATACTGTTAAAAACTAGAATGTGACATGATCTCAACATATTCGATCATTCAATTATATCAAAAGTTTTTCCAGTGTAATATCAGATTTAAGACTGAAGTGAAATAAAGGTGATTTGACTCTTTTGAAATCTTCCTAAGACAAATAACTCAAAGATCAAGGGTTTTATTTCCTATTTGAATCAATGATCAATAAGTCTTATACATGAGAATCACGCATTTTGAACAGAAAACACACTTTTTTAATAAGTGTAAGTTAAACTGAGTAAAATTACTATGTTTGGAGAGCAAAGTTCACTATATTTTAAGTCATTCCAATCTATATAATTATGAAGTAACTTGAATAAGGCATCTTACGTTGGTCCTAAATTTTTTACTCAAGTAAAACACTCATTGATTCCAATGTGAGTGTTGCCTGAGTAATAGAGTTCCCTGTCAAACTGTTAAAATCAGCTAACTTCTAAAAGCCTGCAGATTGATGGAATAGCGTGATTATAGTAAAGGAATGTATTCAATATGGGGAAAAAAATCAAGTTACCAGGCAAAGTTTTTAACATTTACAATAAAAGAAGACAGGAATATAAGAAGATATTTTTAGGGGGGTTATAATTCTGTGCCTGGTCGTGCACACACTCAAGCTTGTGGCTTCATTTATATAAGTCATAGCAGTGAATCAGTACTCTTATGTCACAAGCATTTGAGGTTTAGCATCTAGGACAATAGAAATAGGAATAAATTGGCTTTAAATATTCCATTAGAAAACAAGACTTTTTAAATCAATTGCAGTGGATTACACTGTAAGAGTTATTTTGGAATGTCATGTTTAAAAGTTTGTGAGTGATGATATACATTGTCTTTGTTTTGAGTGAAGAAGCTCTTCATCAACATTACAAAGCCGAGTTAGGTTTTAAAAATGTTCTCACAAAAAAAATCATAGTTTCTTTCACAAAAAATCCAACATCAGACAAATGAAAGACACCAACATACAACTTTTTGTATTTTTTTTAAAAAAAGCTTAATTCTAATAAGAATACTAAGTAAATAAATGTTAACTCTGCTCAGTGGTATTAACATAGTTGAAATAGTAGTTTATAAATTTTTGAGAGCATCAGCATCATGATATGGTTGTCATAGAAACGCAACAATATGTCATTTCAATTAATTTTACATGCAGCAATGCCGAGGCCCGTTTAACAATTCTTTTAGGAACTTCTAGAAGTAAATATTGAAAAGCGGGAATAAAAACATTAATAGGTAATAGTATCCTTCAATTGTGATTTAATTAACAAAACAATTAGAAATCTAAATTATTCTAAAATAATACCTGTGTTGGAGGAACTAGTTAGGCAGACTTTGACCTTAAAAACACCAAAAATAAAAGATGAAAGCTACGGAAACATTCAAACTTAAGTGTTTTAAAAAAAAACCCTATGTAAAAAAAGATTTATTCCTGTTCAAGGAATATAAAACATTAAATATTTTTAAATCATGAATGTTCCTTTTGTGTTTGCAAGAAGCAAAAAGTCAAATGTTACAAATCCAAGACCATAATACAAGATTTTTAAAAAAAGCTTTAAAGATAGGAAATGTAACATGAATAGATTTATTTTTCCTGTATAATGCAGCTACTGTGTGTTATGAATACTACCTTTAGTAAATCATTGCCAGACACACTCAAATGACATTAATGACTTGATTTTTAGAACAGAAAACTTACCAAATAAAGGCAGTGGGGTTTTTTAAATAATAATTCTATTGTAGCAGTGTGAAATTTATTTTTTCATTTTTACTCTTATAGGACAGTATGAACATATACTCTTGTTTTCTTATTGTATATGTATGATACAATACCTAACCCAATAGTTTATACATGTAAGAAAATACTCGGCAGATTGTAATGAGAAAAAAAAAAAAAGTAGATTTTCAACACATTTTACACAGCAATCAATAATTACATAGTATATTTTGTTTAAATTTACTGAGTTGCCACACAGACTAGAATGTGCAAGACCTTTCAAACAAGCTGTTTGTAAGTAAATAAAAACTATCAATATTAAAATCAAAACAAACAAAAAAAAAAAAAAAAGAAGGGAAAAGGAAAAAGAAGAAAGCCCACAGCCCACGGAAGCTATCTGCAGTGAAAAAGGAGAAGCATCTAGAGCTCTCCTTTCTGATAGGATTAAGGAATGCTACAAAAGAAGCATTTAAATCTCTAGTTTTCCCTGACAATTAACAATGAAAAGCAGATGTTTACAAAGCTATTTTACATGCTCATTTATAAGATGCTAAAAGATGGTTTGTGGATGGTAAGAAGGAAGAGCTGGATAACTGCTTGTCTGGTGTATATTTAAAAGCATTTTCATTGGCTCAGTTATTGTTAATAATGAAAGAAACACTTCGTGCTGTATAGCTGTGACTATAGAAAACTGCCATCGTAAAGTCCTCAACAAACTCTTAAGATGCAATTTACAAAGATAATAATAACACAGAATTATTTCACTTCTCTGAATGCTACACATTTGCATACCAGGACTGTGTACAATATACTCATAATGCACATTCATAACAACAAGGACTTCTTAACATTGCAACAGCACAAGATCTGTGCATTAAAAATCTACAGTTCCAAGTTTTCCTTTTTGGTGGGAAACCATTTCTATAAACCAGATGCTCTGCATCTACACAGAGTAAGCCCACGTTCAGCTCTACACCTTTATTGAATGGGATCATATCAAGAAAATTACAGAACACTGTAAGCTAGCAACATTATTAATAAATTCCCTCTCATACAGAAACATGGCAAATTAACTTTTCACACAAATTTAAGCAGAAGTCTGGTCTATAACTGTGAGTCAGGAGATGTGGGTTCTATTCCTGGCTGTGCTACAAACCTACAGAGTGTTTTTGAACAAGTCACTTACACCAAGTCACTTGAGTAGAAAAAAATGCTAAGAATGCAAGCCTCAAGCTCAATTTAGACAGATCCATATATGCTTTTATCGGATGCGTGTGAATGTGGGCATATGTCTCTAAAAACCTGGGGCCTACCCTTTTTGGGCTTTTCATCATCTTTCTCTACATGGAGGGATACTGTTGGGGGACTTAATTCATAAAAGATTTCTCACATATCAATTATATTTATGTGTAACAAGATTACCATTAAAAGCCCCAGCCCCGCAAAGGCTCACGCGCGCACTTCACTTCACACATTTGTAGTAGTCCAATTTACTCTAATAGAATTATTCACTCTCTGTAATTCTAGGCATCTAAACTTCTGCAGTATCAGGAACTAAGTTAATGGAACAGATAATGTATAGAATACTCATACAAGTCAGTAATTAGGCTCACCCTTCATGCTCTTGAAGTCCTGCATCACATTCGATAGAAGGATTTTTTAAATACTGCCGTTATAGTGTTCTGGTACAAGTAAGAGGATGCATAGCTGACTTGACATTAAAAATTTCTCCTATCCTATCATTTATACATTTTCAAAACAAACAAAACTCTCTTTCCAATGTGTAAAATAATGCCAAAACCTGCAGTTCTAATCAGAAAAGGTACTCATAAATCAGCTGTGTGTTGCCACCGTGCAAGCTGGGTTTGGTTTTAGCCTCAGCCACTGAATAAATCGTAATTTTTGTTAATGCTCATGTTATTCCTACTACTTCTTCATCTGCGAATGAATATATTACACTAAAGTACAAAAATATTTAAATCATATTAGTTTGCCAGGTTTCATTTCCTCGATGGTCTCTTCTGCAACTCAGACTTCCCATCTATGGGATACTCTCTTGGACTAAAATTGCTCTATATACATAATGATATGCAAAGTAGGTCAAGTTTCCAACGTGCAGCTACAGCCATACTTAACTTCACCCAAATGGATACTGCTCACATGGTGAAAACTAAACATGCATAGAAATGTTTATAGAATTGAGGCTGAAAGTAGCAAACAGTCTTCCTGCCTTGGATGGATTTTTACCATAAATTATTTTTTTTTTTTTTACCACAAATTATTTACACAGAAATCTAACAGCAAGGGATAATTGAAAATATTTTGTGTACCTTTCAACAAAACACATTGGGGAAAAATACCTTCCCAGCAGCTGCCATTGGTAGGGCAGAAAGGGACAAAAGAAGGAACCAGCCTCTCCCTCAGTCGGTAACAGCCTGCACTGGTGTTGCACTAATGCCAAGTACCAAACCAGCCAATACAACGCAGCTCACAATTGCTGACTTTTTCTAGTACCACATTCCGCAGCCCAGAGACACAAAAGGTATCCTCCCTTCTCCCTCCCCTCCTTCCCACAGAAATTATGCTCCTGGCTGGGTCCTTGACTGCTGGCCTGCCACAACCACAGGGGAGGGGACACAATTTGCCTCTGTCTCAGTGTTCTGCCGTTATTTTAATTTGATGGCATTTTAATAATATGGAATGGTTAGATTTCTCAGACTGCCATCTGAAATGCCTGTGACTAAGGGTTCTGTTCTAAAGCTTTTTTGTTTTGTTTTAGGGGGGTTTTTTGGTTTTTTTTTGTTTTTTTGTTTTTTTTTTTTAATTTTGCTTCTGGTTTGAACATTTCTTTCAATCAGCTTTCTCATTTATGTAATAGAAAGGTATGTCCAAGGTTAGCATTATAGGGTAATGCTTCTTTTTAATTAACTTAGGAAACGTTTACAGAGTTCATCAAAGGAGCCCATGTCCCTGGAAGTTGAAATGAAAAGGAAAAACATGTTAAGCAAAAAGAAAGCACTTTAGAATCAGTATAGTCACATACCCCCCCAAATGCCCAACTCTTAAGATCAGCAAGCAATCATTTCTTTAGTATGGCAATTTTCCACTTAAGCACTGAAACCTCGACCTCAATTGTAAAGCAGTGCTCAAGGGGTCATAGTTTCTGCCTTTGCTTTTCTTGTCCTTTCTAGAACTTAGAGTTGCAAAGGAAATTTGTCATGTTATGGGTTTTAATGTACAAAAGTGAGTTGAGTGTGGAATTAGGAATTGCATTAGATTTGAATGCACACATCTATTGTAGCCACACATGATGAACCTTTTATACAACATCCTCTGCAGTCTTGTGTTCTGCACAGGTAGCAATTCCTGAAAAACAGCACAAAATTCTCTGACACTTCCTAAAGTTCTTGGTCAAAGGAGGTGAAGCAAGGATTTGTCAAGGCCCATTTAATGAAAGACTGAGATAGGAAACTATGAAAATATGTGTGCTTTAAATGTGGTACACTATATAAAATCCTTTCTTCAATTCTAAAACACTCAATCCTCTACTACAGAGTATTTGGTACACTTGTTTTCCAAGAGTGAGATTCAAACTTTTCAAAGCCCTTACATGAGGAACTTGCTTCTTTTTGCTCAAAAAAACCCTAATGAATGATATTAATCCCTTGATTTAGAGAGTAGCTTTATTTTGTGGAGAATATTAAGAGATTTTACTGTTGATATTTTCACATTAATATACATTATTTATCTCCACAGGGTGGCGAAAAAGAGAAAATTGCAAAGGCTTACTGGGTGGCAGGAAGTGGGATTCTCTATAATCAACAGCAGCAGGGGATTCTTTGAGGTTGTGTTGCAAGACATATTCAAGATTTTAGCAGAAAGAAAATAATTGCATTTAATATTGTGCTGGTGGGAAATAGCATATGTTCAATCTTTTCCAGCTTTTATACTTACGTTCAGATTTAGACTCTTGCCCTTTTGATGCAGAGATACCACTACTTAAAATCTCTTTTTTGGGGAGTTTTTTAATTATTAATTTTAAGCACACTTAAGCAGAGGATGTCCTGTTATTAGCCCACTAAAGTTTTATGCTACTTGCAAATTTTACTTCAAAAGTTTACTAAGTCTTCATGAACATACTCAGTGGACAAAATAAACAGCTCAATAAGCAAGCTATTACCAAAACACAGTAGAGTTTCTAGCATTGTTTTATTTTAGATTGTTTTAAATGGAAACCTCAAAATTATATATTTTCTCAGACGTTTGCTTAAAATGTCATTCTTTTTCAAATCACTACACTTCTTAGACATTCAGAACTTCTTTAAAATTAATGTAGTTCTGTCTGTGTAAAGAGTAACTGCTAAGTTGATGAAATACTTGCAGTTAGTTAATACAAAAAAGCTGAGAGTCATACAAAGGTTCTCCACACTTAAAGGGGATAAAAATTTGTGCATATGATAATTGAGCCTCAGTGTTAGTTTCTATCTCATATAAATTCAGGAAATTAAAAGTAGCTGTCTAGTTTAAGCTAATTGTGCAGAATTCCTTTCTAATCAAATAAATACATACAGAGAGGTATCATCATAGCATGTTTGCCCATGAATAACTGAAGTAGAAGAGAAATTGACACTGGAGGAGTCTGTCCCTTTCTCCCAACTTAAAAAGGACTTAGAAACAATTAATTTATGCTGGATACCTATATCTTAGAGACTAAGGCAAGTGAGATGAATTCTATCTTGTACAATTATTGCAACCCTTATCCAATCTTACCATTTATCTTTTGTGACTCCCTGCTTTGTGTTACTCCAGAATGGGTATCTTGGGGCAGATCATCAACTATGTAAAAAGCTAAAGGAACAGTGATCATTTAGACCATATACCGATCCAACTATTCCTCACCTGTGAATTTAGTTACATACCTCTGGCAACCAGATAAAATTATTTTCCAATGAAAATCTGTTAAAGTCCTATTTTTTTTCCATAACCTTATTGGTTTAATAATTTTCTATGTAAATACAAATGGAAGTACATATATATATTTGTAAAAACACATCATAGACTTTTGGAATACGAAAGATGCCAGATCTGCACTTTATATTGACATGGGCTTAGAGGTGTCTACCAAAAAACTTAAACTGGAAGTTGTGTGTGGGAGGTGGGCAAAACAATCTTGCATTCAAGAACAGTCTTGTTAAAAGACATGTAAAGGCTAAACATTTGTAAAACGCAATATATATATACACCTCACAAGCTGCAATTCTATGGTTACTTTACATGGCTTAATGACTGGCATTTACTTTTTTAACTTTTTTTTTTTTAAAATATTTACTTTTCTTGCTCCATCCTCACTGCCAGCAGTAACATTACATGGCTACATATTCAGTCAGCTGAAGAAATTGCTGTGGTTTGAGGGGACAGGGAGAGGAGGTCTGTTGTGATTTGGAATGGCACAGCTACACAAAAACTACTGCTGGCACCAGAGTGAACAGCAGTGAGTGAATGGGTGCTGGTGCAGAGATCGGCTTGGAGAAAGAGTAGAACTGCAGCCTGAGGGTGGGATCCTACAGCACCTCAAAGCAACAAGCTTTCAGGTTGGCAGAGCCTCGTCTCATGTCCTTTCTCTACGAGCTAAGGCTTTCTATTCTTTCCCTTGCATCAGCACTAACACCCACACAAGCGCGCAGGAGCCAGCCCAGGGAGGCTGTTCGTCTGCAAGCTAACCCCACAAAAGTTAAAAAAAAAAAAAAAAAAAAAGGGGAGAACAACGAAACAAAAAAACTTTTCAGCCAGATCTGCTCCAAGGAGCAATCCACAGAATGATCAGACAAGCGCTAGTGCCAGCACAGCGTAGAAGGTGGAAACACAGAGCCAGAGCCAATAGGGGAGAGGACAAGGCAGCCCAAACTTAGATCAACTCCAGCTGTGATGGACTCAGAGCCAGCCTGACCACTTACAAGCCTCCTAAAACCCCTACACTTTCTTTGAAAACACTAAGATAAAATGTGTAAGTAGACAGAGTTGAAATTACCACGACGCCAAAGAAATAAAATCAGGATGCTTACTTAAACACTGGTCAAGAAGCAAGAAAAAAGCCTCAAGGTCTTAAAGCTGTCTAGCAGAGTTTCTGTAGGGCGTACCAGGCAGGGACAAATCGTTCTTATCCCATTTGTAAGTAAATTTCTCTTTTCTAACCCTTCATTGTGTAGTTTTGGTCTAAGAGGAAGATACTATCAGTGGCTTCAGTAAGAATTACTCCCAGTTTAGAGAACTCCTTATCATCGTCACTATAAAATACATTATTCTACATATTATGCTTTGCAATGCAATTAATACAGAGATGAGAGGATAAGGCAGCTTGAAAAGGATTCAAAAAGACTGAAACCAAAACACTAGGAGTAACATTTAGAAAATCAACAGTGCAGAAAACAGTACTACTTTTCTCTATGCAAGTATCTAAATTCTGCCACCCCACACATACAAAAAATATGAATATTTTGTTACTTGAGGATATATAAGTTTTTAGAACAAACAGATTTAACCTGGCTTAAGTTTGTGAGTGCAACTACATAGACATGATGAAGCACTGAAAACCTGAATTTAAAAGAAAGGAGATAAATATTTAGGGGATAAAAAAATCAACAACAAAAAGATTTCTAATATTACAGTCACACTGTAAATAGAAGAAATAAAGTCTAATATGTTGACTACAGTAACAATATTAAGGAAAAAAAACCATCTGTGTAAAAGATAGATTTGGAAAATGCAGGCAAAAGGTGCAGGAAAGCTATAAAGGATTGGCATGTTAATTCCTGAAAGAGAATAGTCTACTTGCAAGTACATAAATAAATAAATACTAGTTAGTAGGTTTAGCTTTCACATTGCAGTTTGTGCTAGTTGGAAGGAAGGTAAAATCTGTCACTGATTTAGGGGAAAACACTTATAACAGTATTAGAAAGGTTTATACCAACCATCTGACTTGCCAAGAAGGCCCAGGATGAAGGACTCTAACAGACTGACAGGTCTTTGAATCTAAGATAAATCAGTATTTACAGATACATCTGTGCTCCCACTGTTGTAGTTTCTTCCTGTCTTCTGCTGGTAACTGAGGAAATTACTATACATTATATGAAGACACAAAAATTTTCCAAAAGTTGAATAGTCAAGGCATGTTAAAGCTTAACACAATCATTGGATCACATGATGGGATAAAATGCCTGCTTCTGGAGGACAGCAGTGGAGAGCACTGAAGAAAGAGTGTAAAGGATACTTTCTTATAGGGGAAAATGCTGGAAAACAGTGATCAGAGGAATTCAAAGAAGAGGAAAGCAAGAAAAAGTACTTTACATGCAAATCAATACATTTTCAGATTTGGAGAGTTACTGGATGACAGTTTTCTAGAAAAAAAGTTTCTCAAAAATGAAAGTTTCATGTGGGATTGTCTGTTGGTCCCATGTACAGATCTTGAGGAGAGGGAAGGTAAGGAACTCGGTATCTGAAGCTTTGATAACTGGCCGGCTCTGGCCAAGATAATAAAATCGAAATTTAGCTGAGTGAATCCAATTTGGATGTATATTGATTTGCTGCTGTTGTTAGAAGCACTGCTATACTTTCTGTCTTCTTGAGCAAGCAGAAAGAAACCTGAGAAGAGAAAGATACATGGCATGGGGAAGGACAAGATGCCATCTCTGAGGCTGGGAATGGGCTTTTAAGGTACAACTACAAAAACATCTGTAAATCCCATGTCTTTCTGCTCAGCTTTGTTTATATACATTTGGTAGCAGTCCTCAAAACCAGACTCTTGTTAGTCTAGCACATCAAGTCAGTTGAACTCAAATTGACTGTAGAAGCACAGCTCAAGACTTCAACCACTTGGTGAATAGACTTCATTAGACTGAACATATTTCCTTAGGGAATTTGTCAGAAACAAGACAGTCTTTTAATTTTTATAAAAACAAACGAAAAACACTCCCACCCAGCAAAATAAAACATAGCAAAGCACAGTTTCTTCTTAACAGCAGAAAGGTAAAGGTAGTAAAATACATGAAAAAGAATATAAGGATCACAGAATGTCTTTCCTATCTACAGTACTTTAGCCTGGAAACCACAGCTCTTGTCCAAGCCAGTCATCACAGAGTGGAGTGCCCAGATTTTAGCCAACAGTCTTTATAATATGTATGTGTGGATATGCTTTGAGAGAAGCCTGGAACTGCTGAAGTCAGAGCAGATGACACAGACAGTGTTTTGCAGTTACCCCATGCTGTATACCACACGATTGTTCAATCCAGCATGCTTCCTCACAGTCCTACCATCACAGTAATGACAATAGAAATACGTCATTAGAAAATAGAATACAAATAGAAAATAGAAAAATAAATAGAAATAAATAGAAAACATTACAATAATACAATTATGAAGTAAACACCTTAATTTACTAGATCACGTATAGTATTCTAAAACAGTAACATATTTCTTACCAAAAATCTAAAAGATCATTACAAGTGGGCAGAAATCACTGGTCTCCTTTTGTAATGAGCTCATATCAAAGGTCCTCTTTAATGAATGTTGGTCTCTAGGAGAATTCATGGGTAATCAGTGATCTCTTAAAATCTGCTGGACTGGCACTCACTTCCTCTAATACGTTAAGAAATATGTCCTTGCCTGATTAGATGTTTTGGTACATTAAAAGGAAATAGTAAAAAGAACCCAAAACACAGTGAATTTAAGATTTCCAAATGCATACTAGTGCAGCAAATATAAATTGCCTTATTTTAGTATTATCAAACTGTAAAGTAGATAACCAATATGCCAGGATCCTAGAAACTAAGGTTGCCTTCTTTTTTTTTTCCCCAACAGGATGAACTCATCAACTCACCCAAAATCTTAGCTCTCCTGTGGAAAGACAGGTAAAAGGTTAAATCCTTAGACAACGAAGTTAAATCCAAAGAGAAATTCCATCCTAATTGTCACCAGAATTACAAATCAACTAATTAATGGGTTGCTTATAGGCAGTGTGTAAATTGAAAACTCCTCTACACTGAAGGTTAATCTTTTATGCATGCTGTCCTGTACTGGGACATCTTTTCCTGCACAACTATTAAAAGTACTTGCAAGTATACATACATTCTACATGTTTCTCAGGAGATATAAGTTGGAAAATTTGATGATAAGAATTCTTAATTAAATTACTAATAGTTGCAGACTGTCTCTTGGTGTCTTTCTTACAATTTTAAAGTTATTTTTGAAACACAGTAGTTACCTAGTTACACATTGAGGGTTCTATTTTAAAATGGAAACAGTTATGGTTCTCAACTACTACTCATAACACACAAAAATAACAGATATACATAACTCCAGTAGGCATTGTACTTTACTATATTAGCCTTTACCAAGAAAAATATTTTCAAGTAATTTCTTTTACCAGAAGTTGATGAACTAAAGTTGGAAAGGTGATCTATAAGTAAACAATTTCACTATCAATGACTTTCCTCCTTGCTTCCAAGTATCTATTGAACACAGAGACTTCATTAAAGTGAGTTGCAAAAAAAAAAAAAAAAGGGTGTGCAATAATATTTGCCTTTCATGTTGCAACTTTAATTTCCTTCAGCATATCATCACACTTTCAAATAAGTAATCAGTAACCTTAAATTTAGAATTCCTTACCTTCTTTCACAACTAAAAAAAATATAAAGAACCTAAAAAATAATTGTTCTTTTAATATCATGAATATTAATTTAATTCATAAGCAAATGAACTTAACTATATTGCTGTCCAAGAACAACTAACCTCCCTAAAATGGCTGTTGTCTGTATGTCATTATGTATGTAAAAGACTTATCTCTTTCAACTGCTCAACTGTTCAACATTCAGAAACCATTTTAATGACGCCAACACAATAAATTCAGTCACTTTTAGCTGTGATACAAAATTACCAAAGACTAGAAAGCCCAGCCCACAACTGCATCCCATTCTACCAGGCAATACTCGTAGACAGAAGGTACACAGTAAAAGGCAGGTTCTATCCTGAAAAGTCTGAAATTTAATGGATAAGAGAAATAGAAGGCATGAGGAAAGAATGCAATGCATAAATAAAGGTATGGACGTTGGAGCAAAGAGAAGGTAAGCAAATGGCTCATGGTCACAGAGGAAGACCATAGCAGAGTCCGAAATTACACCTGCTCTCACATTGTCTTCTAACACATCAGTGCTCCTGTCTGCATACATATGGCTTTGCTTGCCTTTCTGCAGGTCTTAAGTCTTACTAGAATTCAGAATGAGATAAACAATATATCTAAGATGTCTAGTCACTTCTCCAAATTAAAACGTGACCAATGACAGGCTAAGCAGGAAGTCCCAAGCACCACCTGTCACAACAACATCTCTTATTTGCTACTATTCCTAGTAAGAAAGCTACTTGTTCTTTCACTCAGTGTGTATGGCTGAAAACTTAGAGTAACACATTTTCATCGCTGAGTAAAGGAAAAAAAATATAATCTGAAAAAAAAATAAAATTGTGTCCTCCATAGTCTTTCTAACACACCTCCTCCTATGTCAGGCTGTGCAATGCTCTCTTTCATTGGATATTTCTCTAGTCCTAATCCTTGCCTCCAGGGCAGAAGGTACAATTTTTTGTGGCAGTCAAGCCAAACTGAGCAGTAGTACAGATGTACGCTCAGAGAAGGTCAAAAAACTCATGGAAATTGGGAAATCAAAGCCCCTTCCAAGACGAGGCACTGGACTTTAACACAATCTCAGACAAGCTCCCCTTCTCACCTCTCTGCTGTCATCATTGACCAACATCTTTGTCTGCTGCAAACATGCACAGGTATCCCCCTTTACAGCTATGTTAAGGCCAAGTATTCACAAATTGATAGGTTTAAATCATGACAATACTGTTTAGCAGAGATGCTAAACAAGATAAATGATTTATTCTGTTGAGATCCATATAGATGTATTAGAGCCACCAAAGCCCTGCGAGAATTCTGCCGCACTGCTCCTGCTTTCCCTGAGGGAAATTCAGAACAATCTTTCAACTAAAGGTAAGATTTTATTTTAGGTGTAACCTATCCTTTTTCTTCTGCTGTATTTTTGCAGGCATATTTGCCCACCATGGTTCTTAAATTATCACCAAATTACATGTTTTGTTGTTTTGCCCAGCAGAGATTTTGCTATGGTTATTGCTGTTGCCCAAGGACACCAGCCAGAACAACAAAAAGTTCCAAATAAGTTCCCCTTACACAGCCTTGGGCATGCTAAAAACTTACCTGCAAAAGTCTGATCACACATGAAATGTGTTTGAACTTTTTCAGTCATTAAAATAAAATATTTTCATTTATGACTGACAGAAACATGAAGAAATCTAGATATAAAACTTTCTCTTTTTTTAAGAAAAAAAAAAAGAAAACCCATCACTGTAAACCAGAACTAAATGTTGTATTTCTCAATGGCATTCAAGGAGAACCCTCTGAAGGTTCATTTAAAACAGAAAGTACACATATGAAATAAAATGCATGGATTTGTCAAACAGAAGAAATATTATAACAGCAGGATAAAACATGAACAGCAGAATGAAACAGGCTGTTTCTGTTTACCTTCAGCAGTCCACAGTTCCCGATTTGCATTAACTAGATTGCTGCCACTGGTAAGTCTCTTTGCATTTGACATAAAAATTAACAGAAGACTAATTTTAGTATTAAAAACATTCTTCTATAAAAAGATACATAAGTATATCACACAGGGGTTTTTTTTCAATTTATGAAAC
This sequence comes from Dendrocincla tyrannina, assembly GCA_035047865.1. Lineage (NCBI taxonomy): Eukaryota > Metazoa > Chordata > Aves > Passeriformes > Dendrocolaptidae > Dendrocincla > Dendrocincla tyrannina. The sequence continues at coordinate 13,015,319 of JAWWMP010000165.1, forward strand.
ATTTTACTTCTCAATAACAAGTAGAAAACAGACATTCAATATCTAAGTTCCTCTTCAAAAGTCAGGTTCCGCCACATTTCTCCATTTAAGAACAGTTGGCCATCAGTAGGGAACAGAAAGTTGAAATTGTTAAAAATAATTGACAGGACACTGTACAGATTCCAAATACTCTCCTGACTGGGTGTCTCCTAAATCAAATATTAGAGCCTTTCCCTGAGTTCATAACATGTGTGATAGAGTCCAATGGTTTGTTGATTGCAGTAATTTTCCCTCCCTTCTGTTTTCAAGTTCTTTTTTCTGTCTTTAGCACACATTTGGATCTATTCCCTTTCTTCTGTCACAGAATATATGGTACCAGCTTATCCAATAAACACTTTATGGAAAGTGATTATCCAGTAAACACTTTATCAAATGTTCCAGAATAAGCTACATAGCTCACAAAGCACCCAAATAAATGACTACTGCATTGAAACATTCAGCACCTTTAACACTCTTCACAGCAAACCAAAGTTGTTCAAACAGTTGAAAATGCAGAGAGCAGCCTGTATTGGTCCATCTCAAATACAACTGCTTCAACAGCATGTCTTCAGTTTGGTTTTCAGACTCACTAAGCAGAGATTCCTGGAAGACATGAGTTTTTTGGAAGGGCAGGATTGTCCACTATGAAATATTTTTCAAATCCCACACCTAGCACAGCCTCATTGTACCTCTAAAAGTAATTACATGCACCTTTGAAAAATAATAAAACAGAGCTTGTAATAGCCCACTGAGTGCTGCCAGTGTGCCATCACCACTGTACCTACAGAAAAACAGTGATACAAAACAAGGACTTGATCTACCACACACACAAAGGACGTCTGTCACATAATTGCAAGGAAAACTCTGACCTCTCAAGTCCTTATGCCTTAACCACTCGACCAACATAAACACACACACACCCCTCGCTCCTTAATAATTATTTCCTAAGAAATAAGCATAGCATAGTTGCAAAAATGTAGCAAAGATAGACTGAAATAACTCTTCAGCTGCTTCTACCTACAGATATAAACAGTACACAGTTCATAATCCACCTGGAGTTTTCAGAAGGTTTTGATGTCAATGCTGTTCAAACACATCCTCTAAAATGTTGAGTCTATAATCCCTCAATATGTGTCAGATAAAGGATTTCTTATTGATTTGAGGTCAAGATTTCAGCATAGTGAAACTCATGCAAACGTAAGGCTTTTTGTGTTGTTTCTTTTCCTTTGTCTGGCTACTGCCTTTTCACTTTTAAACATGCAATCTGTGATCCACAAGACTTAAGAAAAAGTCCAAAACTGTTTTCCTTGTAATTCAGTACATCCAGATAAAACCATACTAGAAGGTTATTACTGATGCCTTGTTTGCTCATGCTATACTCGCAATCTATTATATGTAATCCCTGGATATTCTGAAGAATCACAGCTAAAATTAAAGAACCTTTGTTTGAACTTAAAGTTTTGGTGAGTGAAAGGCATCTGCTAATAAAAGACAAGTTTAAAAAAAAACTTACAGAGAACTGTCCTTCTTTACAGCTACTACTTTTGCAAACTGGCCACAAAAAAAAAACCCGTGTTAAGTAACCTCAACAAATTGGTTCAGGTGCCTAAGATTAGCATTCAGTGTTTTCCTGGGACATATCTTGCCCTCCTTAACACATACAGTGTTGCATCATTAACTCATTAAGTTTATTTAAAAACCGATCACCCTATTTGCGTGATAGGCTGCAACTAACAGTCTGTTTTGTAAACTAAGCAAGTTTATTCTTGGTCTGTGTTCATGCAATGCTTAAGATTTGTCTACATACAAAAGTTATGCTTAATTACACTGATTTAACTTAATCAGCTCAAGCCCTGTACTGTGATGAGATCATAAGGTTGCTTTCTACATATGAAGTTCCTCATTGGGGAAGACGGACACGACCCTTCTACACTACTACAGTTGCATTCACATCTTGGCTACACCTGCACAATTATTTAAGTAAAATGTAACATGCATATCTGAAGTACTTACACTCCTCTAGAACCTGTGTTTAGAACCAAACAGACAGCTGGAAGACTAAATGGCTCCTAGAAATTCTGGGGGTTTTTTTAGTAGATTGCCAATGTAATGGCTCTTTGCTACATGGTAGCAATGAATATAAAAACAATGTGAAACAATAATTGGAATTTTCTTAATGGAAAAATCTAATAGGATACTTCAATCACTGATGATATTGCTATTTTTATAACTGGCCAGGGAAGTCTTCTGGGCACTAGGAACAGAGGAAAAATAAAATTGAGGTATTACAAAGCCCTTGAATACGTAGTTTCATTTTTGGAATTTCAACAGTTATGTTTTAATAAACAAATTGCTCTGTAAGCAGTGGCTTCCACCTGACTTGTGCTGTTTCACACTCATGTGGGTCCCACCACAGTAATTGCCATGTGCTGCATGTATGCCCTGTGGGGCCTCCCTCCACTTTCCCCTGACCACAGGCAACACGACGAGCTCTGGTTCCCGTTCACACCTCCCCAGGGACCGCAGGGGGGTGCCCGGAGAGGAGCTAAGCAAGATGCAGCACATGGTTCACATGGCAGTGAGGACAAGCTGCCTGGTTGGCTATAGAGACTGCTGCAGGGTGAATGCAGCAGTATCTATCACCGGATTACTCTCTCTCCCTACCTACTCACTTTTTCTTTTTTTTCTGAAGCTCACAGAAACCTGAAATGCTTCAGACACTCCCCACCATCAAATTCTATCCAAATCTATCAACATTTTCTGAGATACAGACTGGCACAGACATTGCAGATGTGTTTCTGTCAGAAATCAGATCGAAATACACTAGATGATGAGAATGAATATGTCTGTTTTCTATTGGAGATAAGTGGCTGTCCTGCTTTACTGCTCCCAGACTCCTAAACATTGTCCCTCTGTGTCTGGATAATGCAAAAGGTCTCACATTGCACAGTCATAGCTGATAACAGAATGCTCTATCCACAGATTTGTTAAATTTCACCATCATCATTGTTTCTAAGCAATCCTCCACTTCAGTAGGATAAAAACATTAACTGCATAGGTATAATGACAGAAACATTTTAAATGCTAACAGGCTGTAAAAGCAGTGTTACATACTCAGAATCATGGGCAAAAGGTTATGGAATATATAAGTTTTCGGTGTTATATAAATAACATCATTTGCATGCGGAAATTTTTAGGTATACTATTATTTCCTCACAAAATGCCCATAAATTCTCAGAGACAAAAACACAACAAAAAGTAAGACTATATATATATATATACATACACGTGCAAATGACAGAGTGCATGCAAAAGACTATTTGCTGTTACTCATGTATTATATACAGAGTATAGATGCATATTCACTTATGAATTAAATATCTAATGACATTCAGTGTAAGATAATGAAAATACAGATGGAGCATTTAGACTTCTCACTTGAATTTCCATTATCAAATCTATAGCAAAAATAGTCTGAAATGGCCAAACCTGTCTTCAATAGACACAACTTTTTTTAACCAGATAGATGAAAGATACACATAGCCTAAAAACTTCCACATTATAAATCACTTCAGGAATAATGATGGATTTATAGCGCCCTCTCAATAGTGCAGACAAGCACTACTCTAATCCAAACCACTGGGACCAGGCAAGCTGCATGATACACCCTCCCTCCAGACCATTTAGATCCATCCAAGTATCAGCACTGAAAGTTATTAGCAAGGCATAAAGCATTTGGAACTGTAGTATGTTTACCATTGTTCATATTTAAAATGTTGGTTTAAATATTTGGTAACTTTCTGAAGTTTTATTGAGGAACGTTTCCTGGTTATTAAATCACTCCCCACCCTGTTGCTCTACAGGACTCTGGTCTGTTGCCCTCTCCAGTCTGCATGCTCTTAAAGGCTTGGGTGGCCTAACAGAGTCTGTGGCTGCTCTCAAACTTCCCTTGCTACATATATTTACCTTACTCCTACCATTTCATATGGAATTATTTGTCAGTTTCAGTGCCATTCCTTCCCCCACTTTCATTTTATTTAAATTTTATCTTGTAGATTAATTTTCTCTCTCCATGGAGGGATAAAGAAATTGAAGAGCTGACTCCAAATGTAACTTCCTGTGCTTCCATCTCTTTCTGAGAACCCTCTAGATAAGCAGGCACATTCTGAAAAGCACAATGATAGATTCCTTTGTATAGTGATTTCTCTTCAGATCCCACAAATAAGCACCAAAAAAATTCTCAGCTAATATGAAATTTCAGCTTAGATGGTCACAAATTAATCAGAAAAGGGTGTATGTTAGTTTAAAAAATTACTCACATTTTCCATTTTTGGTCTATAGCATAAGAAATTAGTTAATTTTAAATGCAAAACTTTGTACAGCGTGCAAATCATGTCTGTATGTCAAAGTAAAATAACAAACCTAATGAGGAATGTTAAAAAAGCAAGACCCATTAGTTTAAAGATACATGGAAGCAGCCAAAGATGACAAACATGCATAAAATTCAAAACATGATGGAAAAGGGAACAGGCACTGAACCACATAAATCAGTGTTTTGAATTCTATTTCTCTGTGGGTATAATTGTACCTTAGTTTCTTATAATGATTTATTGAGGTAAATAGTCTGTATGGTTTAACAGCTACAGCTTCAAAGTGTCAGGCACAGACTCTCCTTTATTCATGAGGCAGCTGAGTATTGGGATGTGAATCAGCTTCTGTATTCTGGGACTTGGCAAAGTTTGTTTTTAAGGTCCTTATAAAGGATTCATATTGATGCAGCTATTCAAATGTGAAAAACACTGTGCCGTAATGGATGAAATAAAAAAGCTTTACAGTAATTCTGGAGGAAAAAAAGTAAAAACACTGAAATAAACTATTCAGAATTACCTTCACCAAGAGAAAGGAACATCTCAGAGTTAATTTTAATACATTCTATCATTTTGGGAAACAGAAAAAGCCCCTAATTTCTTGATAAAGTACAAATATGTGATGGGATTTCAGAATTTAATTTTAAGTAAAAATAAAGTACAAAAGAAGAAATGGTAGAAGTTTAAGCTGTGATATTCACATTTTGGGTTGACTGCCAAACCACACGTTCTATTGCTCTCAGACCAGGATAAACCAACCATTAACTAATCAAAAGAATCATTATCCATGAAAGCTATGATGGCATTTTAACAGTTCTTAATCTATTAATATGAAAGAATAATTTGCAAAATATATTCCCTCTTCTGTTTACATTCATAGGGCCATTCTTAGCAGAAATTACATGTAGGCTCCCATGGTGCAGAAACCCTATGAAAGCCATGAAAATTCACTAAGCTTCCTTACGTCCTGTGCCAAGATATTCAGCAGGAACTTTGGTTGTTGCCAAGAAACACGTGTGCCTCAGATACAGAAGCTCTGCATGTACCGGTATTTCAACATTCCTGGAGAGAAATGTGACCCCTTGATGCATACACTGGTTTGCTGGCATACTCGCATTCCTCCCCATCTGTCAGAGTGGCATGCTGCCTTCTCACAAGGTGGGATGCCAGTTTTGGAGAACAGGTGCCAACCAAATATAGGTTTGGACTAATACTCTGCAAAATGTGGCAAATGACATTTCACCTGCAAGAGGACCGTCCTACCTCTGACCCATGCCAAATTAGGATTGCATGCTTCATTAGCAAAGGGGGTCATCAGCTGAAAATCACAGGCAGAACCAGGAATGCTGTCTTTCTGGACAATGTCTCCTAGCTGAGAGTCTTCAGCGTTGAGGTTTAATTTACAATATGCCAAATTTTCCTAACATTGCAGCCATGCAGCCCTTCTGAGCATGCTGCAGCAGACCATGGACAGAGATCTGTGGAATTCATCCTCCCAGACTCATTTCTGACAAATTCCAAGATTCTTAAAAATGGTAAATGATTTAACAGTGGGGGAAAGGCATAAATAAAGATTTGTGTTACCTCTAAGGGAGTTTGCTAACACCACAAAGAAAAACACCTTCACTACGACTGCGAAAAAACCCAAACCAAAACTAATTATACAATACTAAAATTCTTAAATTCTATAAAATATTTGATTATAAAGATTGACATATGCTATAAAATGTTGTAAGTTTTTGGTCTGAGAATTTATGTATATGTGAAAGCCCACTAGTCATGAACAGCCATTATACAAAAATCATTCAACATACAATGACAACACTGTATAATATTAAATGGTATCCACAGAAAAAAAATGCATATTTTGAACTCTTTCATTAATGAAAATATTTCACACTATATTAATCTAAAAAGAAGTAGTCAGCTGATCAATAACAGAATAGCCACAAAGTAGTGTTGGGTTTCCTTCCAGATTAGCGCAGCCCACTTCATTTATAAATGTACAAAACAAAAATGAAACATTGCTAATCTGAAAAAATTATCTGCTTTCAGGAAACAATTTGCTATCCTTTCTTTGGCAATTTACTATAATTTCTGTAATTTATTTATCCCAGGATACATCTGATATATCATCAGCTTTAGGTGATTTTGTTAAACTGGCTATCCAAAAATGAGTCATATTATGCATAGTTCTGCATTATTTAGGCTATTCAGAAGGCATGCCACTGCTATTCCCAAATGACAAACTCAAAGCTATTAATTCTTACAAACACAAAATTATAACTCAATACATTGAATTCTGTAATTTAACTCAATATATTAAGATCTAAAGTCCTGCATCTGAAGTGGAATAATCCCATGCAACGGCACAGGCTGGAGGCCAATGGGCTAGAAAGCCTATTTGCAAGAAAAAAACCTAGAGGTCCCTGTGGACAAGCTGATCGTGAGCCAGCAGTGTGCCCTGGCAGCAAAGGCAGCCAACAGCATCCCAGGCTGTTTTAACAGGAGCAGTGCCGGCAGATTGAGGGACCTGGTAATTTCCCTCTTCCTGGCATTTGTGAGACTGCACCACGAGCAGTCTCCAACTCTGATCTTCCCAGGGCAAGACAGATACTGAAACAGTGGAGCAGGACAACAAGAAGGCTGCAGCATGATATACAAGGTAGACAAGGAGATGAGAGAGCCTGGGGAACAGCAGGTGAAGGCAATAGCTCATTGCTGCCTGCAACTGCCTAAGAAGAGGGCATAGGGAAGATGGAACAAGGCTGCTCACAGAGGTGCACAGGGACATGACAAGAGGTGATGGATACAAGCTGAACTATGGGAAATTCCAATTCAACATAAGGAAAAAAAAATTACCTTGAGGGTGGCCAAACACTGGGCTAGGTTGCCAAGAAACACATCAGCATCCTTGGAAATAGTCCAACTTGACTGGAGATGGCCCTGTGCAACCTGCTCTAATTGGACCTGCACCGAGCAAGAGGTAGGACTGGATTACCCCGGGCGGTCTTTTTCCATCTACATATTTCCATGATATACGCGCTATGATTTTGTATGAAACACATACCAGTTTTAACAATGCCATATACAGAAATATTTCCAACTATCACACTCAAGGCACTCACTAAAATGTTTAGGGACAGCCTTACATTTGCTTTTCTCTTCTTTCAAACAAAGTCTTTAGTCTTTTCTACAGAACTTATGCCTAGTAAATTAACAGCATTAGACATGGTATTTATACTATGCCTTACCACTTTGGATGCCAAATGTTTTAGAAATAATACATTACTTAACATAGAAAAAGGTACCTGTTTATGTCCCCAGCAAAACAAGTAAAGTGACATAAAGTCACATTTTCTTCCTGGCACACTGTGCCTGTATGTCACAACCACTGTCCTGATGTAAATGAGATTGTCCTGCCTCTAGGTAGGATACCACAATTCCATGACAGTCTCAGGCCTACCATAAATATCACCATATTAAGAAGACATGATCTTTCATGCCTAGGTTAATTTATTTAAAATTTATTATTTCAAACTATTAAAAATATCCTGATGCTTGGGCTACAAATTCTCATGCTCAAAGTCAAAATGTGCATAAATCGCTGCAGTATTGCACCTGCAATTTAATGCCATTTATTATAGGAGAATGAATACCAAAATGTTAAAGTTAACTTTAGTATAGGCAGAGGACACCACAGGTATTTGGCAGTGTTGCTAGATATTTAATAGTTTATTAATATAGTGAAGAGCTTGAAAAGATCACTATATTAATTTTTAAAACTTGATGTAAGAAATAAGATGTTGGTGTTCAACAGATAAAAGAGGGTAATGAATTTCCCTTTTATTTTTGTGCTTCTTGCAGTCACTCAAAGCCAACAGGCTGAGACTAAAACACAATAAATAACCCATGAGTCCAGTACAGGGACAAAGCAAATATGTATTCCTATGTTTTTGTAGGGTAAATATTTCCAGTAGCTAAAAGATGCAAAAATCACCATTGCCAAGGAGACACACTGCCTATGTGTTAAGGACCACAAGTCACCAGAACACATAAAAACTGGCTACAGTGGACCTGACTCATCTTCTATAGATTCCTGTAAATAAAAGGGGTCACATATTTGATCATATATGTGATCAAATATATGATCACATATTTGGAACATATACAGTCAGGACAAAAATTAATGAAAACGTTTTCGCAGCAGGAAAAATCTTTCTGATGCAGTGTCAGCAGACAGTATTGTGATGTAGCTCTATCAGGCAGATGCAGATATTGTCAGGAAAGAAAAATCTTCATCAGTGTTCAAAGTTTATTTGGACACTAGGTCCATATGAAAAGTCTATGTGCTCCACTGAAGATTAAAGTGGAGGATAAACATTTCTTTTCAGAAAGGACACTGACTTGGGAGCTGTGCAGATATATCAGAGCTTTAGTACACTTATTTTTTCCACATCTTTAAAATCTTTCACTAAACATTTTGGATAAAGTGAAATGAGCAGTATAAAGATATCTTGTGCCATATCTTACTCCTTTTCACTGACCACTTCCACAAATGTTACTGAAGTTACTACAATCCTACATGGAAGGAGAACACACAGAGTTACCATTTTTCTCACACCGCTTATATTTCCTTCTATTTTCTATGTGTTCATGCAGTAAAAGATTCAAAGGTGTTAGGAACAGGAATCGTTATATGAAGACACAAATTCTGTTTACAGACAATTTTCCATGGACTTCACAGACTGCGGCTTTCACAGCACCACATGACTCAAAAAAGGACAATGTGAATTTTGTTTAACATTTTTCAGCAGAGCGTTACTCACTAAGGTATGTTAGGGAGTAGTTTGTCCACACCATTTTTCAAATTACCCAATAGGCTAAACTACCTAAGAGAAACAGATAGAAATATTTAGATTCTCTTTTCCTTAAAGTATTCTGCTTTACTACTTATGGGTGAAAGTGTACAAAAGGAAAGAGAAGACACACCCAAGGAAGCAACTACAGTGTTTGCTCTCTAAACACAATTCATTTTGATAATACTGAACTTTTTTCCTCATCATTCAGACTCACGGTAGAATAACTGAATTTGGCAGATATTTTCTGGGAAGTGTTGTGTCTTTATTGGTGCTTTTATGTGCTAGCAAGAATAAAAGAAGGAAAACCAATGATATATATAAAGCTATACCTTCATTGCAATAAAAATGTTTTTTACTCAGGTACAATATTCTAGCAGTGTACCATGTTCAGTGGTAAATGAAGAGGCCTAGTCAGTCTAATATGATGTAAAATCTTAAGGAAGCAAAGTGCTGTATTTCCTTATCTTGATGTAGCTGGTTCACATCCACTCCAAGTATGAGATATATCACTGGCCTTGACTGGCTATGCTGATATAAAAACTACCTGGGACCTGTCTGCACTAGGACTGTACCCAAAGAAAGGTGTCTTAACATACCTTTTATGACGTTAAAAAATCGGGGATTTTTAAAAAATCTAGGTAGAAACCTAATACACACAGGGGTACCAGAAACATGCACAGTGCAAGGTTCAAGGACATAATCTCTCCATTCTTTGTTTTCTTCCTTTGTTAAACTGAGGCAACAATTCTTTTTTCTATGGTATTGAATAATGGCCTGTTCTGCTAGCCCAGAAATAAAAGTAAGCGAAGATAGTCTTTGTATTGATGTGCTGCCTGTCTTGTTTATGATAGAAACTATTTTGTTTTTAGATGGGAAATGTTCTAAGAAAAGCTTTTACAACAGGTTCAGAAATATAAAAGCCATTTCAGGCTGAGGACCTCTCTATCCTTTATTTTGTTAGTCCTTGAAAGGGCTTTTTAAATGTTAACAGCTATGACTGCCTTCCCCCAACTGATGCTCCCTTCTCAGCAATCCCTCTGTTGACATCTCTTTGTTTGCTCTTAGCTTGTCTCTCCTTCTTCACAACCTCTTAAAACAAAACTTAGCCAGGAGCTTGGAATTGAACTTTTGGCAGATATTGTGCCACTGAAACACACCAACTAACCATGTTGCACAAGAGAGATTTCAGTAAAAGAGTTTCTTTCCTCACTTCCAGGGATATACAGAATATTTTCCATTCCTCTCTGTGGCAATCTCTGTATATTGCAGTGACAACTACTTAGCAAAGTTGCTCAGAAAACAGGAAGCATTTTTGGCTTAAATATGCTGAAAGAGATGAAACAGTTTTGAAATACTAGGATAATGTCCTATTTCTATTTAATATGAAATAGAGCTTTCTGCCTAGAAAAAAAATTAATTTAAACTCTGCACTTAAAGTAGCTGTATGTGTACACACATACTTTTTTTTTATTTCAAGCTAAAAGGAAATCATTAGTTTCCTTGTTAAGCTTTCCTACAGACAGATACTGGCAGCATTCCCTGTCTCACAGTGATAACTACTTTAAGTATGAGAAGTTCATTAGTAACAATTAAACATTCTACAGCACTCAAAAAGAGGTTGATCCTATTTTTTATGCCAATGTCAGTGAGCACATTATAAATTACAGCAGTCCAATTACTCTATAGCTAATATTTAGCACTTCTACATTGCTTTGAACACACACTCTGCAACTGTTAATTAATTCTTAACGCTGGCATGTAGATATATTATCCTAATTTCACAGATAAAGCAGAAAGGTGAGATAATTTGCCAAACGCCACTTAGTCTTCAGTAGAGCCAGAACTAAACGGGAAAAGATTCAAGTCTGTATCCACAGCTTCCAAGTTAGGACTGACCAGCACTTTGGTCACTGTGATAGTTTTATTATCACATCTTAGTGAATCACTGCATAGCAAAGACATCTTTATCACATGACAGTATGAAAAATTCTTCTGGTTCTTCTTTAATCCACCCTACCTCTCTCTACACAGAAAATTAAAAAAAAATTAAATAATTGTGAAGATTTTACAACAGGTTCTTCAAACATGAAACTGCTTCTGCAAGATCTAGTTAAGCCTTATCTTTTCCATCCCCAGCTTTCCTAAGCTGTTGTCTGCCCAAAAGTTTTTACAATGCAGACTGCTGAGCTTCAAAACTTGGAATTGGACTGGGGCAGGAAATCTTTATTCGACTGGTTCTTCTGGAATTTCCCATAACAAAGCTGGTGTGCACCTACCCTTCACCCACAAAGATGGTTCCCATCCACAGACTGGAGCTCACTGCAGAAGCAGAAACATACTGAAGAGTCTAAAAGAGTATAATTGTACATGACAGTGAATAATTTTGTCACCTTACTTGTCATTTGACCTCATCTCGCTCTCACCTTATTCCCTCTGTCAATGTTCAACAAGAAAGCTCAACATTCCTCCCTACTGTGTTTTAGCTACGCTATTTACTTGAGATCTGATTTCTGCAGTTTCTGCTCCATGACAAAATCTCACCTGCTGTAAACTGCATGTTAACTTCAGGACAGTCTCTTGAAAGAGACCATGTCAAAGAAATGTGGAAAACTCACAGAAATATTGCCCAGGATCCTTACCTATCATTTTGTCTGTATTCTAAAACAGTCTCATAGATTGGAGGGGACAGGTTTCTTCTTAGAAATCCTACCTGTCTTGTTCTCCTGAGAATCACTGCATTTCTCAGTAGCTCAAAAGAATACAGCAAATATAACATTGTATTCCAGCATGACAGGATTTTCAAAACTCATTTCTTATCATTTACTAGTGTTACTGGAATTATATAAAGCTCATGAGTCACACATCTTCAGAATTACCTGTAATATCTTTATAAAGATAAGTGAAACCTTTACATAACCGGTCTGCTACTGAGAGAATTCGCATTTTTATTACCAGTCAGATGTTTCCATTTTTAAGCTACCCCATAAGTAGATGGCTTCCATTTAATGCTGAGGATGTATTTGTTTAGCAAGATACCTCTTGTCTGCAAAACCAGAGCATTTTAAACAAGTGGGCAATAAACTAAGGGGGAAAAAATTTGTAAAAGACTCCCGCTGAAATATCAGCACCACATCATTATTCAAAATGTAAACAAAAACAAAATTACCAAACCATTAGATAGACATATAAACATTAGTTCATTTCAGTTGTCCTCAAAAACACTTGTCTTTAACAGTAAGCCACAACTAAGACACAATTAAAATAGATAATTCAGAGTTTAACGGTCTTTTCTCTCACTTTTTATCCACAAAGACAAACCTTCTCTGTTTGTTCCATAAAGCAAATGTAACCATGAAGTTAAAATTTCACATTTGTTTAAATTAAGGAACAGGTCTTCAGGCATAATAATAGACATAATAACAGGCATAATAATAGGCATAATAACATCTTAACTCTAAAAAAAATGAAAAGGTGCAATTTCACTGGTATTAGATTACCATAATGCCTCTTAAGTTAATGGCCTAAAAATGTTGCTAGACACTACTAAAAAAATTGAGGTTTTTTAATTTGTAAAATAATGTAACTTTCTCTTTCTTTTTTTACATTTCACTCTTCTTTTTAGAAATATTTTTAAATTAAATTTAAATTAATCCATTATTACAGTCTCTGTAAGTCTATAAATTTAAATACATGAAATGAGGTTAAATTTTAAATATACAATTGTCTCAGATTAATTCTCCCTTCTGCTCTTTATCACTGTCAAACAATAACCATAGAAGCTGCAGAAAGCAAATCTCACAACTGTGCCTTTCTCTTTGGTTTTGCACACTCAAGCAGCGCAATATATGTAAACATGAAATAAAATATCATAGTTTGGGTTGGAATGGACCTTAAAGATCATCTCATTCCACTGCCCCAACCATGGGCTGGGACCCCTTTCACTAGACCAGGTTTCTCCGAGTCCTGTCCAGCCTCGCTTTGAACACTTTCAGGGATGGGGGATCCACAGCTTCTCTGGGCAACCACCCCCAGCGCATCACCACGCCCACAGTCAGGAATTTCTTCCTAACAGCCAATCTAAACCCACCTGCTTTGAGTTCGAAGCCATTCCACCTTGTCCTATCACTACATGCCCTCGTAAAAAGTCACTCTCCATCATTCCTGTCAGCTCCCCTTAGGTTCCAGAAGGCTCTCTAAACTCTCCCTAGAGCCTTCTCTTCTCCAGGCTGAACAGCCTCAACTTTCTCAGCCTGTTGTCCTAGGAGTGGTGCTCCAGCCCTCTGATCATCTCCATGGCCGTCCTCTGCACTCACTCCAACGTGTACACAGGTGGCTGCTTTTATGCACATGGACAACATGCACATAGACCACAAACTCCTCAAACAAAGATCTCATTAAGACAGCTCTTTAACATAAGAAATTTGCAATCATTTGTTTTGAATCAGTTGTTAAGGTTACAATAAGAACACATATGTTTCTGTGTGCTCACACCTGTCTTCATCCCCAGTAGTTTACCATAGTTTTATTTCAAAAATCCTTAAGTTGCCAACTTTAAGGTTAAACTAGCCAGGTTTAAGCTGCATGTTGAATTGGCACACGCTGTTTGCACATTTTCAGCACATGCACCATAACCTCCCGGTGTTATCTGGACTGCTACAACTTCATCATGGGGACAAAGTCACTGTGTAATTGAGGAATTAAAAGAGAAGGGATTTCCATAAAGTTAAGAAATCCTTAAGACGTTACTGTGAATCTTCCCAGACAATCAATCTAAGCAAAAACTCCAGAATGTTAACATTCAATGGCAACCCAAACTGAGCTAATTCTGAAGCAGACTTATGTGAGAAAACACTAATTGCACAAAATTGTGAGGGTTGGAAGGGACCTCTAGAGATCATCTATCCAAGCTCGCTGCCAAGGCAGGTTTACCTGGAGCAGGTTACACAGGAACGCGCCCAGCTAGGCTTTGGATGTCTCCAGGGAGACGTTCCTATTCCATCCCATTGCCCTCCCTGGGCAGCCTGTTCCAGCGCTCTGCCACCCTCAGTGTTAAGTTCTTCCTCGTGTTCAGGTGGAACTTCTTGTGTTTTAGTTTACGGCCACTGCCCCTTGTCCCGTCACTGGGCACCACCGAGGAGGGTCCCGCCCCCGCCTCTGAGATACTTATACACATAAATACGGGGGCAGTCGGTGAAGCCGCGCTTTGTGCGGGAGGCGGCACCGGCGGCAGAGGGACCTGCGGGGTTGGCTGGGAACAGCCGGAGCCCCGAACGCGGGGGGGGCTCACTCGGGGCTCACGGTGCCGCCCTCGGCGCCAAGGGGCAGCGCCGGGGAGAGGGCCGGTCCCCGAGGCGAGCCCAGCACCGGGGCTGCCACCGCCTCCGGCACGGAGGCAGGCAGGGAAGGAAATAGGCAGGGAGGGAGGGAAGCGTCGGGCCCTGTCCCCGCCCCGGCCGCCCCGCAGTCCCGCCCCCCGGCCCTCGCTGCCGAACTACGAGTCCCGGCGCGCCGCGGGCCCGGCACGCCCCCGAGGGAGCGGCTCCGGCAGGAAGGCGGCAGCGGGGCCCGCACACCGAGCCGCCGCCATGAGCTCGGCCAGGGAGTCCCAGAGCCACCACGGCCTCAAGCGGGCGGCCTCCCCCGATGTAACCGGGCGCGGCGCGGCGGGCGGGGGGCGGCGGTGAGGGAGGAGGAGGAGGCGGCGGCGGCGGAGCCCCCGGCGGGAC
>JAWWMP010000165.1:13030391-13196886 GCA_035047865.1 Dendrocincla tyrannina
CGGGAACGAGGAGCGGAAGCAGAAGTTCCTGCGGCTGATGGGCGCCGCGAAGGTGAGGCCGCCCCGTCCCCGCCCGCCCCCATGCCGACCCCGCGGCCGGGCGCTGGCGAACAGCAACAATAACAGCGGGAGCGATTTGGCTCCGGGGCGCTCTGCGCTGGAGGGTGTGGGTGTCAGGGCTGGTGTGTCACCGTGACACACAAAACGCCGCCCTGGAGTTGCCGAGCCCCTGCGCCTTCATGCTCGCAGACTCGCTCGTAAAATCAGCCGAGAACGCGTCTGAGAGAGCCCTCGTTACAAACTAACAAACCTGTGTAGTAGGGCTGTAAAATTCTCTTTCACTGGAAAAAAACTTTTAATAAAAAATGGTAGCTGATAAGTCTAACCAGTAAACCAGTAAAGTCGTAAACCTACTTATCAATCTAGGAAATGTTTTTAAATAGAAAATATTCTGAAGTTATATTTTTGTTAAGCTTATTGCAAAAAATGCTCTAAAACCATTAAAAGGTAATGATGCTTTGTTCATGTATAAAATGTTAGTTTGGTATTGCTATTTTACTTATCCCCAAGAAAAATACTTTCACTTGCACTAGCTTATTTTGCTTGAATACAGTAATTTTGTAAGCTAAAATACTGTATTAACAAGGTGAGCGTTAATACTTTCTAGTGAATAGGGATACAACACCCTATTAAAGCATCCCTCTATCACTGATCTTAATGTCTGCTTGGATGCTTAACGCTGCTTGCTGTGTAATGCCAGTTCTTGCCTGTTGGGACACAATTGCTAATGAGCAACTACTGAGCCAATACGTTAATGAGCACTATGGAGTTCTTACCTGATTCTGTGACCAGTCTCAATGTGAGATCATCGTAACATGGACAGCCTGAACTATTGCAGAGTGCTAGAGAAAGGGCAGATTGTCAGAACCTACATATGCGTTTGTCCAGCGTCGTGTAGTATCGTTTTCATATCAGTGGCAAGAGAGAGAATAAAATAGAACCAGCTTTGGTGTCTGAGAAGAGCAAAGAGTGTCTAGTTGTTGGGGTTTCTTTTTGAGAAAATTCAGCAAAACAAAAATGAAATGAGTTCACCAAGAGGCAGCAGCTGTTAGCTAGTAAAACAGTCCCACAGTTGGTTGTCAGGGTTTGATGGCAAACTTTTTCCATTGAAGATTGCAGGATGTTGGCAGAGCTGTCAGTGTACCCTAAAGCTCCAAAACAAACTGCCTTTTCTTTTAGAAAGAACATACTGGCCGCCTTGTTATCGGAGACCACAGATCAACCTCTCACTTCAGGACAGGTCAGTTTATCCAACAGGTGATACAAAGTTGGAAATCTAACCCTTATTTAGGAACATGCCAGTACTTTGAGTAGATTCTGCAGGGAAGGATTTCAGGTTTCGTGGCTGCAGCAGTAGACAGGTCAGGCTGTGGAGTTGTAGAGGTTCCTAATTTCTCTTGTTGGATTACTGACTGCACTTGCCATCTGAAGTCCAGGTTCAGCCAAGTACATGATGGTCAGGTACACTTGAGAACAACAGCCCTGGAAGTCGGGGCCCGTAGGTCCTCAGTGTTATTTTGCTGTCAAAAGTTTCATTGTTCTTGGCATCTAGCAGTATTACACTTCCTTGCTGCGAGGTATGGATATCCAAACCTCGAAACTGTAGCACATGGAAAAGAACAGGGCTGATTTCTACCCCACCTGGTTACCTATTGAACAGAAAGATCTCTGCCCTAAAGCAATGAGGTAAAAGCTGAAAAGGTCTGCAGGGTCATCTCGGCAATGAGCAATAATTGCATGTCAGATATGACCGTGATACCGTGAAAGTTAAAGTACATTGCACCAACCTGGGTTGGACTGCACTGTCTGAGAGAAGGTCTGATAAAGCCATGTGGAAAAGCAGCTGTCACTGTTCCAGAAATCTTTTCCTGGTACACTCCACTGGTCATTTGTCAGTTGATGAAAAGTTATCTATGGATCTGAGAATTGGTTCCAGGTTCTGGTTCTGCTGCTAGCTTGCAGAGTGACTGAGAATCACTTCCTCATACCTGAATTTCTTCAAAAGGAGATGGTGCTTCTCCTAAGGAGTCATAAAGAGTCAGTACTGCTTTGTTATTAGCAAAAAGTTAAACTGCTGGTTTTTACACCAAAAAAAAGAACAACTATTTTCTTAACACTACTTTGTCCACCATACGTTATTGCCCTTTTACATGCACCTCTAACTTTCAAATGAGGAAACATGAGTTTGCAATACAACCTTTTAGCTTCATGGATACAGGTTAAAAAACTAGTGTTGTAGGCCTGTTGGGGAGATTTAGAGATTCTTACCTTTTAAAAGAAGGGAGGATTCTTAACTATTGTAAACCATGTTTTCCCCCAGTGAAAATGATTATTTCCTTATTCAAACAAGTAAGTAAAGGGCATGTAGAAGTAGCTCGTGAAAATTAGTTTTTCTGCTAATTCCTAAAGATGGAAGAATGCAGAGCCGTGATAACTGCACCTGGTAATTCTGGCTGCACAAAACAGTTTCAGATACAGCTCTATAAACAAGAGTGGTAGTATTGTCTCAAGTTCTCATGCTATATATGAGGCATGATTTAATCACAGTAATCCTGTGTTATGTAGTGAAGGTCAGAAACTTTCTCCTTGCTGTGATATGTTGCAGTATTGGCAGGAAGCACAAAGAATTCATGCTGAATTATGTTGTTTAGTGGGACATAACACTGTTCATAGTACAACAAAACACGTCAGGTCTGGGGAACTTACCAGCCCATCTTTGTATCAAAGCAGTTCTGCTTGCATACTTGATACAATTGCTTATAAGTCTGATGGTTTGTATGCAGTAATACTCTGAATCCACTAGTTTTAGATGGTTAAATTTAAACTTTTTGAGTCTGAAAATGTAACTTCAGGTAATTTGATGTCTTTGTTAATTTGAATGAACCATAACCAAAGTACCCTGGACAATGCAGGGGAAGAAGATAAGAAAATGAACGAAGAATTGGAGTCTCAGTACCAACAAAGCATGGATAGCACGATGTCTGGGCGGAACCGGCGCCACTGCGGACTTGGTTTCAGTGAGGTACTAAATTTATTTCTATATTGCTTTGGCTTTCACTTCACTAAGACAAGATGATACTTGGTTCAAAAATCCAATCACCACAACTAGTGGTAAACTTCCATGGTTTGGGTTAAAGGGCAGACTTATTGCAGGCACTTGACTCCTGTTCACATGCAGTGTGGTGGCCATTTAAATGCCTGGAAGGGATTGATGCTTCTCATTGCCCTGATTAGTGGTATGACATGCTTAATGCTCATAGTAGTCAAGACTGATTAGAGCAGAAAGTGGCAATATATTAAATCAGGGTGTTGCCAAGGAATATATAAGTAGGCAGGACAACCATCTGCATTGTTGCTGAGAGCTAGTTAATCTCAGTTTCTTGTTGTGGGGAGGCACATACCTCTCTGTGGTCCTCAAAAGTAAGTGGCGACAGAAGGTCAGACTTGCTGTACAGAGTTATGCAGTGAGTTGACACCTGCCTGGTCTTTTACTTGCAAGGAATTCCATAGGAATGAGCTGGAAGAGTAGCATTACAAAAAACAAGAGAATCAGGTTATTAGGAGCATGGCTCCATCTGTCAATTTTTGCTAACTCTTAGCACCAATAACGTAGCTGATGTTGCCAGAGTGAGTAAAACCACCTGTGCAGTGCTGGGAATTCTTAGTATTAGGGCCAGGGAGGCTTTGCTCTTTAGGACCATGAACAAAATGCCATTTTGGATTATTCTTGTCAGCAGTATCATTGGATTACTTCAGCATTCCTCATGCTGCAGTTTGGTAAACTTACTTTGAAAGATCAGTCATGAATTCTTGATGGTCTCGTTATTAGTTCCATTGTGTCACACTCCATGACAAATATTCCAGTGTCGCATACTCTGTGCACAAAAGTATGGAATTACTGAACTTATGTGATCTGAAACTTCAGATTCAATGAATGGTGTCTTTAGGATTTCTGCTGTAATTAAATAAACCAGTGGCTGATGAAACCATGGGTTTCACGATTGGCATGGTTAACCTGCTCAGGGGAGTTGCTCTCTAATACTTTGTGTATTACAGGACTATGTTTAGCAACATAAGCCCCTTTTACTTCCAAAACAAAAGGAGCCGTTAAGCTAAACATTCTCATGGGGATTTCTGAAAGGCTGCAATGGAGTTGCCAGCAAATAATGTTTTACCTGTCTCATAATCTGAACTTGTAGTTTCAGGAAGATGAAGAACAGGAAGAGGCAGCTGGACACTCCTCTGACGAGAGTTCAGAGGACTCTGAAAGTGGCTCTGACTCAGAGCAGGAGGAGTCTGCAGAGGAGCTACAGGCTGCTGAGAAACATGATGAAGCTGAGGTTCCAGAAAACAAAAAAGAAGCAAAAAGCAACTATAAAATGATGTTTGTGAAAGCCAGTGGTTCATAACTGCAGATGTAACAGCTTTGTATTTAAAGTACAGTAAGCCTTATTGTTACAGTGCAAAGTGGAGGACTGCTACAGCACAAATCTTTGTATTTTGATTTTAAAAAGACCCCGTTAGATGACAAAAAGTAGTATTTGCTTTCTGTTGCCATGGAAAACATTTTTATGGGCACAGTGATATTACTGGTTTTTGTAAAGTGTATAAAATCCTGGATGAAGAAATAAATTTGTTTTGTTCCTGCCCAATCTCTACAATGTTATCTAAACTATCCCTTCCGTTATTCCATGCCAGATAAGGAAGCTTCATGTTAGTGGTTTATTCAGTTAGTACCCCAGTCTTGAATTTTTAACTATTAAGATTACATGTGAATTACGTGATGTTGCATTAGGTGTAAAATACCAATATCAGCATTATTCTGTGATGTACTAGAGCTTTAAACAATGATTTTGTCTATAGATGCTAGTGTTGACAGGGCTGAGAGGAGAAATTGCTCACTTTTGTGATAGTATTAATCACTGTATCCATCTGAAGTCCTACAGCAGTTGCATGGAGAAGATGTTTAAGAAAAGCATTATACAACAGAAGGCTCTTAATTGCTTATATGGCTTTGTAAGGACGGGAATAAGCTGTAGTTTTTTTCTACCTTTCAGTAGAAAAGAGTGATTTTTGAATTACTGGTTCCTTGTTACAGCACTGAGCTGTTATTAAAAATAACTCCTCCAGAAGAAAACAAGTTTACTTTGAAAGAGAAAGTATACTTTGATAATGAAAAGGATATAGAAATCATTTAGCTTTTTTAAAATATAAAGTTAAGTACATGAGGCCTTCTTCCTTTTCTCCCCATACATGTATCACTTGGAGGTCTGAGTCGCTTATCGCAAGGTTGTACATCTCAAGTCAAACTGATACGCTTAGAGAGCCAGGAGTTCCAGTAACTCCTTCCAGCAAGAATTAAACGGATCCATTCCTCTGCAAATTCATTGCATTCAAGTAATGAATAAAATATCAGAGTTTTTTAGACGTCATTTCCTCTTAGTACATTAGACAGATCACCTGCCTCTCCTCGCTGGGAGAACAGGACATTGATCTGTACCTCTAGTACAGCCACGTTACACCACAGCAGTGTTTCAAGAAACACTCCAGATGCTTGTGGAGACTTCCATTTCGGTGTACAATTTCTGATGTGCAGACAACATTTTCCAGCCAGTTGGCTGACAAGAAAGCAGCAGTATGTACTATCATTGCGTAGTTTATTGAATGTAAACACTGCAGCATCAGTTACTGGGGGAGGACTTGGAATAAGTTACATTCTGAAAAAAATAAAAGTAATATTGTAAATAAAAACTGAGTGTAGGTTTTGTTAATACATTTTACTGTATTTGCGTTTAATACAAATTTTTTTAGTCATTCAATTTTAAGAACAACATGGCAGCCCCTGATGGTCAGTCATTTGTACTTGATTTATGTGGATTGTTTTGTTTTCCCAATACTGCAAGCTGCTGATACTTAGATAAATTCAGGTTGTGTGTGCATTGTGAAGAGAGAAACCCTCCCCATGACTTAGGAAAACTGTTCTGTCTCTAGGAGAAGAGTGAGGCCTCCCCCCAGCACATCAGCTAATTACTTCCCTAATAGACCCATACCTGGTTTTTCCTGTTTAAGACACTGGACCTACACTTGAACTGGCATTTCACTGTTAAATTCTTTTAGCTGTGACTTCCACTTATTGCTTTTCTACATATTCACTTACCTCTCTGCCTTCTCTGTCCCAGCACTGCTGCTCTCACCACCTTGCCCTCTGCAGCTCTGGGCTTTCCCACCAGCATGCAGCCAAGCAGAGACTCCTGGTCAGACGGTGATGGAATCCATTACTGCAGACACACCCTGCTAGGCAGAGGGTCCTGCTGCTTTCCCACTAGCCTCAGAGGCAGCACAGGGTAAAACCTTACCTGAGGGTTTTTCTCCAAAGTGAAAATGATCTGGAAAAACAGATCCTTTGTGTTTCTGAGGGGCTCTTCCACTCAGCCTCCTGCCTCGTAAAGCAGATGTGGCCATCAATGTACAAGATTAAAAACATAAACTGAAATTAAACTATTCTAGTTACAGCTCTGACTAGAAAAAAAAAAAAATCAACTTGCATTCCCCAAAAGTATGACACCTAGTATGTCAGTGAACATCTGAGGAGGTTTTATGTAATGCACCTGTGATACTGTCCAAAGCCTCACCTGCTCAAAGTAGGCAGAGTTCTCACAATCATCTGTTTCTGTCTAACATTTATAAACATACTAAGAACTTGCAGAATCATCTATGAAGCAGACTAAGAAGCTTCTCCATATACACAAAGAAAGGCTGTGGTCTGTGCAGTGACTTTCAATTCAGGAGTCAGCTTTAGCAACATTTGATATATCATCAGCAGTACTGGCACAGATAGTAGCAGGATGGTTTCAGCTCTCATCAGAGAGAGAACACAGGAAAAATCAGGATTGGTGTCTTGGTTGACTGGTCAACCCTTTAGTTTTTCAGGTTGGTATGGAAGGAGCTCCCAGAGATGACAGCACAATGTATCATAACCAGACACTGAATCATAAAAAGGGCAACTACATTTGTTCAAGCAAGATTTGGCCACTGAAATACCTTAAAGACCAGCTTATTTCCATCTCAACAGAAAAGCAGAAGTCTCCCAGTTCTCTTACATGTCTTCAGAAACTACAGACTGGAGTTAGATCACAGATGGTTGTCATAGAACAACCATCACATCTGGGAAGTTTTCATCAATTTCTAAACAACACTGAAAATTTATGTACACAAAGGGCAATACAGGCATATTATCAGTTCTTGGCTTTGGAAGATGGAAAACACCTGAACAGTGTCAAAAGCACTGCTATGTCTGTTCCCCTTCCATTTGCCCTGGAACACAGAACCCCTCAAGATTAGCTCCATCACAGCCCGACGGCCCAAAAGGTCCTGCAGTCACAAAAGGGGGTTCTTCTAAGCCAGGTAAAAAGGGACCCTCAACATCCTACAGGAATTCTCTGAGGCCAAGAAAACCAGATTTGCAAGTTGCCCTGTAGCTGTCTGCAACTGCTTTACACTTTACTCTCCCTTTCTTCCTGAAGAGGAGGCTGACAACTTGATTCCTGAAAGCACAATTTATAGGCCAGCTTCAAAGCTATAGGTCCTTCTAAGGCTCTGGTTGGGGAATTCACATCAAAGACAACGTACACATGTTGTTCTGATGCCAGAGAGGACGGTTGGTAGAAATCTCTGTGGATTTGCTACAGTCCCCAGTACAGGGATTAAATTATGCACTGAAGCTGCCTCTGTAAACTGCAGGAGACAAAGAGAATAAGTGGCAGTGCAATATCTGATAATCAAAGCCTGGCACAGTTCTTTGCATCAGTCTCTTGGAAGCTGTCAGGGGATTAAGAGAAGGGACATATGTCAAGATACCCCAACTGAAGGGACAAAGTAGAAGTTAGTTTTCTTTGCTTTTAAGCCTGCCACCTCAACTGCACTTTTCTTGAGGAAAGTGTCTTAGTGCACAGGTGTACTGCATTACAGTGGGAGGTAAAAGTTTCCTTAGTTTTTGCACAGCATTAAAGAAACACAATACTTGCTGATTTAATCCAATTTGAGTTAGTTTTGATGTGCAGGCGCAGAATGAGATCACACTGACAGTTTGTGCTATTATCTATCCAAAGCAGTATCATTTATGGTGGCCATAAGAGGATCCAGTTGAGAAAAAAAAAAAAAGAAAAAAAGACTGTAAAGTAACACACATCAGAAGAAGGGTGTTGTATAATAAGTCAAGCAATACAGGGACTCAAAGAAACTTCTTTTAACTTTTCACAACTGCCCACCTTGACCTGCAGAGAAATTCTCTCAACTGTTAACACAAGTGTTCTCATCCTAAGTATATTGAGCTAAATTTAAAACTTCAGATAATCTGAGCAGACATCTTTTCACCCTCACATTTATTGCTATAGCTTTAAAACAAACACAAGTGAAGCTGTTGATCTTTAACTCATTGGAGTCAAGTCTCCTTCTTCCCATTACAGCCACTAAAATCTAGTAATTGGGACCTGTTTGTATGGATGCAGAACATCTCTTTCCAAAACATTTTTTTGTTTTGTTTTTGTGAAAAAGATTTCTCAACATAAGAAATCAGTACTAGACACACAAAAAAATAAAATTTCCTCAGTAGTCAACTGATGGAGCTACTATCCTGACATCTGCAAATAAAACCATTTGCCAAGTAACTTTAAACTGGATTCAGTGAAGACATCTGAAGAGTTCTCAGGCTTTGAGAATACCAGGAGACACAGCTGCAGTCACAAGATGTTGCTCTCTCTTCCCTCTGATCCTCTCAACTCAGAAAGCGAGCAGAGCAGCCAGTGCTGGTACTTATCCCAGCAGTGGTCCCTCAGCTGTTGCCAGTTCCTTGCCTCAGCACCAAAGGAAGGAAGAATGGGACCAACATGTGTGTATGTGTGTGCATTCTCACCCTTCAACACACACAGACACTACCTCCATGTTGGGGAGCAGACAAAATCCTGTTCTATAATGGAAAAAGATGCTCAAAGACATAACACGGAAGAAACAGCGCAGAGGCACAGAAGAAATGTTCATCACGATTTAAGCCATCAGCAAGGCCGACAATACAAGGGACACACAGGATTAGCAGTGACTTCTCTGATGTATACTTTGTACCACCCAGAGTGGTACATCTCAATACACCAAACATCACCAGCTACTTCATTTCATTAGGGTTACATCTTGCACAAGCCATTGGCCAGGGTATTAAAAAACCTCTCATGTCTGAAGAGAGGAACCAGAAAATGTTAAGGTTTTCCCAATTCTGGCTGTAGAGTAAGTCAACCAAACTCAAACCTTCTGACTACGTAACAGAATTGAGGCCAGAGAGCACACCCAGCAGGGTACACAACACTCCATCCTGCACTGGTACACCACCACTGCTGAGAGAGGAGCACCTGGGCTAGGTAGGCTCTGTGCTGGGAAAGACCAGCCTTTTCCATCTCTGGCTCTGGGGCAAACTTTTTACAGGGGAGAGTTTCGTTCATACCAGCCGTTCTTAGCTGCAATGGGCTTAAAGAACAGAGCACTACAGCTGGCAGTAGAAAAGACAATTGTCCTGTTACCAAAACACTATCCTGAAGTGATTCTCTCCTTCACCCACCACCATCAATGTCCTACTCGCTTGGTTATTCACAAGGTACCTTTTGTAGTAGGACACTGGACTTACATTCTTTTTCGCCAGTAATTCCTTTTTCTCACCTTACCCACGACAATTTAGGCCGAGTCCTTTCATTAAAGCATTTTGCTTCTGCCCAAGTCTACATACTCAAACTCCTCCAAACTTTTTACTACCTCTCATACCAAACCACTAGGCTGTTCTCCACCCTTGCCATTATTTTCTACAAACTCACTACTCACCACTCACCTTTGTTTTCTTAATCTCTTCCTTCCTTTAGTGTTTCCTTACGCTACAGCTTCTACAAGAAAACATCCCTGGTCTTCGAGTGTTACATCTGGTAACACTATTATTCCATCAATAACTGCTTCAAAAATGCCAATTGTCAGTGTTTTCTTTGGAGACTATTTTACACTCTCTGAAAGACAACCAGGAGCACTGACAAGTAAGTAACAAGTAAACAGTGCCCAAATGTGCAAACATGAAATACTTTCTGGTTTCCTTTATAATTAGCACTTGAAGTTAGTCTGCCATCCCCCAGCCATTTCATGACAGGCTTTATAATTTTACCTTCCTCTTAGGTTTACCTATAGTTTAACATTCAAAGTGTGGTTGTTGCACAGAATACCTCAACAGACTTGTATTAAAAATGCTCTTTAAAATTCCAAAGCTTTGAACTGAAGAAAATATCTCAAGAACTTTTCATGGAAAGTTCATCGCTGTTGGTTCAATTCAGATGCACCTTTTCAAATAATGGAAAAAAATGTAAAGGGGTCAGACCCAATCAATACAGCTGTTCAAACAGAATTGCAGGCACTGTGATGTGGGTATTTTTTGTGCTCTTTCTTTGTACTGCTTCACTATGAAGAAAGGTTGCTTTTGCTAGTAGAGCAATAAAAATCTTAGCCTTTTGAATACAGCCAAATAACCAATGGGAATGTTTACTAGGTGTGGAAAATACAGCAATTTTTTCTTGTTTTTCTTGTGTATGGCTTTGTTCTTTTTATAACCGTGCAATACATAGGCACACAGACACACACGGCACAAGTGAACACTCTAAAATACCCACAGACAGACATAAATCAGAGGGGTAACATCAATTCATGCCTTCTCTATCTTCTAAGTTTTGACACTAAGCGGATCTGGTCTTTCCTTTATATAACACCCAGAAGTTAATTGCTAAGACACATGGGAAATAGGTGGTTTTGTAGAGCAGACACTGATATAAAGTACATACACATAAAGATCTGGAAATCAGATGAGTAAATGGTGCACATGGAAAAATAACAGTGTAAAGAGTACCAGAATACGTGGTAAGTGCTCTGCTTTCTCAAAACACCAACCCCTCCCTCCAAAGGCTGTGGGGTACCCAAGACCACCTTGCTGGGCTTTAATAACTTTTTGAAATAGCAGCACACCAGTACCATCCTTCAGTAGCTTTTCATTCCACACATAAGAACCTTTCTGGAGTAGAACATCTTAATAAAGTTTCCCGAAAAAAATCTTTTTATCTAGTTTTGGGGTGGGGGTTGGTTGGTTGGTTCGATTTGGGGGTTTTTTGGGGATTTTTTTGTTTTTTCTTCAGCTGTTTCAAATCAGCCTGGATGCCTCTAAGTACTGCTACTCGCCCAGTCCTTCAAAACAAACACCTTAATACAGATGTGCAAAGACAAGCAACAGCACTCCACTCAACAGGGTTCCCTGGCAATGCGCACAAACTTAAAATAGTAGCGAAAAACAGGAGTGGGGGATGTTGTGCAAGTCCGAAAAGGTGATAGAGGTGCTACTTATGAGTATCAGGCTGTACTTTTATAAATGCAGCTGGGCAATAAAATTTTAGTAACTTCAGCTGAAGAAATTGAAACCAGATGTATAAGGCAAGAGAAGTCAGTGTGCATAATTTTGACTTGGTATAACATTACAAAACACTAATTAAAAAACAGTGCATTTGAAACAGTTGACACTGCTTTTTAATGAGTGACTATAATCAGTTCCGACCACTTCACTGCTTAATAGGCAGAGGAAAGAAAAGCCACTTTCTGACCAAAATTATATCAATTTGCAAGTAGACATATTCTTTTTCTAGTTTTAATATTAGAGAGTAGCATGTAACACCTAGAAAAGAACGTTTTGATTAAACAAAACAGAACTGAAAAAGGAAATTGATCCAAAACAAACACTACCTGCATAAGGAAACTAGCCATTACTATTTAAAAACTACACCCATCCCTACAAAAGATGGTCACTAAGAACAGCATTTCACATATGCAATAAAAAGTTTGGGGATAAAAATTACCTTGATAATTTTTTTTCGCAAATATGGGATTAACTATGGATGCAGACCAAAATCTTTAGAAATACTTATTTTACTGAAAACATTAACAATACAATTATTTCCAGTAAAATCCTTTTCTTCCATGCACACTTGAATGGGCAGATTTTGTGTGCGGGATCAAAGGAAAGAATATAAACACCTCCCACAACCTGCGGAGGAGCAGTGCTCCTTTCCCTTCATTGCCAGGGCAGCAGACGGAATCTGGAGTCAAGGAATGCGCAGCCCTGGACCCCAAATGATGGCCACACACTCTTCCCTTCTGCATGACAAAGCTCCTGCAGAAAGAATGCCATCTCACTGAATCACGAAACACGTGGTCAAAAGCTCCTTTGTGTGCCTGAGAAACAGGAGATGCTCATCCTAAGCAGCTCAGCTCTGAATTTCTGCCGCTCATCTAAAGGTCAAGGACTCACAGCCTCAAATGTTCACCCTCCAGTTGGCAAAGTCAGCACTAAGCCACAGAAACAGTTCTAACCTGCTTCTTTACCTTTTGCTCCAGAGATGATCTTTCAGAAGAATTAAACATTTCCAGTCGTCTCCATCAAACTGACAAAATTTGAGGGACCTGCTGAAAATAAATCGCTGCCAGTGAGCTGCACCAAAATCTGCTTTGGCAGGTGCCCCCTACTCTTCCCTTTGGCCAAGGCCCCGTTCACTCACAGTGCACCTGTGATGCCTCCAGGTTGGTTGGTGGGTTGTTTTGGAATTGAAGTTACTTTTGGTACTCTATAAGGTTTAAAAATGTGTCAGACAAACAGCTGTATTTATGAAATTCAAAGGATAGTATTGGAGTTACTATGCTTTGGACACAACCCTGAAAAATCTTGCTATTCAAGAATAAAGACAGATTTAATCAAATGCTGAGAAAACATTTCTTAAAAAAAGTAAGAAAAAAAAATAAAAATGAAGCATTGGTGTAGAGGGAACCTGATTCAAATCCCAGTGAAGTGCAAACCTGGGGAACTTCAATGGGATTGGAACCAGAGAAGAGCAAAAGGTGGTAACAGCAGAGATGACTCTGGATTTCCAACTATCTGGACACTGATAAGAGAGCAGAGAAGACAGAGGCAATAGGAGGAAGTTATGTTAATATTTTAATCTGTACATATACCATTTTCCAAACTGTTACATTTTATTTAAATTAATGTTTTCTTGCAAAATATTCATTTATGCTTTCAAAATGTTTTATAAAGGCAAAAATAAATCATTATTTTGGCAAAAGGTTTTGAAGTTGATACTGGCAGTATTGAGGTAAAATAGATTGCATTAGCTAAATATATACTTTTAAGAATATTTCTGAGTATAGTGTTAATATAATATGATTTGTCTTAAAGTCTGAAACACAAAGGTCAATTTCAAGGGGTTTTTAGCTATTACTTGAATACAGGAAATAAACAAGTTAGTGGTTGCCACAAAATACTGCAGAAGTATTTCTCCATTATTTCTCATCCAGAGCTGACCTCAGCTACTAATTACATAACATTGGGACATTTTTGCATGCCTTGCATTCGATGTGTACACAGGGTTTTTTCAAGTATAGTTGCAGCAATTCATTTAGTCTTATTTTCTTTTTATGTAACTACCTCACCGTTTGCCCTACACATAAGTACAACACTGAATTTCAAAATTTGGCAGCGTTAAGCACCAGGTGAACATACATACAAAACTAGCAGGTGCCACATTACATTAGTTTTGCTGTTTCCAGGATAAATACTAGTCAATACATCATATTGTAAGGTTTATTTAAAAAAAAAAAAAATCAAAAGAAAAATACGTCTCTACTAGTAAAATGACATATTATGATTTCTTATTGCTTACTTCACATATTTTAATTAAAAGTAGTCTTCTTTCACATCTCAACTTCCAAAAAAAATAAAATTTGTTAGCTGTTTGTTACAGAGGGGGCAGCACTACTGTCAAGGGCAATGTAGCAAACTGTGTATTGATACCAGCAAGTTAATCATCTGGGATAAAAAAAAAAAGGAAATGGGAGTTAAAACTGGCTTTTATTATGGCTTTCTTGGGAAATTTAAGCTATATGGTGGTTACTAATATTTGTAAATTCAAGCTAAAAGTTCTTGCAATGTATTATTTAATGGGCAAAAGGGTGGGTGATTAGCTCTACAAAAATATTCAATCCAAAACACCCTTTTACCAAATCTGTCACCTGCATTAGCTCTATTCATACCTTTTCACTGTGCTCCTGGGTTTGTTCAAATGTATGCTTTTTTTCACAAAACTTTACAATGTGCATCTGAGCCTGAGGGGGAAGTAATAGTGTCTTTTAGTATCTATGCAAGTAGTGTCTTTTAAAATTATTTCAGCCCTTGATTTTAAAAAAATCTAAAATACATTGTTCTAAAAATACATTGTCAGTATTTTACAGAGTTTAATAAAAGTGCTGTTTATTCGTATAAAAAGTGTGAACTAAACTGAAGTAAATAAAAAACGATTTGCAGTTCTCTTCATTTTCATAGAAAATCCCCCTATTATTCTCAGAATGTATTTCCAGAAGAATGTGCCATCAGCTGATGAGTATCTTCACAGAAAGCTGGTGAAGAACCTCCTCTGTCTTCCACACAGCATCACTAGGTGGGATTTGCCTCGAGTTTGATGTCAGTGTTCACTTACAGCTTTGGCTGGTATGAAGCAAAATAAAACATGGTTAAATACTGAAATGAGTAAAACAATGGCAAGCAATTTCTGGGAATTCTTTTTAAGCCTTCTGCAGTTTGGCAGAATAAACAATTCATACAGACACATTAAACAAAGAATTATCTCATGATGCCACTGATGCTCAAACTCCTGTGTCCCCTGCATGGTGCTTGTTATCAGAGTTATTTTATTTTTCTGAAGAAAATGTACAAATTTTTATATATATATATATGTAACTATATAACTGTGTGTATATTTGTATAGACCTGTGATACATGTGTTTCTTTCCAAGTCAGTCAGGAATCACAGAATGGTTGGGGTAGGAAGGGACCTCTGCCCAAGCCCCCTGCTCAGATCTCATACTCTGGCACTGTACAATTATTTTTCTGGGTTCTTGAGACCACACACAGGTACCCCCTTCACATGCAAAGATCTCATGTGATAGCAATAATCAAAAAGCACACCCCTGCATACAGAAGAGTCAAGTGTTATTCAGACACAGCAGAGATGGTAGAATCTGGTACTCAAAGATAAACTGAACCAGAAAAACAAACAGTCCTTTCCAGCAAGCTCTGTAGAGGGTCCTAATGTCTATATATCTCTTTTGATGTAAACTTGCCATTTGTCACAGGTCTTGTAGAAGGCAGGTCACTGCCAGTTTGAGCCTTTCTGGTACATGGCCATTTCTATTTAGATTTTTACCTTTTGAATAGATGTTTGACTCAGATTCGTGGCAATTAAAACAAAGGCATCTAAAGATTAATGCTCTTTCAGTTACTTAATCTATTTTACTTAATCTCTTTACTATTTCATCTACATTTTATCTCTTTCTTCAGTTTCAGGCAATAAAATTAGGCCAAAGGACAACAGAAAGGTGAGAATAATATCAAAGGGAACTTTGGATGCATAGAAAGTGTCTTAACTAGGGGCACACTTAGCAGTCACAATATTTACACACGTTCCTATTTCAAATAGAGAAAACTCTGCAAATCCTACCAGGAAGAGACAAAACTAAAGACATTTCTTTATAAGGACAATGAAATTTGAAGGGGTAAAAGAATGTAATCAGAGACAAAAATAATCTTCTGTTAACACAATTCAATGAAAAACACATCAAAGGCATGATCACAGTCAAACACAAGATTGTAGACTTAGTCATAAGGGGCCAAATTTTCAGCTCACCTCACTTAAGACTCCGATGCCAGCTCATGTGTAAGGCACAGTCCCCAAAAGAACCCCCTGCTTACACAAGTGTGCACTTTGGATTCTCTTGAGCAGCAACTGTATATGCCACACAGAGGCAAAGCCACCCGTGCGCCCCTGCAGTGGCCACAGGGGCACACACAGTGGCCACCGGAGTGCAAAGGGCTGCTGAAAACTTGGCCCCTGCTCCCGAGAGGACAGAAGGCTCCTTCCTTCACCACAGAGAGATTATGGAAGCACCTTATCCATAGAGTGACAGCAGTTATGTGGAGACTCTGGAAGCCCACGTGTTAGCTCGTTAGAAGCAATATTTCCAGGAATGAAAGGTTTCGGAAGAATAGCTGCATGCTTTCATTTGGATCCAATTTGGGTTTAGTAAAGATGTTAAAATGTAGCGAGCCACAGCACAGGCACAATGGCAAATCAGACATGCTGAGAGCAGTTAGTTCTTACTTTTAAGGTGTTTAAACAAATGTGTAGTGAAATCCATTGCTTAAGGGGGAGTGAGGTGGCTGTGGTACAGAAGGTGAGGGTGCTTTAGGTGGATAGGTCAACTGCTGAGCTAGAAGGGATCACATACAGGAATTAGACTGCACAATCAAACATTCATATAATAAACTGGAGTGACCTTAATTTTCTACCACATGAATAGGAAACTGATTAGTAATACAATGAGGTGCTACACTAGTTTAACCACACAGAATACAGTCTAAATGACAGCATTTCTTTCTACCTGCTTTTTTCTTTATTTGTTGCATAAATTATGCAAATAAACATTCCTGTTTGGACGGGAATACGTACAACCTATCTCAAGGCAAAGTTTCCCTGGAACATTATTAAGGCACACAACACTGATTCACTCTCATCAGCCCTGCTTTTAAAACTGCAGTTCTGGACCTGCACCTGTATTTGCTAATTTGATTTCAAGACTTCACTGAGGCTGTACAGGTTTTCAGCATCTCCTTTGTTCTATGCCAATGAGCAGAATCAAATAATGTAGAGAAAAATAATTTTAAAAAAATTACATATGTATGTAAAATTTTGCTAATTAAGTAACTTTTCACATCTCAGCTTGAAAATACAGGATAAAGAATATAATGATTAAAACTATCCTTGTTTATAAATCAGAGTAATGGCATAGTATTAGAAGACAATAAACACAAAACTGAAGAGATTGAAACTCAGACTAAAATTCTGCTTTTACATTTTGGAGGGCTGAAGACCTAATTCCAAAGCACACAAATTAGGAAATGACTTCTTGCATTTGACTTGAATCTTCCAGATTCTTGGCATGATTTCCCTTTAGAAGGTTGATTTCTTACTAGGAAGAGAGAAACTTTAAAATGCAGCTTTTCAAGGATTAGGTAAATGTACAATTTATTTTAAAAGATTTATATTAGCATCTTAACATAACTGCTTCCCCCTGAAAATTGGGAAAAGTTAAGCTGCACAGTCTTTTTCATGAGCAATCTTTGTGAAAACATCTAGATAATTAGTTTGGGATTTTCAGATAGGGTCTGCTTCATCATCAAGGAGCAAATGACAACCCACACTTCAAAAATCAAACTACAAAAATAAGAATGTGAAGGAATCTGTAATACGAGACTAAACGAGAATGTACAATCAGCTGTGCAAAATGTCAATTGCTTTTCTTTTTAATAACCTTAGATCATCAGAAAATGGGCCATAACTAAAAAACCTGAACTATTTTCTCATTTGTAGATTTTCTATCAAAACCAAACAACTCTGGCTTTTTCTTCTCTTCTCTTTTTTCTTCTCTTCTCTTTTTTTTTCTCTTCTCTTTTTTCTTCTCTCTTCTCTCTTTTTTCTTCTCTCTTCTCTCTTTTTTCTTCTCTCTTCTCTCTTCTCTTTTCTCTTCTTTCCTCTTTCTTTTTTCTTTTTTTCTTTTCTTTTTCTTTTCTTTTTTCTTTTCTTTTTCTTTTCTTTTTTCTTTTCTTTTTTCTTTTCTTTTTTCTTTTCTTTTTTCTTTTCTTTTTTCTTTTCTTTTTTCTTTTCTTTTTCTTTATAGCATGAAAGGCAATTGCTTTTAAAGGAGTAAGTAATAACTGAAATCAGAGCAAGACGTGTTTCAAGAAGTGAGTTTTTGAGATACAAGTGTGGAAAGGAAAACTGTGCACAGACATAAAGGTTTGGGATTCCTTAAAAACCTTAGTCCTTGGCTACTGTGTTAGGATTTCTTCAAGTGTATGAATGACAAACAGGGCAGCTGCTATACTTCACAAAGAAAATGAAACTAAAAATTATCTCACAACTGACTGCAAAGTTTTTGAAGCAGCATTTAAACATTTCAGTGCCAATTAAACATTTTAATTACCTCTTTGAGGAAAACTGAAGAATTAAGAAGATTGCTGCGGTTACATGTAACTAAAAATATGTGACGGTCACTTTTGAAATAGTTAAAATTAAAAAAATGAAAATAAATATTTAAAAACTATATTAAGGAAAACACTACTACATTCACTATACAATATTTTTTTAAAAATCAAACCTATTTCAGTTCTGCACAGTTGCTACTAGTTCAGACACACCCAGAAGTCAGTTAATTGGCCCCATGAAGACCTTTGAGTAGGGCAGGCACTCTGCTCTTGTAATGACAGAATAATTTCAAGTATGGGCTGCATTCACCTGGGCTGATCTTAGCTTTGGTATGACCTTTTCCCAGCAGGAGCTACAACTCATGTGGCAAAATGCTGCACTGGCTCATACCTCAAGAAACGCTCATACCTCATGGAACGCAAAGTCCCACTCCAGAACCAAAGCACCAGAGTCCTGTTACAAGGACCTGGGACCAGAATGCGGGCGGAGAGACCTTTTAATACACTGATGGCCTGCAGGTCCACGAGTTATTCCTTGATATGCTCCCTAGTTTTACAATTCTGGTTTTTAGTTTGTTTGGTTTGGTTTTATAATGTCGCGTCTCCACACTGAATCATTTTATCCCTGCCAGCCAGTTAAATTACCCACAGAAAACTCTCTGAAGTCTCAAGATTCCTTTCTTGAAAATATATTCCATCCCCTCATATCCCATTGCCCTCAGGTTTAGCTGGCACTGCATCCCTGAGTATACAGCCACATTCAATCAGCAGTCTGGTACAGTAGATATATGTTACGCATCTGGATATTGCAATAATCTGTCTTTAATGGGAATGTCTTAAGAGCTGCTGTGGCAAGTGCCATAAGTTTAAACTGACAACTTCAGATGAGAAATGCACACATTTTTTCTCCATCACAGTTGAAGTTTCCATTATTTCCATTCTCCACTGGAACAGTGAATGGCGCCAGTTATAAATGGCCAGTCAGATACTTGTTAGACTCTCTGCTGCATGGATTACTGTGTGATACAAATCTCCTGACATTTCTTACTTATTTCAACTATAAAGCAATCAAGAGTGAAATTATCACTTTTAGTAACGTATTGCAGAGGATCTATTAATTTCCAGGCATCAAGCAGAATTCATGCACAGCTGTCTTGCTCTGACCTCTAATCTTGGTCACCAGACAGAAACATGCCAATCCATGTTTTACAAGGTCTTTTTCAGCCTGTTGTCACACAGCTTAAGCTGCAAATGATTGTACTCTAATCTCAATCACTGGATCAGGGAATCTTTCTGTTAAAAAAAAATATTTAAAATACTTTTATTTATTTTTTTAAGTCACAAATCAATTTACTTTTTAAAAATTAGTACAGAAATATCTAATTTAATATAATTACAGAGAATTCATTTAAAACACTTATTTTTTAGCACTATTAGGTGGAGCAAGTTTCCAAGTTCTGAACTTATTGATCATACTATTTTGCCCCTTCATCCAGTCCAGTGGGGGCCAAATATTCAGTGTAAATTGTTAGTCTCTCTACATTCGTTACCCATACACACTTTTCACTAGTTTGAATATGAATTACTAAAACTTTCTCTTATGCCAGGAGTTCAGCAACAACCCCACACAACTTTAGAAGCTGGTAAGAAATAGCTGTTATTTTTTAAATAACTAAGCATTACCTGCTACCTCCTTGCTCCTCTGAGAGGCTTCAGAAGCCAAAGCGTATGATATGGTAATGATGCGCTCCTGCTCTTGCAGCTGTGAATCTAAATCAATCGAGTTGTGTTTGTCCTGGGCTACAGTAGGCTGTAGATTGTGCATACTAGTGGGAAAGTGAAAAACAACATTAACATTTGCAAACATAAAAAATCCACCATGCAGATAAGAACAAGCTTGGATTCATACAGCAGTTTTCAGATCTCATCTATCAAGCTCCGTATTTTATTGCTGTTCTTTAAAGTAGTGTTGATATCACATGCAAATGCCTACAGCATACAAAGAAAAATGACACAGCCCTTGCATGTTCAGTCACAATTTCTGCAAAGCCTTAAGTACATCTGAAAGCCCTTTGTTGGAAATACGCTGTTTACACAAAAGCACTACAAAAAATGTTATTTATTTGAAGTTGTTAGTAAAATTTCTTGCTAGTGCTCAGACAAAAAGACATAACCTGGTGGTCCTCAGGCACAACTTCTTCAATTGTCTTCCACAGAGACAGCAGACACTGGATGTATAGAATTCTTGAAACTGAATGTTTCAGCTGACTCCGCATTAGCTGTAAGTAGCCAAAAGTGTCCTTTCACAACTCCAGCTCTCTGGAGACAAGACACTTGCTCTCATGCTGACTTTTCTTCTACTTTTGGCCAGATTTATGGCTTTCCTTCCTCCTCACTCTCATCTACAAGTTGCTTAGTGAGGACTCACTACTATTTTAGGATTCTCTGAATAAGAAAATGGACATATACAAGATTTTTCATTGTCTCTTCTATCTTGCTTTAAAAAGCAGCCTTAAGTGTAGTACATAAATTCTGAGTTCATTTTGTAAAAGCTAAAAGTTACAGTTAGAAAATTCACAGAAATTAAGATTGTTGTGTGAAGTTAGTTTTCAGTGTTTAACATGAGCCCCTATGTAGGATTTGGAAAAAAAACCCAAAACCCGACCTTGATTTAGTAAGAATATTCTTTATCTTTTCTGCTTTACGCTGCCTTGCTGCCAGTTCTTCTGTAGAAAGAGGCTCTTCTGGCTCCAGTTCAACATAACGTTCTGGAATTACAACCTTCTCAGGTTTTGACAACTGTGAAAAGAAAGCAAGTGTCAAGTTTTTAATAACAAAGACCTAAAAAAAATTGAGAAATTCTACTCAATGGGAGAACACAGTGAAAAGAATAAAGCATGGATTTCTCACAGTCAGTACATGTACCTGATGCTAAACACTCCCTCTGGATATGAGCTGGTGCCCTTTTAACTGTGTCTTTTCCCTCTGATTCGTTTTACTTTAGAAGGTAGATCGAACAAGTATTAAAGAGGATTACAAAAGAAAGCGGAATCAACAGGTATCATTCTTTTGAGACTGCATAATCTTCTGTGAGCAGAAGGCAAAGAGAAATACACTGCACTGTACATTTGTGTTGCATAGATGCACTTCTGCAGACTGCAAATTTCAGTGTGATTGCACAAAAGCTAGCAACAAGTTTTCGCTAGGATCAATTACTTTGTGGGAAACTTTTCATCCACGTAAGAGACCTAATTCACCCAACAAAAATACAGGTTAGAAATGGACTTTGAAAACTAATGCTTATTATACAGAACAGACTGCTTTTAAAAAAATAAAAATAGAGGATGCATAAATTAGTAGAAATAAGTAAAGGGGAGCTATTTTTATTTTTTGTCATTGGATTTTTGTTAAAACACTCATGAGGCAATGAGTTTTCAAAATTCAAAGTTTTCAATAAAAATAATTCCACATTTTTTCATCACTGAACATAGTTCACACTTACTCAGTGGATTATGTAAAGTGGCCTGACCTAACCCCCAGGTTACTGATTAGCCTCAGTAATTCACAGGCAATCATAGGCCAAAAATATACAATACAGTCATTGGCACTCATAACCATATTAAAATCACTGCCTCAGATTTTTATACTTCCTTCTCAGGAAACCTGAAGCCAGAGCTGCCTGAAAAATTCTCATGTTTCCACTACACTTTCTTACTTCAAAATCCAACTCTAGTCTTTGTTTTTTTAATGTATATTTCTATCTCCATACTATAACTAACCTAAACCAGCTTATCCTGCCACTTTCAGAGTAACAAACCCAGTTATCATGTAAACAGCAGATGTATTTACCTTAAAGACACAACTGAGTACACTTCCTTCTGAGAAACTGAAGTGCCTGCCAGGTGAAGAGGATGGCTACATGAAATGGAAAAGGACAATAACCCAGGCTGGATGGTGTTCTGAGCAACCTGGTCCTGTGGAAGGTGTCCCTGCACATAGCAGAAGGGTTGGAACTAGATGATCTTTAAGGTTCCTTCCAACCCAAACCATTCTATGATTCCAGCCTGGGTAAAGAAGCTTTACACTCAGAGATTCAGACCTGCTTCAGTTACTCTGAAGTAGGACAGAAACGCCTATAAGGAAAAATGGTTCCTATTCAAGGCTTAAAAGAAGTACAAAGTGATTCCCATAGTCCTGGGGGCCTTTGGGAAAAGAAAAATGAATAGCAGAGTGCAAAAAGGAAAGAAATTAGAAGTATTTTTTGTTTCTTAAGTTTGTAAAAGCCTGCATTTTCTGTAAGAATTATACAAAGATTAACTGATACATTCATTCATAGAAATCAACACACGGCTCACAGAGTACACCTTTCACAAATATCTCTCTATATAAAATTATACTTAGCTTTCAGAAGAGCTGAGGTCCTTACTAGTCTAATTATCATTAATAAATGTATTGATTTGCTATCTACCATGGCAGTTAACACAATGCACCTCCTGAAACCTTTCCACTTGCTATATTCTTTCTTTCCCACCAGATGGCTCAATCACATTTCAAACTAACACTTTATTCAGTTACCGAAGCTGAAAAAAGATCTGGTGCCCAGAACACTAACCAAGTCATTCCAAAAGCTGACAGAAAGGTGTTTTCTGCTTAAACCTGAATGAAGCAGTGCTCCCTCTTCTCTGTCATCTTCTGCCAGTCAAAATGAAAAGGAGTAAGGTAGCTCTGGGGAGCTAACTTTTTCTTCATTTCTGTTCCTCATTTTCAAATTTTGTCTTCTCATCTTTTTTCCCCAATTTATGTAACTTTCCCTAACTTAATCACTTTTTCTGTTACAAAGCCTGCTATATGTATTTCAAACAGTGGAGCCAACTTTTCCTTTTCTTCTCTCCACTAGAACACAATACAAACACAAACCTTACAGAGATTCTACATTCCAGGTCATAAATTCTCAGTACGTCAAAGACTCATTTTAATTCAAACTTCCAGATAACTTTTGAAAGAAAAGATGAGAACTCACTGCCTAAAACACAAAAAGGTTAATATTTTGGGGCACAGAATAGGAGACAAAAAATTATGAGTGTTACCTCTCTGCTGATATCTAAATCATAGTCTTGAGGCTCCAGGTCTGTCTCTGTCACTGCCACTGGCTGAACTTTTAACCATTCATTTTCATCTTTCTCTTCTCCACGAATTGCCCTCTCAAGTAACTGCAAATCAAATTCTTGTTCTCGTTTCCACTGGTAATAGATACAGAACAATTAACAGCATTCAACCATACTGTCAAATTCACCATATAGCAATGTACATAACTACTGCAAATGCTATGTTGCTGAAAGGATGTGCAGAGCAAGCTGACAAGAGAAAGAAAATACAACTGTATTTCTTGTATTTCTCATTGGGAGTTTTGATCTCTACCTGTGCTGTCTGGAATTTGTAGTATTGTTTAATTTTACAAGTAATGTTCAGCAGTATTCAATTCTAAGAAATGTATAATCACAATTTCACATTTGCTGATTAACATGGAACTAGCTACGCACAAACATCGTTGAAAGCACAGGCATTCTACAGAGGGAGTGCTGTGTGGTTTGGAATCATTCCAGAGAAAGGGTATTTACATTGCAGGTTGAGAATCACAACTTGAATATTTTATGTACCTTTTTAGAATAACACCTACTGTTTAATGTTGATAATATTTTACATAATGGCATTAGCTTGTCTTGAATTAAAAAAAACTCTTTCATTTCTAAGCTCTTCTGACTCTATTAAAAGTGGAATCTAGCTACCTTCAAAAATCTTTCACAGTCTTTACAAGGTGCATACTTAGCAATATATATTAGAAATATTCAATACTTATCAATATGAAATATTTAAATTTAGCATATTTAAGCAGCATAATTTAGAGTTCCCAAATAACTTCACAGTAGCCCCTTCACAACTACACACAATACAGCTGCATGTAAACTCACACTTAGGGATACTACCAACACCTTTTTGTTCAAAAAATTAAGTTCAATTGTAGCATCATTCCATCGAGTAGATCTGAGTAACTTTACCCCACACACTATTAAACGCAGGGACAAAATGTACAACAACAAAAAAAATTATCTCCTCAAGCATTTGAGGCAATCAATAGGAGAACATGCCACTTTTATGTTTTTTAAAATTATCTCTAGTACTTCTGGTACAAATCTTTAGCTTGTTTTGGATGAAGTTTGAACTCCACATGAAGTCCTCAGACTTCATTATGCTACTCTCATTAATAAAGCTAATTGAAACCTATTCATGCACAAGCTCTCAGTATTCACTCAGAAGACAAGTATCTTCCATGTATATTAAAAATGTTAAATAGCTAAAAGGCAATTATACCTCAAAAATTAGGATGTTTCTTTACAGAATTCAAAAGAGAAAAAAAAATTTTCTCATGAGTACTCCAAACTCCTTCTACTCATATTCGAACCAGGCCTGATTGACATAGTATATCTTAAAAACACAGTATCATTTTCAAGTTATTATATAGAGGTAAGAAAAACATCAAACCATTCTTACGAAGCAGTATTTTTATTGGCTTTGATGTTGCAACTTTTACATTAAAAAGGCATTGTATATAACAAATGAATTCAGGTACTGTGATCAATACTTAAAATGTCATACTACACTTGAGAGCTGACCAATTAAAAATTAGAACTACACATACAATTTATGTTTAAAGCAAATGTTACATACGGAGCAGCACTTGAATTATACATTTAAGGGTTTGCCTTTTTGGCTGCTAAATAATTGTAATGCTGTAAATAATTGTGCTATCAAACATGCTTTTGCATATCAAAGCCCTATAGGTACAAGAGATGACCTCTACAAAACATTACGAGGGCCGAAAAACTCTATTTTAATTCTTTACAGCAAGAAAAAGACCAAGATGGCACACAAATTTATAAATAAAAGTGTTTGCCACAAAGGTTAATAGCGAGTGTTACGAAAATGTTTAAACTCTATTTGTGTATGTTACGTGAGTCCAGAAACATAAGAAGCGCAGATTTATTTTTTCTAATTAAAATATGAAAATAACAGTGATAATATAGTACTGCAGTTCCCAAACATTATGCACTGCTTTAAAAAAATTGTGATTGCAAAACAGAAGAATGTCTCCAAGCAGTGCACTCGTATTTACCGGGAGAGTAAATACAGATAACTGGTTGTAAATTAGTGCTACAGAACAGTGGGAATGAAAAGCTGAATAGTATAAGGGTTTTTTTAATGCCAGCAATTGACACACATGTACTAAATGCAATTAAGCCTGGTAAAAATTGAGTAGCCCAGTTAGAAATTTTAAAGTAACTACAAAATTCTGCAAATTAAAAACAAGCAAAAAAAAAAAAAAAGAGGCATTAGG
Organism: Dendrocincla tyrannina; assembly: GCA_035047865.1. Classification (NCBI taxonomy): domain Eukaryota; kingdom Metazoa; phylum Chordata; class Aves; order Passeriformes; family Dendrocolaptidae; genus Dendrocincla; species Dendrocincla tyrannina. Next base: position 13,055,993 of record JAWWMP010000165.1, read on the forward strand.
TATGATGAGTGACAAATCTAAAAGCAAGAGATCTTGTGCAATGAATTAGGTAAAACAACGTGATCATTCTAAAGCTCTAGTGGACCAAATAAAAAAATAAATTAAAAGACCACAGCATAAGTGCAATTACAGTACAATCTTGGTTTAGCACCAAGTGAGCAACTGGGTAACTTCACCAATTAGAATTGCTTTGGTTAGTATCCAAAATGTATCATTATAAACTTATTATCTGTACATCATTTATTCTCAGAATGCAACAAAAATACTTTTCTTCGGCAGCTTAAATTTGAGCCTTATTAGAATATTCCACCTTTTGAGCTTTAAAGAATTTTTATCATTTAAAACAAATAAGCTCTTACATAAATTCCTAATCAGCATGATTAGATTTTAAAACTGATTATCCATTTATCATCTTTTTTAAAAAATCAAACACCATCTTGGTCTGATATTACTATGACTATCTTGCAGACTAATTTATGAATTAAAAATACCCATGGTGAATAAGAACATTCTAAAAGGCCCATTCCATTATGAAGCAGTTTTTTAAAACTGTACATGCTTCTTACACTTTCTAAATACAATTCCAAGAAAAAAATCCTCATGGCTCTGAAATCACCCCAACAAACTGTCTTCTCTACTCATCACTCTAACCTCTGACCAACTTACCTGCTGAACCTGCTACATTTACCATAAATATGAGTTAAAAAGATCACCTGCTACTCACACCCTCTGAACTCATTTGATATCATATAACACTAATTGAATTGGACCAGGAGCATCACACACACTCAAGTGAAAGTGCTTGCCAGAAATAAGAATAAATCCAAAGGTATTTTTAGTTTAGTCCTTTTAAGGCATATCTAACATACTGAGCCTACGTCTGCAGAAACGGGCCTGATGAAAGACCGAGATGAAACAGACTGCCTTTCTCCTTGGCTAAGAGTCCTCTTGCGTTCCCGAACCAATGCCTTCTGATGTCGCTTCATTCTTTCTAGTTGTTCCTCTGCACTCATCTTGCCTCTTTGGTGGTCTCCAGAGTATAAACGTTCCAAGGCACTCTTTGGTCTCTCCTGTAAAAGTCACAAGGCACACAAAACACATGTTGTAATTAATACTTTATAAAAGAATACAAAAAATGAACTCTTTCTCCTACCTTATTACTAAATTTTATTCTATTATCTTTGCATTTGTTTGTCTATTTTGACTCTGTATTTTCTGCTAGTAGTGCTGATTTTTTGTTCTAAACCTTGTTTTATAAATCTGTTTGAAATGCAGTCAGTTGCTTGTCTGTTTTCTGATTCATTTAAGAAAGTGAAAAATTGGAGATTTTATTAGATCACAGCCCTTGGTCCTCTGCCCTGTTACCAAAGTCCCACTCCCTGCTATGCAAAATATATTTTGGGCTTAACTGTTTTCAACAGTTCAGACATTTGCCTTCAGATGTTTATTTAAAAACTTACCTTGGACCTATCCGTTCTAAGTGTTGCAAATGATGAAATGGTAGATGACTGGTGCAATCTGGAAGTTGATCCAGACAAACCTTTATAAGGAAAAAGAGAATGCCTTAAAACCAAATGACAGACAAAATAAGACAAGCGTCAGATATTTTTTTATATTATCATGATGTTTCTATGACATTCTGGTAACTATTTTAGCTCACATTTAACATTTTGCAGTTCAGAAGATCATGAGAGGCATGAAATTTCATTTCAGCCAAACATAATGTGTTCCAGGTCACTACTGAGCAAAATTCAGGACGATCTACAATAATTTGGAAGCTTGTATTAAATGAGGGATGGGGTGCAATCAGCTGTACCACAGCAGAAAAACTGCACAAATAATCACATCTGTGAAGAAAATAAAGTCTTAACATTCACAGTTAGAAAGGAAGTAAATAAGGATGGCTTAGAAATTACTTGGTTTTGCCCAAGTATCATTTCTAGCCTATTTGTGAAACAGCTAGAGGACTGCAGCACACTGGGGATGGAGTCTCAAGTCAGATGTAATGTCTGGGGGCATTAAATTCATATTCTTTATCAGTTACATTTCAGTGGCAATATAAATGTTTTAAAAAGAGTTTGTAAAAGATCACACAGAAATTATGAGGAAAAATAACTGAATATAAGAGATTCTAAAAGCTAATTCCATGTTTTGCTATGGTTTTTTTAAAGCCATATATATTAAGTTGCCTTGCAAAAGGCTGGTTGTCTATAACAGTACCATTAAAATGCACAAAATTTCTAGACTTTCACAGCACTGTGTAGTTAATCTAAAAATAGTGATCTGATGATAAAGATCATCTCCAGAACATTCTAGGAGAGAAAAGCTCCCATACAGACAGTACTGTTAAAAACCAACTACATAAATTCCTGGCTTACCACGGGTGGGTAATGTCTGGTATCCACTGTCAGGGCTTATTAAAGCACTGGAAGGGTGGCTGAGGTCACCCCCTAACATTGCTAGTTCTGGTTCACTCACGTACGAACGCAGTTCCACCTATACAAAAAAACACAGACAGCAAGTCTTAATCTTAAAACAAATCCTAAAGCTTTGTTCCTGGATTACTAAATTTCTCTCTGCCACTATATACCATTATTACCAGGTTTAAAGACAGACAATTTACAGATAACAGTATCTTTTATTAGAGGTTCACACATCTATAAAGCGCAGGTGTTTAGGAGTGTGAGTGCTCACCCTGTAATCTCCATTTACATACTGTCCAAGCTCTCTGTCTCTCTTTCTCTCGTCTGACTGACGTTTCAGGCCCCGCACTGATGTGTGTCTGATGACAGTGGCTTCTCTGGGGAGAGGTGGGACAGCTGGTGGCTGATCATCAGGACTGTATAGCTGAGGGAGAGGAGGTCTGGGTGGTGCTTCATCTTCCTGGTAACAGGAAAGCATAGGCATTTGGCAAACAGCCTGAAAACAGTCTGGCACAAACTGAAAGTTCATTGCATTGCATGTTCTTTGTGACTGCTTTAGCATGCTCTCCTCTGTCCACACCAGGAGCCTGAGGCTTTAAAACCCAAACAAGAACCAAGAAATCAGCCACAAAGCATACCCAAGAAAGCTGTGAATTAATAAGCTCTAAAACAGTATACGGCCACTGCACATAAAGCTCCAGGTTACACGTATGTAGTTTGCTGTAAGTATTGCTGCTCAGATTCAATACAAACATCCTAGGTGTCTCCCTGTTGAACTTCCACACTGTGTGAGCCTCCACACTGTGTGCACTTCATAACCATGATGCCTTCACTGTTCCTGCCAGAAGGAACTGGAAACACTGGTGAATGATCTCCCAAGAGCAGTACTTACAACCTTTGGCTTGAGCTTAACTGGTGACTGAAGAGGTGGCTCAATTTTCTTCAGCTGCTGTGCTTGGTGCTGTGTTCTGGTCTGGAAATAAGGCTGTGGGTACAGCCTAACCTCCAGAGGGGATTTAACCGGACTGCGTGGAGGGCTCTGCAGAACTGGAGGTTTGCTCTCTGCAGTTGCAAAGGAAGCTGGTAAGGAAGGCACTGAAGACTGAGAAAATGAAGGCACTGTTTTTCTCTCTAGGGGAAAAACAGACAAACGTGTTCAGTGTTGTTTCCTATCAATAATGTTCTTAAGAACAGCAATTAACATCCTTAGGCTTCACAAGCAGCTCTAGTACTCTGCACATTGCTTTGAACACAAAATGGGGGGTTAAGACATAAAAATTGTATGTTTGTTACATTGGTGAAAGACATTTTTTGATGAGGATCTAGCAAGTCTTTCAGGCCAAAAATAAAACCACACAGTTTAACATCATCCAGTAAAATGTCTCGTAGAGCACAGTGGGAGGGAAGGAAGGAAGGAAGGAAAAGCCTGAGAGTCATATGAAATGTGTTCATAGGCTGTACCTGGCCCCATGCCACAGGTTCCTTAAGATGCCCGTAGATCTAGACATGGCTAGGCACTCATAGCCACACCGTAAATAAAATGAGACCTCACCACCTCAGAACTATTTTATCTCTGTACGCAAAAGGTGAGCAAAGGTACTTTAAATATAGAGTGGATTTACAGTAGGTGTTAACAGTCCCTTGCTATCCCAATGTGTTAAGTCTTTTCTCTAAAATGTAATAAAGCAATTGAAATGCAGACCACAGACACCTTCCCTTCCTCTTTTCCATAGCTGATGTTGCTGCTCTGCGCACCAAACACCTGCCTGAAGAGGGAGGGCAAAGGCAACTGCAGCAGGGGCAGTTGGGCATCATCCAAGGGGAAAAGAAAACAAACAAACAAACAAAACCCAAAACAAACAAACAAAAACAAAAAACAAACAAACAAAAACCACAAAAACACAAACAAACAAAAAACAAACAAACAAAAAACAGTGGAAAACACCAGAGAGGAACTCCTAGATAGAATACAGAACAGATACTATGTTGGTATGAGCCTGGCATATGACAGAAAACTCCTTCTGCAACTTGAAGAATGTGGCCCATTTGTGTTATTGTTTCCTTTTATCATGGTTTGTTATATTTTACTGCTATCAGTATGTGAAAACAAACAACAAAAGACTTTTTTTCACCTCAAGCAAAGAAACGCCAAACTAATGTGCTCAATCAATAGAGATTTCTGACACATCCAATAGCAGAATTAACTGGATTTTCTGCAGTAGAACAAACTTCCAGACTATTTGCACAGACTCAAAGGTTCAGTTGCATTTGTATGTTTTTTCTTTTTTCAACGTATTGTCCTTACCTGGATTCTTAATAGAGTCTACTATGGTTTTGTAGTTTGCTTTATTTGCACTCAAACCAGCTGTAACATCTTCAATTCTCCACAAGTCTTTCTGTATTTGTGTTTTCTCCTGATTTTTAGCAAAAGAAAAAAGAAAGAAAAATCAATTACACCTTATTTTTAATTTATTATGGGTTTATCCACCTTTTGATAGCACACCCAAACTAGTGTTTCACAATCTACATGAAAACTTAGGAGTCTAGAAATGAGTTAAATGATTATTTTAAAATAATAATTAAAAAAAACCAAACCCAACACCATCCAACTTATCTTGCCCATAAAATTTATTAGAGCGTTTTCTGAGTCTTGGAAGACTTTCTCTAGAACACTGGGGAGAAGGCACACCTCTACATTTTTTTCTACAATATTATTCAGGCCACAAAAACCTAGTTTAATGTTCTACATAAAATAAGCTTACAGAATCTTTTCATTTGAACTCTGTTCTTAAATCCTATTACTAACACACTTAAGGCTGCTGTAGCAGCCTTATGAAACTCAATACATTTAGGGGAAATGTACAGTATTAAAATAGCAAAAGATTAGTATAGTGTCCCTGAATTCTGATGTGAACTTCCTAATGGCTTTTAAGGGATGAAACGCAAAACCCAAACAAACTCAGAAGGGCTGACAATTTTAATTTCTGCTTCTATTTAGATTGTTAGGCCTACTGGACATAATATATTATAGGTTGAAACAATATATATTCCATATATTGAAACAATATACTGCTGTTACAGGATTTGGTCTCATTTGCATGCTGATTGCTTTACCAGGGCTTTCCAGGACGAAAGAAAAGGAAACTTCGTCTACAGTCTGGATTCTGCCTTGGACTGTTATCTTGCATCCAGAGGCTTTGGCTACTGAAGCCACTACTTCAGTCATTCCAATCATCATAAATAGTTATTGTCATCTAATTAATCAAAGCCTGGTAACTCTGCCTTCAAAAATTTGCATCAAGAATAAACTTAGTAAAGCCAATACTATTAAAGAAAGCAGGAGGCAGTGAAACACTTTAGTTAAGAATTGCTTACAAACTGCTCAAGAACTCTAGATATCCATCACTTGCCATGAGCTACAAAATAGCTACTAATTAATCCTATAAGCCTGAAAGTGAAAAAAGCTTCAGTAAAAGCTGTTACACCTCATAGAGCTAAGGAAAGCATATAAATTGCTTTCCACTTTCTGTCTTAGATCAGGAAATATGTTCAGCCAGGTTACAGATCAGCAAACAGGGTGCCAAGAACACAAACATTTAAATGATGGAGAATGTTATTTGCCTGTAGTAAACTCACTCGATAGATGGGACATATCTTGAAAGATTGTCAGGATACAAACTATAAATTTGCACATTTCATTTCATTTTTCTGAGATTAATCATACTACAAGGAACCGAATGATGGATTTACAATAATCAAGCCTCAGAACGGCTGAAAAAACCACTACATGTACCAAAAATCCTGCTTCTGAAACCACACAGAAAACATTTGATTGGCAATGTAGAAGAGTCAGATTTTTTAATATTATTTCTTCCCATTACTTAAATATTGATGTGAAGAAAATATTTTAGATCTAAAATGGACTAGGTTTGAACAATAGGGAGATGAATTAATTTTAAAATTATGAAAGCAAAGATTGCTCTTCGCAAAAGGATATAAATATACTTTATGGGACAGCATGAAAAAGTTACTTGGACAAAGAGTTCAATTTCTTTAATTTCCTCCACATAGAAATGCAATTTAAAATGACTTACAAAACCAGAGGAGAAACACCAACTAAGAAGTTACCACTGATAAAATAGCCCACCTCAGGTAATTTCAGCACACCCGGATTCTCCCCAACCCGTACGCAAAAGACAATGAGGCTACACTCTTAAAAGCAGGATTTACTGTGACCAAGCTGCTTCAGACATTCAGTTTTTGGCCTCTTAATTAATGCTATATAGAAACAACATTGGTGGTTTCCTACAGCAACTTGAGCCTGCAAATTTACTGAATTTTTAATAATGTTCTGTGAAGACTGCCCTTTTTTAAATGCCGTATGTGTATTAATTTAGTGCTATTGGAAAACGCTAGATAAACAATCTTCAGCCTACATACCCTTGGGCAGAGATCATAAAAATTTTAACTATTATGGGTACTTCAAGTGAGACTTCTTTGAAGAAATAGTTTGAAGAATATTTGGTACTTTCCGAAAAATCGGTTCCCTTTAGTAACTCCAAAATAGGTGTTCAGAAATATTTTTTTAAATTTTAGCCAAACTTATCCATGCATACTAATATTTATATGTAAGTATACACACAGAGAAGTGATAACGTGCTTATGTTTTGGCATGTATTTATAATTATGCACATACGTGATATGAGATGATAATCAGACTGAATTAACATTTTTTCCTATGCAAACCTATTCCCTTCCAAACATATTGGTGAATCCCATGCCACACATACAGTATTTTAAGCATGTTCAATTCTCAACTGGAAATTGTTTGTTAAAGTAGTCTAACAAAGTATATTTTGTTTAAACCTGTAATATTTCTCAGTTAAACAAAGTAACTTCATACAGGGACCATTTCAATCTAAAATCCCCCTGAGATTTTTTTAAAAGATGTGTTCTGCAGCTGAGCTTAAATACATAATATTCTGGATCCAGAAATTGAACCACTTCCCCACACCCCAGAATTAAAAGTAAACGAAAATGGACTTTGAAGATTGATGTGATCAAAAAAAAAAAGTTTTACGATTCTTGCTTTGTTACAAAACATTTATCCATTAACAGTGAAAATAAACAGGCTTCAATTAATATCTGATCAGACAGTTATTGCAAACAAATAAATTTTAAAAATTAACTACTGTTCTTTAGGTCCAGAATATTTGGAAAAATAGACAAGATTTGAACAAAATGTATACATTGGCTTTGTTCCTTGTGTTCTGTTCTGCTTAAACAAAGGAAAAACAATCTCTAATCCTTGCTCTAGGAATAAAGTCAGCAGGTACATAGAAGTAATCTGGTATGCCACATCCAGTTCAGCAACGAGCATAACTTAGCTTCAAACAAAGCTTCTTTTTAAGATTCGAAACTGAATAATTGATTTAAAACTGAGATGCCTTTCAATTACTGATGGCTGTTAAAACAGTTATTCCACTTCACAAAACAATCTGCAGAGATAAATCTTCCACAAATAGAAGAACATGACAAAGAACAAGTAATGACAATAACAATCCAGTGACTGATGATCTTAAAAATGGAGAAAGCCAACAATGTCAGATCAAATAAATGGAAAACTAAGAAGCCCTGCATAGTCTTATAAATTAAATACGTTATCAATGTCAAGATGTCAGCATGTAATAAAAACGTAATAAAATAATGACAAATTTGCATAGACAACTCATGAGAAACTATTGCATGTGCTGCACGACACCCTGCACAGCCAGGCTGCTGCAGTGCCTGAACTCTGCCAGCTCAACTACATGACAGCTGAAGGCACTGCAAAAATTGCAGAGAATTTCTCCTATGAGATGATAACTTCAAGTTCAGACAAAATCATCTCATAAGTGCTGACAGTGTCTGGAAATGGACTCACCTGAGATAGCAATGAACTGTTCATCTGTTCCTGTAAGGCTTTTTTCAGTTGGCTCACGTCCTTTTCTAATTTCAGATACTCATTCCAGGCATTTTCCATTTCCTATTAACAGAGGGAATACTCTAATAAAACGTTACAATAAACTTCAAAATCACTCTATCCTTTCTCTAATGCAGCACCAAAGTGTTTTGAAGTTAGCATTGTTCTATTATAAGAAGTAAAAAATGCATTTTGTCATCTCCATTGTTGCTTAGAGTTGATTATGCACTTGAAAATGCTTTATAGCTTGAAAATCAAGTCAAGAATCCCTAGTTAAAAAACTGGCCAACTTCCTCACACAAAACCATTTCTTAAGTATAAAATTGGCATGCAATAAAATCTGAACTATGACTAATAAAATTTGAACTATACTCTATATGAGGGAATCGAGTCTATTACAGTTCCATTTCCTTTTACTTTACTCCTCTATTTAAGACAAGTTTATAATTAAAAACCAGTCACCGACATCAGAACTCATATTCTGAAACACAAAGCAGGTTATCCTTCAACAGTTCTACAGACTATGTTATAAAGTGAATAAACCAGCATATGTCTGGCGAAAAAGGCTATCCAAACCCCCTGACAGTACTTAGATTATTTCCAGCATCCATAGCATCACAATCAGCCTTCTGACCCAGAACCGAGAAAAATCAAGTGCCTGGTGCATTTTTATGTAAGGGATGATGGAATAGGCTTTTTTTCTGAATTTTGGAAAAGAGAACACTTGGGAGTTGAGGGGAAGAAACAATGGAGGTTTATGAAACCATGAGTGCCATGGAAAGAGCAGAAGACTGACTGTTCCCCATCTTTTCTCATACAAGAATAAGGGCCCATCTCATTAAACATTTTCAAGTCAGATACAAAACAAGTAAAAGAAAGGGGTTGCCCATGCAGCGGGGAAAAGACTTGTGCAAGAAGGTTCACAGAATTTAAAAGGGTATTATATAGGTTCTTGGAAATAACATCTACTGAGAATTACAAAATAGACCAAAAACAACAACAACAAAACAACCTCGGGAATTCTCTGAGCAGAAAATAGTTAGAATCCAGATTGGTTATGATAGGAAATACTACTCACCTCCCCCATCCTTACTGTTCCTTAAGAATCCACTTATGCCCACTGCTGCAGCCAGAACCCTGGGCTAGAAAGGTGCCTTGGACTGTACCAGTACAGTCCTTACTACAGTGACTTGCTATTTATGCCCACAATTACACTTTAAATGCTGACTGTGAAAGTCATATGTTATCTATAGGCACAAACCACTGTATCTATACATTTGTATAATACTGATGTTTTAATGACCAGATCTTACTATAGGAAAGGTGTTCATGCAATTCTAGAAACAATCTTACAAAGAGCTAGTCCCATATTCATTAAAAGGTAGGAATTAAAAAATGAATATACATCACCCAGGTTTAATATACTCTCTTTCATGTCCAATTCTTAGCAATAATTTTATTAATAAAATGCAACATTAAATTACATTTTAATTTTATTGCATCATAATATCAATAGTAAATTTTGACTGAAATATCAACAGACTTTTCCAATTCTTTTTGCCCTGGAAAAATATCACAGAATCACCTTTATATTTTCAATGGACTACATGAAAGATTTGCAATTTAAGACCACACATGAAGTAAAACGACATAAAAAAATTTCTTGAGTCATCTTGTTTTGCAGGGGCAGGGAGCACTGAAAAGTAAAGCTGGAGAGATTGTTTCAATTTTTTTATCTGGTTTAGTATCCTGTATCTTAACCCAAACTGTTCAGAACAGGACTTAACTCCCCTATTCAATGAACAATACAGTTTTGGTCTAACTGGTATTTTAATTATGGCTTTCTTGAAGCAACCAGAAACACATACCGTTGAAACTTTGGATATTTCAGCTCGAATACGTATCAGATCCTCTTGCAAAAGTCTCTGCTGGTAAGATATTTTTTCTGCATGTTGTGGCTGGTCTTTGTACTGATCCATCTGCCTATGTAAAACCTCCAAAACAGACTCCAGCTGATCCTAGCAAACAAGAAGATGGCAGTAAGTTTACAACATTTACACAGATTTTTATACACCTACCTGTAGTAATATGAAAGGTGTTTGCCATGCCTCCAGTCTCCCTATAAGCCAACAGATATTAGGACTGGCCTCCTGTTTTGGAGACTGGGACATAAACAAGGATGTTTAAGAGCCTCGGTTACCTATTATAACAAAAATTATCTGATACTTTCCATTAATCCTTTCCATTAAGTAGCCAAAACCATGGAAAACACAATGCACTGACAAGGGATTTTTTTTTTATTTATACTCTGTACAAAACTGTAATTTACAGTTTCAGAAAAATTCCCTTAGTCAGCATAGAACTGTGACAGCCCTACCACAGGCCAGCATGATCTCTTTGTTTAAGGACAGGTTCTCACTTACTGTTATAGTTGAATTAGAGGGATTAAAAATTTGTCTAAAACATGAAGCAGGCCCAATTCATTCAGTCAGGGGTAAATAACACAGGATCATTTTTGCACAGTAGCTCTTCTGAAGGATCCACCTGAACAGTACTTTCATTTTAGAGTATTTTTTTCTGAACCATCTCAATTTATTGACAGCTATAGCTCAAAGACAGTGACACAAATGGGTTTAAAACATTCACTTTCAAAAACACGTCTTCTAAGAATTGGTAATCAATCCTAACATAAAACCCACTTCTTTTCCTCACATGTCCAAAGAAAATGCCTACAGTGAAGGAAGCATCCAATAATTCAATTTTCGTTCGCAATTTCATATTTTATGGTTAGATAAAAGCTGTTGCTTTATTTTGGTAAGTCCTTTTTAACCTACTTACTTTATTCTCTTTAAGGGCTCTTATTTTGTCCTCCAAGTCCTGCAGAATTCTGTCCTGCTCACAGAAAACGCTTAGTTTCACCTGGAAATATATAATGTTAGTTTTTAAAAACCAAGCAGAAAATACGTTCACAGAATCTTAGAATAACAGAATCTACTAGGTTGGAAAAGACCTCTGAGATCATCGAGTCCAACCTTTGGCCCAACACCAAATTGTCTACTAGGCCATGGCACTAAGTGTTACATCCCGTGTCTTCTTAAATACTTCCAAGGACAGTGACTCCACCACCTCCCTGGGCAGCCCATTCCAATGCCCAGTCACTCTCTCTGTAAAGAACTTCTCCCTAATGTCCAGCCTAAAGCTCCCCTGATGCAGCTTAAGACTGTGTCCTCTTATCCTACTGCTGGTTGCCTGGGAGAAGAGACCGATACCCACGGGGGTACAACCTCCCTTATCCTGAAGAGTTATAATAATAAATATGGAACTGCGTAACAGAAATAGCCAAACCAATGCAAGAGGTGCTAAAATGGTGATTGGTACTTACATCAATATCACTTTCTGCAATCTTGACAGGTTTTGTATTTCTTTCTTTTAAAGTGTCACGTCCTGTCACCTAAGAGGAACAGGTTTTTAAAACATCCATTGCAAACCAAAACCTAATTCTGCCTCAGCAATGAAAAATTAATAATAAAAAAATAATAAAATTTGGGTCCAAGTATTTTCAAATCTGGCTTTAGTTTTTGAAAAGTGTTAACAGAAAGTGTTACTAGTTATATTAGGCTATTTACCTCTTAGTTAGGAACTCTTGGCAGTTTAGAATTCTGTACAAAGCATCATAATCCCACCTGTCTATGGTTACAAAAGTCCTTTTCCTGCAAAATTCAGCAGTTTTAACAGTTCAGCTACAATAGCTTTCTTGAAGCCAAAAGACTTGATTAGTTCCTTTAAAAGCATGGTTGCAAGAATAGCGGCATTCATTGGTGACTAAAAATACAACTTTTAGCAAGTATTTCATTCTACAAAGGATAGTATCTTCCTCTTACCACAGGGTAAATTTTATTAAAGACAGACTGCTACAAAAATGCTATAGTGGAATTAAATGTAATTACTCTACTTTGAGGCATTTATAATGTACCAAATCTCTCATTCCATAAATCACTGGTTTCATATTCCATTTCTGGTTGAGAAGATTATCTTCTCACATAACACAGTTTTTAGATCAGTATAGGAACAATACTATATTATACTTCCAACCTTCACAGCAACCTTAAAATGAAGGCATGTCTATCTCTATAGAAATGTTTATTATTTCCACTGTCTACATGTGAATATTTTTTGTGTGTGTATGAATAAATGATGTTAAGAAAAAAGCAATACAGCTCATTAATCATACATTTTTAAAAGCCTGAAAATCTAACGATTTAATACTATTAGATTAGAATATTTTTAAAGATTCCTTAAAGCAAATACTATCTTACCAAAGACCTGATGTCTAGTAGTACGTCTAGTAGTACTCATATACAGCATATTCCTATTCATACAGTCAAGAGTTTATGAAGAAAAATTCACCTAAGTATTATCTCCAATAATAAAGGTTTTAATATAAGCACAGAAGTTGTTGGCTTTTTTGGTGGAGTAGGAGGGGTAGAAGATGAAGTTTGCTTTTTTACCAACTGACTGGCAATCTCCAGACTTGAAGCTACATAGTTTACTTATTAACCTAAAAGTCACCTACAGGATCATGCTAGTTTTTTAGAAGTAATTAAATTTTACTGTAGATAAATCTTTGATATAACCTCAGCTTGTCATTTAACATGTTATATGAAATTAGGAATCTACACATAGTGCTTTCAAATAACAAAGTAGGTTTAAAACAGAAGAGTGTGGTCATCATTTATGTTTTCTGTCTTCTCTCCTCCAATGGCAGGCTCCGTTCTGAGATTTATCATGTACCTTTATGTGGTAAATGTTACTTCCCCACCAAAATCAAAAGCACTTATTGCCTCTCAAAACTTCCCATTTTCTGCTATTTTCAACAATTTTGTGTTTTATAAAGAAAAATCCTTCCAAAAGTATTAATGGAATTATTAAAATGCTAAATCATATATATAAAATAGTAACAATGAATTGAATATAAATATAAAGTACTAGCATATCAAAGTAATAATTTTGCATATTTAATTACCTGCAAGCTAAGAGAATGCAAAAGCCTTTTTCAAAGCAATGGAATTAACATAAAAACGAGTCTACAGGTCTTGGGGATACTTTAAATTACATAATCAGAACTGTAAGGAATTTGTTAATTATCGAGCAGTGAACATGAGAACATAATGAAGATTTAGCATGCTTCCACATTTTCAAAATCTCACATAGGAGTGACTACTTGGCACAATCATTTTCAAAACATGATAAAAATAACCCAAACACTGAGGTCAGCCATAATTTTGCATACAGACTCCAAAAGGGGAGTAAAAAAAAAAGAAAGAAAAAAGAGTAAAGAAAGAAAAAAAAGCCTTACAGAAAGCACTACTACCATAAGACACCTGTAAAAGCCAGAACACTGACTGCTACTTTAAAAAAGCAATGGGATGAGCACATTTCAGATGCAAGCAGTCTTACATGTATACTGGATAGTAACCCTTGTGCTGAGTTCTTTAGCACTTTGTATATCATGTTGATCAGAGGTCCATTATTTTCTATCTGTTTCAAACAAAAGTTTAGTAATAGCTTGTTACAGACATCAAGATTTAAACCGCCAAACTTTACAACTCAAAACTCCACGAGCAGCAGTAACCACACGCTCTTGTGTCACATCGATCCTCAAGGTTTATGGTCTACACAATCTGCCACGACGGAAGCTGCACTTGGATGTCTATCTATTGTCTCATACTGTGGGTAGATTCTTCATACAACAGCAAAACTTTTCTACTTTTTCAAGGCACACATCCAAACACACAGCACAAACGAGGATTCACTCAGTCTTGCCCAGTCGCAGTTTCAAGAATGTCGGGAATTACACCACGGCATTTTCTGTCATGCAATATGCACTGATGCTTGCACCAAGAACTCTGTACTAATAACTCGACCAACCAAGTTAAAACCTCAGAGAAAGATGTTATTTCAACTGCTTTTATCCTTCCTCCCATAACAAACACCTGCTGTGCACTCCTATCCTTCATTATCCAAGTGACAGCAGCTTGCACTAGAAACCTCTTTCAACTGCAGCAGAAACTAAACAGCTTCAGACATTGCAGCCTGACTGCAGGAGAATGAAGCAGGACCACTGAGAGGGCTTCTGATGTGCTTCAACTAGTTGCAGAATTTATAATTAGTGACACAAATTTTCCTAGATTTCCTCATCTATATTTTGTATAACCTGCCAGGGAATGTTTGCAAAGTATTCTGATGTGAGGCTGCCCATCCATCCCTCCTGTAGGCTGCCTGAACTTCATTTCACAGCCACAAAAAGCAAAGATTGCTTCACCATTTGTGTTTCACCTTATTTGTGAAATCATCTTAGAAGCCTGGGGAGAAACAGTTTTTCTAGCCTTTGCTCTTACTTTCTGCTTTTCTAATACAGAGTCTGTCCAGAGATTAAAAAACCCCAAGTGTAGAAATACAGCTGTGGAAATCTGTTGGCAGAAGAGGCATAATTATGCCATAGCATATAAACGTACCATTTCTTCCCTTTCCACATGCCTTTTTTTCCTGAGTTAAAGAAGAATACAGAGTCATGGCAACAATTTGGAGTGAAAAAGGTTCATAATCTAAGGACAATATTGTCAAAAGCAACCTCCACAATGCATGGTGTTTGGCATGTCAAAAATTAATAATTTTTCCTCATAGTGTGGGCAAACAGTCTTTAGATTTTTTTTTCATGTCAGAACTCTTGCACATAAGAGAAAACTATTGAAATGGATTAATATCCATCCTAGAGCATTTTTGTATTTATACTTATGACAATGCACTATAATGTTAAAAATATAATCTTAATATTAACATAAAAATTATTTCTTACATAGTATTTTAAAACACTTCAAAGCAAAAAACAGGCTTGCAAACGTGCACCTCGACAAATCACTAAATGCTGTGTAACCAGTTACTCTAATCAGTTTTAGTAGCATGGCAAGCATTATGCAGTTAATTGCTTAATCACAATTTACATGTTGAACAGTTGTATTTTGAAACTTCTAAGAAGAGAGAACTTCAGAAATATTGGATTTAGTGAAAAGAAAAAAGTTTTACTCCAGTTTCAAAACCTTCAGTCCTATTTGAAATTGTTTAATCAGAGTAGGTCTCCCTCAAGGCCCAGTGAAGTCAAAAGAGATTTGAACTAAAGCTTTCTATCTAAGCCTTCACTGTCATAAATGGAAGGTATCACATACATTAATTGTGAATTTTCCACATTCCACCATTACTAAAAAAAAAAAACATAATTTGTTTAGCTTCATGCAGTGCATGCTTTTCTTTCCTCATACCGCTAAAAAAACAAGTACCTCTGCATCTAGCGGCAACCAACACAAAGACACCTTCTTCAGCGTCACAGGGTCTCTTTAATCTCTCAACAACCTGACAGGAATTTTTACATTTCCAGACCACTACTGAAAGAAGGTTAGTAAGAAATGCCCCTTTTGAAAAATTACATCATTCCTATGGAAATACACTTGACATTTTGACTGTGAAGACTTTCAAAAGGGAACCAACACGAGCATTAAGTTTCTTTTCACAGAAAGATCAGGTGCCCCCACCCATTTCTCTTTCCTGCTGCTTTCATTAGGTGCTACACAGGCTGCAAAGAAGGCACAAGGGGAGTTCCTGGGAGACCAAACAGCCCTTCATGTCCCAGGTTGCAACAAATTAACCTGGACAAAATCCACTAAAATGTTAAAAATCCCTCCCAATAATTTTGCTAAGCATGTCACATTTTCAGAGGCTTGAACTGTGGTCACTTAACTGCAAAAATTGTTGTGTTTTATAATGGACAAAACACTGTTTAGTAATAATTTCTCAACCTCTAGGACTTTTGAGACTGTAATTTGTCATAAAATTCAGCTGACAGTTTGGGATGCAGCTACACTTGGCAAACCAAGGACAAGGCCTAAAATGAAATGTGTCCACCAATTTTAAATTTATGTATTAATGATTCCCACAGCTTACATATTTGATCACTTAGACTATACCATCTATATTATATGATAAACATTAAATCTTTATATATATGTATATGTACTACTAATATTTTCCATTTATATATATGTTTATATATCCAGCAATTTAAATATGAGATAAAATAGAAATACACATCTCATAGCTCATTAGCTGCTATATGCAACACCCCACGGCACCAACTGTGTACATGCAAACAAGATAGAGAACAAGGTGTCAAACTTAACTCAACCTTGATTTTCAGGAACACCATATGATTTATATAAGGTGAGACATCCTACACACCACAGAAAGTTGCAGACTACTTTGCTAAACGAAACATTTATACCTTTTTGGTGGGTTTTCTTTTTCCTTCAAAACCTGATATTAAGAGGCCTAGATTTGCTTTCAAATTGTCAATTATCAAGTGCACCAGATACAGAAGTAATTAAGTTTAGACAGATATAATGCTCAATATCATATTTAAATTTTTTTTAAAAAAGAACACCTCATAACGTTACTCGGTCAGATTATATCTACGGATGGATTGAAGAATGGGTGCATTTGAAATCTCTTAGCTGTAATAACATGAAAACAATGACAGGTGCTAATTAATCACCACATTTTCACAGGAGCACAAGGCATTATAAATATGGCATATTATAAAACCAAAGAAACCAAGGAAAAAGCCAGCTCAAGAATATTTAAAGGGGAAAAGCTGGATTAAAAGA
This sequence comes from Dendrocincla tyrannina, assembly GCA_035047865.1. Lineage (NCBI taxonomy): Eukaryota > Metazoa > Chordata > Aves > Passeriformes > Dendrocolaptidae > Dendrocincla > Dendrocincla tyrannina. The sequence continues at coordinate 13,073,092 of JAWWMP010000165.1, forward strand.
ACATGTAATTTAGCTTAGAAGTGCTGACTTCATATTGGTTCTCATGCTACAGCAGAGAAACATTTTGAATTTGGTTTTTTATCTGATTTCCCTAAACCCATGTATCATTCATGTGTAGTCCCAGTAACACAAGTTCTTCCTACAAACTAAAGCATTTTCTGAGTTTGCAGTTTAACTGCATAGTCACTACTGAAAAGACACTCAATATCCTAAAGCACAACAATGAGGCAGAAAACACAATTTCTGTCTCTGACTAGTAGGTGACTTGAAAACCTGCAGGTACAAAGATGATACACAAAAGACAACTGGGTTGAAAAGGAAAAGGAAATATACTCCTGTAAAATCTTACCTTTAGATCCAAATACTCCAGATCTTTTTTCAACTGGATATAAGTGTCATCAGCCTTCAGATAAGTGCATAGGAAAAAAATAATACAAGGTAGTTGAATTTTTGAAACTATTTCAGAATACTTGGATTGGTTATATATAAGAAAACAGATGAAAGGGAACAAAATAACAGAGTAGGAAGTACATAAAAAAGCACGTTTGCTCCACCAGCATATTGCTATTTACAGCTGAAAAATGGGCAAAATATTTTGCAAGAATATTACTGCCTCATACCCACCCTCCCACATACAGATTTTTGTTTTGCCACCTCTAATGAGACACAGAACTACTTGAAACAATACATTTTCGAAAACTATATTTTCAAGAAATTTCTACTGACTATTCTTTCACTGACAAATTATGATGGTGTCCTTCATGTGTCTTTGGGAGAAGAAGAGAAGACTTACACCTAACGTCAGGTGCAACTTGAAGACATCATGTAACAAATCTTTAGAATACTTTCGATCATAATTCATGCACATTTTAAAATATTAATTCCTTTAATCAGGGAAAGTATGAAGTAAGCTTTGTGAATAAAATACTGAAAAATATCTCATATGATCAGAGAATCCATTTTGTCTTTCAAGTAATAGCATTCAACTCAATCCTTATTTTTCTCTGGCTCACCTGTAACTGCTATCAGCTTAATTTTTATAGCTACACTGATCTAGCAACATCTTCATTACAGTCGCTCCAACAAAAGCATGCACATAAGTCATAACAAAATTAATTCTCCTCTTTTCAAAAGGAGTATTTGGAATACAGAAAAAATAAAGTTTAACTGTTGTAAATGTGCTTTGTAGTCAGACAAAACGCCCCAAACCTTCTAGAACTTTAACTGCTATTTTGACAGGATTTTATATTCTGGGTACATTAAACTTCAGAATAAAAGAAAAACACAACTATAGCTTTTCTCAAGTTTTGAGTCAATGAGAATGTGTAGTTAAAAAAAAAAGAAAAGAAAAGAAAAACCCTCTATGCCATAAAATCAATAGATCACATTTGCATTTCTTTAGAGGTGTTCACTTACAACTCCTGTCCAATCAGCTTGTAAGGCTGGCTGAGGACTTGACTAGAAAGTCTGCCCATTTTTGGAGAAATCCCTGTTATTATCGCCCATCTTAGTGCAATTGTTCTGTAGGTGAGGTAAGTCAGGAAACAAAACATTTTCCAATTCAAAAAAATTCCTTTAGCTTTGGGCCAAAGTCTTCACCAATTCCAAGAAGGCACCACCTTTTATTCACAAATGGCTCCATTTCTCAGGCTCTAATAGGAACCAGAGAGCTCTATAAGTACATTTCTGATCGATCTCACAAGTTTCATAACACCAGTGCAATCAAGAGCACTGTTGATGATCCAAGATGCCCCTGAGCTTTTATGAACCAATGTTCACCTGCAGAACTGACACAGTTACAAGCTCATATGGATGTACAAACTGGCTGATGCGTTTCAGTTTGCAGGAGATGCAGCATGTGGCACAGGGAGCCAAACCCATCATGAAAGCAGCACAAAGAAATGGTTTTGCTTTAGAATGAACTTAGTATTTTAACCCACATTTCTGAAGATGCAGCATTTTCAGAAATCTTATACGAAGGAAGTAGACATAACACTTTGAAACATATGCACTGGTGCCGTATAACTTAAAACGCTCATCTTTTATAGCAAATACAGGAAGCAAAGAAAAACCACAAACGACCTGGGAACTGTAGAATATCAAAGAATGGGCAAGAAAGCACAGACTCAAGCATGCCACTAATGAAGCATTTGCAGAGTCACAAAATGTCATACGGCACAGATGAGCCACGCAGCAGCTGACCTGATAGGTGGAATTAGTTGGCAAATGCTGCAGTAATTGTGCGATTGTGTAATTTCTTATACTAGCCAACTTAGCCTGATGTCTCCTTAATCGAATGAGAAGCAATGTTAGCTCTTCGGGCTGCAGGTATTTAGACACATTGTAAAGAGGAAATTAGCAGTCTTCAGGGAGAGTAACTATAATTACATTTTTCACCTCAGTGCCCAGAAAGCAGTTACTTGACATGATTAAGCAATTATTTAATTAACTCTGCATTTGGTCAAATAAACGTAATACAGGTTGAATCCTGTAATAACAGACAGCTCACCCCTGTTTATGCTGCAGATAACAGCAAAATTCCTACAGGCTTTACTGGGAGCTGGTTAAGATTAAGTTCTCATTCGAGGTATTTATGTTTTAACTAATAAAGTTAAGATCAAAGAGTACTGAGCAGGATTTAAAACTTAATACCACGAGGGCACAACAGGAGGAGTGGCTGCGCTCCCCACTTACCGACTTGCCGTGCAAACTGGGTGCGCTCACGGTGTGTGTCATGTAGCCCATGGCAGGCATGGAGCGCCGGTCCAGGTGAGTTGAGCTCTGCAAGAAGCCACAGCCAGAACTGTAAGGGTTGTGTCAAGTGACAGGTACGTTTGCACTTGAGGGGAAACTCAGTGTGCCACTCTGCCACAGATTTTTCTGTGTGAATTCCCAGAGTGCTCAAATCAGGGTGACATTCATGGGCCAGCCCAAACCTTTGATAGCTGAGTAAAATTTATGAATGAACCAATGCAAATTTATCACCTGTGATGCCAGGCACATCAGAGAGTTCTGGCAGTAGGAGATGCTTCAGCAGAACATGAAAAGAGGTTTCCAGCAAATTAAAAAAAAAAAAAGAAAAAAACATAAAGTTCACCCCCACCCTGATGTTTCCCAGAAAAAGGCTGCTTGGCTTATGCCCTCCAACAGCAGGCTTGTACTCCACACAGCAACAACTGTGAATGCTTTCTTTTAGCCAAGGAACACCAAGCTACTGACATGACTGACACCTTGTGGCAACGGCTTCCAGTAATACCAAGGGGTTTTTTAATAATCATATTTGATCTGCCCCTTTCTGCTTACAATATGAAAACCTACTGCACACTCAGTCTTTCATCTTTCTGTTAAAGCCAAACTTTTACAGCGTCCTTCAAGGCAGACTAAATGTCTCATGATTTACTTTAATACTGTCTCTAAATTTCACTGAATGCTGTTTTGTTTTGCCTTTTTTTTTTAAGTGTAACTGGATGGAATTTAATAAAGCATCACAAGGAGCATGGAGTATCACAGACTTCTGCAGACATACAGATTTAAATGTAAAATGATGCTATGTGTTTACATATAAAAGCACAAGCCTTTTTCTCTAGAAGCTTTTACAGAAGTTCTACAGAGAAGTTTTAATTATGAGGAAAACTGTGTTTCTCTATAACGGTAAAGCCAGGATGCCATAAAAAGAGCTTTATTTTATGAGCAAAATTTCTGCAGCTCCATTGCACAGGCAGGGAAAAGACTGCTATACATGCCTTCATAAGGGATGTAATGCTCCTTCCACTTACACATGGGGAAACCAATATGTGGTAGAATACAATCAGGAGTTAAAAAAATATTAATTTTCACTGCTGCACATCACTAGACTATTTCGTTCTCTCACAGAATACTATGAACCTATAAATGCTGAAGGACACAGACAGCCACACCACATATAGACTAGAAAATAATCTAAACTGTGCATGATGCTGCAGCCTGAATTCATGATCCTGAATCCACAGTGGGTACCTGCATTTACGAGTCTTTCTCTTTGCAAATACTTTCCCCATCAGAGCCCACAGTTGAGGTCAAAGAATTAGGTGAATACAGAGGCTTTCACTACCAATTATTCCAGTGTAAGAGCTACCAAGTCAATCTTTGATTGATTCAATCATGAACTTCCCTGAGGAGAGCCTTGTGGAGTACCAAACAGGGAAACCTCTGTCACCTCTGGATAAGAAGGTACAACAGTCCCTACAAAAAAACCCACAATGAAATTATGGAGAAGGTTGAAGTTTCAGACCAACCCTATTTGATTTTGGTTAGTCCAATGATAAAGACTCTGCAATGGACAAAAACTATCAAATGTATGAAAACTAACTGTGTTTTTTGCCATAATTAAAAACTGAATCAGCTGTAAGACTAACTACAACAGCAAAACACAAAGGGAAAGCAGGCACAGCAAACACTGAAAGCTACAAGCATAAATAAATAATCAAGGACGAGTTCGTCCTGCTGAGTTTTTATTCTTGCCTACCTACTCTATATATTAAAATACTACCATTTGTGCATCTTATACATGTAAAGATATGCTTTGAGTTTTTGGGAAAAATATTCCCATCCGATGTGATGTGCCACCAGTTTTCCTTTCCTAACCAACGACAATTAGTAAATGTGAAATGATCAGAATGATTGGAGCTTGATAAGATTATTGATGAGAAAGCTCATTGCATTAACTTTCACCACTTACATGATCTTTCATACACAAGAAGGATGCAATGAAACACAACTAAATAAATTATCCATGTGTAGGATAGTTTGAAATCCGTTGTATGTATACAAACCTTTGCAGCATGATTTCGTATCTTCCTGGGTGATCCAGCAAAAGGAACATCTACAGTCTGTCTCTCATCAGATGGTTTAACTGTAAGCCTCTCTGCAGGAGTATGTGGTCTCCTTGGGAGAAAGTTTTTTGGAGGTCCAGGTGGAGGAATATCAGACGGGGAGGGTGGAACAGATATTGATCGTGGAACATCTAATGAACTTTTTGACTTAGCACGATCAATAAAGTCCGAAGAACCTACATAAAGCGGGGCGGTGGGACTGCCATGTTTAAACTGCTGTCTCTGCTGCCACTCATATAGCTGCCAAACAGTTCCATCCTTATTTGCTTTCCTTTCCTCCTGGGACATCTTCAAGTGGCTGACACGATCTTGTGCATATTTGTAGTCACTCGGCAAGTTGCGGTTTTGTGGTGGGGAGCTCCCTGAAGGCTGCCTGGTATTCTTTGGCAAAGTGTGGTAGGTTTCAGGAAAAGGAGGATTGGGACCCTGACGTGTAAGAGTCTGATCAGAAGCGAGGCTGCAAAAGAAAGTGGAAAAAAGGGGTAAATTTTAGCATACATTGATGAGAAGGAGTGACTGAAAAAAAAAGAATCTCTAATGACTTATGCATAGAGGTACAAGACACAACATACAACAGTAATTTCAAAAGAATTCACTGAAATAGTATCAAAGTAGTATCAATGAAAACAACCCTGCACAAAAGCATTACACAGGTTTTTAATTTAGTGACAACTAGGATGAACTACTAGAAACAAACTTAAGGGAGGGCAGCATTTACTTAGACTAAAAAGAAAGTCTAGAACATGAAGAAAGGAATTATTGTTGTGTTTAAAGAATAAATCCATAAATTAAAATATTCCTTTTCCCTGAAAGCCTATTCACCACTAGGTGGTGCAGTTTACGAAAACAAATGCATGCTCATTATAAAATATTAACTTAAAAGTGCAAGAAGAAATATCACCACAGTCACGGAATATCTCAGATATTTTTTGTTCATATGAATGAAGCAAAAAAGGTAAGAAACTGCTCCAAGTCTCTAGATCTGTATGATTTAATTTCACTTAATGCTACTGCTTCTACTGTTTTATCAATACAAAGCTTTTTAGAAGTCACTGAAAAACTAGAATATAAAAACAGGGCTAATCAGTCTGGCTTTAGTACTGCATCCATAATATACTAAAACTGTAGAAACTAAATATTTTAGAATGTAGAAACTAAATATTTTAGAAAGTAAAGAGTTAAGACAGAAATGGCAATAGCTTTGACAAACTGTAGTTAGCTCCCTCCCCTTCTCTGAAGTTAAAATCTTTCCGTAACCTCATGCATAAGAACCTGCCTGTCCAACTTCTGATTCTCCAGATTTTGCAGTCATTCACCCATTGATTCAGAACTTCCAACCAGAAAACCATACTGCTAGACTTGCTACACAGCACCAATTAAAAAAACAAAACCAAAAAAAACCCCAAAAAACCCCCCAAACAAAACAGAAACAAAAAAAAACCCCACACACAAAAAAAAAAACCCCACAACCCACAAATGAAGAAATATACAGGAATTCCACATGAAAGAAAGGGCAGGATGGAAAAAAATATCTTTGTTCAGCATCCAAGAATAACAGAAGCAGGGGAGAAAGAATTGCTCCCAGTAACTGCTGCTCAGTAGTTGCCTTGGTCTCTTTTTACTTGAAGGATTTGGCACTGTTGGCCTGTCTCGAAATATGGATGCTCTTGGGAGGATACCGTAACTCCTGGTGCCAGAAAGCAGAGTAACTGCCCTGCGCTGCACAGGGGATTACAAAGCTGTAAAACTGCTCTCTCGTACCACAGAACCTTGATGTTACCTCGAATTCCACAATGAAGGTTAACGCAGGCAGGTAGAATGAACAAAGACAACTCAAAGAACAGCATACAGTGCTCATGTGTACTTTGTATGTTCTGTACTTTGCTGCCAACTTTTTCTACAGAGAAATCGTGGTAAAAAGTTGGTAGAAGTGTACTTTCTCTAGATAGGAATAAGAGCTGAGAAAGCTTGGAGTGGATAAGGCTTTGAAAGGACATCTGAGGCAAGCATGAAGCTAGGACAGATCCTTTTGGTGATTTCCCTGTGGAAAATGGGGAAAGGGGCTTGACCAGTACCATACTCCAGCCTAGTGGAGCCCTCACGAAGGCATAAACAAATTTGAATGTTGTAAACCATCTGTGCGTTGTTATTTTCTAATTAGCCATGAAAGGGTAAAGCATTGAGATCAGCTGGAATTAATGGTAGTCAGTGAAGTTACCAGGGCTAGCAGCATTAGGAGCACATCCACCCTGAAAACAAAGACCCCAAGAGCTTTGTTGCAGGCAGGAGGAATCATGTCTTTCTTCTAGAAAAGGATGAATTTGTCTGTTTGGATGAAAGCAGTACTTGGAGCAGCTGGGAAGAGCCAGTTTCATGCAATACTTCAGCCCGCTAGACAAAAGACCAAAGCTGCATGTGCATTACAGGAAAAGTCACATTCAGAGGTGAACTTTAGAGACAACTGCCTACATACAGGCAGGTTGTGTTTTATCAGTAAATGAAGTAGCGAGAAGCCTCAAGCTGAGACGACAAGCTTTGAGCTGGTCGTATCTCTACCCCACAAGGTTTCAATCCCTTAAAAATAATTTGCATTATATAAAAATAAGCACTAATTAATTTCTAGAAAAAGAACAATGTCCCAAATTATTCAAATTAGTCCACAATAGATTATGAACAATTGCTTTCTCAGGGATTAAGAGTAAAAATGAGTAAATGCAGCTGTTCTTGAGAATCTCCCTCTCTTGAACGATGAGGTAAAAAGAATATAAAAAGGGAAGCAGACACTGAAGAGTGAATAAATGGCCTGATGCCATATTATATGATTATTGGCCATGAATATAATTTGGGGTCTGCAATGGGAAACAACCACACAGAAGATATTGTAAAAAGAGAAGATAAATGTTCAAAGGAATACAAGTTCTATTATTAGAAACACTATACCCATTCAGGGAAATGCACAGAAGCTAACAAAGACAAGCAATGTTTCTTCCTTAAGCAAATCAGGAAGGAACAGAAAGTTCTGCACAACAAGAAATGTTTTAACACTGTATTTGCAAGGAAAGAAATTTCACAACATGACTGCATTTAGTTGGGGAATATTAAGCCTCACCAAGTTTAAATATTCTTTAAAGTGCAAATAAACTACTAGAAATAGCAGATTCTTCACAATTATGCATTGTCAATGCAGGCACTGGAACGATCAAAACCTAATAATTTCTGAACAGCTGCTGTTTGATGGTCCTGACCTTCAAGTACTTAAAATGAAAATCTCCTGAAAGCCTCCTTTCAAACTGTCTTCCAGCTCTCAAGATCTCTCTCAAAGGCTAGCATGAGCCTCACCAAAGCAGGTATTCCCCTCTGCTGAGAACAGAGTGGGATTAGATGACTACACTGAATGTCTCTTTAGTGCATGTGAGAGTTCACTAACAGAGGTGGAACTCCAAAGTGACAGCTAACATTTACAACTTACCGAACAGTTCCCAGTGATTTATTAAAGGGGAAAGTAAAACATCTATCTGAAAGATCTAAAGATCTATATAAAAGGTACAATTCCTGCAAATAATTCTAAGAACAACTGCTACATTTGTGTGAAGCCTTCAGCTGAAAGAGGTCTTTCTTGCCATAATGAACTTGCTGGCAAGCATTGCACCTGTATACACCTGAGCCAGGAAACAAATAAAAGTGTACTCATTCTGTGTTCAAAAATGATACAGACTTCTGAATCCTCAGGGGTTCTTTATTTGTAACATTTCAGCTGCAGTATCAGTCAACATGAAGCATTAAGAAATCAAGTGGTCCACTAATATTTACTAAAATCAAAATGGAATTTCAATCAAATTATCATCTCTAGCTTGTTTCTATATCCTGTAATCAAGAAGGTATTTGGCAACTAACATGCCACTTCTATTCATCAGTTATAACTGCACTGCAACAACGGCAAGAAAGTGCCATTTAAAAGATCTATTAATCTTCGGGAAGGTAACATGCCATTTATTCTGCAAACAGAAAATACAATGGCTTTTGCAGGTAATGACAAAGAAAACAACATCAACTGAGCTAAAACAGAACTTATAAATGTATATATATTTTTAGTTTCACTGAATACTTAGCAGCTTCCACTGAGATAAACCATTTTATCTTCAACAAAACCTGGCACCTGCAACAACATTATCTTAACATTACACCTGATACAAACCTAAAGTTAATTTACTGGAAAGAGTAATTAGGGAAAAAATAACACATTTCAACTATCAGTCAAGTTTGTCACTGTGAATACTTTTGATATAAAAAACACCAACAGAAGCTTTTCTAAACATTATCTAATTAGGTCAGTAGCTTTTCGCATTATTTCAGACAAATACATCTATGTATGTAATAAGAAGAAAGATACCAAGTACCTTTTTTCATTCAAGTCATATTCTTTTGGGAAGCACTGGTTGATATCCAAGCCAAAAAGATGCTAGTTAACTGACTCTAGCAGTTTAGAACAATGATAAATACTATCAAAAAGTAAGAAAGCTTCTTAAAGGGTAGTTCTAAAGATAAAAGAGTAAAACAAGGGAATTCCACACAAAATTACCAAGCCTTAAATTTCTTACTGGCTCCAAACTGACAAACATTAGCTTCAATAAGCATTAAAAAATTGCCCCGTTCTCCCCCTCCTAAAAACCACATGCCAATGTCTCTTGTGTATATTATAATTAGATTTTAGCAAATTCATAAGACACTGATTCAGTAAATTGAGCATATTTGAAAAGCCCTCACAAGGAGCATCAAGCCCAACTGTCTTTCCTGCCACTTGACACAAGGTGACCTTCTGAACACATGCATGTACACATCGCTTCATTTTTTTTGACCGGTACTTAATCTGACTGCACACTTCAAAAGTAAAGCAATTACGGGATTTTCAAACGACAAAAGCATTCCAGTGTGCGCCCCTCCTATTGGTACAATTTAGGTAATTTTCAAGGACGGAAAAGGGAAAAAGAGAATCCTGGAGACCATGGGAAGATCCTACAACCTCTGCATTAATTAAATGGTATATGGAGACCTTTCAATACCGTGACTTTGAGTGCAGTGATCTGATATAGAGAAATGAATGGATGTTTCGAACAGAGGGAGAAGAAAAGTAATCAGCATCCTTTACTTTTAAGTCGAAAACAAGCGATTATCTATAATTTACATTGTGTAGTTGTTTGTGAATAAGAGATAACTGAGAGTTTCACTTCACTTTCTGGCTTTTCAAAATTTGAGCAAAAACTAAGAAGTTTTAGGTAGCCACAGTGATTAAAACCAGTTAAAAAAAAGAAAACCACCCAGCACACTAATCTTATTTACTCTGCTTGCAATATTGTGACAATGCTAGAGAGACTTGACTAGCCAATCCCATACTGACTTTCCCATAAGACAAATGCCTGAAAAATATCATTCCTCACTGAAGGAGAAATAAGTTTTCCCATATACTGCCTCTGTAAAGTATCATTCTGATTTGCACCAAAGATATTACTAAAACATATTTCCCTTTAACTTAAGAAAATGCCAGCTGGCAATCTATTTAAGCATGGGCCTATTACTAACCTTTTTGTATCTCCTTTTTGGACTTTTACCCAGTGTTCCACTTGAGCCATGTTACTTTTTCTTTGAAACTGCTTATCTGGATTTGTTCTGGGAACAAATCCTCTTTTATAGGAGCCAGTACCATTCTGCTCCACTAGGCCAGCACTCACACTTAATGAACTAGGAAGGGTTCCATTCTTCTCAGCTGGCTGAGGCTGAGCTACTTGGGACCACGCATTGGATGCATTCGTTAAGTCTGGAAATAATGAGTCAGCTTCTGTTAACACATGCTTGGCCTTTCCCTTTTTAGTTTCCAGAGTTCCTTTTCTGTGGATATAATGCTCCTCCCCTTCCTTTTCTCTTCTTATCTCTTCACGCTTATCGTATCCAAGCATTTCAGCTGATTTTTGATAACTTTCTTTTGTATCTGTAATGTCTGCCTTCACACACTCCTTACAGGCATCCACATGATTGACTTGGGGAACAGCTTGCTGATCCACTTTTTCAGTTTCTCTGAAAAGAAAATACATGTCAGTAATGAACACCGCTTAATTGTGAAAAGTTGATGTGGTCTCATTACTCCTTCAGAAAGGATACCCACAAAAACACCTTCTGCAAGTTGTGATATATTTGACACGTTAAGATAGATATGCTCGGCAAAGCTCAGTTGTTATCCCAGTTAGACAAAAGTTACCTTCACAATGCTGTCAAGGAAGCAGAAATTTATATGCTTCTGTAAAAATGACTGAAAATGCTAATACTGTATGAAAGATGTGTTCAAGTTGTACACAAAAGGCTGTAAAAGAGAAAGTCTCCCTATCCAAGGAAATGCTGAAAGCCAAAAAAGCCAAAACCAAATTGCCAACTGCTCTTTGCAAAGTAAAAAAGTCTTTCATATCATTGTAGATGCCTTAGGGACTAGTTATTTCTGGCCAAGAGAACAGAGCAACATCTACATTTGAGTCAGTACTATTGTTCAGGGAATTTCTAACAGGAAGGCTATTTCTGGAAAAAAAAGAAAAAAATTAAAATCTCCATTGCTCCTAACACATGCTGCAGTGCCCAATAGTTTACTTATTTACTTTATTGCCCAAATATTTCAAAAATTCCATACCAGAAACCTTGATATTAAAATTTGAACACACTATAAAATGTCTAAGGACTCTGAAAGTTTCATGTTGCTTTTGACACATAAGTTCATTTGCAATTTTCTTCATCTCCTTATAGCAATAACCTTCTCGACAACATTTTTTCTCTCACAATTCAATGGGCTATCATTGATCTTCTCTAAGTTCAGCTTCTTCAAAGCTTTATGAAAGGTAAATTCTGAGTAACTGCCACAACACAATTGTTTTCACTTCAGTCTGCTTAGAAATGAATAGTCTTCTTAGGAGAAAGGACACTGGGTAAATACTTCTAATGTGCCAGGCTTCCCCAATTTTTCTTTCAATCATGCCTGTCCTTATAAAGAAGATAAAGAAAAATCCAGGGACAAGGTTATATGTTACTCGAAACTTAAATTAAATCCAGAAAGTCTTAATATAAGATGCAAAGCTCTGGAAGAGATGTTTGATCCTATATTTGATAGGCCAAAAGAAAGCAGCAGTGTGAGATACTCTGAGAAACTGCACCATGACATTTTACTCCTCACAGCCCCAGTGGTTAAAAGCAGGGTAGTCTCACAATACAGAGTCGTCTTTCACATGGAGTTGTAGGGAAAAATCACATTCCAAAGTCAAAACATCAAGAAGGCTACATCAATTTTAAGAAAAGAAAAAAATTTGAAGCACATTTTGGCACAGTTGTATTTGTTCATGATCAGTTCATACCTGCATAAATTAGTTAATATTCATTAACTCCCTGCACTTATGATTTACCCATCTTTAGCATTCTTTTCCCCTTAACAGCAATTCAATCCTAGTTATAAACACTCATTTGAAATAACTTATTACACTTCTGTCCTTTCTCTTCTATTTATCTCTCCTAAAGGCTGCCAACTGGCTGGCACAGGTGTAGGAATTTGCTCACAGAAACTGACTTGTTAACTGCCATTCCCTAAAATATTATATATATATATATATATAAATTAATCTAATGCACTTCACTAAATGTGGGCACACAATTTGCATGTGTATATAAATACCAAACACCAGGTTTTCTTAAGTAGTATCAATTAACTGATTTCCAACAGAATGTGAGTGAAAAATAACTATTTCTTTAAAATGGGAATGAGTTTCATGCACAGATTTACCAATAACACCCTTGGAAATCACCGCTGATGTGATTTAAGATACATTTAATGTAAAACGCAAACAGCTTCTATATGGAACTTGCCTCTTCAGTGAAGAGCGTGTTTGCATAAGAGCAGCCTGATTCATAGCCCGGATCCAGCCATTCATATCCTCCTGGGTATCAGCACTGAAGTAGTATGTCCGCATCCCTGAATGCTCTGCCTGAGAGCCAATAACAGAATTCTTATTATAAATATATGCTCGCATACCTGTATGAACAGCCTGGGAGGAATAAAAAAAAAAAAAAAAAAAAGGGAAGAAAGAAAAGTCAGAACAGTTCTTTTAATTTTTTTTTCTCCCAAGATTTTACTTTCAGAAAAACTTTCCAGATTCCTTGACTGCTTCTAGAATACACTGCCACAATGGGCTATTGTACAGCAGACTCAAATGGCACTCTGATTTTTACTGAAATTCCTCTGCCTCCTTATAAAAGTATTAAGCTAAAAGTACAGTGATTCTATTTTCCATAGTAGGAAATTTCAGCTTTTCATTTTCTTGTAATTGGTACATTCCATTTGCCATCAATATTATACTAAATGAATTTAAGAAATTCTCAATGAGTCATGCATAACTGAGTCAATTTTCCCAGCTCATTTAATAATGCAATTTATTCAGACAAAACACAGACAAAAATCTTACAACTTAAGCAATTAAACTGCTTATTTAAGAATTGATTATAATGCCTGTTAAGATCTTTTGGTTACAGCGTGCACTTGAACATGTATTAGCTGCAAAATCAAAGACTTACTGATAAAGTTAGTAATACTGATGGAATTATCACAGCACATAAAATATTGACAAGTATCTCTGCACACCAAAATATTCCATGAAATTCCATTGCAAACTAGAGATGTCTGGCAATTCCTCTATAAATATATTCAATATGCAAGTGTATTCAATATGGAATGTCTTTGTAACTCTAGACTAGCTGAATTTAATCAAATCTCATCCACATTTGTATCTGCCACAGTATAGGTAGTACTAAGTCATATCATCCTGAAACGCTCACTTTATTTCCTCAAAGTTACTTTACAGATGTGCTTTAGATTGGCAGAGGTAGATTCATCTCCTTACTTTCCAAAAAGAAAAACCTGAAAAGCATATACTCTCCTTGAAAGCTCTTTTATGGTATTAAAAAAAATAATAATTTAAACTCCTTTTTATAAAACTAAACCTGCTATCACACACAAAAACTAATGGCATGAAATACTGCTGAGACAGGGATTTTTTTAAAAAGAGAAAAAGTATATCAACTTTTTAATTTAGCTACATCTTCTTTTAGAGGCTAAATGTGTTTTGCAAACCTTCCCTAAATAATTGGTCTCTTTATATTGATGAAATCTTCTCCCCCTCATTATTCCAAATTAAATAAATAAACCACTCTGCAATCACAGATTGCTTCAGAAACACAACAATAGTTTTGAACAAACCCAGGCTATTTAATCCAGTGCAGCCCTCTCTACAAATTATAATTTCAGGGGTTTTGAATTTCACAAATTACAATAATCTTAGAAATTTGTATCCACAACTCCAAAGAGCAAAATATGTGTTTGCTATTACAGTGCATTTAAATTCTGTGGAAAAGTTACACCCTTTCTATTGTAGCCTGCTCTCTTCAATGTGTGAAATGTGGCCTTTCCCTTCTGTGTCCCAAGCTAGGATGACTGAGTTTGCTTTGAAAACTGGAGACCAGCAGAACAGTCAGCTAGAAAAAGGAGGAGGAAGAGAAAGAAGAGGAGGAAAAGGTTGCATACAGAAGTCCAAGGCTCTTTCCTGCTCGAAAGAGTCTCTACTTCCCAACAGGGTTGGCTGATAAGGGAATACAAGGTGATTTCTTCTCCCTTCCCACACTACCTACCTACCTACCTGAATACAGGAAAAGACAACTTCCATACATTAAACAGTAGCTCTATCAATCACATATTTAGGAATCAAAAGACTTTGTTCATGTTTGCCTGGCTGAGTTCTTTGGGTTTTCTTTGTTGTTATTGAGGGTTGTGATTTTAATGCAAGACCTTAGGACTACATTGTTCCTTCAGAGACCACACTGAGCCCGCAGAAGGTGTTAGAATTCAGGAGTGAAGTGACTCCGGTGAAAAGCAGACTACGTATGCCCCACTGCAGATGGTGCAGTAGGACCCAACCATTCACTGGTTATATTCTTGCCAAAAAAAAACCAGAATCTTGGGTAACTCTGCAGCAACTGCATAGCACATCAGGAAATGGATTTAACAAATGTGTTAATTGACCTGTACATCCCAATCAACATAACCCACTTGCATTTTAGGTTCTGTTTCAGGTGTGCATGCTGAACACAGCTGCCTTGGAGGCTCTGGGTGAAAACAGCATAAAAATGCTGTGTTGCACCATTCTCCCTTGAGAGACTGAAGCTATCACAGCCATAAATATTCACAGCTTCAGAAGGGATAATGGTGTGCAATAATCAACAAACACAACACTCTGAAGTTTGTAGTATACAACACTGGTTAAAGGAAAATTCAGATTTATTTCAGTTATTTATTAGTAGCGTGTCTTATATGCAACAAACCCACTCTGTGCCAATGGCCTGTAGCTGTTACTGTCAGCAGAAGGTCTTTTGGTTTTGAAGGGTTTTTTTAAAGCAAAAGCTATTAGAATGACTACAGCATACTAAAAAGCCTAAAACACAGCACATGTGCACATGTACGCCATACACACAACAGGGAAAAAATAATATTGGTACCTATTCATGCATTCAGATGCCTTAATGTAGATACATTGAGAAGAAAAGCAGTCTCTCTCCCATAGTGCATAGTAGGAGAAATGGACAGTAAACCCCAAGAGAATATCAACAGGACAAGACAAGGACAAAAAATTAAACAAGTTAAAATCATTAAAATATTGATGTTTCCAAGAAAATACTCAACAAGAAACTATACTAAAAGTAACTAATGCCTACAGCAGTTATGTTCACGTCCACTTGCACAAAATTCCTAGGAGAGAAGAAGCAACCATTCATAGAACAAAGGGATGGGGAAGGGAACAGTTTTCTAATAACTGTAAACCTTCAAAGTTAGTTCTCTCAATAAGGTGTAACATACAGGAAAGTCTCCCTTCTCCTGAAGTTTGAGCAAAAATTTAAATAATTCTCCAAGACTTCACTACAAACTCAAAAAATTATAAATTTGAGAGGTGCTATTTTAGAATTTGGAAGAGAGGAGGGTTCAGGTTTCTCTAAGTCCTCAAAAAGCTCAATACTATTTGAGAAAGATGAGTTAGATTGCATTTCTTCACTGACTCTCCAGAGCCAAAGAAGTTATTTAAGGAATATGGGAGCCTAAGGAAGTAACACTGATTTGGAGAACATAATAGAACACATTAGGTAATTCTCTTTTTTCTTGGTTGTTTTTTTTGTTTGTTTTTTTTTGTTTGTTTTGTTTTGTGTTTTTTTTGTTTTGTTTTGTTTTTTTGTTTTTTTGTTTTTTTGTTTTTTTTTTTTTTAAGGAAATCCCTCAGATCAAAGAAACCAAACCAAAATATGACCTGAACATATTTGTATGACAATGAACAAATACTTTCATTAGTGAGACTCAGGGTGTCATAATAAAAAGATGTTTAAACTCAAGCTGTTTAAGCCTCCTCTGGAAACAATGATTTGGCTCGGAATGTCCTCATGCAGAAAAGGGGAATCTCTGAGAAAATTTTAAAAGTAGTATCAAAACAAAAAGTGGTGATTTGTGTCTCCAGCACTACTTCCTACCTCTTACAAGAACACCAGAGCATTCTTCACTGATTTTATTTGGTAGCAAGTTATGCACCTAGATACAAATATGTACTTGCATACATTATCTTTGCACAAAGTTTTCTTGATTTCTTTACAGCAAACGTAGCTAGGCCTTCCACATTTCTCAAATTGTCAGATTGATATAAATACATTTACTTTTGATGTTCTCTTTATATAAGACCATTAAAAAATAATTTTTGTGATTGAGGACAGTAAGGCTCCTAAAGAGACTGTGATGACATGAACCTTCATAAACTGATACCATTCATGTTTAAAACTGCTGTATCACTAAAACATACAGTCAATTCTCTGAAACACACAAGGAGTATTTCCAGCTATATATTAATGCTGTGTAAGCCTTTTCACATTAAAATCTAAACACTGGATTTGTGCTAACTTACATTTGTATCAACAAAAAATTACTGTACTTTAAAAGTTAGCAATTAGATTAATTCAATATGTTTAGGGTATTAGCTACCAAACTAAATAAGCAGTAAGGATTCTGAGTTCTAGGTTGTCACACAGCTTAGTGACAGTAGCTTACAGCTAGTCACAGCACTTGGCTTGGGACAAATAAACAAAGTGAAAAAAATGTCAAGATAGCTACTTAAAAGCAGAGTTTCTAAACAAAACAATTTAATACACATACTGCTATGCTTCAAAGTAGGAGTTTGATCGCTTTTGAAAAGCCTGTACCCAGTTCTGCAGGCGTACGCAAAGAGACACAAAAGCTTAAAGCTGGGCCCCAGGAGGTGATGAAAGGAAAAGGATTTTGAGAACTCCTGCAGCACACATTTTAACAGTCAGCAGGGTTTAATGCAGACCCTGGTGAGCACATATTTTACAAACCTCCTTCTAACCGAATCATATGCAAAAAGATGCAAAAGGAATTCACGTATTTGCTATGCAAATTTCCTCCCTCTAGTTTTGCAAACAAAAATGTTGATTTTATTTTTTTTCCTACAGTTTCACTGTTTCCCTCACTTCAAAACTCACTGTCACTTAAAACAGCCACTTAAAATGAGAGTCAATACCTCTACTGTAAGAGAATATTTACAACAATCTGAATAGAGGACAGGCCAAAAGTAAAAAGTGACGCGGCACATTCTCCCACTCATTCAGGTCTTAAATGCAAAAATAAAAAGTCTTATCTTTATTTTGGGCTTAATCTGCTTGTGTGTTCTATTTCTGGCTGCACTACACTGCGAGACAGAATGTCCGTCTACGCTCTGGATATCGGAGTGCACTGAAGGGATTAGATAAAGGTAATGGCTGGTGAGTGATGGAATGCTGGGACGGTTGTGTTCCTGTGGCTGTGTGCCCACAGCCCACTCCGGGACCACTGAATGCCAGTGCTGGATAGGGTCCATACAACAGGAACCTTACCAAATCCTCCTACTGCCCGAGCAGTTGGTTATAAATAAAACAAAACAGCAGCATCCAGGCTGCAGTCAATCAGCAAACACCTAAAGCAGAGTTAAAACTGGCCTGATAAACTAATACATGAAATGTTAATTTTTTTTTAAGATTCCTAGCATAAACTTTCTTTTGCTATCAACACCTTATTCCTATCTATATCAACCTTTTAGTAATGAGCCTGTGTTGAAAGTCTCAGGTTACTACTGGCTCATGCCGATTTTCAGAAAAAGACTCTAAGACCTGGCAGAGCTCATACAGGTATGATATCCTAAAAGGAACAGAGGAAGTCTGCATTTGCTTCTGAAAATGCTTAACCATGATCGCACCATGGATTCTGCTCCACAGGAAAGGAGAGCCACAACTAGGCCAGTGATGACTTAAGAGCATGTGTATAAACACTGTTTCAATAAAACAAAAAGCAGGGAAGCCTAGAAGAGTACATTGAGTTCTCCTCTTTCAGTATGTGCTTCTTCCTAGAAAAGGCTCTAGAAGAGGAGAGCTTTATGAATCACACTCAGAAAACACTGGAGTGGAATGTTTTTCTTAAACAAGGGTTCCTTTGTAGCTTGTCTTGCTATCTCAGGCTCAATGCATTTGAAAAAGTACAATAAACATTTCCACAAAGTGCATTGGGTCTTTTTAAACACCTTTCCTAAGTTAATATTTGTTTAATAAATTTCAAACCATTATCACCTTGAATATAGAACCAAAAGTAATAAAAGGCAGTCTCAGTTTTAAAACAACTCAAAAAATCAAAATGGAAGACAAAATCTAGTCTGAGGTATTCTTCATAATTTCAGCACAGAAAATATTTAAACAGAAAGCTTCCTATTTACATCTCCTAAAGTATGCCTGAGCAAAACCTAATTCATAAATTTATTTTCATTAAGTACATAGCTCACTTGCTTGACAGAAAAACAAGTTCTACTCCAATTGCCGGTAGACTTTAAATCCGCCACAGGCACAAAAGTTTCTACACTTTGCCTAAACGTGCAGCTCAGACAATCATTTGAAGTCAGGTTTTCACACTGTCAAGAAGAAATTTATGTTTTGTTTCATATTTGTGGGCTTTTATAACAAAGAACAGAAGTGTAAATTATACAATTAAACTTTTTTAGTAAAAGAACAAACCACAAAACCAATTCCAAACTATATTAAACAAGAGAACATTTTCCTCTCAAAAGTCCAAGCCACTTAGGATGCCTATGGCTTCCCCTCCAAAAAGGAGAGAAAAATCACTCTTTTTTTCCCTTTGAAATGAGAAAAATAAACTCCAAAAGCTACACTACTGTCATTTTCTAACTGTGAGAACCAAGCTGATTCTTTTATTTTTAAAAAACCACAACAAAACCAAACAAACATCAGTCCATTATGAGATCAAGTATTCTACAAAGTAAATAAGAAAACTCTTCTTTCAATTTGTAAACAGTACTGGAACAACTTATTAATACTAATTTCTGATTTTAGAAACAGGATCTTTACTCACAGACACTTCATTAAGCTCTAAGGACACTTACAAAGTAACAGGCATGAATGTCAATTCATGAGCAAGAAAAAAGCGCTATGTCACATTTGAACAGGCAGTCAATAAATCTGTGTACTTTTAAAAAATATTAACAAACAGAACGGGAAAACAGAGGATGTTTCTTCTTACAGCAGCACCATTTCTAATGCAAATATACTACAGTTAGCTGATAAACCTTGTAAACTGTACCTTAAAAGAAAATTTGCGGTTTATACGATCTTCAGGTCCAACTGGAGATATTACATAACTAGGCAATGGTATGCTTCCCAGAACAGATTCTTCTCTGCTGTCTGTTCAATAAAAAAAGTAGAACTTAATTCCCTGCTAATTCAGTGGGCTAACAATACATTTATGGACACACAGACAACAGGTGTTTGAGTTGAAAGAAGAGTGGTTCAGACTGAATATAAGGAAACAAATTTTCCCCACAAGGACAGAGCAGAAGGAGAAACAGGCCAACCAGGAAGGCTGTGCCACCTCCATCCTTGGAGGTTTTCAGTGCCTGGCTAGACTAAGCACTGAGCAACCTGGGCTGAGTCCTTTCCTGACGCTGCTTTCACCAGGCAGTGGGATGAGACATTTCCTCAAGTCCCTTCTGACCCAAACACACTGATGACTCAATACCAATAATACACACACAAAAATGTTTTATTTTTAAAGTAACAAGACTGATTTTTTTTTAAAATTAGTTTGGTTTTTGTTATCGAGGTTTTTTTTTTTTTCTTTTTTTTGGGGGGTGTGGGTGTGGGTGGGTCCTGGTTTTTTAGGTTTAGCCAGAAGAATACACTGCAAGAATAAAGCTCATTGTGCCAAATGAACTGTGACAGGCTGGATGACATGATGGACCTTCCATTTAGCATTGTTCATGTAGGCCAAGTGCTATAATTAGGAAACCTCTATTACTGCTGGCTCTAAGTGATCATCAGCAGAAATGTAGTGCCTAGGAATATGAATTCCAAGTTTCATATTTCATCTCTTTTCAATATTCAAATGCAATATTCAAAACTTGAAAACGGCCTTACGTAATACTATTATTCCTAGTTTGGCCTAAGGTCACAACTAACCTTTTTTTTAGTAGAATTACCAGATTCAGAAGTTCTCAATCTTACATTGTCACTTGGATTAAAGCTGAATCAATGCCCTGATCTGGCCATAGCAAGTTCTCAAAAAAACTCATTTGTCCAAGTGGAAGCAAATAGTTAACACAACATAGACCAGAGATGGGATAAATCTTATATTGAAGCGTTCAGGACAGTAAACCTTGGCATATATCAAAGACAAGTTATGTGTCAAAACATCATACATCATCTCCTGCTTCCCCTACTCTGGCCCGAAATTTGCTGCACATTATAAATGTATGGACAAGCAATTGTTTCATCTTCTCAGAATACCCAACTACGGCTAAAGAGTTCAATTCGTTCATGAATTTAGTGTGATTTGTACAGGTGAACTGTTCCAGACTAACTCAAAACACCAAGTATCTACTCACCTTTGTAGTAAAATAAACAATAATCAGCAAGCACAAACCATCGTCTTTTCCATAATCGCATTCCAGAGCTATCCTGAAATGCAAGAAATACAATACATTTTTCATTTAATCAAAGTTAACAGCTTATCATACAATGCTGATCCAGTGAGTTTACCAGAAGTTTACCTAAATATGATTATTAATTGCAAAACAAGTGGTTTGTATTTTAACAAAACATTATGTACTAAGAAAGATAAGAGGCAAAACAACCAGCTATAAAATAATGAGGTCAGAATATTCAAACTGCTAATTTTCATTAAGGAATTAAACTTGCATCCCAGACAGCATTCAGATTAACCTTATACACAACCAATGCATCTACACTGATCTGTCTGCAATAAAGAAACAAAATATGCTTCTGGATGACACACACTCCAACAAAAATTGCCTGTAGACCACGACAAAAATCACTACACAACTGTGAAGTATGATACCAGATTTCAGGCAATGATCCCCTATAATTCTACAGCCAATCTCCATAGGTTACCCATGCCTAAAACATAATTTAATAACATATTCCTTAGGAAATAAAACAGGGTGCACAACACACAAATTTTAATGATGTGTAATATAATATGCCTGTAGAAATATCTATATCTATATATCTATAAATCTATATCACCTTGTCAAAATGAGTAATATTTGCATTGAAATTAATTTTAGAAGCTTGTAAAATTGCCAGACTGTAACCTAAGCAAGTACAGTTTATTCAGCTCAGGTTGGATTTGGTAAGACCAGCAGCACAGAAAGCATCTTCAGGCTTCAACAAGTAAACGTAAGGGGACAGAAGGAAATAGTTATTTCCCTCCTCCTTTCTGCAGTCAAATTAAGCATGCAAGGACTCTTTTCCCTTTCCATTTTCCTGCTACAAGGTTGTCAACACATACTGTGTCTGAGTTCCGATTCTGTCCTGAACGTGAATGGACTTGGGGACTGGGTGTCCCCAGAGCTGAGCCCAGCACACAGCAGAACTACAGCTCTCCGTGCAGGAGGAAGTGAACGGCTCTCAGCAACTTCACTTTCCCGTACATGTAGGATCATAACTGCAAGCCTCAGAGTTCAGCTTTCTCCGACTCATCCCTAAACTTTCCTGCTGGATCCCTGAGGCTAATCTGGTGGATGCTGACTGCCAAATTAGAAGCAGGGAAGTATTTTCATACAACAAACAGCTTTATTTACTTATTGCACTCAAGGATGTGCTTCTGCCAGGCTTAAGAGTTCAAGATGTAGCAGCTGTAGAATTCTGTTCATTGGATGAAATTCTATAACCCAGCTTTTGCTGGATACTGGTCTCAGTCACAGCAATGAGTGGTGAATGTGTCCCTGTTTCTCTTAATTTTCTCCCTCCTGCTTTTGGAGGACAAAAGGCATATGGGTTGAAATTAAGTCTTGACCGTGGCAGAATGGCGTAAGCAAGCAGGTGGAATGAGGCCTTCACAGCCAGCCTTGCACTGAGTGTGTTCTGAGGGAGATCAAGATCATCATGGCAAAAAGCCAGCAAGATAAAACAGGGAAAATAATCAAATTTAGACAACAATGCTATAACCTCAACATTCAACCATGATGGTGATGTCCATTTATCATTGTTCCCACTTTTGATTCAAACCTGTACATAAACCTTAGTTTTCACTCTTGCTGAGCATGAATTCCTCATTACAGAAGCTTGCGGGAGTATCCAATATTGCCCTGTGTCACCAACACTTGAGCTTCTGCTTTTTCAGTTACTTGGAAGGCACTTGCTTTTACTTGTTTATATTGAACGACACGAAGAGAAACTGGTGCTCACACACATACCTGTTTGTGTAGCCAGCCTCTTACTATAACAGGAACATTGGGATTTCTCCTGATAGCTTGGTCCCTCTTTCCAAAGCTATGAACTTTGCTTCCAGTCTTCACAACCTGGAAAAAAGTATAATGTAGCAGTGGTTTCTAAACTGTACTGAGACTCATTTCATATTACAAATAACCTCACTGCAATAACTCATACTTCATTACACACCAACAAAGTATTCATAGCGTTTTCAAGGGCAAGTAAGCAGGTCATAGTATTTACAACATGGCAAAGTCAATCTTCCACTTTCATCAACATATTTGTGCCAGGATGGTCTGCCAACTCCCAGTTGACAGCAGCAGCACGGGTGTGTCAAGTCAGAAAGGCAGAACTATGAAAGTTTCAGTGTGCCTGGGAAGTATTTTTGAAGGCTGCATTCAAATCTCTCTCTGCACAATGGTACAAGTCTCTTACAGACACAGGACTTTGTGCAGATGAATCCTACTCTTACTCTTCTTTGTTTGGGGGTTTTTGTTAGTTTTTTGGTTGATTTTATTTTTCTTTCCTGTTTAAATTCAAACAGCATTGACAGCTTAATAAAATGCTTGGACTTCAACCCTGCAAACAAAAGAAGACAGAGTGACGCTGGGGAACGGAAGAGACCTAGACAGCAGCAAATGGAAATGACAATGACTAGGTAATGATTTGTGTGTTACCGAAACCTCACTTTTGACTCACACGAGCAAAACTATTTCAAAAACAAACAAGGAAAGCCCATCCAGCTGTGAAAAAAGCAAGAATCTCTAGATGAATAATTTGCCTGTTCTTTTCCAACCTCAGCACGGTTTGCTCCTCCAACTGCTTTAGTAACCTCAGATGCACAAACTACCCTTACAGTTGTGCCTGACTTCTCCAAGAAAAGAACTGTCCAGATTCCTTCCTACAGTGCCTCCCCTTTTAATCTTTTATGAGGGTACAGATGCTCTGTGAGCTGCAGACAAACAGCAGCTCTGAAAACAAGCACATTTGTCATGCACAAGGGATAACATCAGAAAAATACCTCAACATACTACTCCTGCCAGTCAAGCAATACCTGGACTAGAAGACAGCATATATAATAATAAATTATTCTAGCAATATATGTTAACTTTAAATGGACTTTGTTAATTTTGAGGCCAAGCTTTACCAACTTGCACTAAATTTCCTGTCTAAGTGAAGAGTTAAGATAATAGCTATAAACAGTAAGAAAAAGAAATGCACTTCTTCTTTGGTGCTGCAGCACATAAAACAGCAACACAGATTTAACACCTGTAAGGAGGTACCAAAGGTCAGGTTTTACTGTGTAGTGTCCCTGAGCTGTGCTCTCCAGGAAGCAGCATGCTGCTTCCAGCTCTGTTGAGGAGTCAGGTGAGCTGCATGTCACAGTCATTTCAGTGAAAAGCCCTGACATTTAGGTGATGGGAAGCATGGCAAGTATACCCTTTTCCCTAGCTGTGACGTCTCACAAGACACTTTGGTGAGAGCCTACACAAGACTTGCCCATGTCCCAGGGCAGCACAGGTGATCACCTGAGCAGACAGCTGTCTAGGGCTGGAACAAACCCAGCAGGCTGGGGTGTAAACAGCAACAGGTTTCCAAGCAGGTGCCCCTGACAGCCAGCTGCCAAGAACCAGCTCACAGTAAAAGTCAAGTGAGGATGAGACTGCCAAGATCTCTCAGCCTGTTCCTCTGCCATACCTGTGCTCAGGCACTCAGCTAACAGGCTGCTGAGCACCAGCTTTGGGCAAACACAGCATGCTGACTAGGACCACAAAAATCTCTCTGGGCACTCACTTACAGAGTACAAGCAGCAAGTCTGACACAAAAGGAATGAAGAAATAAGATGTTAGGCATTTTGTGTTTGCTACCGAAAATATTTCAAAAGATAAATTGCAAACCTGTGTCCAAATACCACTTTAAACAAGCACACAGAGGTGTATCATGAGGACAGCCACACTCTGGATGATCATATGATGGCCAAGCCACATGTGGGACTTTTTTAAGAAAAATGAGAAGTAAACATTTCAGTCTAGTTTTAAAGAATTGTTGTCAAAAGTTAAGATGTAACAGTTACTTTACAAGGGTGATGAAAATAACGAGGTGCAAATTATTTAAAGCACTGAAGTCAAATATTTATACTTTGCACCTGAAAAGAAATCAATTTACAAAATGTTTCCTAATTTTCTTTCTCACAGTTACCCTTGGAAGGGTAGATGAACTGAGGAACAGTTAAAGTACAGCCAATCTAACCTCACTGCAGTATTTAAATTTGATTTTTTTCATCAGATCCCTTGTCAGGGACGAAACACTTTCATAGTCTCTGATCCTACTCAATTTAAAAAGATGCAGACCATGACATGGAAAAGTCAGCCTTGGACTTTATCAAAAGACCAAACAATTTCTATTGCATAGGAGGAGGAAACATTTTCCCAAGGTTGTGTATTCTGTATCAATACAATACCCATAATGGAAACAAAATTATCATTTTATGGTGCTTTTTGTAATTAAAATTCTCATATAATCTTCCTATTAATCATCTCATTCTTCTCTGGAGTAAAACAAAGCATAACAGACACTATGTCACAACTTGCTTCCACTGGCTAAACTGTTAGTTTAAATGAAAAGGTATATTTTTTAAACCCCTTGTCTGTATTGCAGTAGTCTTTTCCTGACATAAATTATTCTGGTATCATTGTCATGTGCTGAAAAATGCAGGTCATCTGTGTCACCGAAGACACAAAAGTAACTTTTGACTTCAGTACATTTGTTACGCTGACTTGTTTGTGAATGACTCATAAGTTTCTGCAAAAAAATCCAAAATGTCAAGGGTCAAAATTTTCAAATCCCTTTTCATCTTCCCTCATCATCTTCCTTACATTAGCCTCTAGCTGAGAACCAAAGTTGCTAACTTAATTATAAAATATAATTTTTTTTTCTTTTTTTTTTTTCTTTTTTAAACTGGACAGTCAAAAAAAATTGTACAGACTTTTCTTTGGGGCAAATTTTCTAAATAGTAAAAAGGAAGACTGTATCTTGGTCACAATATGCAAATATATACACATAAGAGAACATGTAACTTTCAATCTGGAAGAAAGTAAGCACAAAAAAAAAGTAAAAATAAAACAATTCACAAAACCCCACCTGTTTAAGTCATAAACACCTTCATTCATAAAATCTCAATGTTTTACTTAGAAATGAACTTATGAATCCTTCAGTATCTCTATGAAAATGATACCAAATCCTTACTTTTCAGATAGGGAAAACAGAAACTCACAGAAAATCCTGCTCTTAATTTTGTGCATTCATATACAGTGACAGTGATTTAAACACTGTTTTCTACTCCAGACAGTCCCACAGAGCTGGCACCATCACATCCCTGTCACCACTGTCTGTTCCTCTCAACTGCCAGGCTCATTCTTTACTTGTATTCCTCACCAGTTCATCTTGGAAAAGTACCACTGTAATCAACAATTCAATTACTTCTTTTATGCAGAATCCATCCAAAACATGCTCTCAAAATGCAGACAGTAATAAATACATTACACTACTCTCCTTTATGTTTTTGACCTGATCAGTCCTCTGTAGCAGAGTAACATTAACCAACTTCCATTCACACCACCAGATGCATAAAGACTAAATTCCAAAAGTACTTTACTCTTGAACTGAAGCAGATCTTGATTCCTCCATAGCCTTAATTTTTAATCAATATAAACCACTTTTAATATGGTTAATCATGTAATTGAATTGGCTATGAACAAGCAGATCTCTGGGACAGAGAACAGCTGTCATTTATCAACATGCCCTTTTGCTTTTCATTCCCTCAACCCCATACCCCTCAAATGTCAAAAAGCAGGGTAGACTGCATTGCTCTGAAGTCTTCAGATGACTCAAGACAGTTCCTCCATCAAAATGGTGGGGCTCACCCCAACAATCTCTGTGCATTTCTGCAAAACTGCCCATCTCAGGTGTCTCACAGAACAAAGGCAGTTATATATTTACATGTCCATCAATGAAACATAAGGACATTTTGGTAAATATGAGCCTCATTTTGGCTTTTTTCTTTTTCTTCTTTTTAACATATACACCATACAATTGACACTGTTGGAAAGAAATTAGGAAATTCTTTTTCCAAAGAATCAATTCAAGCTCAGACCTGAAGACTGCAACAAGCAAGCCAGAAGTCTTCTTCTCATCTTGAACTGAGAATGATAAATCTGCTGTACATTTGGCAGCTCCCCTTCCACCCCTCCACCCCAAATGTGGCAACTCTTAGCTGTCAACTTTCTGCAGAACAGTCACATGGAAAGCCATGTACCTCTTCCTACACCTTCTCATTTGGTGTTACTTCAATGTGCAGAGCTCTGTATAAAAAACTCAGTTTGAATTTGGCCAGGACTCCCAATATTATGCATACACCGTTCTGTGAAGGCATTTGCAGGAGAAAATTATGAAAGCTTTTCACAAAAGATAATAATTAGCCCCAGGGCAGTAGAGATCTTTACCATAAACCTGTTTCTGGCTTCATGATTGTACCTCATGTCTGCAACTGAGAACTCGTTCTTTGAAAGGATGATTATGGAATTCATGGAAAAAAACATTTAGAAATAAATAAAAGGACCTTAAAATCTACACTCAACCTGACAAAAGTCAGCCTCAAAATGGAGGACACAGGTTATTCATTTTACAGCCTTTGTTCTCACTGATAGTTCACTTGGGTTAATTTTTGTGTTAGGCTGTGAAGGAATTCAACAGATTTTCTGACTACAGAATGAGAGGAGTGATTTCAAGCCTGGAAACACATGCAATGATGAAACAAAGAACATGTAAGAAAGGTGATGATTCTCTGTTTTAAGTAAAACTCCAGAATTTATTAAGGGCCCACAGCAGGATGGATCATATAAAAACAAACTTGGTGGATATGAAAAGTACAGGAAAACACTCTGTGAAATTTTTGCAACCAATTCACCAAAGTCCTTTCTTCAAGTCAGTTACATAAGAGGCTGCTCACTTTTGCATTTAAAAAAACCTGAGAAGTTTAATAACTGCAAGCACAGTTAAGAAATATATCTTATCTCTGCTAATTCTTCCAGTATTGTTTTTTCCTTTTTTATCCACCCACTACCGTTCTCACTGTACTGTAATTTATTATAAGGTTAAGGAAGCACTTCAAGTACAGCACCTCATTATATTTTGTGCAATAGTAAACAGAGGCCCTTTGTCAATGACAAAGAATGGACTTTTCTATTATTAAACATTATGTGTGTAAACTTTGGTGCCTGCACCAAGAACTACTTCTGCATTGCAGTGATGGTAGAAAAGGATTTAAGTTGTTTCTAAGAGGAGGAACAGCAGTAAGGTTTCATGGAAAATAAGAACCAAAAATACAATCCCTAGTAGTCTGGAGCACTTGTTGCCATACACACTGGACTATCAAAAAACTTGCTGAAATACTAGTTTACATATACTTACCTTCATTCACAAGAAGACTCTCAAACTTTCCACGTCACAACAATCACTAATTTTTCAAATCACGTTCAACAATATCATGTGGGAACAGTGGTTCTAAAAGTGCTGTAACACTGTCAAGCGCTTGTTACAGCTCTGTACTGTGCTGTAAGAAGATTTTTGCCTGAGTAGAAGATATTACCTCTTTTCTGAGGTCCTACTAGGCTAAACCCACAGCCATATTAAAATCAGCATTAAAAGAATATTGAATTTAAAGTGAGCAAACTTCTAATCAACAAACTGAAACAACAGCTTTTTCTTTTACCTTAGAGCCAGGTTTTGTATCAACAGCAGATGTAGTTACTGCAGTGGATGTTTCACTGACCATACTTGAAGGTCTTTGGTTTATTTGATGCTTGGACATAGATGAATTCTGTCTAGAAAACAAACAAAACCAGATAATCTAAAGCACATTGTTTCAAACAGTTTTGCCTTTTTATATTTAAGATTCACAGTGTGCAAATGAATGACAGGCTAGTCAAATATTTCCCATGAATCTGCAACTTCTTTTGCACTCTTATTTTGATTTCAGGTCCTTCTAAGCAATGCTGCCAGTGACTTGTGATGACTGGTATTTGTCTATGTATCAGGAGGAAAAAACCTGCCAAACTGTCTGCAAACGCAACAAAGAATCAAGATATAACGAAGAGCACTCAGAGAAGACAAGGCTAATGCAGGGAAACTAAATTGTGCCCAGTGTAGAGACCTGGCTGCAAACAAGTGAAAGAGCAAACACTGGAGAGGGAAAGACAGGAATCAGCACTTTGCAATAACAGGCTTCCTATTTGAAATCAAAGTGAGACCAGCCTACCATGAGATCTTTCACTAACTTAATGTTAGATCTTTGAATCTGCCCAAAATATGATTCATACCATGAGTTATTAAAACACCTTTTTAGTGAAATGGTGCAATTCATTGCAGATATTGTTAGAAATATGTAACTTCTGAGTCATACTAAGACTCCAGAAATCCAGATAACTAGCTCAGATACCCGTTTAAAGCATATATGGGGTCAATCCTACCAGAAGAACCTGTTCAACAAGTAATAATTCAGCACAGCTGCCCAGATGAAGAAATGAGAGGATAGGCAAAATCTTGCTGAATGCCATCTGCACGTTGTGAAGAGAAGCCTCAGCAGCCAAGCTTGACACCAGCTTGTGAATTAAAACCACAGGTGCCATTTTCAAAAATCATTAATGACATAATTTAACAAATTGTATTTCAGAAACAAGTAGCAATACAGTCACGCCAGAAAACAAGATAAAACAGACAATTAACAATCCATGATTTTCATTTTTCCATCTCAGTAAGTCACCAAAGCCAGTTATTAAAAAAAAAAATAAAAAAAACCCACACGACATACAAGCCACACCAAACATGGTTGTTGCTACCACTGAAATTCAATCCTGTTCTGAACACAACAGAGAACAGAGCAATTTTGAGCAGTTATCAGTCAGGAGAACAAAGAAGAAAAGTGTGTGATTGTAGTAGCTCAACAAAAGATTTAACTGACAACAAGGTGTTTGTCATCACTGGTCTTCCTCAGTTACAACCTGATCAATTCCCAGTTCAAAAGCTTTTATAGGTGTTTTGGTGTCAGGGAAAGCACTTTTTTCCATTTGCGGCCCCAGAGTTTCAATTAAGCATCCAAGTAAGTAACACAACTTTGGTCCCATTTTCTTTATTCTGACATAAATACCTTCTTTCTAGATTTTATACATAAACTCAGATCCAACATATGAGAACAACCTACAGCAAGTCCCTAAAATTCCTGGCCATCCCTTAAAGTACGAGAGCTTCATTGTATCATTTGAGTCAGTTTGCCTTACCTCTTATGGACCGGGTATCCTGCTGCAACATTTAAGCACCATTTGGAATATACAGTTTCAGCAAAAAGCACATTAAGACACTTACCATATATAAGACACTGCCTGCCTACGTTATTCCTGTCTTGCTCCCTTCCCACTTTATAAACTTTCAAAACAGGCAGACAGTGCACATATACAATGTGTCTGCATCTTACTTGCCTTCTCCTAATATCTACTTGCCAAAACAGTTCCATTTCCCTGCTCAAGGTAGCAAAACCAAGATCAGGTATTTCAACGAGCGAGGAACACTAAACAGGGATGTGAGAGTCTTCTACACTGCTTCTTCAGAATGGAAACTATCAGATTTTATATCATTAAGAAAGGCACTAGAAATGAGTGGCAAAACCATGACACGAAAACACATCCAAGGTAAATGCTTGGCTTTACATGACACAAAATTTCCCTTATTTCCTTGAGGTTTGGATTCTCTACAGCATTCCCACCACAAACGACTGAGCATTACACCATAGGACAGTCACACATTCTTACCCAGGTACTTACTGGGTTGAGGAGGGAGGAAAGGAGGACCTGGAGAGCACATAACATACATATTCAGAAAATCTGTTGGTTTTCCAGACTACAGATAATCTAATTGGATTATGTTCTTTCCTTCTTATAGAGTAGCTATATCAGGGAGCTAACTTTCCCAGAAAAGAGAAAAATTAAAAATAAAATTTACATTTCAACAATTTGGAATTAATTTTTCCAATCCAAAATTAGGGGGGGAAACAGAGGAACAATCCCAAAGGTATGGCTTTAATTTAAAAATTCAGCTCTTATTGAACAGATTTTTCACTATTCCCCAAGACACTGTTTCACAGCTGGTTAAATATACCTCACTTTCAAAAAAACCAACCAAACAAAACGAGAATGACAGAGGAAGATAAGATTTGTATGTTTAACAAGACCATCAGAAAATCTTAATGCAATACAGAATGATAAACATGTAATTTCTATGCATTTATTATGTGGTCATACAGTAATTTCTCTTCCACTTGCTACTGAAAGTGAACACTGCCAATAAATTGAGCTTTCTGTTACTAGTAGTACCAAATTAATGATGAAATTCAATTTCATGAGCAGAAAAATGCTTTTTAAAAAATGTGAGCTTGTCGCCATGGAAAAACTCAAATAGCTAGCAAAAGAGACATTAAGTCCATTGAATAAGAAAATACATTATTATTCTTTTAAAAAAAGTCTTTGTCACTGGTGATCCAAACTTGCTGTACCTGACATGGAACAGAAAACATTAAACCATACTGAAAATTAATTTCCATATTTTTATATAGAATTTCAAGGATGCAATAGATTTGTTGCATAAAATCAGAACATAACAAAACTCAGGTACTCAAGTCTCTTAATAGCTAATTATTAATCTCAGCATGTTTTTAAAAGCAAAGAAAAATAGGAAGAATATGAAGAATTACATGAAACATCCTGGCATGTTAATGGAGTTAAATCTGTAAATCCTGTTAGGACAGCATTAACTTTAAAAATAAATGACTACAGCATTAACAGTGCATTCAGAAACATTAGTTCAATATCACTGCTACTAAAGGTGTTTGATAACATCTGTTATCCAAGATGCCCCATTCTGTCTTTGCAGTGGTAGTTTTTGACCATTTTCAGGCTAGTTTTCTTACTGCCTCCCCCAAGTGTGGGCATACACACACAGAATTGCAGTATATACATTTGGAGCCCCAGAGTATCTGCTCTACTTATACAGTGCTAGTATGTCTACAGAAATCACATTTACTATCTAAAAGAATTATATAGCCAATATTTGGGTTATTAAAAAAAAACCCGCCACACTGAACAACAATAAAAAACCAACACCAGCAGCCCATATTGAAAATCCCATACTCATGAGAGAACACATTCCTTTGCTCTAAAGGATCATATCAGCAACTTAAAAAGTTTATTTAGCTGCATCATATATGATGCAATAACATCACGTCAATCTAGTTTTACTCTTAAAAAAAATCTCCTGATCAACTAGATTAAAAAATAACTGTCCTAGTATTTCTATATATGTAAACATGGCAGGTATTTATTTTGGGTTTGTTTGGGTTTCCTCTTTTCTCTCCACCTGATATTTTTGCTGCTATAGTAACTAAATCCAATAGATAAAATAAGACAGCTCTCTACCCAGAGGTGATACAAAGGTTTTATGAGCCACATAAACACAGGCAAGAAAGAGGATAACACTCACTGTATTAAGCACACTATATTTTTCCCCTATATGTCTACATTTATGTTCAAGTCTAATCTTCTTTGAAGTATGAAGTACTATCTTTCTCATTTGCAAACACACTACTGTGGCAAATATATCATATAGTTCTTAATACGCAACCAGTAGTGTTTAATACAGATACAATTAGGTACATGGCTGCACGTGTCTGATGCTTCCCTTCTGTATACAATTATTTAATGAACTGTCAGTTAAAGATAAGAGAGAGGAAATCTCAACATTACATACATCTACCCTCAGAAATTCTATCATGGATTTTTCAGAGAAATACATGAGTAACAATGTGGTTAACTAAATCTAATACCTGTCCGGCAGCTTTATTATTAATTCTGTTTTCCACTGGTTGTTTAGGAAATGTCCCTTTGTGGATTAAAGGTTCATTAAACACCTGAAAGTACAGCACAGAAATCAAGAGGCAGTTGTGAAAATGAGAGAGGCTACGAGAGAGGCTTTCCATACAGCAAGATGCTCACATTTTTTTGAGGTGATCAAGTCAATAAAGAACAAAAATTATTCTGAGGAAACCAGATTTCAGCTTAAAATTGATGTGATATTGTTTAAATGCCTTGGGAAATGACTAGTGAAATACAGCCCCGGCCTTCTACTGAAAGTAACCAGTTCTCATTCAGTCATGTGGAGCAAGGGCATGTGGTTCACAACTGAGTCACAATCAAGCTAGGATTACATCAGTTACTGACGTCATTTTCCAAAATTTGTTTTCAAAACTCCTTGCCAGAACACTGCTCCCAGGATGAGGAATGGCCAGAGCAGTGTCTACATTCATCATTTCTAGATGACTGTAAATTACTTTTCTGATGTCAAATGTGTCCTTTTAAATAGATACGTTTGCTGTAGCCAGAACAACTTTGTGCTTACTTCTCCTAATTAGCTCCCGGTCAACATCAGGTGACAACTCCTGGCTTTGACCCTAATCTTAAATTAAAATCAACCCATCACTAATAAATCATGTCACAACAGCACTGAAGAACAAATCACTTTTTATGAAACCCTTTCAAGTGCCACTACTTCAGACAGGATTCTTCAGCTATAGGAAAAAGTACTCTTGGTCAAAGGATCCCACGACGGAAAGGTTCCACAGACCATGCCCATCCTGACACTCCCTTTCTGACTGAGTCCCGTTTGTTGAAGTTACTTCATCACATGATATGATCTACAACACTGATTCCAAACTAATACATGATCAGCAACAGTGATTCTAAAAAATCCCAGATGCCTGAGGGAAACAAATGAAAATGTGGCACAGCCACAATCCCTAGGCCTAAAGACAGGGAGGTGCTGGCAGCTCCTTTGATTTCATCCACATACATGTGTCAACAGCATCATTTGACAGGAACTCAGATATGACTGTGATGAACAGCATCTGTGTTCAACTCCCACTGTTGCATGCAAGTGGTATGAAAGGAAACCAGAGCATCCCACACATTTGAAAATGACATTTTTAAAGCAATTTTAACTGACAGATTAAAAGCACCTCATTTCAAAAACACCATAGAACTTCAGGTCAATAATATAGCTTAGAAAAATGTTCTTCCACAGACTGTTTCCTGAGCAGTCACTACAAACACATATTCCTCTCTATATTCCTTCAGCTATCTCCTCTTCTTTTAGAATAAAAACAACCTCTTTCTATTAAGTCTACTACAGTGTAGATTTTTCCTTGTTTTGATACCATCTCGGTGCAAGTAACTGAAGTCTACAGATGCCCATTCATCTGACTGCCCTCCAAATAAGCCCCTTCATTTCTCTTCCAAATAATTTACTAACAGACATTAAAGATCACTAAAATCATGTGTCACCAACAAGTAGTTCTTTCAATTTTGCTTTTAATATTTTTTTTGCAACCATGACTACAAAACCAAAAACAGCCTAGGGAAGTGTGACTAACCCAGGCAGCCACCCCAAGAAGTTGTATCCAAACATCTATTTTCCAGTACACATGTACAAATTTATATTAAATTTGACAACCTTTACAACAGATGAATTAAAAATCAATTAATGGATGGAAGCTGGAACACAGATGCACAGTGGCTATTGCCCATACTGTCTTTCAGATTCACTCCACTGCAACATATCTGTTCACCTCACTAAACGAGCTGGAGCAGCTTGTTTGTGTAACTGCAATGAGACAAACCCCTCTGAGCAGCAAGTCACCTGTATGCTGTCATGGAACAGCTGGGATGACCTCTAGCTAAGCAGCCATCCCACAGCCCTCAGACTTAATCATAGGCCTCTCCCACAATGTTCTATTTCGTGCTAGTTCTCAGCAGGAACCTTAAGATTTGCTTTGGATTTGGGGAGGGAAGCTGTTGAGCTTCTTGTTGGGGTTTTGTTGCTAATGTTGTTATTGTTTGGTTGGTTTGTTTTATAAACTATTTGAGAACCCATTCCCAGGGCTGTTTCAGAACCTCTGAGCTCTACAGTCATGCTCCACCTCTTTCCTCTCCAAGTCCACAGCATAACACACTGCCAGAAAGGGCTCAGTTTCCTGGAAGTCTTTCATGGCCCTTCTCAGTGTCTCATTTTTCTTAATGCTATAAACGGCTTTGAATTAAATGTAAAACAAATTAAATGCCAGAGAGTTTGAAATGTGAAGTGTTCAGAATCACATGGGCAGCCATACAACGCCCCTCCTCCAGGCCACTACAGTGACATCAGCCTCCGTGATAAAAGAGAGGCTAGAAGCTGCTTAAAGAATGTTGGAAAAGTGTTGCCCCCCATTCTTCTTGCCTTGGTTTTAGAAGTGACGTAGAACTTTCTCCTAGACTCTGTCCCTTCTGCCTAGGAAAGATACCATTACAGTCATTGCAGTACAAATGGGACTCCAGAAGCAACCTTGCGTGCAGCAAGGATAGTTAAACCCAACAATGAAACAGGGCATGATCTAATCCAACACCACAGATGTGCCTAAATTCACCAGTCTGAACATTTTCTTTCTTTTTTCCTTTTTTTTTTTTTTTAATCAATCAAGATAAAATATGCTGGAAACTAATACATTTGACACCATTTCTCTAGAATAAGGAAGAACATCTAATCAGTGCAGAACATCTTAAATGTAAGAAAACCAAGGAAATAAAATGGAAGCTTGTGATGTTTTTTGTATTTCAATTTCAGTACAAAGTTCGCTTTAAAACATGTTTTGTTTATGTTCTGTATATCTGATATTCATACAAGGTTAAAGCATCCTATGCATATTGCTTTTTTCATTTGTTTACTTTTGAGTTTGTTTGGGGTTTGTAGAGGATTTGATAAAGATTTTCTCTCTAGCCCTAGCATGGAACAGTGCTACAATCAAAAACATACTATAACGAGGAGAAATAAAATGTTAAGCAAAATCTCAATGACATTTTTACTACAATATCAGAACTGTCAATAATCTAAAGTACTAATCTAATGTAGGTTAATGTGTTACTGTTTTAGATCTCTCGACATGGGTATAAAACTACTTACTCTTCTCGCAAAATAAATTCAATATTTTCTGGAGAAACCTGTCCTGTCACAGGATGTCTAAATGACGTGGTCTGCTGATTATGGCTGAAAGGGAAAAAAAAAAAAGAAAAAAAAAAGGAAATTAATATTGCTAAACTCGGTAAAGTATGATCTCTAAAAGGCAGAACTATTTATATTGATGTTCTACTGCTCTACTCCAGAAATGAAACATATTTCTGAGGTACTTTTCAATTTTGAAATGTTTTCAGCTCCTTTCTGTCCTTGTTGACTTTGCCAATGGCACACTGAACCATATAATTATTAAACAGGTTAATGTTTTAAAAGTAAACTAGTTGCAATCCTTAGAGAGACGCAATTGAATTTATGATGATTTACACCTTACTGTTACCAGATTATTTAAACATAACACACAACATAAATTACTGATTTATGTTTCTGTAAATTTCACAGAACAGAACCACTACAATAACTTGAAACGCTGCTAGACAACATTTTACACAATTTGTATTATTTAATGACATCACAGAGAGAGAGTACGTGGAAGCCAAGTTTTGCCTTTCTTTTTTTTTTTAACTCTAGTATGGTATTTCTCCAATGATTTTTCTTTACACCTTCATGCAGAGGATCATATATAACCTCAGCTCTGTGGCCGCATGGTCTATATAAAACAACAGAGTTTAGAATTTTATCTGAGTTGAATTAAAATCTGGATTTTCTAGCAACTTTCCCCTCAGAGTACTATCCAGAGGTTTTGATACCCTCTGTGATTATACTGCTACTCATTAAAGACAAATATTTTACCTATCTGTGTAACTGCACTCACATAATGGAAAAATAAGGAGCAAAGAAAGCTTATTTCAGTATAAACTGGTAGTCTTCCCTTCTCTCCAAAATCAGTTATTTCAATTAACTGTACAGAAAACACAAGACAATTTCTGTAGGGTCTTACAGGTACTAAGCCCTTTATTCTTCTGTCCAAAGAAATGACTATAAAAATCACAAGTTTAAAACAAATAAGAAATTGAAGATCTTACTTTAGAATTAGAAAGGTCGTGGCTGACATGCTGTCAACCTTAGAATTAGAGAAAGTAGTGAACCAAGTGCTCCCTTATTTAAGGTTCTGAATTTTTCTGGCTTTATTAACGATTTTTCCCACCAAATTCCCACCAAATCCAGCAAAATAGTAACACACTGTGAGTATACTCAGAAAACAAACATAATAAGGAGTTTAAAAGAATTACATCTCAAAGAGCCAAAAATGAAAACTTGTTTAATTTTTTTTGTTTAAAGATTTGGAGTTTTTCTCTTCTGTATTGCCCAGTAGTTTCAAGTCTATAAAGAAATATTTTGATGTTTCAGAGTAATGAAATTCCTAAGAGATAACACTCTTTCTGATGAGTAAAAGATAGCTAAAAATCAAACAGCTCAGGCAGACATTAACATTCCAATGTAAATAGCTCAGGACATGCTTTGATTTAAAAACAAAACAAAACAAACAAAAAACCTAAACAAAACCAAAACCAAGCAAACAAAAACCAGTCAACCATATAACCAAAAAAACCCCAACAACAACAAAAATCCCACAAATTGTTCACACTAAGTCCCACCTGGGCCACGAACAGCAGAGGATGCGTGGTGTGATATAAACTTCTCACCCCTTTTCCTATATGCCTTGCCGCGGGAAGTCAGAAATAAGGAACCCATATAATAACATTTCCAAAGATAAGCTGAGAGCTGTAACAACTTATGTAACACCAAAAGGACTTTTTCCAGCCTCGCCTATTACAAAAATTCTCCCCCTAAAGCCATTGGTAACTGTTGACAAGATATTTGGCCATCAACTACTCCACAGCACCAGAGACAGGATTCATTCCCTACACTGGTAAGAACCAACCTCTCCTACAACTGTGGATTAATAAAGGCCCTTTGCAGTTTCTAACTCTTCAGTTTTCCCCATGAAATCAGCGATCCAGAGAAAGCATTTCCAGTGAGCACACAGTGCTAACATCAACAAAGCAGCCAGGATCTTTTTCCTCACAAAAAGACTGAGTATTGTTTTCTAAAGAAGATTTTTCTGTGAGTTTATATTTTAATTTCATGTCTGCATCGAAACAGAGGGATGTAGATCCTTGCAGATGTTTTCAAAGAAAATAATAAAGA
Organism: Dendrocincla tyrannina; assembly: GCA_035047865.1. NCBI lineage: Eukaryota > Metazoa > Chordata > Aves > Passeriformes > Dendrocolaptidae > Dendrocincla > Dendrocincla tyrannina. Next base: position 13,111,107 of record JAWWMP010000165.1, read on the forward strand.
AATTACAACAGTAAATTAAACTCCATGTTTTTCACACAGTACAGTCTTAAGTTGAAAGTATTTCCTTCCAAATCAGGCCTGAAGCAATCTGTTTAACCTTTGATGCTTAGGTTAGGACTGCTAACAAAACAAAGGCAGATACCTCCTTAGCTTAGAAAAATCAAAGTACTTTGCCAGCTATATTCTCCAGGGGCAGACAAACTGTCAACTCTCCTCTGCAGGCTTTTAGTCGTTAATAACTCACTCTACAATTAAGACTGAGGAAAACGACTATATTCCAGAAAAGCCTAGAGTTATTTAAGAAGTGAAGTTACCCACTATACCATGCTAGCATGTATACAAATGAAATAAATTCACCCAGTCTTCTAAAGATGAATTAGCCCTCTCGTTGCACCTCAAGAGTGAGTACATTACTAATAGACTAAATATTACTTACTAATAATCAAAATTTCAGATGGAAAGTAAACACATCTTAAATATCTGCACAAATGCATTTGGGGACAAGTTTTGCACGTCAAATACTAAGAGCAGAAAAACAGAGAGATGGCTCTGCTACTGCACAAAATGCAGACGTAATTTCAGAGACAAGGAGAAGGAATATAAAAGCAAGACTTCCTGCAAATCTGCAGATTCAATAAGTAGGACTTGACTGGGAAGAGAGAAGTGAAACCCCTGCCACTAACAATTAGTTTTGCAGAACACAGTCATTTATTTGAATTTGAAAAGTGAGCATTTAAGTGTTTTGCCTCACAGGACTCATTAAGAATAAGCGATACTATTCAAAACAACCTATACAACAGATGGCTAATGCCTTGCAACAAGGAATTAGATAGCAGGGGGATTTCTGTTCACAATGAGAGCAGTCAAACATTGGAAGAGGTTGCCTAGCAAAGCTATGGAATCTCCATCCTTGGAAACATCCAAAATGTGGCCAGATAAAGCTCTGAACAACCAGCAAACTTTATAAACTGGTTCCAACTTTGACGCTGGCCTGGCTCTGAACAGGATGGGCTGGTTCTGATGAGGTACAGAGGTTCCTTCCAATATAAATTATTCTGTTTTATCATTCTCTGCTGCTCCCGCAAACTTTATCCACAAATATAATTTAATTCTTACAATATCTTTGAACTTTTCCCAGTACTTGTTTACTCCAAGAGGATTAGAAGTGCCTTTTTATTGGAATGAGAAAAGTTGAATCATTAGATTTTTAGACTATGATTTTTTAATGTTGCTTTCACGTTTTTTATTTCCTAACAGTGACATCTGTTTACACAACATTGATAACAATAACTTTGCCAGTGAGAGTGATATAGTAAAACTTGTTGCAGAGCACGTTTTCTTTCCTTTCCAAGCACAGACTGAGAAAGACCTGGTACAATTGTTCTCCAGACACACCAGCTTACCAAGCCTCACAGTAGTTAGTCACCTATATTTCCTCCAAACAGCAACTGCTGAATGTATTCCTATTGTCCAGAAATCAGGCACAATAAATGTGCTTTAATAAAAGGATGTGATATGCTGCTCCCCTCTTCATGCCCCTCTTATTCTGCTTTTTTTCACTAGAGAAAGGCTTAATAGCACCCAACAAAACCAGGAAAGGCTTATGAAGGTGCTTCACCCTGTGAATTCCAAATGCTTTGCGACTTGTACTAGTATAACACCATGCATTTGAAATGCGAGGCTAACTTTTCCAGCAATGTTACAAATTTTCTGAATGAGAAAATAGGGCATTTTTTCCTAGCAACCATCTTTTCATTCTAACAGTTTTGCATTATATGATTCTTAACAAATACCAATCAAGAGAGCCACCAAACCAAAGCAATATAAAATGAAAAATTCACAGAAAAATGACATTCAATAGCATCTGCCACGACCAGCATTATTAAATTACACTATAGACTGTTAGAAGAAATTCTGAATTTCAAAGTTACAGACCACCACTTTCCAAAGCTTGCTGTTGGTTTGTAATAGTTAAGATTCAGATTCTTTATAATGGAATCATGATTAAAACACCATTTTTCTGTAATTATATACCTCAACATAGATCCTATTATTTGACAGCGTGTGTACACAACATTTACCAACGCAAGAACTGACAGTCACCCACTGTCAGATGTACTAAAGCAGTTTAGACTCAAGACCTTCAAGATGTAAACAAAAAGAATACACCTGGCTAACCTGAGCCCCATGTGAGGTCATGCTGCTTGAGCAGCTAATTTCACCTCTAAGCTGGCCCTGGGTTCAGGGGTGGGGGGTAGAACCAGGTAACAGACAACCTAACCAACAAAATTGTTCTGCTCCTGCTGGGTGGGTGGGAGTGCAGACAGACAGACACCTACATCCTTTAACAGCACCTTAATGCTCACCATCCAAGTGCCGCCTAAGATATCGTGCAGGTGTTCCTTAAGCAAGCCTGTGAATTTAACACTGCCTATATGTTTGCACTGAACTAACATATAGTATGGTGAAATATAACTGATTTAAGCACATGAAGACCACACAATTAGAACCCAGTCTCCAATTCTACAGTATAATTGACAAAGGCAGGCACTTTTGCTTGCATGGATATGGTTGCAGAACTCATAATTGACATGACTTCAGTTCATTTTGTATTTGAGTCAAAGCCAAGTTCTAATTATTAATTTTTAAACATGACTGATGCTGATGACCTTTCATTTGAAGTCAAGTGAGCTTATAGATTGCCTGTAGAGTAATTTAAATGCCCAGGCAGATGAACCCTGAAATGTGTGAATCAATTACTGATTGACTCTACATCACATTAACAACAAATTTATAAGTTGCGAGAAACATTCATGCTGTCACTGGACAGACTGCCCTATAAATTATTACAAGCCACTTCCATAGTATTTATTTTCCAGGTAGGCTGACTCCTTTACATTTACCTGCAGACTAGGTAAGCATAAACACCTTTATCTTGAATACCCCAAATGGTGACAGTTACGGGTGAGCACCCACACTTGTATGGGAGTTTCTGGCGTGGTTACAGCTGACAGAAGAACTTGTGCAGGGAAGAACTGCTGTTCAGCCAGTGAGTTGTTACTCCAAGCAGGAGAAAGTGTTTGTATCCAGGCAAACAGCCAGGCATAGTTTGCTTTATTTCGTAACATATTTCTGAAATACATCAATAGCTTCAAAATAGTTTCAGCACTGCTTCCTGATTATTTTTTTAGATATCAGCTTTTAAAATGGGTTAGTACAAGTATCAATAAATAGTCCAAGAAAAACAGTGCCCTCAAGGCTCTACAAGTGATATCACTGAAAGAAAAACGCAGGGTGATACCTTGCACTAGGAAAAGCACCCGCTACAAGCTGCAGGCACAGAAAACTGAATATTTTCATACTGAACACTATCCACAGTTTACAACAGTAGAAGTGTCTCCTCAGAGTAGCAGTAAAATCCTTGCTCCACTGTAATCAGTGGCTAGGAGACTTTCATAAATTCTAAATTTCACACCCTCATACAGTTTAATCAGTATGTAAATCTAGCAACTGATGCATAAGATTCCCAAAGTAAAAGTGATTCTCTCCAATCTTACATCCCCCTGAGAATTCACAAGTGTTTAGTTCTTTAGTCAGAATACAAATCTATAACTATCTTGAGCTGCTCTGTCTGTGACTACCATCAGTCAACACAAGAGTCTATGCTTATATAGACAGATAAAGGGGACAAGTTGGCCTAACATCAGATTTTATCGTATTTTCACTTCTTGCAAAAGCATGCAGACTAGAAGAAAACATCTTGTCACTCTTTCAAACTAACAGTAAACTGACAGTCACACTCTCACGTCCTTCTACCCGGTTTGCCAACAAGGAGATTAAAAGGGAACTGCAGATTTCTTTGGAACTGAAATAATTCTTTTTTCCTGTCTTAATGAACTACCAAAGATAATTTATACTATCCAATGGTAGTATCAAGATTTTGTTAATGAACATCCTTCAAAAAACAGATCTAATGAAACAATGGTAAGCTACTATGGAAAATGCCACAGAATCACTACAAGTATTTTCAGTCATTAAAAGTAGTGATAAGAGGATGAACCCACTATCATCACAGGATCAACACAGATTTCCATGAGTAACACAGGCTGAAGTCATCTGCTGATTCACAAATCCTTTTGATGCATATTATGAAACACTATTAGGATTTTATTAACTCACAAAAAAAACCCCCACATTCTGGGAACTTGAAATTAAGAAGGGAAAGCATGTTAGAGTCTTGAAGACAAGCAGATCTTTAGAAAAGAGGAATCTGATTCTATTTCCTTACTTTTGCAGTTTTACAAAAATTACAACCCCTGCCCTCAAAATCAAAAATTAAATTAAAAAATTTCCCGATAACAGCAAACTAAAATTAGAAAGGTAAAACGTCAAATTTTTGTATCACATCACCTTAATTCAGGCTTGGAACTCACTTAAGCCTGTTCCTTTTTTTTCCCCACTAAAGTACTTGCAGGTAGTCAGAAAATTCGCCATAAACTCCCCCCCAAAAAATGCAGTACCTTCAAAACTATCTGGCTACATTAATTGAGAACTTCACTACCTAACAAAAAGAATCTTGACTTTTAGTGACTAAAGATGCCACTAATGTCACAAAGCAAACCGCAGTCCCCCTAGGTTGCACATTCCTTACAGATACTACATGAGTGTCTAAGCCAAAACTTGAATGTCTGAAATGGAAACAGGAGTAGGTCCAACAGTTAAATACATGTATTGGTGATTTATACATACCTATATTTGTATGCATACATATGTATATGTGTAGCTGGGATATATACACATATATACGCACATCCTTCTCATCTCCAGTGCTGGCACAGATGTTTCTGCAATGATGTCAAACCCTTTGGCTTCCATAGCATTAAATAGCATTAAATTAAATACAGATGCAGAAACTCCTTAGAGGGATGTAATCTGATGGAGTGTTTCAAGGAGAAGGCAAGTACTTATTTCAATCAAAGATTTTGGGACATATGGAGGTGTGTGCTTGTTTGTTTTTCCACTGGAGGTCATTGGTGTTATAGGAAAGCAGGAACTTAACTTTTTCCACCACTCTATTTTGTCCTACACATGGAGCAACATTTGCTCTACAGCCTTCCACGAAGAAAAAGATGCAACCATATGACAGGAGCAGGGCTGCAGAACAGTTCCACAAAAAATGCTGCCATAAACCAATCCTGACACCCGCACATAGAGAGCAACATGTCATACTATTTATTTCTTCTGGATCTGCTACACAAACTAAATTAATAAATTCATTCTCTAATAAAAAAGAAAGTTGTGATACCACTAAGTAATATGATTAAAACACCCTGGATAAAAGCAGCACTCTCATATTCCAACATCAACTACAATTTAAAGAGTTTAGCGAGGAAGATGCCCAACAAGCCTTGCCACATAAGCACACTGTTTTGGAAAAAGTATTTAAGGGAAGCTTTACACAAAAAATATTATACATCTGGAGTTGTAAGCCATAACAAAACTGCTAAAATAGGAGAGGTGTTCACATGCATAGCATCTAAATATAGCAAAGAAGGCTGAAACTCCTCACTCGTCCTACTTGAACGTATTTTATTTTGATGTGAAGACTCACATGATAACAGACAACATAATCCACACCGTTCTAAATACAAAAGCAAAAACAAGTTTTCCAGCATCCAGTTTTTATCTGAGTAGCAAGCCATACAGTGTAGAACGCTGAAACAATTTAATACAGCAGGTATAAAAACTGAATAAAACAGACTTCAAAACTCTATTCTGCTTTCACATAAGATATAACCCCAAAATAGAGATCTATTTTAAGACAAATGCACCTCTGATTTATTATTTATTGAATTTAATGCATAATATAAAAAAAAGTGATTATCAGAAGACAATACTGCAGACTGAGACCTTGCTGGGCTGCTGTGTGTTCCCTCAGACAATGTGGAAACACACTGCCCTTTTCCCTTCTCCATAAAATGGAAATGCTTTATCTACACAACCCATACCATGGGAATGGAGTGTTAATCGAATACTGTCTCTTTACAAAATCACAAGTGTCCAGAATGGAATTAAAGAATTATAGCTGGTATCCATCAAGTTCCCTCAGGGCTACAATCTAGAATACTGAATCCAGTTTCAGACCTTCTCATACGGGAAAGGCACCAACAAATCGAAGCGATCTCAGCAGAGGGGCACCAAAATGGTCAGGAGCACCTGCTGAGTGATGAGAGGCTGAGGGAGCTGGTCATGCTCAGATTCTGGGTGCCCCACCTCCTGCCAGAACGCAATCAAGAAGGCTCTTCACAGTGGTACATGATGGGAGTACAAGCGAGAGCAGGCATAAAATGAAATGTGGGACTTTCAAACTGCTCATAGGAGAAGCTTTATCACCTTGAGGATACGAATATGTATCCATGAGGACAGTGGAGCACTGGAACAGGCTGCTCAGAGAGGTTGGACCGTTTCCATCCTTAGAGATTTTCAACCTGAATGGAGGAAGAACTGAGAACCCCAGTCTGACCTCACCACTGATGTTGCTCTAGAGACCTGATGTCTCACCCAATCCCAGCTGTCCAACAACCATTAAGGGTGGTATAGTTCCTATTTCTACCACAAAGCCAAAAAAAAACACAAAAAAAAAAAGCCCAAAACAAACAAGACAGTTTTGCAGAACAGATTTTGCTAAGAGAATAACGAAAAAACTCCACATCGTTTATCAAGAAAAACTCAAAATAGCATTAAAACCTGTTTCTTCTTTCAAACTTAAATAACATCATTAATTAACTACTTCAGTAAATAATTAAATCCAAACTCCACTTACATTCTATTAATAAATATTTCATGAAAAAATACTATTTATACAGGCTGGGTTCCTGTGGTTATTATGTACCTTATATCCAATAGGACCCATTTTCTATCCAAAGCTTTCCTCAGCTAAGGTCATTCAAAACATGCATGGGGGTCTGGCTCTGTCCCTCTCGAGCCCTACCTATGTCCTCCACAGCTTCACAATATGGTTACTGACTGTAACTATACAAACCTCATCCCCTTCAGACACCAGGCTAAAGAATAAACAAGTATATTAACATTGCATTTACTAAAGTAACATTTAATATGAAGAAACCACAATTGCCACTGAGCACACCTATTTTTGTGGGTTGGCTGTTAATGTTTACCGGCTATATATTAAAAAAAGTTGCTCCACAAGTAGCAAACTGTTCCAGCCTGTTTTGTGGTTAATTCTGAAACACATCAAACTCTGTTCATCTGCAGCTTATGCCAAAAAAAAAAAAATAAAAATTGCAGCAACAAAGTTATTTCCTTTGGTTTGTGTAATTCTTGACTTTTAAAGGAGTTCCTCCTTCCCCAATCTCTCTCAACTCACTGTGTTGAATAAGGTGTAATGCACCTCCTCCAAATTTAAATGCATTTGTAAAATATTTTTTCTTCTCAAATCTTAAGTATCAAATAGACTACAGTACACCTGAAAGGCACTTAATATCAAGCTTTAGCTTGAGAGATTAGTAATTTAAGAGCACCTTGCCTAGAGCAACAGGTATAAATTAATGGAGCTTTTCAGCCTGACTCTTCAGAGCTGTGAATTATACACCTACTGGTGATTTTCCTTTCCAAAGAAGCCCAGCACCTACAGCACTGAAACATTGACAAGTTCAAAAGCCATGACAGCAGCATCCGTTCATAAAACGCTGCTGTAAGTCACACACAGAGCCAAATTTACACTCCACAGCTGGAACCAGGGGCAGCTCTTACACTGGGGCACTGGGAACCGCTCCTAACAGAACTTCATCCTCCCTCCTTTCTGGGCCTTTCCTTCCTGGTGCAGACCCCAGCAACACAGGCTCAAAGCCTGGCCCTGCAGCACCCCTGCATGACACTTTTAGGAAAAAAACCCAGCACATCACAGCTGCCACTGCCATGAAATAAAACTTCAAAGATTACCAAAAGGGTTTTTTGCAATGTCAGAGACTAATACCTCTTAAAGCAATTCTTTTTCAGTCACATTAATCAATATAGTATTGATGAAGTTACTGTGTATTAATCACACTCTTTAATACCTCATATAAAATGGTTCTGAGACCAAAGCTTTAAAATAGATAAACCTTTTGTAAGATGTTATTTACTCAGATGTTTCCATGATACAAGTTACCCCACTGTGCAGTGAGAAACCCACTACAATTTACAGCCTAAAACTAATTTCAGATTAATACTTTAGGGATTGGAGCTGCAAAGCAGACAGGGAGGATTATCTTTTTAGATTATGCACAGTTTGTAAATGTTCCAGAAATGCCTTTTTAATTCAACAATTCAGCTACAAAAAGAAAATTTAAAAAAGCAGGAGGTATTTATAGCTATATAACAGCTATATAACGATGTAAATATGTAGCTATATCAATATATAGCTAACTGAAGTTGACAACTTCAGACTAATTTCCTCAAGAAAATAACCTAGAGCCCACTTATCCTTACAGAGATTTAGAAATACTCAGTGGCCCCAAGTCAGACAAGCAGACAAACTTCTCAGACATTTCCAAACAATCAGAGAAATATTGCTGTAGAATTAAAGTATTCTTTTTGGTATCTATACAATGGACAATATGCTAAAATATACATAACACTACTAGATAGCATTTATACAAAAAAGAAAAAACACGATCATTAATATATTAATAATTTCAACATTGTACTAAACAACTCCAATCACTAAAACATCTCTCCTTTAATACTTATTATATTACTCAACACAGAAAGCCAGGCAAACTGTTTTTAAAAGGAACTAATTTTGTGTGTGTAATTCCAGAATTTTCTTTGCTAAACACAAACCAGTGAATTAGTTGTCCAGAAAGGCAACTATTTTCAGTTATCCAGTGTCTCCTCCCCAACCTCCAACTCCTCATTATGTAATCAGAGTATGTCAAGTCGCAATATAAGCAGTAGCAATTGGTTAATAACAAATTACATTATTGGCATAAGTTATGCTGACTTTAGTGTATTGGATATCTAAGTATGTGAATCAAACACAAATCAAATTTTAGAAAACTCTCAATCACATTCTGTGTTAAATTTCTTGAGTCAACACGTTGCACTATCAGAAGGTGAAAATTTGAGAATGAAATAGTAAAATAAAATACAATCAGATAGCTGTGACAAGAGTGGCACTGAAAACTACCCAGCCACAGAAGAAACATTTGCCTTTTCTTAATGTCACTAAGTAGACACATTAACAATGCCCAAACAATCTGCTCAGAAAATGTCCAGACTACACAGAACTGATGTCAATATAAAGATCTAGTGGCTAAGGAAAACAGCACAAGGAATGTATAAAAAATCCTCACTCTTCCTGCGTCAAAAACTGCTTTATCTAGCATTTTTCAAACTACTTTGTTGGTTTTCTGTGAAATAGTTCAGAGGTTTCATTTATATTAGCAAACGCCAATATGCACTGTTGGATAGCACGCAGTCTTCTGGGGACAGCATGCAGCTTCACCATCAGTTCTGAATGGCACTCAGAAACCACATAATTCCACTGTAGAAGACGGAAACTCCTTCCTTACACATGAAGAGTGCTATTATTTTTTAAAGTAACTGGAAGGATGACGCAATGGGCACCTTTCACAATAAGCCTGGAAGTCAAACGGCCAAAGCGTCAACAGCCAGCACAGCCGGGATCAGCTCCTTTGCCTGAGGGAGCAAGGCTGCAGCAACACCCATCCAAAAGACAGCTCTTACTGCATCACTATATATAGTGGAGCTATCAGCTACATTCCTCCTGGGCCACTTGAGCAGCACATTACAGCCCCTTTGCCTGGTTCTTGTCCTGCAGCTCCAATGTACTGAAGCCCCCGCAGAGCCCTCCGTTCTCACCCAAGTGAAGCCGGTACAGATAACACCTCCAAGGGTACAACAGCAGCTTCTGCTGCTGCTTTCCTGCCAGGGCTTTCACAGCCTACACAGCTACCCAACACAGTGGCAGAGAAATGTGCTCTTAAATGAGACCTCAGCCAGGGGATCTACAGCAACACCCACCTCTCACCTCCATAATACAATGACTAGTTCCCTGCCATCTCCCCGAGCTGGCCAGCGACCTGTGAGGACAGTCCCATGCCACTTTCTGACCTCAAAGCGTCACCACTGCTTGTTGCTGTCACATAACAGGGCCAGAGCAGGGCACAGGCACTGCTCAGGGATGCCTCCACTCTGCACGTCCCTCTGCTCAGCTTCGCCCCGCCGGCTGGCACGCAAGCAAGGGCAGCAATGAAGCAAGAGAATCTGGCAGCAGGAGAGCTCCCACGTTGCCGACAAGGCCTGGGGTGAGAATGGGGAGCGATGGCAGGATTAGAGATTGAAAGAAATTCCAAAAACTTCTTCAGATCCTGCATTAAGTCCTTTCAATGCCAAGAAGGTCTCTGTCAAGCATGTGACTGAAACTTGGCAGCTGTGAAGGTGAAGTAACTTCACATGAAATAATATTTGTTCTTCAGCTAATTATTCAACAGTGCATATGATGATAGAATGCCTTTAAAAATGTGCATCTTTAACTTAGAGAGAACTTTGTAATCTCTTGAAAATACAGATATTAAATGGTCCTTCACTATCCAGGGAATTTTTTCCCCTTCAGATACCACAAGATGAAAAGTAAAGTGCTCCAAAGCATATGACTGAGCAGAGCCAGACTAAGAGCTAGACACTTCAGATAAGTTAAGACCAACACTACAGTATAAGGGGTTTTATTCAATGCTACTTTTTAAAATGCAGAAAACTCCAAGCACAACATGATGAGTATTTATATGCATAGATATTTTATCAAAAGGATTACAAGCAGCACAATACCTTTTCATGCTTTCAGTGCTTACATTATATTTTAACTTACTAATTACAGAAAATGCGCTATGTTTTTAAAAATGCTTAGATAAATGGTTAATCTAGCAATACAATTATTTGCAAAAGAAGATTCAGTTGTTCCCTGTTTCTCTTCTCATATGCTTGTTTTGATTTTGTTTTATATATTCACCTTTTCTGGGATGTAATCTGATCACAGAAAGTCAAAATTTTGAGAGAGGAAATGCAATAAGTAATTGGACAAACCCTGTATCAGTTCCTTTTGAAAACTTCTTATGTCCTGCATATAAAAAGTTAATTTCAGATTAATTTCATTTTATTTTCTCCCAATAAGCTATTAGAACTGTCAGAACTAATCAAGGTCACAAATCATTTCCCTGAACATTTGCTATCCCTAAAACACAAATTTGAATTCATAAAGTGATTGATTTTAGTTATTTCAGATACTGAACTGGGACTTGGAAATGTGTCTTTGCAGATAAATGGTTTTCTCCCACAAGAAAAGCAAAGGAAGTGGCTAGATTGCCAAACTGAAGTTTTTCTGCATCATTGGCAGATAAAAAAAAGTTAATCATTTTGGCATTACTACATTGGGATTTGGGAGATCAGGATTCAGGTCTTGGCTCTGAAGCAGATTTCTTGTCAAGGCATCCTATTTTTATAAAATCACCACTGTATTAACATTTAAAACTTACAAAAGCAAGATAAGGTGCCTACAAATTTAGAGTCTTAACTTCATTTACAGCTTTCAGAGTGTTACTGCAGCACATACAAGCAAAAACATTCATTGTTTTTCAACAGTAGAAAGTTTGACCTTTCCAAAGAATTCCATCAAAGCTGGGAAGCGAGAACAGGACGGAATTCCTGAATCTAAATAAACAAGACACATTGCTTCCAAGATTAATTGTTTACAGATTTACAGAAAATCTCTTCCAATGCATAGAACTTTGTTCTTTAAAATATTTGTATGCAACATAAAGTCATCTTTATTCTGAAGATAACATTTTGGTGACATCAATGCTCTTTTCACTTCCAAGAACTAAGTGTATGGATGTGCGAAGAAGGCAGTTGCCTTTTATACTAGTGTACTTTTACACAGCTATGAGGTAACACACTAAAACAGGATATGATCCTGCATAAACATAATGAACCCTAATGATTTACAATACCCAGAAAGCAAGTTCAGCAAAATTATTTTAAGAGATTAGCCAGTGCAGTTCTTCCAAACTGAACCAATCGATGCCACCTGAAAAGCTGCATCACCAAATCTAACTGTAAGTCTTCCCTCTGAGGTGAACTTTCCAATACTACTTAATCAAAACCTTTCTGCTCAGTTACTTTATAGTTGCTATCAACTTAATTCACCCAGGTACACGTCCTAAATCACTGCACTGAAATATAAAGTTCAGCCTAACGTGCCCCAGAATACATTTGCTTCCATAGTATCAAATGCTGTCATCTTGTTACTGTTCTCTGAAAACAATCTAAGAACCTGAACTTCAGCTAGTGATGCGAATACAACAGATCAAATTACAGAAGTGATGAGTGGCAATATCCATTCATCTCAAAGCACAACACTAGACAGACACGACTACACTGTAATGCAAATTCCTGTCAAATCTGACTGAAAGGAGGCAAAATGCCCCACTTCTGAATGCGAAGATGCTCTCTAGCAAAAATAAAAGACATCAATTATTCTTATCTTGTATTACACAGACTTTGTTTTCTATCCAGCATTCTGAGGCCCTCGTGTTATATACCATGACTTTATGATTTAATGTGTCTGAATTTAGCTACTATCAGAGAGCTCACAAATTCTGCAAAGATCATGTGCATATTTTACATCCTGCTAATGTGAATAGGTTGCATAATAATAAAACAGTGTATTCTTAAGAGATTAAGTAAAAATAGCTCAAATTTTTTGGCACCTCAGACCAGTTATAGCTTTGTTTTAAATAACATGATGTAAAGAAAAACAATGCAACTGACTAAAGTTCCAACAGGAACGCTTGTGACTAGTCAACATGCCTGGTAGGGAAGGACAACAAAAGCAAGAAATCAGTCAGGTACTTTGCTGTGAATTGAGACCACCTCCCTGCATCTTGTATTGAAGATTTTTAGAAGAAACAAAAACAAAAAAAGAATCTTGAGAGCAGGACCAAGAATCATGTCATATTTCTTAACAGACTTCACCAGAAGTTTATCCAAAGGAAGAAAAAAGACAGGTGCACCATTTTTATTAAGTGCTCTTACCCTACCCACCAAATCACATATGTAAGGACTGTGGTCCCATTTTGAAGGTATTATCTGCTGCAGTTAAGTGCAGATTCTTAAGAAAAAAGAAATAATCCATATCCATGACATGTAACACCAACTATTTTTGGAAGTAAGGAACCTTCATCTAATGCCAAGTGGCATGTATCAGACACATACAAGATGCCATGTTTCTAACTGCTTAGCAAGAGGAGAAAAAAACTTAAAAAGATTTCTTTCATTAAATCATTAATAAGCCAAGCAACAAACAAATACAAGGGAGTAACTTAACTTTTTCAAGGACTGCCCTGTAAGTCACATTAATAGTTTATACAATCTGACCTCCTTACAAGCTTGTAGAATTGATATGTCTAGGTATTTAGAAGAATAAGTAAAGAGGTCACTTAAAATACCATAAGTATATATTACCTCTATTGTCACCTTACATAACAACTGTTAAGAACTTAGTGTAGACCACAAACTACCTCAACCCATAATTACAGAATTACATGGTTTTGGCACCAATGCAACTCACTCCTTTTCATCTGCATTCTATTAAAATTGCATTCAGTCAGAGCAATGGCATGCGTATCTGGGAAGTAAAGTCACCCCAGCATAATTATCACAGAATCATAGAAAGGGTTGGGTTCAAAGGGACCTTAAAGATCATCTTGTTCCAGCCCCCCAGCCATAGGCAGGGACACCTTCCACTAGACCGGGTTGCTCAGAACCCCATCCAGCCTGACCTTGAACAATTCCAGGCATGGGGCATCCACAACTTCTCTAGGCAACCTATTCCAGTGTCTCACTACCCTCATAGTAAAGAATTTCACGCTGATGTCTAACCTAAAACTACATCTTTCAGTTTAAAACCATTGCCCCACATCCTATCACTGCACTCATTTGATAATGAGTCCACCCCCATCTTTTCTGTGAGCTCCCTTTAAGTACTCAAAGGCTGCAATAAGGTCTCCCTGGAGCCTTCTCTTCTCCAGGCTGTCCTTGTGAAGGAAGTGCTCCAGCCCTTTGATTATCTTCATGGCCTTCCTCTGCCCCCACTTGAGGTGGTCCATGTCTTTCTTATGCTGAGGGCACCAGAGCTGGATGCAATGCTCCAGGTGGGGAGCTCTGTCACCAGAACAGAGGGGAAGAATCACCTCCCTCAACCTGCTAACTGCAATTTGCCCACTGAAATTCCACAAAGTTCATTGAAATTGTATTTTCACCAGTGTTTGCTTAACACAGTCTGCACATATGCTTATCAATGACAACTGTATTCTACATTGCTCAAGACTTCCAATGCTTGATGAACGTATCCAAGCATCACATATAGTTCATAAACTAGGTGTTCCACAAATTCCTTTCAGAAAATTTCCAAGGCAGATAGAAACGTTAAAGTTTCTCTGCTCTTTTTGTGACGCCATCTTCCAGTGGGAACAGTTGAGTAAGAGTGAGGGTGCAGGAGCAATAAGGAACACTACGTGCAAGGAGCCAAGGGAAGGATGTGTGCAGGGCAGCAAAATGCTGAATGCCCACAACAAAATGAATTCTATGCAGTTGCCACTGAAGAAGAAAAAAAGGTTCATGAAAGTTCTGGTCCTATTACAGGAAAATTATCATTAAAGCTCAGAAACCAGCTAGCACCTAAGACCACCCTCATCAGAGACTGGACTAGCAAAAAACTCTTATGTCCTTCCACAGGCACATGATACAGCAACACGCAGAGCTCAGGTCACAGGACTTTCCCTTAGGCAAACAAAATTCCAGCAACTAAAGAAAGTCATATAAGCACTGCAGGGATTTTCCTCTACAGCTGGGATATTATATTCTCTTCTGTTCCTTGTGCTCCCAACTGTTCCCTGCGGCTGGAAGTACAGGTAGTTCCAGTTCTTCAAAGAATTATCCTGTCCTCTTCTTCACATAACAGCTAATGTGTAACAATATTATAATCACATTATAACCATATAGGTTATATTAATGTGTAATTATAAAACTTTTACAATTAGGATCACTATATATTCATAAATTCGAAAATCCAACCCAAAGTATTAAATGACCTATGAGATACCAAATTAAGCAGACTTTTTAAAATGCAGATTCTCAGAATGCTGAATGTGGGGCATTAGCAGCAGCAGTTGTGCCTACAAATTAAATCTCAACGGTATCAATTAGCAGATTTCTCAGGAAATAATTAAAATGGAATTCTCAATTCAGTCTACAAAATACAACTTTTATCGCAACCTCCATAATACAAAAAACTCTTGGAAAACTTTTCATTTTAAAATTTCTTCTCAGGGCCTGTATTTACAGTATTATTTTGTAAATATGTTTCAGACACTCCTGTGTCCAAATATTATATCAATGCTGTGCATGTAATACTTCAGGCTCTTCCACCCCAATCTCTCTAAACTATTCACCTTCCAGCAGGATTTTCCCTATGCTCTACTTTTAGTCCAAACAGCCCATCATATCACTGTGGTCACTACAGAAATCCTGAACTAGAAGCACACACACAGCAGAGACATATTTTATCTCCCAAAAACCAGGTGAAGTTCAAGACACAACCATTTCAACCTTCCTTAGGAATATTTTCCGTTAACTTTTCACACTCCATTCATGGAGAACTATCAGGCCTCTGCAACAAGCTGGCACCAAAACAGAGAGGAATAGAAGGTAAGCCCTTGAGTTACCCTGGCATTACTCTGGCACAGTTTCTCTTCCTTATTCTATTTTCTTCATCTCTATCAGGAATACCATTTTACATATTAAGCTGTTTCCATTCACAAACATTCTCTTGTTACTGTAAAGTCAGAATGACCAAAGAAAGAAAACTGTACTACAGCATCTATTGCCATTATGGAGTTTCTAAGAACAAATTTTAACAGCTAATACTTCTAAAAAGCATGAATAACATTTGTTACAACTAAAGCCATATAATTTACTTAAACACAAAAAAACCCTGAAGTTTAGTAGGTAACACTTCCTGGTCATAAGTTAAGAATTACTCCAACGCAGGTAATAAAGTACAAATTAAGGTAGAACTTGTAAGATGCCAATTTTTCTTGGCTTGTGCATGCTTGTGTCTATCTAATATTTTTGCAGTTGAGTGTCTAATCGCATTATTTTAACTGGCAAGAAGCAGATTTCCCGCAGAGGACTAAGAAAGGAAGTATGAGTTATATTAGCATTTTGCAACATGAAATAACACCTTTAAAATCCAATAGTATTCTTTTCACAAATGATTTAACTGATCAGCTGAAGCACAGGATAAATCATCACAAGCAGTAAATTCATTACATATACAGAGTGTATATGTACGCACACCAACTAACCAACCCCATCAGAAAACAGGCCCTGTGAATTTGGCCCTTCTCGTGAGAGCGTGGGGAGAAACAGCAATTACCAGTGATATTTCACATGGCTCTGAAAAAGAGCCTTCTGAACCATCACGCAGACACTTTCTTTACACAAAAACACAAGGTTAAAGAAAGATGTTTTGAAAGCCCAATAAAGATATCCTATTTTGTCCTGAAATCCTTTCTGAAATATTGCAAATGTTCATAATGGAGCTCTCAGGAGCAATTACTCACTTTGAAGTTGTCACTCAACTGTCACCATGACAACAACAAAAACCTTTTCACATCTAAAGACACCAGGAATTTTAATTACTGAAATTCATTCCACTGACAGTTTGAGGGAAACTAAATTATATTCTCTAACAAAAAAAAAAATTAAAAAAAAATAAAATTGTACAAATAATAATACGATTTCCCCCGCTTGAACATCCTGCTCTTTGCATTTTTTTCCTTGCATTCAGACTTCACACTTTTTGTTTATCAAATACTTTGGTGATTATGATTTTTAGGGTGGTTAGCAGAATTCTTTTCATGTCAATGCAGCCTAGTTTTCTAAGTCACCTCAGCAGGAAATTTCAAATGTTTATCAGGGATTGACTTGTCCAAGTCAGCATCACCAGAGATTAGTTACCTGCAAAGAACTGAAGGAAAAGCTGAGGGTAAGACATCTCATGTCTTTTCTAGTCTTGGGGGGAAATAAAAACAATTATTAATGCTGCTGTGGGCTTTTAAAAATAATGTTTTAGATACTGTTGAAAAAAAATAATTAAAAGCCATCATGTTTTGGATCCTGCAGATTCTGAAACATAAATCCCTACCTTGACAGGGCTGTTCATTACTCACAGTGTGCATGAACAATCTTAGCGATTAGAAAATATTTTCAGTTCCCTGAGAAAAACACACAAGGGGATAAAAAGCAGAGCACTTGGTGTTAATTTTTCCCCACGCTACCACAAAGCAGTACAGCAATTATTTGTATAACCACATAGCAGTGTTTTTCTCCAACAAACTGGCAAATGGATACAGCTTGATAATCTCATAATTTGCTGTTATTTGTAGCTGTTCATATTGTATAGCCTATCAGTCAATATTTAAAGTACATTTTGAACTTCGATCAAGTAGCAAAGGACAAAAACTGGAGTTGACTGTTCTCAGAAAATACATTTATCTTCTTTCACCAAAAAAGTTACTGCTGAATTACTGAACAGCGAGTTAGATCACGTAACAGAGAAAAAAACTGGCTTCTTGGCCTGTATCCACTGTGACATGTCCTATCAGGAAACATAAGAAACTCCTATGATGAAAGAATATACAAATAAAGATAAAAATGCAAAATAGTGAAGAACTTAATATTTTTACAGGTTTCAGAGTAATCACTTTGCTTTAGAAATTTTATAGTATACAAATAAGGGATATGAACCAATTAGAAATGTAATTAGATTGCTAAGGAAAAGAAATCACCTTTTTGTTCTGATATTAAGGACATTTGTTCACATCACAAATCAAAAAAACCCCCAAACTGGACCTCTAGGCATGTAAGTTTCGATAATGCAAACAAATTCATACAGAATACATGCTATCCTAATCAGTAAGGTGTTAGGATTCTTCCTCCCATGTTTTTTTAATCTCACATTTTAAGTTAACAGTTGCATTCATGCAGATTCTTAAGTACTCATGGATGTCAAAGAGCCACTCCATTATACACTAATATGTACATTTACAGATATAGAAATGTGTGCAATCTTCACAGAATATGTGAAGAGATGACATTTTCAATCCCTTACTTATACAAATGGAAGAAATAAACAGCAACAGCTGTTTACAGAAAAATCAGTAACAAAAAAAAGTGATGAGCAAGGCACAAGGAATGAGACTGAATTCAAATTCTCCAGGATATGAAGTGTACATGAACATTTTAAGCCCAGGCTACCACTAACTCAACAAACTCCAATATGAAGACCAAAACAAAGCAACAGAAGAAAAACACAAAGGACCATATTAAAATTACTTATTCTGATACTATAGGATGTCCTGAATAGGAAAGATGGCTTAAGCCTAGAAAAGCCCTTCTGGTGAAAGATTTCCAAAATGAATATTCAAAAAGGACACTTGGAAAGCATCAATACTGAAAAGTTTCAAGTTCAATGAGGAGAATACTGGTTCAATACAGTGAGAAAGAGTAACTTTTTATTGAGCAGTAAGACCTTGACATGACTGAGAAGGCAGTGTTATAGGAAGAATTGTGATCAAATTATTGATCCCTTGAAAGTAAAAGAGATTGCAGAAAACTGGAAATTTTGGGAGGATGCATAAAATGGAGCGTTCCAGGAATTTATATCTCAACCAAACACAGTTTCACTAATACCACAAATAGTACCGAAAGTACTGCACTGAAGCCAAGCACTTCACAAACACTGCAGAAGCCTCCAATCTGTCTAGGGATAACTTTTTCACAGGAAGTGATCTAACCATGAATTCTTTAAAAGAACGCAGATGGCAAAAAAAAGGAACAGTGTATGTTAAATAGTCAGAGGATGTTAGTTATAGCGCATAAAAAATTTCTCATCTCAGTATTTATTTTCCTACATAGCTCAATGCTTTGGTTTGTCATTTTTTTCTAAATCAAGGGCATTATTTTTATTGTCATACAGAACTCCTTACAGGATTCAATCAAGTAGCAAAGGACAAAAAATAGAGTTGACTATTCTCAGAAAATACATATGCATTTTTCTAGAGAAAAGAGTGCCCTTCTATGAAGAGTTAGTGCTGAACTGCTTATTACTCCAAGGACAAGAAGAGATAGGGAGTCAAAGCCCTTTATTTCTGCATATTGTTCCAAATAATGACCAAGCAAGAGTGATGATTGCCTTTCTAAAATGCACCATTTAACAACAGCAGACTTACTCACACCACTTAGCAAGTTATAAAAGCAAAATGTTCTAAATCCGCACAAAAAAAATCTGGCATGTGTAAGAATTAGAAAAATCAACTAAATAAAAATCTGTATCAATAATGGCCTGTATTTGCTTTGTTTGAACCATCACATCATAGAAATAATGATTAAAACCACTAGAGGCTTTATCATCAGCACAGATTGAAATCAAATTTTCTACAGGAACCAAACAACTGAAAAGGAGGTTGTAGCCAGGTGAGGGTTGGCCTCTTCTCCCAGGCAACCACTGACAGGACCAGAGGACAGTCTCAAGCTGCCCCAGACGAGGTTAGGTGGGACACTAGGAGGAATATCTTTGCAGAAAGGGTGATTAGACATCGGAATGGGCTGCCCACGTAGGTGAAGTCACTGTCCCTGGAGGTGTTTAAGACTGGATGAGGCACTTTGTGCCATGGTCTAGTTGACATGGTGGTGTTGGGTCATAGGCTGACCTCAAGGATTTCAGAGGTCTTCTCCAACCTAATTGATTCTTTGACACTACAGGAATTATTTCCATCAATACCTTGAAATCAGACTGGGTTGATAAAGACAGTAAAATACTGACATATAGTGCCCAGATAGAGGTTTTAGTTAAATTAATCCTTATCACAAAAGTCTCAATTGGTATCAACTGCCAGTATCACTTGAGAAATCCAAGCCTTTTTAAGAAGTGTCACAACCAGCTATTTGTCTTACAGCTGATCACTCATAGCTATGCTTATTAGGAGAAAACAGAGAGGTGAAAGTTACTTGGGCTAGAGTGTTTTTTTTTAATCTGCTAATATGCAGTGGATTTCTCTTCAACGACAAGATTTTCTAGTGCAGCAAAGAAAAAAAAAAGATGAGAATTCAAGATGAACAATCTTATGTAACAGTGGCTTTAGAGTTATATCTTTAGAAATAACCATTAAAATGGTAGTAAAAATAACAAGTTTTATACACACACATCTCATTTTTAGCTGTATTTTCCTTTTCACACTAAAATTTGTTTCTACATTATTTAAAACTTAACCACTATCACAAGTCAGGTGAGAAACGGTCTTAGCTCCACAGAGTTCTACTATGCCCTTAATTAACTGCAAATGAGGCATCCCTGAAAGTCTCATCTAAAATAAAGGAATAAACTTTCATCCTGCCAACTACCTAATTATTAGCTTAAATCATTCCAAATGTTTTCCTGGCTACCTTTAGCACTTTGACTTGCACCTCAATCATATCCCATCTACATAATACATAAAAGGGATAAGAAGAACCACTCTGTTACTGCAGTCTTTGGCTTTCCTCCCTTCTGGGAAACAGACTTCATCTATTAGCAATAACTAATTACATTTGTGCTCTACAACACTTTTATGTTGGATTCCTTATATTTTAAAATTTATTGATAAAATTATGAAGCAATGGAAGCCACAATCAACTACCAACATGAACTCATATTAAACTAAAACAAGAAGAGCCAATAAGTAATTCCAATTTCATTTATTGAATTATAAAGCTCTCATACTTGGCAATTTGTCAAATACTGTGAATGCTTCAGTTTGTACTATGCACAGAAGCCTTTACCTTATGTTGTATCAGAAAGAAAACCACTAATTTTATGAGCAGAAAGAAGTGACTCAGAAACAACAGTTACAAGATGCCAATAGTATTAATCATATTAATCAAGATATCTATTTCTAGCCAAAGGGCTACTGAAATTATTTCAATCATTATCTCATTTTCCTGAAGGACCTTAAACATAAAGAACTTCCAGATACACAAACACTGGGGTACATGTCATAAAAAGCAAGAAATATATTAGGAGCAAAGTATGAATATTAGATTTTAACGGTTGGAAAATTTCAAAATGTGGTATAAATTTAAGGAAAACAAGCTCCAAGTTAAAATCATAACTATTATAACTATCTTTTTCAAAGCAGCAAATAAAAAAGTACATTTCCTGTTGTGTTGTATACTTAGGACTTTTAATATTTGCAGAATAAGTTCTTCACTTGTTTACACCACAAAATTATTTGCCTCAAAAGTGTATTCAGACACACTAGCTGTCATTTCTCATGTAAATGTCCTTTTGGCTCCACATTCACAATAAATCATAGTTAAAAATCTTTTGCTCTTCACTAATCAAACAACAAAAGAAATCCCTGAGGAATTAATCTATAGATACTCTTATAAGAGTTCCTAGTCATTACTCATTGACCATACATCCATCAGATTACATTCCCATGTAAATTCATGCTAGCACCAAACACAAATTGGCGGTAGGCAGACGACACATCCTTTGAAACATGCCTGCAGGGCACTGGTACTTGCAAAACAAAAGTGTGCTGTACATTATAAAAATAAGACTAAAATATTAACATTTAAGGAAACTCCACACTATCAAAACAAACAGATTAAATCAAAGAAGAGCAGCAGAAGGCCAAGTTGGATGGGAAGCAGGATGGTAGAGATAGTCAGGACACAGGGAAGAAACCTTCATCTCTTCTTCAAACACCCTTTGTGCTACTGCTTCTGCTCTCGCTACTTTGGCAGCATTTTTCCAGAGGAGTGCAAGAGAACACCTGCTTAGGCAAAGAACAAATCAACAATCACATCTGACCAAGGTAATAGGACTAAGGAATTCTTTTGTGCAAATGTTCATTGATGTCCATGCAGCAGCTTTACAGCTGACTGACATGAAGATTGCGAAGTCACCTCAGTCCAAGGGTATCTCCCATTTCTGCTTTCTGCCCTTTCTTCATCACCCAGGAAAACTTCCTCAGCTTCTGTGTATATGAGAACTCTCCACAGAACACAGCCATATAAGCAAATGAGCACATCATGACATGAGCTCTATCATGACAGCTTTGAATCCAGACTAAATCAAGCTGAAAGAAAGCCATGGAAGCCATTTGGAAACAAATGATGATGTTTTGAGCTCAAAAAGATAGCCTTAGTACCGAGTACCCATGGTTGTTTTCATAGCTCTGACTTAAAAGCTTTAAAGACAAATATTGTCATGTATCAGAAGGCTGACACTAGTATAACAACCCAGTAAAAGTAACTCTTACACTCAAACTAGTTTCTGCAGATTCTTTAAGGGATAATTCATGCCATGAGTTTATCAACTTGCTCTTAAGCAGTTTTTCTTTCCACTGTCTAGGGAGGGTATCTTCCTTTGAAAAAACTAATTCAACTATTTGAGTTACATTTCTAAACCTGAACCACAATCACTTGCACAGTACATGGTGCCTCCAGCTGGGCTCCAGTCAAGATTGCCAGTATTTCATCAGAGTTCTATGAAGTATATGGGCATATATGGCTTTGATCTGAGACACATGTTCCAACACTTACAGATCTCCACTTCCAAACAAGTGCACTTAATGATCAGCAGATTAACAATGATCACCAAAAAAGTTCTGGCTAGTAGTCAAGCAGGGCTTAATCTGCTACATGTGATGCAAGGAGAAGCTGAGTAAACCTGAGGGTATTCACAACTGGAAAAACAGCCAAGGAAGAGGCAACAGTTTAAAACTAACAGAGCAGAGAATGTATTGGGACACAAATACTAACAGAACTAATTAGGTAACAGCATTGCTTCAGAGAACTTCAGCTCAAACACTTATTGCCATTCCTGACCCTGCCAGTACTCAAGTAGAAAAGAATAAATGCTGCCATTGATTCTGCATCTGTAACACTTCCAAATCCTAACAATTCAGTCATAATACAAAACCCAGAGATTATGGAAGCATGCTTGTGAACTTTTACAATCCATACTCTACCCAAGTATGATACTGATACTGGAAAAAGTAGAGAATAGTTGAGGACTATTTTAATATACATCAATATTGGTAAACTACACAGGAAGTTTATTTCAAATCACTGCAGACAGTAGACTATGCAAACTTACTTCAATGCCTTGGTTGTTACGAAAATTTAGTTTTAAAACATGCAAAATTATGACATTTAAGCAACTGAGGTTTTCAGAACCACTTGTGCTTAAAAATAAGGGGCTTATCCTTAGGAGCTTTTAGCACCTGAAATACAGCAAATCATGACACAGTAGGGTAAGAGTGGGCAGAAGAGAACACAGGAAGAAAGCACAAAGGAGTGAAATCAAGAGCCATAGTGCAGAGCAATAGAAAAGTTTACATTAGCAAATCCATTGCACATTTGCCTAATGTTTTCAGCACATGGAAATAAGGCAGGCCCAACAGACAGTAGCAATAAATCCATAAAAGAAAAACACTTCTGCCAGGGAACATAAAAGACTCTTAGGAGGCATTAATAGATCCGTGCTGCTTCTCTTTAATTGTAACAATTCTGAATTGTGAACTGAAATTTTAGTATAACAAGTAGACATAGGCTGCATATTAAATATTCTGCATTTTATCCATCTATGGCAACATAGTGCAGGGACAAAATCAACCTGCCTGTAAGATTTCCACATGAATAGCCGGAATCAGAATAAATTCCATTTCCCCCCATCCAAAAGCTATACAACACTTCCTACTGTTCTTCAGATATCACAGAACAGTTCACAAAAACTGGAGTTAAAACAACAGAAGTGCCTTGTGGACACACATGAAAACCATTCTAATTAAAATTCAGTTGATTGGAAATATATACATATATTTTGCTAATCGATACCCACATGCTGACTTTTCATTAGTAGGAACGTGAACAATGTTTCTAGATCTGTGAAACCACCTCAAACCTCACCTTCCTCAACAAAAAACAAAGGCACAATTAAAAGACTCCACAATTATGGATAATGCTCCAAGTTTGTCTTTTACTTCCTTCAGGCAACCTTTTCTTTTTTTCAATAAAGCAATGGAAAAGACAAAACAGCTGCAGGAAACCAAAGGGAAACTCTCTAATTTTTACCTGAAAGGGACAGGAGGAAGGAAGGGAAATCAGTAAAAGCCCAAATAGGCTGAGAAAGACCAGACAATTACATTTTCAGAAAAATAATGGCTGAATATTTAGTCTTACATGCCAAAGGTTACAAATTCTATAAGGCAGGGCAGATTTCAAATCTAGAAATCTTACCTGGTAAACAGCAGACAAGCATAAACCAAGTAATTTTTATTACATCCACATCTGAATAGACTTAAGCAGAGGGAGTAACGTGGTAAAAAACCAGAGCGGGGACAGAGCTAATGACATGTCTTAAAGCAAGAAAGACAAGCTTGAACTTGATGCAGTTTAACAGGAGAGCCAAGAAACAGATTTTTCAAACGGATGATGCAGTTAAAGCAGCAGGTAAAATGTGGATTACAAAATGGGACTATGGAAGGGGAGGGGAAGTGCTACAGAGCTCTGAGAAAGTTACAATAGCCCTGCAGAGACAAGGCCTTTAACAGGAGGCTCTGCAAAGCCAAAGGGAATATGGACAGGTCTCCAGCACTTCAGGGGAAGGGGCAGTAAAGCACAGGCACAGCTGAAATTTGAAGAGTAAAAGAAAACCGCAGAGGTGCTGTCCCACTTCAGGAGAAGGCAGCAGCCACAGGGAAGAGAGAACTAACATCAGTAATGTCACAGCAAGGAAAACGTATAGGTACAACATCCAAGAGTTTCCAAGGAAAGAGACTAACGTGCAACAATGTCCAAAAACTGCATGGGTCTTAATTTCTGAGAAAGGGCCCTGCATCACCTCATTTGTCACTTGGGGCAAATTCTATCCAAGACAGGCTTGCCAGGGAAGCAGCGTGGTTATGTAGTGCCCTGGCACCCTCCCCACATGAGGTCATAATCTCAGCCATTACAGTCCCCTCCACTGTAATTGTTTGCTTCAGCAGATGATTATTCCTTACCCAAAGTCATGAGCAAATGAAACCTCTTGCAGGAGCTGAAAACCTGATGTAAATTTTGAAAAGGCAAGCACCATCAGCATTATCTGCATTGCAGTCATCTCAGCAGTGTACAGAGGCATTTACACACCAACAGGACACACCGACTCTTTCAGATAAGCGTCTTCAATTTAAGACGGCTCTCTCTCCCCAGCATGTGAGAAGGAAGTAGCCTGGTTTTTGCAAAAAGTCTAAAATGGAATACATACATATCCATTTACTAAGTGCTCAAATTTATGCTCCTTTCCTGCAGGAAAATGTCCTCCAAATGCATTGCAGGACTCATGAAACTGGATTAACAATGTCATAAATCATACACCTGCCAAAATAACAGCATAAAAAGTGAGACTAAATATAACCTACATCTGATTTGAATAGATACTATCTATATTTAACAATTTGTTGTAACTCAAATATTAGCAGACACTTATTCAAATTTCAACATAAATCATCACACTGGTTTTCATTTTCCTATAGTTAATTGTTTTAAAAACAACTTTTAAGCTTTTGTAATACCCTCATTTATGATTTAATAAGTTTTGAATTTGCATTAAGGAGAAACTGGCAAATTTAATCCTTACAAATATTCTGCCAGTGCTTCAACATTTTTTCTCTAAACCAAGTGGTAACAAATTCCTAGTTTACATTTCTCAAATTATCAACTAAATGCTTCACAAACCAGGCTTACTTCTAGGACCATCCTTTAAACTGTAGGATGTGTTATAAGTTTATGTTTCCTTTATGTACAACAGAAAGAACAATATTTCTCTCTAGGCTCAATTTCAAGGACTCAAACTTAGCTTCCATATTAAATTTTAAAACCACTGTATTAAGAGCATAAACTCACAGCATTACAGGGTGATTTTGTGACCTGTGTTTAACTGCATAACCTGAACTCACTCAACACATCTAGTAAATCTCAGAAAACCTGCAAACACATCCCTGTAAAGATTTTTAAAAGAAATCAAGAGGTATCCAATCACCTTCTACTCTAAGAAGCAATCATGGTGTAAATCTTGGAAGCACATTACCAGACTAAGAACTATGATAATTCAATAACTTAATGCCATAAGTAGATTAGTCAACTGATGCAGCAGAAAAGAAACCGAAAGAAGAGAAGAGCCGGACAGAACTCTGAACCGTCATCATTCAGGAAACCAAGTTAATGTATATTCATGCCAACAGACGAATTTTGGTTTGGAACACACGTACACAAATTCCCCTAAAACAACAGCAATAATGCACAATGTTCCAAAAATAGAGAAACAAACTGCCCCTTCATGCTGAAACGTTCAGAATAATGAAAGTACAAAATATTTTACATCTGAATGTCTAGCTACACTAGACATTTTCCTTTTTTTATAATGAATATTATGTTATAAAATAGCTGTTAAGAAAAAGCAACATAGAACTTGCTGTAACTGGTTCAGCCAGCCAAATATCAATGTCATTAGAAGAACTACAATTACATTTCTGTGAATAAGAGCCTGAAATACCAGATAGTACAGGGTAAACAAGAAGAAATATTCAAAGTTTCAGTCAGAATTAATTAGAAAAGTAAGTAGTCCACATCAGAGACACTGCTGTGCACCATACACAGCTTGTACTTTTGTCTCCTTTTAAGGACACTTAATAGATAACATTATCATAATGCTCACATTTTTCCTCAGAGTTTCCTCTTTTCTGACAGAATAATTTATAATGAATGGTTGCAATCAGCCACCCATTCACCTGATTACACCCTTCCCAGCAAGCGTAACCCAAGCCGCACTCTGAATGTGAGCAGAGACCTGAGGATCCAGAAGGTAACTTGGGATAAGCGACCCAGTAATGACACACATGCCTAAAACAGGCAATACCCAATATAACTCAAAACAGGTGGAACGAGGACCACACCACAGCCAACAGCTTCACCAGAGCTCAGTCCAACACCGGGACAGCATCAGCACACTCACAGCTTCACACCTGGTCCTGCAGGGCACCAGGGAACCATGTGCAGGATTGTGCCCATCTACTGGTGACTCACACAGAGCTGAGGCTTTGCACTTCCAGTTCAGATATGACAAAATAGGGGAGATTTAACGAAAAAAAAATAGAGTGGGGACAAAAGAGTGCTTCAGGGGCAGGCAAGAAGTAGGAGATCAGGAAGAGCGAAGAGACTTGTTATATCAAAAGCGTTTTGTAAGAAAAGTATTCCTACCAGCTCCACTCTTCCAAGGCAGCAACTCAGGAAAGTCACGAAGCAACTGCAACATCAGCCCACCCCTTAATCAAAGTCCCTCACTCACCATTTCAAGCCTCTATCCCCTGGACAAAGTATAGAGGTGATGATCTTGCAACCTGCCTCATCTCTAGCAGTTTTTCTATCATTTTGTCTTCTCAGAGAGAAGTCTGTACTTAAGATTTATTCCCTGCAAGCTAAACTCTTTTTCAAGTTCAATCTTGCTTAATGAGTTACTTTTTATTATGGAAAGCTTTTAAATGCGTTGTTTGTTCTGTCAAGCCCAAATAAGTGCTGACATTCTAATCACAAGGCCCTTGAAAGGAAAAAAAAAATAGTTTTTTTGCTTAAAAGCAATCTTTTCATTTACCTATAAAGCAATTATATATACCATCTTTAAATAATTTTAAAAGAAAAATAGCCTGCCCACATTTAAAATACTGCTGAGGATAAAATATAGAAAACTGTATTCTTCAGATTTTAATCACTCCCTCTCCTACTGAAATCTGAATTTTATATATTCCTACAGCACCAGCTTTCTTTAGTAGCTCTTCCCAAGGAATTAGCCTTCTAAAACGCAGAGTCCAATCTCTCTCTCCTAATATAAAGCTACATTCTGTTGTAGGCATATATAAAAATCTAAGTTCTATGGAGAAACAGCTTCTAAGGGCAGCTTGAATTTAGCACACTGTGTTCTTGCATACATTTTGTCAATTTTGCCAAAAAATGCTGTCCCCTTTCTCCTCCTCTTCTCCCTACAGGGGAAAGAGAATAGCTCCAAACCAAAAAACATAAAATACAGGAAGTATCGCTCAGCTGATATAGTTATTCCAAAAAAAAGGCAACTTTAAATCCCTGACACACACATGCAAACTACTGAATATTCAGAACAGCAATATTACATAGTTACCCAGGACTTTGGCTAACTCTAGCAAACAAGCAAATATTGTAATATATTTTTGTTATTCTTGATTGCAATTTGTGTAGGCACATTATTTCTTAAAGATTTTAGTTTAGCTAAACATATCAGATTATGTTCCAAAGAAAACTCAGTAATTTTGTTTCTTTAAAAGCATTCACTGTTTTCCAACACTCTAAAACATGGAGGTGATCAAGATTTATTCCTCTTCCAAAATACAGAAGCACTTTTTTTTTTTTTAATTTAAGAAATGCTAAGAAGGAGCAGCATTTGAAGTGGGCAGTGGCTCCCTCCTCAAAAGAAAAGCAGTGGCTTAATGCTGCAAAATCTCTTTCCTTTCCGCAAATGAGCCCTGCCCGCTTGTTGCTTACGTTCACTTATTATAAGTTACTTACGATATTGCTATGACTGGGTGGAATTTGCATTACTGCATTTGAAACAACTGCACGGATGCAATTGACTCATTTTGAATTCACAAAATTACAAGTTTTCACTATCACAAACTGGATAGCTCTTTTTTTCCCCCATTTTCTTTATTAGCAGACATAAAAGGTAAAACAGCATGTGTGACTTCCACGAAAGTCGTGACCTGAACAGACTTTCATTGTGAACACTATTTCCATTGACCTTGCTAGCAGAAGAAATTCCAGTATTACAAAGGGATGCAGAAGGTTCTGATATTGTTTAGGTCAAAAGACTAGAACAGCCCTGATAAACCCTAAAAACTGGTTTGCTACCTTGAATATAACTGCTGAAAATAGTAAAATCACCCCACTATGCAGAACACCCATGTCTCTACCCTTATGCATTTGTGTCAAAAAAGAAATGATTCTTTCTAAAGAGAAATCTTCTTATGAAGGTCCCCCAGCAAAACTCCAACCACATCACAGAAAGACCAGTTCTTTCCCCTTAGCTGTCACAGGGCAGGGTTTTGTATTCTCTCACATCTCCTTGTGAGGAAAGAGATATAACTCCTTCTACTCCAAAAACATCCTCCGAGTCAAAATTGGGTTTGAACATATATTTTTGAGGCAACCAAAACCAACACTTGTTTTCTAAAATGGCTACATTCTGCTAATATCCCAGTGGAGCTGAAAGTTCTGACCTCCCTCATCAAACGTGGCTAGGATATTAGATGTCTTCTCTTTGCCAAAGAGATACTCAAGACTAGGCTCTTTTTGTCTGGCACCCTAAAGCAATGAGAGACAGCAAATGTTCTTACAATAAAGGTCTCTTGCCATACCAGGGTAACTGGGAAAAACACAAGAGTGTAGCCTTTGTTCTTAATCTCCACTGATTAAGTTTATGAAAATCAAACATTATCAAAGACTTTTGAACAGACTTCCTTCTACATCATATGACATACAAAAAAACCCCAACACTGCAACTTTAATGCATGTGAAATGATGTCAGCTACCTGGCTGATGCCATTCTGGCCACCATGATGGCACATGGCAGGTTTACTTGTAAGCTCTGACTACCACTTAAAATTTAACAGCCAATACTAATTTTACATTTGCTGCTACCTATATTAACATAGAGGAATTAGAGAGGGTCATATTTTCTTTGAATTAAAAACCAAATCTGTAATAGAACAAAGATGATAAATTACAAGGAAGTGTTTTTCAATCACATGGAGCATTTTCTACAACTAATATCTAGATCAGACCTCTTATGTTGTCCCCTTATAAAAGAAACAACAAGGTATTTTTCGTCGCACTGAAAATAAATTATATTAATCTGCTGATTTTTTTCAAGTATGGAAAAGTTCCCAAGAAACACCAATTGTGCAGTGCATGGATACCCAAAATTAATTAAAATATTGCTCAGAAACACAGTCCTCGAGTTGAACTCCTGACTGATACAACACCATAATCCACAACCAACCAAGAGGCCATGACACCCTGAGTGACCTGGTTTTGGAGACTGCATCTTGGTCATCTCCAAGATAAACAAGGTCCCGAGCCATCTCAGAAACCCATAAAGGAACAAAACACTGCCCATGCACTGCTCCAGAACAGGCTGCCATCAATACCTCAGACCACATTTCCAGAAAAGTATTCTTCCAAAACTATTATTCCTTATGGGTAACAGAAAACACAACCCATTCTAAACACCATGTAATCCCAATGACAACTCTGACCTCTAGAAAATTAATCTATTCTGCAAAAAAAAGACAAAAAGTTCCTTGAAGACAGAGCTTTTCCAGAACTCTGTCCACAACTTTTATGCCATCCCCATCCCGAACCACATTAGGTTAATGCCTCTGCCAAGATACAAATTGAGCATAATGTATACCCACCTTCCCACCCACAAACCAATTATGATAAACAGTAGACCCACTGCCTATTTATTTTACTGGGAAAAATCCACTCACAAGAATATGACAGCTGGGGTGGAATGAACACTCTAATTCAGCCCTGTCTCTGTGAAGCACTCCCCATGCAAAAATGGATGGATGTTCCTATTCTGAGTGAAAATTTCGCACTGAGGATGAGCTCTAAAACGGCTGCAGGAATACTAATTTTACATAGTTATCAGTAGTTGTACAAAATGTAAAGAATTTCTCTTTTTAGATACTAAAACAAAAAGAGTTGCAGAGTCGGAATGACTTAGTCATGAAAGGAAGTAAGTTCACCCCAATTTTACACACATAAAACAGGATTTTAATAAGCTCAGCTGTGTATCACAGAAACTAATTACCTTATCTGAAAATTATTAAACACAGGCTTCATTGAAATGCTGAATAACTATTTAAAAAACACGTAAAAAACAGAAAGCAGAGAATTAAAACCAAAATGCAGATCAGCCACTGGGATCCAAAAGTTCATGAACTTCAATATCTCTCTTTTCACAGCAGAAAGGCAAGGACTTGGAACCTGCTCACGAGACCTTCATTCTGTCCAGAAGGTCACTGGGGAAAGCTGGGAGTTGGGTGGTGGCTCTGGTCATGCTGATCTTAAGGAGCAGGAGTGAAAAGCTGTGTGTTTGACTAATCTTACACACGATGGGAAGAGAAGGCTTTTACAAGCTGCTATTTACTGAATTTCTGTTGGCTTTAATTTTCAGCTTATTCATTACTATTTTCACCAAAAAAAAAAGGCCGGGAAAAAGCAAAAGAAAAAACAAAAAAAAGAGGGAGAAAAGCTATTAGACTTCAACATCCACCGAAGTTAGGCCAAAGGACAAACAACCATGAGCAATCACTGTGGTTGACCTCTAAATGGCCAACACCAGTTTCAATAAAACCTTACTGGTACCTTTGAACAGACAGCCTTGGTAGTGCTACAGATACAAATAAGTAAATAAATGCGGGAATTTATTTCAAAGTAACAAAAAAGTGTTTAAATAACCACAATGCAGGACCACAGTTTTGTTTCTACTCACAGGTGACTACCACTGCAGCCTTACAAAACTAATCCATACCACTGTCTATGCTGCAGTTTATGAAGTTTATTTGTCAAGTTCATTCTCTGTATCCAAGTATGTTAATAATTAACTTATTCTGTTATCCTTCTCTTTGTATGTGTTACAGGAAGATGACTAATAGCAGGCAACTCCTGTCCTAACTCTGATTTTCCCCTCCGTCATTGTTGCAGCATGAGAGGCAGGGACTTCAGATTTAGACAAAATAGAGATTACATTCCTGTATTAAGGTGTGCCAGAAACCTGAGCTCTTTCAGCCACAGAAATACTGTAACACATTCCCTCTAATTATTATGCAATATTACAGTCTTCTACAGCAGGAACAGTAATTTCATGGTTAGAATCCAACCCATTCACTAGAAAACTGTTATACAGCACTTTGAGAAGGAAGGATTTTTACTAGAACAGGACTGTGGAGTCAAAAAGATAAAACAGTAAGAAGCTTTGCATGAATAAGCTTTACCACAACACAGGCATTTATCATCTTTGCACACGTGCACATTTTGTGTGAATTGTCTTAAAAGCATGACAGTAAGTACTTTTGTTTATTTACCATAATATGCATGAAAACACTTAAAACTATTAATGTTTTAGAAATCTGTATAATTTCTATTTCTCAGCAGCAGATATCTGGCTCCTAATAAATGACTGGAATAGCTAAATACATAACTCACTTTAAAAAATCTCCAAGGTTACAACTTCATTTTTTCCAGTTAGAAAAACTCTCAAAATATTTAGTATGTTTAGAAATAAAAGACATTTGCTTTAAATAAATGTGACCTTAATCATAAGGTCAGGTACAAAGCATTCTAACCCTGTATTTATGGTTTTCAGCTTCTTAATTCTCCAATTTCATAATATTTTTCAGAGAACAAAGATACGGAAACAAATAATCTGTTAACACAAGCACCATGCTGCAGCTCTATATACAACTGCTTTAAAAGATAAAACTTAAAACACGATATACCTGCATGACACCTGGTAGAATGGATATCCTGGTAGAGGAAGAGAGTTTGAAAATCCAGACTGACTCGACATTGCCTTCAGGTATTGTACCCACTTAAAGAGCTTCTATATTCCATATGTTAATTCCTTTCCAAAAAAATATGTACACACGTATCCATCTGTACCTCTGTGCAAAGCTAAACTAAAAAGGAGCCAAGTGCATATTCGAAGGTCTTGAGGATTCTGCCTGCATTTCAAACTGCTTCCTCAGTAGTGAAATTCCTAAAAGCCAACACCCTCATGACATCACATACTACAAAATCATAAACACGCAATTATTTCAGTAAAGCAAGGACAGCCCGTCGATTTTGCCTCGACATAAAGCCCTGCACTGCATTCTTCCTGAAAGCACAGTGCCTTTCAGGCTGGCGAGAGGAGAGGCAGGGACCTGCTGCCTTGAACAGCAGCCCTGCTTTGGCAGGCAGCCAGCAACCAGCAGAACTTATTGCCAATGCCGCAAATCCCTCCGATCAGCTAATGAAGAGCCAGACTGCAGGTGAACCATGGTTTTAGCCCATTACAAGAATTTCCTTGAAAATGCACAGAGATCCATGACCTTGGACTTAGTGACAAAAGCATCATTTAAAATTTTCAGTTAAATGTACAGTGCATACCATTGTTTTACGAGCAGCATCAGATTGCACTGCACATCACAGTAATGTAAAAAAATCATACTGAGCCTCCTCTGCTAAAAAAGAATCCTCTCGTGCTACACCCTCGACTATGGGAAAGCAAGAGGGGAGGAGAGGAGATGGAATCTTGAACCACATCATTTAAGCTACTGAATATAGAAATAAAATTATGTGCATGCATTCCTGTAGTATTTTACTACTGCTTAAATCAAAGAAATATCAAAAGCGAGATTTCTTTTGATATACAGTACAATGGTAAGTTACATGAAAGTTTATTTGGGCATGCCTTCCCCAGGAGAGAAAAAGACTACTGGAAAGCAGGAAGACGTGAGTAGTCACCGTGTAGTCCAGTGGCATGACTAATGTCAAACACACTTAAATGATTATCTACCTACACTACTCAAAGAAGGTGTACAGTGCCCTCACATGAAGATCATGTCAAGGCAAAATATTAAATAAGATTTTTTAATAATTTAATTACTTATGCTAGCTGCACTGGAAAACATTAGAATGTTGAGTTTAATACCTCTACCCCATGACATACTATTTACTCTCACATTATTTTAATTTTGTCTTTCTCAGTTTTGGAAAATTTAATTGGTTTCACCTGGTTTATCCCAAGTTTATAATCAATATCTCAGTCATTAGAACAATGGTACAAAACTTTGTCACTAACCTAAGTATCTTTTAAAATCTGGTTTAAAAGAATGGGAGCTTGTTCCTCTACCTTACATATAAATTTAAAATTGAATCTATCTCAGTGAAATGTTTGGTTTCTTGTTTGTGTAACTCAACGGCTTTTACAGTGCTTTAACACCACTGTGCTATTTGACGTTGCCTAACCATTATTTGGCAGGGTGTAAAAAAGTGCAGTTTATTTGTGAAACGTGGTAACATTTCAAATGGAGCTGAAATTGGGGGCGGGGGGGAAATTGGGGAGGAAAACCCAAAACACTCACAAGCTACACAGTAAGTGCTTGGACCTCAAAAAAAATAAACATGGGAATGCTTATTAATTAGCTCTGCACACTGTCATACGCAGAGCTCACTCAACTGACTGTTCCCAACTTGGGGAATCACAGGCCATTTCCCACAAGAATTAAAACACACACTTGCATACAGAGTAACATGTGGATACTGCATAGGGCACCAATTTCTGATATCCTATAAAAATGCCAGAATAACACAGAGAGCACAGTCTTCCCAGAGAAGTAATTTTTTCTATATATTTGTTCCACAGATATGCCTGGAAAAACAAAGAAGCTTCTGGGTACATCATTTTGCATAAATTTTTCTCTGTCTCCTGGCTGTAAAGCAAAAGCTTGAAAAGGCAATTCAAGCACAAATAAGGTTGCGGTATCAGCTGAATTTTTACAAACAAATTGAGAAAGCATAATCTCCCTCATGTTAATATGGAGCATTAGGTCCAAAGGTCAAGACTCTCAAGAAGTATATGGTTAACAGCAAAAAATTCATGTGCATATGAGAGGAAGAGAAAACTCTACCAGGTGTCCGAGTCACCTTCACCTACTGCCTAATCAGGGATGTCAGGATAAGCAGTCAGCTTTCACGCCTGTGGCCACAGCTGCTGAGGGACATGCCAGTCATTCCTCCACACTGCTGTGGTTGGCCCTGAGGAGTCACCTTGTGTGTACATCCTTGAAGCACTTACACTTTTATTCTGTATATTTACTCATTGTTTTTATTTGGTGTCTTCTCAACGCTGATAATGACAGCATTAGCACATTTATGAAGTAGCTCTCATCTCAGAATAACTATTCTTAGTCCCAACCAGGATTTAAGATGTTTCCATTGGATTTGCCAGCTGAAAACAATGTTAGTGTCAACTCAGAAGATTACAGGCTTATAAACCAGGAGTCTTAGAGGCTGCCAGTGGCTTGGCATGCCATTTTGCAAAAATCACATAGTCCCTTAATGCCTAGCTTATCCACATAATAAGGAAAATACTGGCTGACAGCAAAGGAATGATGCGAGGTTAATTTTTTTTTTTTTGTAATTAAGTATTGAAATCCTCTGATTAAAGATTTATGAAGGGATAAAACAGCTGTAGCATTTTAGGGAAAAGATGTGTGGGAATATTCAGAATGCAGCCTTCTTTTTGTCTCCTGCTCCTAGCTCTAACACAACACAAGCATTATTGCTCTGAAATTTAAATATAAAAGCCATTTAAATTTTAAAATGTGGTGGAAAGCGCAGTTTTTAAATGGGTGGACAGCATTACATAGCATTTAAAGATGGGGATAAGCAAGGTGACAATAGGCAGACAAAAACTGTATTTAAGATGAACTTTACAAAGGCACAATCCTTCATTAGTAGGCATCAAACCAGTTCAGGCATTCGGAAATAGGAAAGGAAAGTGTGGGTTAAGAGAGAGAAAGGGGAAAGAGCAAATCTGGTAAGGACCAAGTAGAAAGCCTCCACACAATGAAACCCAACATTTACCAAGTGCCCCTTTTCTTTCTTTCCACACACAGGCTGGCTCACAGAACAGAACCACTTCTGGGATCCAGATGTGCTTGCCAAATACCACCTCCACTGAAAGAGATGAGGGGGTTTCATTCCAACTGCAGCCATGTCTGTTTGAATTTTACTTCCACGTTTTGGAGCCAACAAACTCACTTAAAAATAACCACATCAGTATAGCTTGGCATAGCATTCGCTGTAATACTCATTACTTTACTGGAACAAAATGAAACTAAGAACATAAGTTTGAGGCACAAATACTGTGTGTTCCAGAATTTACAGTGACCTAACACTGAAGGAAGTGACCTGTTAGAGTACTTAATGCTGCTACTTGAAAAGGTATTAAATACTTAACTGAGATCTAACTGCACTTCAAAAAGCAAGGGCAGGCTGAAAGACTGGAGAAAAGTAAGTTCACGACCACTTCCAGGTATTTCAAACAAGTAGCACCCTTGGTGAACTAATGCAAAATTTGTTTAAACTGAAAAGTTAGGCTGAAGGAGAAATAGAAGCTAGCTGCATTACCAGACTGTAAATCAACTTCATTAACTTTAGAACTGAGAGCAGACACATTGTAGACAATTATGTGATATATATCAAAATGCATATAAAATGTTAAGTATTCATAAAAACAGAATTAAGTGTCACAGAGAAATTATTGTAACATCAATACCATAAATCAGTAATTTACTTCCATAGAAAGTGTTATATTTGATATTTTCACTGCCTGCTATATTAGTGTTGAATATAATAGATACTAAAATAGAAGGAAAAATATTATGAGAAATCTAGGGAAAAAATGACATGGAGTTAGAAAATAACAGTATTACGTACAAAGAAAATGTTACAAAGATATTCACTATAATGAGCAGCACTTAGAAGACATAACGGGAAGTCTTCTCTTTCTTTCTGCACAAAACACAAGAATAGTGCAATATTCAACAATACTGAAGAATAATGGCAAATTTGAAACTGAAGGACACTGTCACTGAAAATTCAAAACTAATCCAGAGTTAAAAACTAACTGGATATTTATATAGGGGGAAAAACAAACACACACACACACACACAAATAAACAATGCAGAAGTGATAACTGGAAGGAAAGAGGGCTTGTAAACAACACCAGTACTTGGGAGAAAAAACTAGGTGAGAAAGCCACCTAAACCATGTCTTTCACTCTTTTCTGGGGCAGTCTAGTGGGCTCAATAATAATGCATAATCTCTGCTGCACTCCTAAACTTGTTGGTCAAACAACTCAAGTAAGATTTATTATATCAGCCTAGTTCCCTGAGAAAACTGAAGTGATCATTGTCACATAAGCAGATACTGAATAAGCATTTTACTTGTTTTTAGGTAGGCTACCTAATGAAAAATCAAGAAAAGCAAGCCACCACTGACAAAAAATAGGCAGCACATGAAGATGTTTGTATTCTGATTTCAATTAAACTGGGTTCTCCAAAGCAAAACACCCATCTACCTTCTCCCCCTCTCCTACTCCACCTTCCTGTCTTTAAAGTTTCTCATTTACATGGCCTCCTATTACCTGGTTGCTCTGCTCACCTTTCAGCAGCTTTCCACTTCTCCAGCCCCATTCCCTCCTGCTGTTAAGGCAGCTTTCTTGTCAGATATATATGGCACTATCCCAGTAGGCCTATTATAAGCTTGTCCAGCTCGATAGCACATTTATCTAGCCCAGAGATAGTTACCTGTTACCCACCCTCATCCCCCATCAGCTTTACATCACTCCAGCAAGCTCTTTAAGAAGAAATAAACATCCCAAAGAGCAAGCAACACTTGATTAAACAACTAAGTGTTGCACACTTCACAAAGACACTCGAGCTTCCCCACATTTCCTCCTAAAGCACGTCTAGTGATTCTGACACAAAACTGATTCGAAGGGAAAGAGTCTCAAAAAAAAAAGCAAGAAGCTCCACTTAGCTTGTCAAGCCTGCCTGTTTCTTACTTATTTTTAGAAGGAAACTGTGAGTGTAAAGCTACTCTCTGAGTACTGGAGTATGAAGTCAGGATCCCACATGACAAAGCGGGACTACAGGAAAGTCAGAGAGGGACCTTTTACATGGGCTTGTGGGTACAGGACAAGGGATAACAGCTTTAAACTGAGTGAGGGCAGCTTTAGATCAGATGTTAGGAAGAAATTCTTTACTGTGAGGGTGGGTGAGGCGCTGGAATAGGTTGTCCAAAGAAGTTGTGGATGCCCTATCCCTGGAAGTTTCTGAGACCAGGATGGATGGGGCTCTAAGCAACCTGGTGTAGTGGAAGGTGCCCTTGACCAAAGCAGAGAGGCTGGAATAAAATGCACTTTAAGATCCCTTCCAGCCCAAGACACTCTAAGATTCAAAAACATATGAAATTTCCTTTCCTTTGGAAGGAGTTTTAAATTTGCAGCTGGGCCCCATGTTACCCATTGAAAGGCTGGGTAGGTTAGATGAAGAATTTCTGGGGAAATTAAAAAAAAAAAAAAAAAATGGAAAGAAAAGAGAGAGAAATCTACTCTATCCAGTTATGAGATCTGAACTTGACTGGTTAGTACCACGTACTAGCACCACAAACAACACTTAGGCTTTAAGATTTTTTTAAACGTTATGCAATGCTCCATTATCTATCCTTTTAAGTATGTCTTTGATCCTGGCATCAGAGGTGGAGCTTAGCACCCTCTACAGAACAGAGCTATGGCTCAGCCTTCCTGTACAGCACTTAAGAGAATCCACTCTGGGATACAAATCACAGGACAAATATTTACAAACTAGCTACTCTAGGTCACTCTTTCCTTCATTTTAGGTAAGGCTCTCAGTGGCAAAATGCTTGCATTTTAACTTTAAAAGGGGAAAAGTGCATTTGCAACCCTAATTTTCGAGATATAGGACCTGGCTTTCTCAAGTTGCAAACAGTTCCTTGGAAGAATTTCATGTACCACACGAAATTCTTGAGAAAGACATTTTTTGCAAGGTAAAATGCCAACACACTCTTCTCACACTCAGACAGTGCAGGCTGACAAGACTGATGGAACTCCATAAAGTAGAAATAATAAGGGCCTTGAAATATAAAGTATCTGAAATTTAAGGAATTTATTTCCATTAAGGATTTGTCCTTCAAGGAATAGTGAAGTAAAAGTCACTACAAGACATAGCAGGTTATATTTTAGGTACAGACATGTCTGCATCCAGAAGCTTTATCTCAAGATCAGAGTCATTAAGGTTGGAAAAGACCTTCAAGATCAAGTCCAATATTTGGCTGAACACCACCTTGTCACCCAAACCACAGCACAAAGTGCCACATGAGAGGCCCAGAACCGGACACAGTACTCGAGGTGCAGCCTCACTGGTGCAGAGGACAGAGGGATGATAACTTCCCACATGCCACATATGACACCAACAATTTTGGTTCATTCCGTGCTCCTCTTCAGAGATAGAGAAGTCACACAGAGACATCAGCAATGCTGACTTAGAACTAGTTCTCCTCCAGCTTCCATGTATTCTGAACAGTATTCCAGGAATCAGTCATTAAAATATACAATAAAAAGTTAAACACTATTTGACAAAATGAACTTCAAAAGACATTAGATTTGGAAAAATTTCACAATGAAAACTTTATTTCAGAGACTTAAAAAAACCAAGTAGATCTGGATCAAGCCTTTCTGTCAAGAGTGTGAAGCTAGATTTTAAGAAGTCCTATACCTGAAAGTCTAGAATTTACTCTAAACATCTAAGAATTCATAGTGGAGTTACTAGGACTTACATGTCTGCTTGCTACCTTAGCCCTTCCAGACATTGTTACTTGGATGAAGAAATAATATTTTTAGTGGGTTTTTTTCCAACCTGAAACAAAAGGGCAAAAGTTATTAAATTCTCATCTAAATAAGATTTATTTTTAGCCAAAACATAAAACTGCTCTTTGCAACTTTATTAGTAGAAAGGCTGTAAAGATGCTCAAAGTCCAACACCATTGCCCTGATTTGCAGGGCAATCCAAACAGCATTACCCAAAAGCCATTCCAGATTCCAAGAGTTACAGGGCAGCCTGCACAGCCTCCAGTGACCTGGTGCATTACAGTGCTACACCAAGTCAAAAAACACAGCTTAAGTACTAATCACACATCCCATTAGTCCCAGAGAGCACACCTACCTAGCCTTTGTGCTCAAACCAGAGGTCACACACCTCCCTCCCTTGCCTCTTTCACTCTTCCTGGAAGTTGTCACTCCTCATTTATATGCAGCTGAAGGCTCCATTCCTTCTACTGCCCTCTGGATGCTCAAGAGACAGCACCCTTCTTTAGGCTTCACATATTAATACTGCCATCATTCCTCCATCATAATGTCCCATGGTATCAGGTTTTAGTACACTATTCTGTAACAATGGCCAACACACAGTTGGAGGTATGTACCAGCAGCAACCTAGCCCTGTTCACAGAGGGACCCTTTATGCCAAAGTATCTCCTCAGGGATTTAGCTGGAACACTGTTGTTTACTACTGTACCTCAAAGCAAAAGGAGGGTTGCTGTTGTGTATAAACCCTGCATCACTGAACAGCCCAAACAGAAGCTCTTGTGTCCAGAAACACCCACCACCTGTGCAACTCCTGTTTTACACTGCAGCTTCCCCATTCCTCACTCACCACACCCTCAGAGATTTCTGAGTGAAAACCAAAACTCCGTTCCTGTTTTCACTTACAGTGCTTATTCTTTCAGTTTTATTCTGAATGTAGAAGGCTGGATGGGTAATTAAGCAATTGTGAGCTAAAGCTCAAAGACCAAAATAAACTATTTCGGAGAGCATAGAGCTGAAGCGACAAATTTATTTGAGAACCTTATTTCAGTTACTCAATAGCTAACTTTTGCCATGAGATGTTTCAACAGTCAGCCATGAATTCTCAACGGCTCTCACACATACTGTGTGATAGCAAACATGGGAAGAAATCACGCACTAGAAGTGATATTAATAAACTGCAGTCTGGATCTAGATGTCAGATAACCAAGGCATGTTTCTTTACTGTTCAGTGAGTGTTCAGGCAGAAGCTAAACAACTCTTCATTGTGGCCAAAGGTTCTCAATTGATCCATGAGTAACTGAACACAGCTGGCAACCTGCCCATCAGAGATAACCCTGTCCTGCTGAACTAGAGCAGGGAACACTCCTGCCTGCAAACCTAAAGCCACAATGAGGTTGCTATGTAACCACGTACTATTTTCTCAACCAGGCCATTCTGCCCTTACAGCAGGCTAATGTAGTCTGCAACAACTTGCAGAATGAACCAGAAAAAATCTTGCCAGCAGTAAAACATGAGGATGCCTTCTGGGGCAAAGAGGAATACCTGAGCTGTAAATTAACCTACTGCAAGTCATGAAACATCACAGACATAAAGCTATTGACCATGACCTAGACAAGTAAGGGGGAAGGACCCTCCTTATGACCTTGCCTTCCTTTCCAACTGCAATTCCAGCTGAAACAATTAGTCTCAAGTAACCTGCAACTGAAAACTATCTTCCAGGATTCACCTGATTACTACTGACAGTCTGAAGACATTAGTTATTCTGTGAACATAAAGTCTGGACTGCACATCTTTGAATTCTAACCTACATAAACTCTGGGGGATGATCTCAAACTTAACACTAGTAGGAAATGTTACCTTCCGTCACCAGGTTCACATTCTATCATCCCTATGACCTTTATTCAGGAAACAAAGTAAACATATCACCTGGCCACAAAGTTATTACCAGCAATCCATCACCTGCCAGCAGAAGGCAGCAGGGAGACTGTTCTTCCAGGAAACCAAGAGGTTCACAGACCACAGCACAGGCTGCAGCAAAGAACATCAGTGACAGCATTCCAGCCCTGGAGTCTGGCTAGCCTGGCACTGCCCCCACACTGGCTTTGGAAGGAGGTGACTAAAGAACTAAACACCTCTTCCCCCAAGTTTCACAACATATGGAATCACAAGGGTGCAACGTGCTCACACTGAGCTCAGGTTGGACATACCAGTCTGGTGGAGAAAGGCTGCAGAATTCCCCTACCCTAAATCCAGTGTTGTCAGAGCTGAAAGGCTGAACCCATGCCAGCATCACCCCTGGTCAGAGGGAGATTTCCAAAACAAATCAACTAAAACCCTCCAAAACACTCCAGAAGCCCAAACCAAACCATAATCCCACCTAGTTCTTCACATAAGGAAGTTCATCAACCTGACCTATCTATACAAGACTTTTCCAAGCAGTTCTACAGAGCAAAGATTTTTAAGATCCATACCACGTATTGAGCTTCTTCAAAAACCATTTTGGAGTGATAATGCTATTTTCTGCTTACTGCATTTGTAAACACAAGAGTATAAATCTTGTCTGCTGTAGAATCAGCAGGTATTACACATTTCAGCTCAAGGATAATGTGAGAATCAAATCACATTCTCTCACTGTATGAAATAATTACATATTCTTAAATCTGAAATTACTTTTATAAAGCCCAGAAAAATAGCATTCATGGAGACATTACATTTTATATATACATATATTCTTTAAAAAAAAGCAGAGCCTGAAATGGGATTAAGCTACTTTATCCTACTTAAAAAAGAATTATACTGGATAGAGACAAATACTTCCTCCCAAGTGACATGAACATATTGACCAAAAACTAACTAAAATGATTGAATAAAGGAAATAAAAAATGGTGTCAGACAAATTAACCTTAAAGGAATTAACCTTTGCTAAAAACAAACAGGAAATCTAGTATTTTACTGAGCATGGATGCATGTAAATTGGACTGAAGTGAATTAATTAGAACAGTCACCTCAAATATATGTAAAAGCCAGAATGCTGGTATTGGA
Organism: Dendrocincla tyrannina; assembly: GCA_035047865.1. NCBI lineage: Eukaryota > Metazoa > Chordata > Aves > Passeriformes > Dendrocolaptidae > Dendrocincla > Dendrocincla tyrannina. The sequence goes on from JAWWMP010000165.1 coordinate 13,153,850, forward strand.
AGCAATTTTTAAAATTACTTTGAATTTACAAAGCAAGGCTACTCTCTATCATGACACAAACAAATATTGATTTATGTGAACTACCAGAACATAGTAAATTTCTCTCTCCAACAGACACAATTTATTAATACAAACTAAACAGATGTCTATTTAATGGCATCCAAACTTCAGCTTGCTGGCCCTTGATGAAGCTCTAGAGTATATGTTTTCTAGGATTACCAATATTGAAGGGGGAGTCTATTTTTGAGGTTCAGAATAAATCAAAGTCTTCTACATATGAGGACCATCACACGGTGCCCTTGTTCACCCAGACATATCTTGTGTTAACAGCCCTGATAAATTCTTATCTGTAATAATAACCTACTCATAATTCATACCAGCAAATAAACTGTAACTACAATGCCTTGCAAACTGTGCAAATCACGGATCAAATGACAGAAAAGTGTTACAATTAGAGGCAAATGAAACACTGTCATTCCACTTTAAAGGTGACAATTTGTGGTAATTCAATGTGCCTCAAAAGAACAAAAGTAAAAAGAAACTGTAGGATGCACAAACTCCTGAGGTCAGGGTGATAAATGAAACCACTTCCAAAATAAGCCTTCCTAATTAAGGCTTCTAAACAAGAGCTGGCTTGCATTCAGTTAATACCACCATTACAAGTAATCTGAAATATTCTTGATAAAATATTTTTAGCATCGGCTCCAGCATATTAAAATCACTTGAAGGTCATTATGAGAATGAAAAAAATAATGCCCACACTCAGGAAAAATATCAAGTTCATCCCTAAAACAACACATGTTTTGAAAACTCCATACTTAAATCAGTTCAAGGTTAGTTGTTTATAATTATCAACTTAACATAACTGCATTAAAAAAAGAAACAATGGACCTGCCCATTCTTGGATTACATCTACTGAATTCTATTTATGCTTCCCCACGGGCACCTCTGGACTACTAAAAACAGGGTGAGTGTTTTTTGTTAAAAGACAAAAACATTGCATGCACAGGTTTAATCAACTTTATGTCATCCCAGCCTCCCTGAATATTTAATATGCTTAATTAGACAGATGGCACTCTTTATTATACTTGTATTTGCACTTAAGAAATTTAATTTGCACAGCAGAACTTTTATATTTGCTAGGTCAAATCATGTGTCACTAAATGACAATTCAGCACTACAAACTAAAGTAGAATTAAATTTATTCTCTGAAATGTAAATATTCCATACTAGTCTTTTTAAGCAGTTAACCATTTAAATGTTTCATTCTGTATTGGTGTAAACTTTAAATTACTTTTGGCATTTTCTCAGAAGAAAATAATGCTAAGGTATCCTTTATATTCTGTTACATTCTTATTATGTCCATTATTATACCCAATCTTGAAACATAAGAAATTAAACTTAACCATGAAATGACACAATACATGTGACACACATTTGATTCACAATCACACTGTTAAGAACTGAATGACTGCACATAATTCTAAAAGAACAATGAGATTTTCAGAAACAATGAGATACCTCAATGCACCAGGAATGGCAAGGTAACAGGAGCCACGTGCTTTCAAGGACATGAGATGCATTTCCATCCAAAACAGAGCAGACAAACAGGACATCCCTCAAAACGTACACTAACTTATACACATACACACAAAAATCACTAACTGTCCCTTGATTAATCTTCCAAAGCCTGTGAAGTGATTCATGTTTACAACATGTAACCACCTACCCTCAGGTGCTTTGCCAAAAGAAAAGGGCTTATTTTTTTTTTTTCCTTCTCCCCCAAGAACTATGAGGATAAAAATGTGAAGGATACAGACTCAATCTTGGACAACAAAACTTATGACTCAGTGTTACAAAAAAGAGCCAAGGTAAGGCATGATTTCATTTTTGACTAAGCTTTGGATTGCTGCAGCAATTTCATTAATTCAGAAGGTATTATTACTTCCACTCCGTATCCCTCATACTAAAATCCATTTAGACACTTTTGAAATAATGCCAATATTTATTTTCTTTGATAAGAATTAGTCACCAATTTGAATGCAAAGTCTATAAAGATCAAGAAACAACCTTAACTTTCTCATCAGGATCTTTCACAAATCTGGAATGTAAGTACTGAGAGAAAGGCAGAAATATCCAACATTCACTGCACTAATTACTGAAGGTAACAGCACTCAACTTTCAGGCAGGTATTCTAATCACAAAGCAAACTTTGCAAAACATATCATTAAATAAACAGTGCACATTTAAAGTTACAGGATGGAAAACTCTTTAGTTAGCAAGAGATCAGTACAAAATCCTCATATTACCTTAGGCATTTAGTACATTCAACACAGGAAAAAACACAGTTTCAAATGAAACATTACAAGTTTGGGGTTTTTTTTGCAAGGACTGAACACTGATACATACCTAAGATAATATTTTTTCATAGCACTGCTTACAGACCATCAGCTGCAGTCAGCCATTAAAAGTTCTCATAATTAAAGCCTGAAGCATTCATAAGCATTCAAAGTGAAGCGCAGTCATTAAAAAGCACCAAGCTTGCCCTCTCTCCATTCGCTTAAAAAAAAACAAAAAACAAACAAATAAAAAAAAAAAAAAACATTAACGTCTTCACTCCTCCCTTTCCACCCAGGGAAAGAAAGGGGAGGGAAGAAGATTAGAGCACAACACCGCCCACCTCATTGCCATCACTTCCTCCAACAGGTCACCCACGCATAGGAAAAGGACTAAAACTAGTTCTACATTGGTTTCAGTGCTTCAGACTGGCTTAAGAGAAACAAACCATAATTAGTTCATTTTATGTAACTGGTGTGAGTTTGAATGTTCGATGTTAGTTGATTTTACACTGATGTTAAAGCATGCTGGAGATGCCCTAGCACAACCACATCCACTCAGTGCCATCCTTCTTTCACATGTTTCATGATAAAGGTAATAAATTAAAATATCAAATATCAAGAAAGCATAATTATGATATTTTATCCCAGGTATCTTCTAAACCCAGCAAATTGATGTTTAAATGATGCATGATTTCAATTAGCTCTCAACATTAGTCCTTGGCCACACAATTTCTGCAGCGGACATGACAGCAGCTTTGCCTTCTGGGCTTCCTCCCATCTAGAACAAATGAATCAGCTTGTTATATAAAGACAAATTAAATATAATCTTTCAGGAAAATATCCTCCTCAGATTAATTACTTGAAGCAAAGAACAAAGAGTTATTGCAAGCATAATTTTAATAGAAAATCTTATAAAATTGGTAGTCTTTGGGATGGGGGGATTAAATCTGTAAATTTCTCTGCAGATGTATGAATTAAAAATCTCTGCAGTTTTCTGAGATATTAAATTTATCAAAAGAGCATTAACATATTCCATGAGTCCTACTTCAAAGTAACTAAAGTATCAGGAATTGTTATGTTTTGTTTTAAAACTCCTTCCAAATACTGCCCATCACAAACTGACTTCTGGTTAAACTACTTCAATAAGTTTAAAACTTTTCTATAACAACCTTCCATACAAACCAATCAGAAAACTCACTGTTAGTGCTCTTGGTAACTAAATTTTTCTCAACAATAGGCTACGTTAAAACAATTATCTAACATGTTATGGTAATTTAAGTAGGTCACACTGTTTCTATTAGGTTTGCCTTAAAGCTCTTCCTAATAAATCTAAAGTTGCAAGAGACGTGTTTGCCTTATTTTCTCTAAAAAGTTGTTAATTTAAAATTTAATCTGAGGCAGCCCACAGTTTTTGAGAGACTCAACATGTTCTCTGCCACTTATATCAAAGGATATGTATTTTATGTGAATTTTGTTCACAAATATGCAGAGAAGCCTTTGTCAAAATACCATCACTTACAACTACATGACTGAAATTGTCTCCGCATTTGGGAGAAGGGGGTGTCATTTATCGCCAAGCTCCTGTGACTTTACTCTTGTCACTGAGCTGCTCTTTGCATCTCCTGTAATCTTCTCTGTTATTTGTCTTATGGCTGTGCTCAAAGAAGCAGTACACAAGGCATGACACAAAATCTGAAGAGGTACATCTCTACAGTTTAAACATATATTAGCTATATTTACATACAGTATTCATTTAAAAGTAAAAATGTTTTGCCTGAAATCAAATGCAATGCAAACAATAAAAGGCAAAACTACCACGCTTGTCTTACTACGGGATATAATTTTAAATATAAGATAAAGTAAAATAAAAATCTGCAAGCCTTGTTTTCTTTCCTGTTCACCAAACACATGTGTGAGAAATTAAACCTTTTCCTGAACTTTTATTTCACTCATCACAACAGGATCAAAACCTTCAAAGTTTTGGAATATTCTCATTACTCCTTATTTACTTTATAAATGAGATATGAAAATACATGCAAAGAAATGGTTCTAGGAGTAAATGCTGTACAAGTATTTCCATTAAAACCTACCAGAAGATCAGACCTAGCAAGTAAGTGACAATCCATCCTAACTCAACATTTGCTTTTGATTACTTTACATTTAATTGCAGGTGCTTACAAAGTCAAAAAAAAAAAAGAAATAAAAATAACACTGATCTCTGCTTACTACAGAATATTTTAAACTGGCATCGTAATATCAGTTAGTCCCCAGTAAGTTATTTTTGCAATGAAATAGTATTTACATAATGTTGCATCAGGAAACATGTCCCAGACAGCACTTTTGGGGGTGCATTAGAAACAAGCACATGGAAGGGTTAGGAGCTGGTGCCTCTCAGCTGCACGGTGCTGGCAAACTTTCACTCCTCAGCTTTATACAAATGCAACGTAATTGCTCACTTAAGCTGACACCAGTTCCCACATTGTTCATTCCCACAAACCACATGGGGCACAAGGGGGTGAATGTCTCCCTGCAGTGCCACAGGTAACTGCTGAAATCCCCATGTCCTGTCCTTCCCACCACTTTTCAGGACCAGCCATAAACGCCCTCTCCAGATGGAGCTACCAGTAAAATCAGCGCTTACAACCCCTGGCTGCAAAGAGCAGTTTTGCCTGTAGGGATGTTTAAAAAACATTCCTTAGCAGATGTGCTGATTAGATTGCTCTATCCAAGTATTTTGGATATTTAAGGAAACACTTCTCAGATTCCCCCAGTTCTCCCTAACCCAACTTCACCTTCTTGGTGACTCGCTCTTTTTTTCCTGCTCCATTTTTTAAGATTCCTTGTGACCTCCCCAGTACTTCAGCTGAGGCTTCTGTCCCTGACACCTTCCAAATTTAGGAACTGTCTATAACATGGGATCATCTTATCATATACAGGCATTCACAAATCAGAATTTTTTTTTTTTTTTTGCATGCAATACTAAAACATCCTGGCCATTCCTAGTGGAAGTATTACTTCTCAACCTGTTGCAAGTTTTCTTTTGGCTTTGTGGAAAATGCTAAGTTTCATATCTTAACCCCTCTTCAAAAATCAGAACTGCCTCGTTATCAAGAAATACACAATTTCCATATGCTAATTTGAAATTTTAAAAAAGAATAGTTGATGAATATACTAAAAAACAAAAACAAAACAACCAAAACCAAACAAACAAACACAGGACCACTTTCTTTCCCCACAATATTTAGATTAAGCAAACTAAAGCACTCAAATTACTTCATGGTTACTCTATTATACCTTAACAGTTTTCTCACTTTAAAAAAAAAAAAAAAGGAGGAAAGGGAGGCATTGCTCTTTACACTATTGATGAAAAAAGAAATATTAAGCACAAAATGAGCTACAATTTTCAAACTTCCTAAGGATTATTATAATAAGTAAATAGATGGGAATCTAAAACCATGGGATCTGTGTTACTGATGGCCTCTGAAGAGAACAAGATTACATTTAAGATGCTTGTGACAATTTGTGGACCTGTCTTCCAGTTTTGGTATGTCATCTAAACTGGAACAGACACAGGATGTCTAAACAGCTTTTCTGCATAGAGAAATACTTTGAAGCCCTGTGAAGCTGTGTGAACGAACAGCTTTCATAAGATTTAACCTTTTGGCACAGAAAGAATAATTCTGTAAGAAGCTCAAATTAAAATCATAATGGCTCTACGAGTATTTAAAAACACAAAAAAACCCTCCAATGGATTTCTGTAAACCAAGAAAACATTTTCTCTCATGCAAGACTCATTTGGTAGTATAAAGAAATGAAGAGCTGGAGACTGTGTGAAACTACTACCCTCTAAAACCATACACTAGATACTTCAAATTCTGATTTATTCCTGATTTAACATCCTAACATGACAAAGCCATTCCAAGGTTACTTGTGTTTCAAGAGATTACTCCTGCCACCTAAGATGCGAAAAAGCACTGCAGTTCAACTACAGAAGCTTTGAAGCATTTGTCCAGCTTAAATCTACATCATAAACCTCACACCATAAGTGATGTGTTATTCTAGATTTTTCCTTCTGCACTGCATGCTAAAAACAGCATAGTAAGGATCTAAAGAATACAGAACATGTTCTGTGGGTTTTAATTCAGAATGTCAGAAGGTAAGTACACTGCAGGCTTCACTGGCTTTCTTTAAAAAAATTTAAAAAAAATATTAAAAGCAGAGAAACCTGAACACCAAATCTACCCAGACTGACTTCTATACTTCATCTTATTTCCAAATGCTTGTGCCTGGAAAATTTTTAAAGATTTTTTTTAAACTAACTTAATTATCCAAAACATGTTATTCATTCTCTAGGCATAGTGAAAAACATACAAAAGGAGCTTCAACAGTCTGAACTGAGAACAGTTTAAATGATGAACAAGTACCACACTGTAGAAGCAGCTACTTGTAATAAAATTTCCTCATGATGGCAGCATAAACCATTCTGATGAGGTGCTAAACAATAATACACATTCCTATTCATAAAAACCAGTGAGATCTCAACTGCTTCAGAAACAGTGTCCACTACTTTTACTGTTTTCCCTCTTCACATTGCCATTTCTACACGACTTTTCAGTCTTTGTATTTAGTCCCCAAAATTCCATAGGAGTATTATTCTTCTTCACACATGCAATTTATCAAGACAGAAGAGGTACTACCCTACAGAGCATTTTTGACAAGTGATAATTTATCAAGCTTCCCCATATGTTCCATTAGATTTTGTATCATTTATATGTTTCTATTTTGAAAAGCCTACAACTGCACAATCTACACATTTGTGTGAATCACCGAGCAAAGGTTCAATCAAGATCTATGAAGTTCCTCTGAGGAATGATCTTCCATCAAGTTCTGTTTGCTTTTAGTCTTTCTGCATTAGAATGAGGACCATGACTTCAAAGACCCCACTATTTTCTTGGGGGTAACAGTAACTTCAAAACTGAGCAGAAGGATTCTGAAAATCTTGAACTTTATCTTACTAACCTCTCACAGTGTAAAAGTCACTAAGATTTATAGTCAGGTATTCTTTCATAAGGTATGAATTTCACTGAGTTCAAAAGCTGTATAGATTTCAGCTTATAAACAAATTGTATCAATTAAGTCCATGTCGATTAAGAATAAGTTTGAGACTAAAAAGATCACCAAGCTTGGAAAGACTTTGTTTAGAAGCTGGTACTAGCGCAAATCACTCTCCAGACAATGCTGCAAGCGAGGCTTTGCTGGGGCTTCCACCTCCAAAAGCTCACGGCTCCACACTTCAAAAGGTCAGCCAAAGTCCCTCTTAGATCAGCCACCATCAGTGGTAGTATTTCTTAACCCAGGTCTATTAAAAAAAAATATCTTAGCTTTTAAACGATACAGTAGAGTATAAAGTAACCCAGATCACTGAGACAGCAGGTTGGGAAGAGACAACAGACACAGTTATGCTCGTCTGATCCAAAGGGACAATAAACTCCTGGAGGAGAAAGGACTGCTAGTAAGAATGAGTGACCCCCTCAATTCCCTGTTTAGTTGCAAGTTTCGTATCTGTCTACAGCCTTGAAAACTGCACTATGTCCCAACTTGTTTCTTAGAACACCTACACAGTGTTTAAACATCAGAAGTGTATCTTGATTTATTTCATCTTCACGTTACTAACGAGCTGTGCTTAAATATACCTAAAAAACTTAAAACTTAACAGTTTGCAGGTTTACACTCTGATTAATTTCCAGCTGCTTAAAGGAAGCAATTGTCAGACTCCATCAAAATGAACTGCCACTCACCCTACTTCTAGATGGTAATAAAGATCAAAAGAATAAACATTCATAAGGAAAGGAAAAATACAAAAAAAAAAAAAAAAATCCCAGTCGGCTTCAGATAGAACAGAAGCCAGGAAGAGGATAAATTAAACTTATTTCTAACCCATGAAACACAGGATGGATGTACCAATTCTAGAAGTTTAACTCACAGCACAGGCTGCAATACTACAGCCTGTACAACTTGGCAGCTCATGAGACTTGGAATTCCTGGACAGAGCAAACAAACATGCTTGTAACAGCCAAAAGCAGCAGTGAGGGCTTTTTGGCCATAGTTGAGCTTTTCCTTAACTATCTCTTTTCATGTCTTGGCAGTTTTATCTCCACTAGGGTAAGGAAGGTGGTTAACACTAATTTTCTCAAATCCCACTCACATTACACTGACTGAAAAGACTGACCATATCTTAATTTGAGGGTTTACAATAAGAAGATTAAAACTAACCAGCAGCATCTTTGTTTTTAAGCACTAGATTCACTGCAAAGCAAACGTACCACATCAGAGAAAAAGCAGCTTTCTAATGACAGCCCATCTCCCAAAAATTTATAGTTTCTAACAGAATTATTATTTCTCCAGAAAGATCCCATTTTTTCCTCCATACACCTTTACAGTAGACCTATTCTGGCCAAGACAGCAGCAGAGCTTTACCACATTTCCTCTGCTAACAGGGTTTTTCCCAATGAGCAGCAAAGCCTGGGAACAGCTGGAGCTTCAGAAGAGGATTGCCTCATGACCAGTAGCAAGAAACAGAATAGACAAAGCTGTGCAAAAAGCCAAGCTCTCCATGCAAAAGAACAGCTACTAGGTTTGATAATCACAGATTAAAATCAAGATCTGCTGCTGTTTTATGTCTATTATTATACAACAACTACGTAATAATGAGTCCTATGTGAATTTACAGCTTTTTGTTCATTTATGTAACATTAGTTTAATTCAAGAAACATGATGGTGTCAACTGAGTTATGTGAAAGAACTACCTTAGATGTAATTAGAAACCACCACTTCTACCATTTTCAACAAGGCCTTCAAAAATATAATGAAATATTCATGACTGTATTGTGACAGAAGAGCCTACAACCAATTTAAAAAGAAGCAAGAGGAATTGCACAACAGCCAGTCAGTTAAAAGAAGAAAAATAATCCAGAAAAAGAAGGTGTATTTGGCAAGACAAACTTTCCTTCCTAAACTATTTTCTCTCTAATCTTCTCTCTCATTGTTAAAAGCTATCAAAAAGACGAATTTTTACACAGATATAACTGCTTAATAAATACTGCATAAAGAATTTCTTTTCAAATATCAGACAAAAGATTTCATATCTAGGAAATAATCAGTCAAACAACTTTAAGTTAAAAAAAAGTTTAAAAAAGCAAGAGAAATAGAACATTCAAAATTAGATCCAAAGCATGACCTAAGAACTGAAAGCACAGAAATGCAGAGATAATGCATAATGTATGTCTGACAGTAAACTGATCAGGAAGCAGGAGGCACCGTGGCACAGGCCACCACTGTAACATGACAGTGAAAAAGACAAAATTCAATGCCAGAATACATGACGGGTATTTCCAGAAGAGACAAGGAAACTTTTTACGCAGCCTTTAAGTGTTCCAGTGAGCCTTTATCAGAAGTATCATGCACCATTCTAGATAATCCAGATTTAGAAAACATCAAATAGGTGCATGTAAAAAGGACTTGCTGCATCTGGGGAAGGGGTCAGGATGCATCAAGTAGTCTGTCATTTGCAACAAGCTGGGGCACATGTACTTTGGAAAATGCAGCAGGAGCAGAGAGCTAAAGGAGCCAAGGCAATGTTTGAACCAGACTGCCTGCAGGTGGGACACTGAGACACCTGATAGCCCAGACACACCCCATGCAGATGTGACAACACTGCTGCTGCCTGAAAACTAATGCTCCTGGCTTGTGCTACACAGGTACGTGAGCTGGGCCTCATGTTCAGCACTGCACTTCACAGCACTGCATGAACAGGCATTAACGTGAAACCTATTCAACCCCTTATTTTGTATGGGTTTTATTTAAAAACAAACAAACCAAAACAGTAACACAAACACCAGGGAAGGGAAAGATGTTTTCATCAATAAACAGGAGTGGCAGAAGACCAACAGATACCAGACTGCCACTAGTTAATACAAGGCAGAACTTAAAACAGAGTTACCTAAATTTATTTCTAACACAATCTTATAGGTACAGGGAAAAAAGGAAGATGAAAACCCCTCAAACAAACATAAAAACAGATGCAATTAAATCAGTCCGTGCGATAATGATGCAGTGAAAATCAGACAACATGATTGAGTCAACACCTGCTCGCAGACACCAGCCTATTGTTTGCAAAAACTAGAAACAAAAGACGATTCACATATTTACTAGTATTCCATAACACTGTTCATGCAAAGAATTCATGGTTGTTCATAAATATTCTGGATTCAACTATCTCAAAAGCCATGAAAGTTCTCCAATTGTGCAAACACCTACTTGCAAACTTCAAAACTTCTGAATCAAAAATACTCAATAGAAGTCTTTGAGCTGTAACATACTAGAAGGCAATCTGTTATGAGTCTTCAGTCCAGCAAAGGAACGTGACCTGAATTTCTGCCTCTGTCAGTGTGGTTCCAGCAACAGTACTGGAATCTTCTCCTTCCTCCTCTCCAACCAGACAAATGACAAGGGCATCAGAAGCTTGGTGTTTTCTTCTGCCTGGAAAAGTAGGGCCCCAACTATCATACAAAACTTGACTAAGTCCAGAACGTCAGGCATCCCAGCGTGTGCTGGGATTATTAGATTATCCCAAAAGTAGAAACCCATTTTGTTGCAGTTCAACCCATGCAGCCAGGAAGCCCAGTCTGCTGAGACAAGGATGTTAAAAGCTTCAAATGAAATATATCCCTGCTTCATGCATAAAAGGACAACTAGCAATACTAAAATCTTGTCCCAAATTAGTCTGGGGAAGACTTACTTTGGAGTATAAGCCCTACCCATTCCCAGTGAAGAATCACAGAGACACAGAAAAGCCTAGACTGAAGACATTTCAGGCAATCATCTGGTCCAACCCTTTCCTAAAAGTGAGGCTTTATATTAGATGATCCAGAGTCATCCAAACAGAGTCTTGAATACTTCCAGCAAAGGAAGTGCCCCTCATCTAGGCACCATACTCCAATGTTTAATTGTTCTCAAAAAGCAGAATCACCTTTCCCAGCTGCTCAGGGGTGACAGCAAAGGCTTGTGAATGTCATACTTGGCTGGTAGAGAGCAGTGCTTAAGCAGCCCCTTCAAGCCTCGAAGCACATAAACACAATCCTTGATACGCATGGGTTTTCTTAGGCATACATTTGTCACATGTGGGGGGAATAGAGCATGGATTTGCTAAGCTCTTACCTTTGCTAGAAGTACATATTATGTTAAATGAAACATTCATATATTTTTAATCAATACAACATAAGTACTAGACGTGGCCTTAGAAGAGCTGACAGGACCAATCACGCTGGAATATATTTGGCTGAGAGGCACTCGCTCATTAGGGCTTCAGCAAGAGGAGGCAGAGTGGCATTACTCAGGGAGATGCACATTTCCAACATTCTGGGCCAGCCTTGCCTTCAATCCAACAAAAAGCTTTTGGCAGGCAGTTAAGAGCTGCCATTTGCAAACAGAGGCACTATTTGGCATCTTACTTAGACCCAAGCTCCTCGTATCACGTAATGACTTAAGAATGCGTGCTTTCATCTCATAAAGATGTTCTTAGTATTCATACTTTCAGAGAAAAAAAACAGGCCCTGAAGAGGCTCAGAAAACAGATATAAATATATGTGTATAAAAAGAGTAAGAATACAGTAATTCTAAAAAACTTTAAGCAATTCTACATGAGAAGTATTCTAGTGTACTCCAGAGATAAATTATAATAAGGTAAACAAATACACTATTTCACTATTGGTCATCTTCTCATAAAGCTCTAGTAGTCCTTCACACTGAAGATCAAATTACACATGTGAAAATATCCACTTGAGCCAAGCACAGCAGTCTTAAAGGCGAATTAGAGTAAGACAATCACAGATGCCTGCACTGATATTTCTAAGTTGACTTCAACTGGTTTGAAGCTTTGCTATAGCATCACTGGCAGTAATGGAATTCTTCAGGAACAGTGGTTTGATTGAAAAAAAAAGTTTTTTGAAAAGATTTACTTACAAATATTTTAGCTCACATACTGGAAAGCACAATAAACAATGAAGATGTCAACAAACATCTCTCTTACAATGCTCTCCACCATTCTTTGAATGCATACACACATAAATAATCCTATGCAACAAGCATTCCTCTCCTGTGTTTGTCAAATTTACAAAGTTCCACAGTTGTACTATATTATTTAAGCAAACTGAGCCACAATAAATAAGCCCTTTGTGCACTGGTGCAATAAGATGCTAAAATTCAGGCTGTCTTTAAGGGTGCTTTACCATATTTTCTTATAGCCATTCTTCACAGCACAGAACTAAAGAGAACACCAGTGCAAAAACTGACCAAATCCAAGCTTAATAAACCTTCTAAATTTACTAAAAAAGGCAGGTTTAAACAATACTAGACTGGAAGTTACATAGAGCTGAAATTTGGAGAGCTCTTGACAGGTTATAGAAACGTGCTGACAGAAAACTCATGACGTTCAACAAAGGCAGGTGCAGGCTCGTGCACCTGGGTTGGAATATCCCCATGCAGCAGAGGTTGGAGACCAACCAGCTAGAAAACAAAGGGCTGTTATGGGTCTTTGTGAAGAAGCTGAACACAATTAATTTATTTATTACTCAATTTTCATTCTAGATCTTGACCTCTACACTACCTTACAACAGGGAAACACAGAAAACAAGACAGGATCTACACCAAGAGACTATTACACACCTTTAAGTTTCCTAGAACAAGCCATGCCCTGAAGGCACGGGTCAGGAAGAGATAGTCCTTCTCTGAAAACCAAGAACTAGCATATCAAAACAAGTTGGTTCACTAATAAGGACTGACATGGTCTTGCAGAAAAGCACAGGCTGACAAAAACAATTATGGAAGCCTCGACATACTTTGCCAACTACAAGTTTCAACAAGCTTCAGCTTCTAGGGTTTCCAAAAAGACCCTGCTCACACACTGAGCTCCTTTGGTCCTCCAGCTGCAGTCTCCAGAAGACTAGGACATTTCCACTGTTTTCAAGAAGCTGAATATTCCCATTCAGAATAAAGACGAAGCTTCAACAAAGCCAGAAAATTACACTGTTTACGCTCATTGTCTATCTGAAAGATGTGCAAACACTGAGCTCTTTGAAGGCCTGAACTTATTCCTATTTCAAAAATATAAGACAGTCCTCTAAAAGAGGCTTGAATAAGAATTTTTTCAAATTACATTTTATTTCAGTATTTATGTTTTCCCCATGTCTCAGGAATATTCTCAAACCAAGATATGACCATACACCATTGTATTCTAAGATTCATCAAGAAGTTTTCTTGACTTAAACCTGTCTTCTTTAAAGCATCCTTTTAAACATCAGTTTTTATATTCTTCCTGCCTGGCAATTGAGAAGACAGATTTTGTCTCAATTTGATTATTGTGTTTGCTTCTGCAACTTTATTAAATTCTTCTGGAACTATTTTTTAGTATTGAAAATTGTAGCCCCTCATCAAAATAGACACACCTAAAATAATTGCCATGCTGCATTAACTACAATCCGGTATTTCTAGTGAAGAAGAAATGCAGAGATTCAAGTGTATGACAGGCAGATTTTATAGAAAATCCATCATTTCTGTAATTTTTTTCCACATTAGACAGTATTATATTATTTAGAAATCATCACAACTGATACACTGGAGATTAAATTTTGAATTCTCTCTCCCTGATTACATGCCATAAATCACCACCGTACTCTACCCATACAGTTTCTTTTTGGAGATAAAAAGTTACTATTCCCAACTCTTCCCCCTGCAAAACAACAAAAATAGGCACACTTTGTCCAATATAACCCTTTGGGCTTAACAAATATTTTGATAAGATTTGTTACAAAACAAACAACAAAACACTAAAACCCAACTCACAATTCCTACGCTCTTTGTTGGATTTCATTACAAAATAGAAGTCGGACAACATTCTAATTCACCACCTCAAGTTAAAAATATGAGTTTGTTTTGCCATCTGTGGAAACTATTTTGCAAGTAGTCAATACCACAAAGATCAATAAACCCAATAATGGATTTCCTTCCTAGCCCTTTGCAAAATAATCCCGTATTAGCATAAAAAGCAGACAGCAGAAGATTGTAGATTAGCTGCAGTTTTCAACATGACTGCATAAATACTTGAAAAACAATAAACAATTTATCTTATTTGTTCAAATGAATCATTTCAATTTGCTCACCAGGAACTATACATGGACAGGTAATCCTTCTGCCTTCTGGGGTACATATAAGTGTGCTTCCTGTAATTTGGTTTAAGCCACAGACGTTTCAAGAACACCCTCCAGCAGCACAATCCTATTCCCTACATTGTCAATAAATGCCTCCTGTAAAAGCGTAGGGAAGGCATGCCATCTTTGAGAAAGGGGGTCCCATTGCATCCGTCTTTACAATTCAGCTGGTCTTTCTAGAAGCTGTTATGCAACACATTTTGTTAAATGTCACACCATGTGCATTCCATGAGATGGAATGTACGTGGTGTCCCTGCAGAAAGCACATCCTCCCACCACAGCTGTAGACTTCAATGTTTCTTTGTATTCCTTGTTTGGAAAAAAAGGACAAAAATATCAAATAGTTTTACAACAGTAACTCTCCATGTACCAAAACAATTGCTTGGTATTTTGCAAAGTTCTGGAAAAGGAAATGTACTCAAGTTCCCCCACTTCAAAGAGCAGCAAGACAAACCAAATGCCATGTCTCCAGGAATGTCCACATCCATAGCTACATATCAGAACATATCAGTGATCCAGCCTGGCTGTCTGGGTATTCTTCTATTCCCACTCCATAAACAGTACACTAAAGCCTAAACTATGTTAAAAGCATACATATATCTGCATTCCAAACTTCACAAGTCGTTCACTGCCTACAAACATTTGTAAAATGCCAATTTTTTAAAAACAAAAGCTTAATGCCCTTCCAATAAAGCTCAAAAAAGGTGTCATTTAGCAAATTGTTAATTTTTCCTATCTCTGTCAAAGGATTTTTGGCATTGTAACTTCATTTCAAAGTTCACATGAAGTCCACAGTAAGCTCTCACAGGTAAAACTATTACCCATTGTTTTTATTTATCTGGAGCTGTATCAGTTCTGCTCATTGAGGTGACAGGCATAAAAAGAAATGTTAGTTAAGGGGTATCTTAGAAAATTAATGTTAAAAAAAAAGTAAAATAAAAATATTTCAGATGGAAAGTGCATAAATCATACTGTTTAAGAACATCTATCAAACCTCAAGAAACATCTAGTCTCCTGGAAGGTTGAACTGTCCAACATGTGCTCTACTTAATTCTCATCTGCCCTGGAGTTCCACTGAACATACCATTTTCTAATGAGCTAAAGTCCAGCAAAGATTCCACTGAAAGGAACAGTGCCACCTCTTGCCCTCCCGAGGCTTCCTCTGCACCATCCCTGGTGCTTGTGCAGCCTTGCAGCAAAGTAAAGGGGAAGTGATTCACCTCAATCAGTCTCCCATGGGATGAGTTTCTCAGCTAGATCAAAACTGGAGCATCAGGCCACTAAACAAATGCGTCAGGACTGGTGAGGAAAGGGTTGCAAAGGCAACATACACTGAAAATGTTGGCGTCCCCTTCACTGACAGCTCACTTTTAGATTAATTTAAGCCCCACAGGATACTTGTTAGCTAGCCAATTTGTGGTGCCCTCATCCACAGCCATCAGGATAGGGCTTCACACCTTTCCCTTCTAATGAAAGTGAAGAAGTTGAATTAATTTGCCTCTAATTCAGCCATGCAGTAATTCAAATCTCACCAAAATCAGCAAGCTTCAGATTAGACATTTAATGACCTAGAGTGGTGAAGGGACATAATTTACCTTTCTTGTTCTTTGTTTCTCAGAAATGCTCAGAAACAGGCGCGTGTTAATTCCTTTGACTCTTCCACTCCCATACAGGGGGTATAATTAGCCCTCTGTCTGGTGGCAACGACTCCTTCAACCTACTAGATAATACCCCACTAAAAGCAAATGCTAGGTAAGGGTATCAAAGAAAATTAATGTTTTGTTTTTTTTTTAAAAAAAAAAAAAAAAAAGTAAAATTACTTCTGATAGGAAGTGTAACAAAACCAGTAACCTAAGAAAGAAGTTCCAAGTTTAAGGAAGTAACAATAAACTTTTCAGGGCACCATTTAAAACTGCTCAGAATACACCAGGCATATGGCTATGATGGGGTGAGGAGAGAGGACTTGAGAAACAGAAGACAAAAGTGCAAAACTACCAAAGGTCAGTTGCTTCTAAAAGTTTGGGTTCTTCTCCCTATACATTTTATAACCTGAAAAAAGTATGCAAACACCTACTGAAGCAAAGAAAAAAATCGAGAAGAGTTTTTTTTAATAATGTAACTTTCAAAATATGTACTGCAGTACCCTTAATGATTTATTCATGGATTTTCTGACTTTAATGACTCTAGTTCTTTGTCTTTCTCTTGGATACTCCTGCTGACAGTATTTTGTTAGCTGTTTAGAATTTGAAAGCTCACAACAGCTATTGTCACAAATGAGATGCAAAACTAGGGTCTTTGTTGAATAGCTTAATTGTATGCAGGCAGAAAACATCTGAGAGGCAGACTGAACACTGAAAAATGGCAAGATATCTGAATCTGTGTTCACTCTTTAAAATCAAAACTTTGATTAATCCCAGAGAGTATCTCAACTAGATAAGAAAACCCCAGGAAATGTTACAACATAGAAGCAACTATCCACTCTGAAATAATAAATACTTGTTCTTCCATCAATCCCAGACAAGTAGGTGGAATCTGCCTAGCAGAAGGAGAAAGCTCTCCTCTCCAGACCCAAATCAACAAGGACAGCATCTGACAGGTAAGTATTAATTTCAGAATCTTTACTGAAAGCATTTAAGAAAGTTCTTTACACAAGTGTGTGACTTTTCTCCTCCTGTACCGAACGACCAGTCACCACCCCAATGTCACCCCATTAACTTAAACTCTCTGTGCCCCACCTGTGAGCCAGCTGTTCACCCATCACATACCGTGCCTGTCCTTCTATGTCCTGGATATCATGTCCACAAGGACACTGTGAGAGACCAGACCAGTATCCAAACCTGTGCTGAAGTCCAAAAAGATTACATCAACTGGCTTTCCTAGGTCAACCAGATGGGTTAACCTGTCATAGAAGAAGGAAATCAGGTTGGATAAGCAGGACTTTCCTCTCATGAAGCTGTGCTGGCTGTGACCAATGACTGCGCTGTCCCCCAAGTGTTTTTCAATACCTCCCAGAATAATCTTCTCCATAACTTTGTCAGGCACTGAAGTGAGACTGACAGCCTATAGTTTCTGTAGTCCTCCTTCTTGAAAATCAGGACAATGTTTGCCAGCTTCCAGTCAGCTGGGACCTCTCTGGATTCCCAAGACCACTCAAAACTCATTGAGAGACGCTTTGCAATGACATCAGTTAACTCTTTGAGGATTCTTGGATGAAGGTTTTTTATTATTATTATTTTTAATGCTGTTCAGCAAGTGTTATGGCAGCAGTTTTTGCAAACACAACTATGCCAGGAAGGGGTTTACAAAAATAGGAATACAGAGATACTAAAGAGAATAACTTTTAGATTAGAGCTTTCAGGATCAGATTATATTGGGAATACCCAAGAACATAAAGGAAGTGAACACCATCAGACCTAATTTTTGCCAAAACTAAAACCACATTTAAATGGTTAAATTGGTATCACAAGAAAGTTTAGCCAAGGAGCATCTATCCATTTTCTAAGGCAGAACTGCAGCTCGTGCTAGATCAGCAGGGAGTACAGGAGTCACGTATAGCAGGACTCCATTTTGGAAAGAATTTAAAAAAGGAAGGCCTTGCCACTTGTGTAACTTCCAAATACACATGGGGAGTGAATTATACACTGAATTATAATTTGACTATTTGATTCTAACTGTAACAAAGTCACGTAAAATATTTAAAGGAGTTAATTCAACATTTAAACAAAACATCACACTGAAGGAAAACATGACTAAACATAACTAGTTTGGAATTACGTTCTTTAAAATATTATTAATCAAAAAATTTCATGGTGAGAAAGAGAAAAGAAACCTGAAGGTAGCAAGATGGGGGGGGGGCGGGGAATCAAACAGAAACAAATAGAGAATAACATGAGGGGAAAGAAACAAGAACCAAACAGATAATGAAAAATATTCTGCCTTATAAATAAATCTTATCCTATACACCACCCACTTCAACTTTATTTTTCCAACAAAGAGATGCATACAAACATATAACAAGCATGAATGAAAACTGCCCAAAGCTTAGTTAAAAACAGTAAAACACTGGTTTAAAGACAATTTCCTTTCTGACCTTTCCGTCCGTTTTTCCCCTCACTGCAAACCTTTACAAAAATCCAGAACTATTTACTGTATTTATTTAACCAGAACTGGTTACTGGCTTTGCCTCAATTTCTACACAGCTTGAAAGCCTAGCTCTTTATTAAAATATCTGCCTCTTTTACAGTGCAATATTTGCTATACAGACAAATTATGTTTCCTTTATCAAAATATCCTGTTTAAAAATGCAGAACTCTGACAGCCAAGTTTTAATATATTCTCTAGCACACCTGAGAAAAAGTTAAACTGCGGGACAGAAGAACTGCATGTCTAGAATATAACAGCATACAAAAATGAATCTGTAGCAAGCCTGGGGTTCATGAGATTGTAACTACATTAATTTTCAAGACATTTAGCTTTCTCTGTAGACTCATTTGAGTGACCTGTTATTTAGCCTTCCTCAGTTTCCATCCATTAAGGTTTTACTTATGAATACTTATCACAACTGTCAGCACACGCAGCTTACTTGAAGGGCTGTTGTTAAAAGTCCACGTAAAAGGAAATCATAAAGACAGATACTGTGGATTTACCTCAGAGAACAAAAAGCTTCAGGAAAAAGTCAAGGCTTGAGATCTAAAGATGACAGAATAAAGCATTTTATTATTTACCATCCAGCAAATCTTCTAAGTATGATAACTGATTATTGTGCAAGTACCATTTAGTTTTTCAAAGTTTTCCTCTATTCCACACATAATTTTTGTCTCCTATCTTTATACACATTTGCTAATACTCACTGTTTATGTGTACTTTGGTCGAAAACCCACCAGGATGGATGATGCACATTCTGGCAAAACACCATACACAAGGAGGACTCACTGGAGGGAAGGGACGTGGGATCTCAAAAGCATAGTTCAAAATTTAGAACCTCGGCTACAAGAAACACGTGAAATTGCCAAACTGCCAACTTTGACTTTCAGTTAAAGATGAGCACTTCGGCAATCATTTTAGGAGAGCAATGGGCACATCCATAGCTACAGGATTAATAGCAAAAAAATGCCATAAAACATCCTACTCCTTGACGTGGTAACATTCTCCTGGGTCTTTCCTTCTATGCAGAGACTCAGCCAATACTGTTCTGACTTACTGACCCTTTTCCCATCCTTGCTGGATTCTCAGCTTTCTCATCCTAAAAAGCTACTCCGTGTTGGCCCCTGAGGTCCAGCACTTCCCAGCACAAATGACACTGCTGTTTACACATTCCTACATTTCTTCTGCGTGGCTGGTGAGTACAGTATCTCCACTACTTTTTCAGCTGATTACAACTCAGATAACTGAATGGAACTTATGAGGCACACATAATGAGAGTTAATTATACTCACATGACGCAACTGAATTTATGGTCACACCAAATCTCAGCTACTGTAACAATTACACAGCCCTAGCAAATCCTCGTGCACAAAGCAACAAGTACACTACAATGACTTTAAAAGAGGTAAGACAGGACAAACATGCACACCAGTACCACCACAAGGCATATTCATCTAAATCACAGCAAGATGGTTTACCTAAATCCACCACGTAAAATTAAACACCCTTATTTCTACAAAGTCTTAGACTAAATTACCTGAGAAACACTACTCAAGGTAACTATTCTCAACTACCTTGAGTAGTTCAGCTACACAAATTTGATCTTTTTAAGTATTAACAGAAGCCCTGCTCTAGCAAGGCTCAAAATTGTGAAGACATAATCTGTTCTCTAATTTCATGACTCAGCTTAAGAAATAAAGGCCTAAACAAATGCCTCAAAAGGGATGACAAGTTTGAACAGTAACTGCTAAAGAAATTTCATTTTCTAAAAAGGCACTCTTTCTGGGTCACCAGCTGAATCATCACCAAATAACCTTTACATTCACTAACCAAGCCAGACATCATCTGTTCTGTTTCAAGATTCCCCCTCACACAATAACCATGAGTCAAACAAGCCAGTAAATGCATCTGCCCACAGCTGTAACAGTGTACATAACTAGCATACAGACAGGAGAGACACCTGATTTTATGACAATTATAATAAATAATGTGGAGATGACGTAGAAAACTAAGTGCTAAGTAATAGGAAAAACAACTTTTATTGGTTTTAGTAACTTCATTATTCTCCTATTTATCAAATATTTGTAGGAAAGACCTTATAAACAAACAAAGGTTTGATATATATGGTGTTATTAATTGTTCTGGGTTTGTTCTACTACTTTATGCAAAGAAATTGCAAGCCATTTATATGAGTAAGGACTACATGCAAAGGTACTTAATTCCAGTCAAACAGGTATTTTCTCCAGGTTGAAGACAAGTGTTCTCCTTTTCTTCCTCCTTTTCAAATCCCTGGAATGTCCCCCCCAGATTTTACAAGTACGATGCCTATGGTGAGGTACAGTATTCTCTACACCAAGCAAGAGAATGGCAGCACATGTCATATTCAGAAGCACTGCAAGCATGCACACGTGCATCATGGCCAAATTAACATTCCCAGGATTTGGTCCTGGCTTCAAACCACAAAGGAGACATGCTCTAGTTATATCCTCCAGTGATATACTGTTTGTTTTGATCACTACTGTACTTTTTCCACACCAAGTAATGCAGTAATCACAGAAGTAAAGTGGGGACTAAAGTTTCCTTGTTTACAGACGAGTATACAGCTGAGTAATCTCCTAACAATTTCTTGGAAAAGTTCATGTCCAAACATTATATACATACAGTCACTCACATTCTGTACACATCCCTCCACTAATTTTCCCTCTCCCGTTATGAACCACAAAAAGCAAAACTTTCTTGGGCAGCACATAAATACATCCTTCACTGTTCTAATGGTTCAAAAACACAGTAAGCATTTATGATTTGAAATATTTCAAACAAGTTTTATTCTAAAAAAATTGTACTGTATAATCAGAAAACTATTACGAATAATATCCAGCCTACACATTATAGTCTATCCAATAATCAATCATCATAGCTGAAGATACTATTTTCCAAAGCCTTTCTGAAGGCACCAGAAGCTATACAGAAGTTGAAAATTACCATTTACATTACATGCATGAACAAAAGCAACTGCTGTCTTTTCTGAATAAGGCTGACTGCAAATATTTTACACTACAACAGGCCCTTTATCATACTATCCAAGAGCTTTGCCTGCTTGACGTAACAGTGATGGAACTTGCCTGGAATCTACTGCTTGATTTGTTGGATAGGTCTCCACTAGATATATTTACTATGCTAGCAGCATCTTTGTAAAACCTTAACTTCCAAAGCGTTGCTTTTATTTTCCACAAATCCAGTATGACTTTTCCCTCACGTGTATGAACACAAGTTCTGCAGTCCCAGGCTGATGCAAATGTTAACTCCTGACATTTCTACACACGCATGTGTGGGAAGAGGGAGGGTATGTTTGTTTTCAAATACAGCAAGCATAACTTGTCATACTTCCCAGACTCTAGATTAGAAGAGAAGGGGTTTTGAACAGTGTTTTATTGGCAGTATGTGTGAGTATCAAGCTGTGTATGTATCTGCAGGCAAGTGCATCTGCTGCATAGGTGTCTCTCTTTGGACTTCTACCAGCTTTCCCTACAGTTTAACACCAATTTATAGGAGAATTTATAGAGGAAAACAACAGAGATTCCATGAGTAACCCATGCCAAGCCCCAATTAAGACTTTCAAAACAGTAATTACTTGGTGTCAATTATGCCAGTACTTCTTGAATGAGCATGCTTTAAGAATCCAAGCAGGGCTAGCCAGACTGCAAACACTTTATTAGCCTTTATTCATTAAACAGAATCTCTCTAAAAGCACATATAAACCCAAACCTCCAGCAGCTGTCTGCATTTTCCATTATCACCCTTAACACCGTGTAAACAATAGACCTTCAGTTTGGAACTAGTTATTTTTGCATTTCTATACAAAAACATGCTAGAAAGGTTTAAAAATAGGCATACGTTGAAAGTTCTTAATTGCCATTCTAGTGTCAATAAACCCTTTCTAATGACTTAAAAACTGTTCCTTGAGAGTAAACAATAGGAGTTACCATCACATGCACCTTTTCATTGCAAAAAGATTCCAATTCTGTAACAGCCTCGAAGTTGTTAGAAGACACAGAAGTGCGACAGAACCAAGCTGGGGTTTTTTTTTTTAAATATGATGTTAAGGTTATCCTTTCTGTCAGCATGTATTTAATATGCCACTTTCTCTTTAAAAGCACATGCATTACAAGGGAGCTTTCACAAGCTTTTCTTTTTTAAAGGCAATAAAGTAGATTTTCTTTTAAAGAAGAAAAAAAAAATAAAACCAAACCAAGCAATGGAATAATCCATTATTGGCAAGCAAGCCACAGAAACAGGCATATAATATACAAAAGCACAAAAATTTCAGGAAAAATACACAGCACAATAAAAAAAAATTCCCCACAGAAAACTACATCAGCAGAATTCATGATTTTTCATAATGAGCCATGCCAAATATAACTGTGCATTATTAAAAATAAGCATCCACAATATTGAACTGATGTATAGAAATTACTGGTGCCAACATACCCCTCCATGTGAAGTAGTCAGAAGGCTTCAGATACCCTTTAAATAATCATGCAGAGATGCTGGATCCAAGTGACAAAAGCACAGCTTTCTGTTTTCCTGATGCAAAGCACACCACCTTTTAAGAGGCACAATTTCAGTAAGAATATATTTTATGAACTGGAGAAAAAAAATGCCAAGTGACTGAACTAAATAAAGCTATTTCTTTAACTCCATCTTTTACGGACAGAAATCAGATATTTTTTAATTTAATAATGCACAGATTAGTTATTAAACAAAGAAGCTATTTTTTTATTCTAAATGCTAATTTGGTGGCACAAAAGTCACATTAAAAAAATCCAGCCAATTTTTGCTGCAGAGAGAATTTTTGTGTCAACTTCTCAAATTCTCAATGCTGTTTTTCTAATATTTGCTCATGTCTTCATCCCAAATATGGCCCACCAACCTGAGAGCATCAGCAATGCTTCCCAAGGCTTAAACTGCCACAACTTAAAAAACAAACAAACAAAATCCTACCACAACTATGTTTCTGTTCTGTGAGATCGGGAAGCCCCTGAGGATCAGTTGAGCTGGCACAACAAACCAAACCTGCCAGAACAATTCATCTGGCTTATAAGCTCTTCCTTGCAGCCATATTTCCTGAGGAACGCTCAAAAATAGAGATGTTTCAAGTTGGATAAGCTCTTCTGGCATTTCGCTCCTGCAACTCTCTTTTGAGCAAAGAGCCCCCTTACCACAAGATAGGTTTGGGAATCAGGATAAACAAGTGAATGTACCCTCTCACCTCAGAGGAGCACACGCCGCAGATGCCTCCGTGTTGGTAAGAGGCTACGCACGGACAGGCAACAGGCACACGCATGTCCCAGGCACACGATGAAGCAATCCCGTTCAGACAGACACTCTCATGCACCAGTAGGAAGCAACGGGCCCAGGTCTTCTAGGGCTTACTGAAAAAAGCAGTGGCTCATCCCACTACAAAGAGCGGGCATCACTGAATTAAGTGGCAAGTGAAACTTTTTTTTTTCCTTCCATTTACAATATTACTGTTCTCCAGGGATAAAATGCAAACGCTGAAAAATGTTAGCATGATGGTATCTTGCATTGCTTAAAAGTATTATATGTTGCTATATTTCTAGTATATTTCCTCTACTTGTATTAGTATTGCAATACATATAAACAGAAGGATACATTGTTCTTATGATCACAATCTCCCACACCAACATTATTTTAAGTTGCTGGTTGGTCCTAAAACGAAAAACAGTTGCAGCATTGTTATTTACTTCAATGTCCAACTTAACTCCTGGTAATCAATTCTAGGCAGGCCATTGAAATAAACTTCACTAGACACAAAATTCCAAATGCACTGCAATTCTACTTTGAACTCTCAGGCTTTCTGCAATTACAAAAATCATTCAACAATTCCACGTCAAAGGTCTAAAACTAAAAACATAAATCTAAAACAAAGATCTAAAACTGCTCATAGTTATGAAAGTAAGAGGCTTCGAAAAAACATGCATCAATTCTATTTTTCAAGACACATTCATCCAAAGTGAGACATTTAAAATTAGATTCCTTAATAGTTGCAGAGTTGGCACCAAAAATGCCCTCTTGTGGCACAGCAGAACCCTGCAGAGCCTGCCCTCGGGTCTTCCAAATTAAATTTTAGAACAAGAATGTATGACTCAGGGCTTGTTTTGAAACTAAAATGAGATAAGGAAAGCACATAATAAGGCAAACAAAAACTGCAGATATCATTCAGAGTTTGAATGAATGAATGCTTGAAACCAGTTTCTCTATGTGATTCTTTTTCTTTTTTTGAGTGTTAGTATCTAAGTAGTGAGAACATCTGGCCCTCCTATAAATCTAAGCATAATCCAATTCCCGGAGAAAGCTCCTCTGGTAACAGAGCACTGTCACTTTGGCAGATTCCTGAAAGGGGAGGCTTCATGCTGCTTGAAAGCTTTTTATTAAAGACTATGTGTTTTAAAAAAAAAAAAAAAAAATTGACATCTCCAACAACTGGCAACAACTTGCAAGGTTGTCTCACTCTCATCCCCACAGGCTACTAATTCTTGGAGGTAACACTGACCCTGAGAGGAACAATCAGCACACAACTACAATCAACAGATTTTTCTCCCATGGAGCAAAGCTAGCACACTACAATTTTTTCTGTTAATGGAAATGTGGCTGTGACAGCTTCAATTCCCTTATTTGAAAGCAGCAGCTTTCACACAGGTTTTATTCTTGCTGCTTCTTAGCTCTCAGCCTGCCAAAACGACATTAAAGTAGCAGTTCATTTGCAAGCAAACCAAAAAAACACTAAGGAAGCCTTTAAACTGAAGTCAAACCTCCACAAGCACTGACATCCTGATGCCTATCAAGGAGGGAGGGCATCTCCCATCTCCCTGTCTACAATGCAGCACAGTTAAGAGCACATTCCTTAACACATCACTCTCCTGGTTGCCTCTGCCCAACCCATGGCAATTTTGGAAGCCTGCCAGATTATTCCTGAGGACAATCCCTAACAGCTTGGCTTCTTCATCCTGCTCTTTTGCAAACAGTCTGCTGCGAAAGGCATAATTCTGGTTTTCCAAAACACGGCTCAAATAGGAAGCACTTGTTTGTAAGCACAGGAACACCATATTCCAGCTGCCAGTTCATCTGCAGCAGCCCAGACCAAGGTCATGTTCACTAAGGAGAGCTCATTCCAAGTGCTCTGACGGAGCTGGCAGCAGCATCCACACACAGCACTGAGCAGCAGGAGAGAACAGGCAAGGTTGAAAGTGGTAAGTCTGAGAGAAAAGCAAAGCACATTTTGGTCAATGAGGAAAATATTCAACCAATATTTTCACCTCAGTGAAATAATTAAAAAACAAGAATAAAAAACCACACAGCACTTTCACAATCTACTATAAACCCTCAATCAAGCACAAAATTTCAGCAGAAATATGAAGACAACCTTAGAACATAAAAATACATTTTAACTATTGAGTATCTGACTTCTTTTCAGATATAAGCCATCCATGTTCGGTTTATACAAAGGCATTTTCAGAGTATTCAATTGAAGTTTCAACAAAAACTGTTTATACCCATTTCAACACTTGTTATAAAAACAATGTCTTTTAAATTAAAGTTACTATTTAATCCTCAGTGAAATCACTATGTCATTTTATCTGTAAGAGCACAGGTGTAAACTTATAGAGAAAAAGAAATCCTTTTTGACAACAGTCACTGAGCTTTTTCTCAAAACCTGGTTTGTATTAAGCTGAGATGCAAGTGTTCCCATGAAGATTCAGATCCATAGACCATGTTTGCAGTGGTCTGGGCCCCCAGATGACAGAACCCCTCATGCAATGGTCATGGAAACACACACATCAGCGACACTGAACATAAGAGTGGATTCCTCCAGACAAAGGAATAGCCATGCTGCAAAGCTACCCAGGCAGTTCAGAAACCTCACAGGATTATGGTGAGAGAGTTTACCAACAAAAATGACAACTTGGGAAAGCAGTAGGAACTGAGATATTTCTGATCATTTTGCTCACTCAGCGTTTCCAGTAAAGATTCTCAGAGAAGACAATCAGGAGTCACTAAACTGCATTCTTCCAGGTGTAACAGTCCAACAGCCCTCCTCTTTTTAAGTACAACCTAATTTTTTTCCACCTTTTGAAAACAACAGATCAATATTTTCTTCCAGAGTTATCCTAGCTTGGGTGTATTTTCTACACCCTGGTCTTGCTACCTAAAAGTTGACTACCAGCCACTCAGAAAAACCAAGCCAAAGGAAGATCTACAGACCAGCTATCTCGTCAAAATCCCACCCTACTAAGAGCTGCAGTCTTTCATGCAGTGCTTGCAGAACACAAGAAATAGATCTATGTGTGTACACATCCATATAAGAGGAGTGAGGTGGGTTGGGGAAGGACAGTAAAAGAAATCACAGTGTTCTTATTACCTTAGAATAGTTCTTAAGCCACATCTTAGACTGGAAGAGGTAAGTCTCCAAGCAGCGGTAGGTAGCCTAGTTGAGGCTTCCTCTTCAACCAGCCTTCCTCAGGCACATCATAACAACTCTCTCCATAACTTAGCCCTGATCACTAACCTGAGTACTGTCCTGGGATCTCTGCAGCTCTCTTAGTCTGTCTTGTGATCTTGAAAGGAAATTCTCAGTCTCTGTACCCACCCATCTTGACTCAGCAGGTCTCCTCTCCAGAGCACCAGCCTACCCATTCAGGCAGAGAACACAATTTCCTAATCCCAGCAGGAAATAACTCCTCGTAATCCTTGAGCAGTTGAATGCTAAGAAGGCCAGTCACTTACAACTTCACTTAGTGTATGCATATTTAAACAAATGGTATCGATTACACAGGTCACAAGTATCTGCTTCTCTTGCAACCAGGAGCACTTTCCCCATCAGTTACAGTACCTACAGTACCAATTGTGTAGAGGGCAGGCATTCAGCTGATAATTGTAGGTCCTTCAGCTGTTTGCAGCTACTCTGAGCAGTTAAGACAACCTATTTTACAGGATATCCTTACATGAGTCAACTTTAAAAAAGCCCCTGTGACATTTAAGGTAAGATTCTTTAGCAGGTAATCTAAGAAACCTACCAAAAAAAAATCCACATTATTATTAAGCACATACTAAGCAGTAGCCCATTTGAGTGGGTGGGTCTGCCTTTCTTCCAACCACTCAAACCACTGCTCTCCAAAACAGAACATCTCTAAAAACTGTTATTCTTACAGTCTTTTTAAAGTTTATTTCCAGAGATGTAATACCTAAACAGAAACTTACTTTTCATGCCCTGCAGAAACTGTTTTCAACTCTGGAAGGAGTGGGGAGGGGCATATCAACTTAAGAGCTAGAAAACTTTGAAGGACATTCCTCTCTTATTTCAGGTTAAGTATGAACTCCTTCCTCTAACTGTTAGACGTCTTGACATGAAAGTAGCCCTCCTCATGATTACCCACTTTAAAAATTAAAAGAATTAAAGACTGCACTATAAGAGCTACCATAGTCTATTTGAAAATGGAGTTGGTGAAAAGAGTCTTTCTGCAATCAATGGTAAAGGTCCACGCTTTGAAAAATAAGGAAATTAACAAAAACCATGTCTAAGCTAAAAGTTTTACTGCAAATCTTTGACTGACCTTTTAACAGCTCAAACGGCATAAATTCCATTAAAGACTTCTGACAGAATTGCTCCTACTATTTTTCCAAAGCTTTTGAAAGAGATACAACTTTTTTCTCCTAGCATCAAGAAAAATAACTAATACAGAAATATTTCCTCAAAGCAATTTATCTCAATAAGTAGAATATTTATCATGTTGTTTTATGAAGATGGCAAGTGTTCAAGTCTCAGAAGATTTACTTATCCAGCATGAGATACAAAAAAGCTTCCACTAGACAGTCTTTGACCTTCTTGACCTTCAATACTTTTAGCAGGGGAAGGAGGGAAGCTGTTAGCTACATCATTATAAATGCGCTTTAACATAAATGCATTTGGACACAAACTGATTAGATAGAGGGAACGACCTCACTGGCAAAGTCTTCCAAGATTAGAGCTGTATAACTTTCTTAAAAAATGGAAGCTACTGTAAAAGCAATTGGTATCTTAGATGTAATGACATGAAGAAGAAGATTCCCATAATGTTTTTCTTTTACATATAGCATTTAAAATGCCAGGGGGTTGTATTTGTTTTTTTGCTAATAACAGATGAAGCGTAAAGGCTTGCTTTTAATACCGTGGTGCAAGACCATTTCAGGAGCTTTTCAAAATGCATGCATACATCATTATTTCAACACAACACCACACAAACCTTCCCTATCATACTGGAAACTCTACCTTTTAACATCATTCCTGTTAATTGAATTTGCCCATAACATATGGTGATAAAGTAATTCACGTACCTCTAAACTTCCTTCAAAAGTTTGTTTAATGCTTTAGTTTCTGGGCAGGCACAGAGAAGATATTTCCTTCTGCTATTCAGCTCATTCAGTTAACAGCTAGGTCAGAAGTGAAGAAAACCTACCTGGAATGCACTTAAACCACTTTTTGTTTTTTTGCAATTTATAACCTGCTAGGAACGGGAGAACAAATTTACATGGGTCTAGATTAAAACCAGCTTGAAAACAGAAAAGGAAATCAAGATTTACTTCTTTAAATTATCTGAAGCATGCAAAAAAACCAAAAAAAAAAGTACTGTAACACTTTTAAAAATCCATTTTTATTACAAACTAGTAGGAGACATTTCATTTTAGCCCACTTCAGAAGTGAAATCCAAGTGGTACCCATGTATTATCTGTCATAATTTAAGTTGTTTCGTGACCTCTACTCCAGATTACCAAACATTAATTTCTGTAAACATTGGTAGAGCATGAAATATCACTGAAAGATTTCATATATCAAATTCAGAACAGTCCAAAACATAACAAAAAAGGCTACAAGTAAGCAAAAGTACTTAAATGGTTAGGCAGGGTATAGTTCATAAACAGAAGTAACTTTGTTCATGAGAACAGCAGTTCAGCTACTGCCAACTTCTGACACACTACTTCCCCACAAGAAGTAATTTCTCTGACTGTTAGAGAAAAACTGTTTTATCCACCTCACAAAAGCTTCCCGAAAGTTAAGTTTTCTTACAATAATCCATTCCTACATGGCAGGTTCAGATGTTCACTAAACTTCTCAACTAGAGCTCAACCTAAAGAAAGCCACAGTGCAACTGAGAAAGAGGCACATTGCTTTCAAATCAGTGGGGCACTGGGGCTTTCCTAACGCTGCTACTTCACTAATTCCTCATGTGGGCATTCCTCACAGACCACTGCACTCAGAATTCACACCTTCATATTCCTATTCACCTCCCTGGTATGGAAGTCTTAACACTGCAATTTAACATTTCCCCTACAAATTTCACTAGCCAAACTAAATGGAATGTCTATTTAATTGGCATGGAAGAGCTACTGAGCTAAAACGATCATAAAAATGAGTAACAGTAGAATTTTTAATATATTTGCGGAGGTCAACAATCTCGCATTCTGTACTAGTGCAGAACCAAGAAACCCTGTGACAGAATACGTACGAACTTTGTTAAATCAATCAAACATATAATAATGCTCAATTTATTTTATATTTTCACCTACATGATTTACAGACTTCGAAATTCACCAAGAACAGCGTTTTCAGAACATTTCTCACATTCAGTTTCGCCAAAAACTGTTCTACAGACCCAATAACAGGTAAAAAACGTGTTCATTATCATTAATGGAATTCCTGAAAAATCAGATGAAAGGAAAGAAGTCTATCATTAGCACTTTGGGAAAAACAAAATTGTTAATGCCAAACGTTACTTTTAAACTGACTCCATCTGCATTAGATAATTTGAAATTATCAAAGTTTATTCATCAAATTCACAGAATTTCTCACCATGCTTCTAATCATAGAGATCTTAAAAATTCACCAGAAACACAATCTAAATTTTTCTTTCTAAAGGAAAGAGAAATATTATTCACTAGCAGCCCATTACATATAATACATTTTTTTTTATACTCCCACTCCCCACGAACAAAAAGTAATAGGTCTATTTACAATGTACGTCATCCTAAATTATAGAAACCACTCAGGAAATAGCTGTATGACAGCCTAAACATAAATTTACAAGCCTTTTCATTTCCCTACACCAACAAGGCTCTGTTCTGTCATCAATAATTCAGATATTCTTTTTTTGGCCTTGCCGTTCACATTACTTAAAAACGCAATTTACAGCTACTTCTTTTTAAGATTTCAGGCAACACTTAATCTGACTTCCAAAAACCACAGTTTACTTGAGCTTCTGCTCTCTGCCGGCCACAGTGACACAGGAACAGCACACTGTTAATCAGAGTCACCCCTCAAATTGCTAGCTTTACTTCCTCTCTTGGAGCTCTCATGGAAGATGAGCTGTAAAAAGACTGGACTCCTGCAGCTCCCCTCTCTCTGACTGCTGCTTTTGTGGTGAGGGAAAAGTCACACCATCCATATGAAACTTCAATTTGCCTCCTTGATTTCTGTCTTTAGCCTATCTTATTTATCAACACCATTTAATAGTTTATCTGCAAGTAGTTTAAACCAATGTTTTCCAAACCTCACACATCACTAAATTTTACATCCTGTTCCCTGCCCACTCAAGACTTTACTCTCCCCAGAGATGACTGATACTTGAAAAGCTCCATCATGTCCTTCTTGAGCCTTGCCTGCTTGTCTTTTTTGTGCAGCTCATCACTCAGATAACCCCAGGCTACCAGAACCACAGGTTTGATCTATGAAAGGACAAGCATTTCAGGCACCACAGCCAACTACTACATCAATGGAAAAAACAAAAACCTCTGATCTTCCTTATAAGCAATGCAGCAAAACATGCAGAATAAGGACACATATTTGGGGGAGGGAGCCCAGACACTGTATTTGAAACAGTCCGTAGTATCCAACATAAACATAAACACTGCTTCTGGCCTTTTCAGGTCCACACTCCTGACAGTTGAAAATGCTTCACCTCTTCTCTAACTTCTGAACATCAGACACATTGAAAACTCCACACCAAAAGGCTTTGAACTCACTATTTATCTATATTTCCAAAATTACTCCACAACTTTCCTTCTCTTTTGTTAACTTTGGTTCTTTTGCGTATGCAAACTCAGTTTAAACCGTGTTTTCACAAACTTCCAATACCTGAGATATGCTTTTAACTATTATTAGAGCTAGGACCGTGACAGCAGATTCTGCCTGCCCAGCATGTGCAACCAGCTACCCACGGACAAGGTGCTGGGCACAGCACACCCTCCCCTTGGCCCCCACTGCCAGCTGGGGTACAGGGAGATCCCTGGAAACCACAGGCTCAGGAGCTGCAGCTGCTGCCCAGCTGCCATCTGACTGCACAGCCATCCCAAGGGACAGTCACAGCTGAGATCACACCTTCCATATTGAAAGAAGGGCAATGAAGGTGGTGAAGCATCTGCAGCACAAATCTCATGAGGAACAGTGGAGGGAGCCAGGGGTATTCAGCCTGGAGGCTCAGGGGAGACTGCTGCTCTCTTCAACCACCTGAAAGGAGGGTGGAGCCAGGTGGGGACTGGCATCTTGTCTCAGAAACAAGCAACAGGACAAGAGGAAATGGCCTCAACCTACGCCAGGGGAGATTTCGATTGGATATTAGAAAAAATTACTTCACCAAAAGGTTGTCAAACATTGGAACAGACTGCCCAGGGAAGTGGTTAAGTCACCTTCCCTGGAGGTATTTACTTTAATTGGCACTTAGGCACATGGTTTAAGGGTGGACTTGGCAGTGCTGGGTTAACAGTTGGACTTGGTGATCTTAAGGCTCCTTTCCAATCTAAAGGATTCCCTACTGCAGTCAGTATATAGGAGTGGATGTTGCCTTGCAGCACAGAAAACACCAAGTGGAAGGGTTATTTAAATCTCATACAAAATTTGAAGATATTTCTCCTGAAATTCTCTGGATCACCTGGCAAAACCAGCAATACTGTTGCGGCAATTCAAATTGCTCGGTAAAGAAGAGGGAAATTTAAATCTCTAAGCAAGGACAACTCCACATCAATATGGCAGCTCCTGCACAGCAAATACTGAGTAATAATGCCTTGTGTTTAACCTTGACACTGGACATTCCGGGTTAGTAATGTTACCCCCCATTTATGTTTCTACCTGCAGTGGTTTTTAAGCCTTCAACTGCAATAAAACTTCATAAGCAAAGCTTGAATTTCATGGCCAACAATCACATACTGAACGCTCAGCAATGGCAGCCCACACATGGAAACATACTGAAAGTCAAAAGCAAATGTTATTTTACACCTTTGTCAAAGGACTGTCCTAGATCTCAGTGATTCAATTTCCCTTCCATCATTCTGTTTTCAGTATTTCCTTAGACAATTCAATATTCTCCAAAGGTATAGAAATGCAAGCTTTCCAGTCAAGAAAGCCTCTTTATCCAGAGATTTATCTGTCCACCTGCTCAAGCATGTTAACAGTAAGGAGAGAAAAAACAGCCAGTGACACCAAAAAGCATCTCTTACGCTGATCACCTCACTCAAGTAAAGATTTATCATTTCACATTTCAACTGAAAGGACTTAATACCCTGTTAAATGATTATATAAAAGCCCAACTGGATATCTGTAATCTGATCATTAAAAGAATTTCATATGATTTACCAGGAGACAAGGAAAAATATGCCATTGATTTTTTTTTAAATATTAATGAGCTCAAACTTCAACTTACATAGCTAACTGGAAAAGCAAAAGCAAAGATTTAAAATTGAAAACTGGAAGTAATAACACGCATATGCTGAAGGAATAAATCTTATCACTAGTTGAATTAGTTTTAGGCATTCAAGTCTAAAAAAGCAAAGCACAAAAGTAGCATTTAAAAAACAGCATCAATCTATTATTTCAAAAGAAGGAATTAAAAACATTTGCTCCAGCCACTTGACAATATAATTGACTTAATTGGAAAGCAAGCAACAACTCCACATTAAGAAAAAAAATTGCACATTCACAAATTCTTCTCCTTAAATAAAAATAATAAAAAATAGGGCTGATATTCTGACACAATAACAATCAATATCAAGTGCTTGACAACTGTAATCTACGGAAAATGGTTTTTAACATTTTACAGCTAAGTTTTATTAATTTAAATTAGTCCAGGCAATTCAACATGGTTTTGAACCACCATGTCCTCTGTAGAAAACTGTCTACATCTAGATTTTATCAGTCTTATCTTACCATGCAAACAGCTAATGTTATAACTTCTGATATTCAGCAAAAGGTAAGGAAAATATTACTAAAGCTGCTTTACCAACCAGTGAAAATCATGTATAGTGAACTACATCCATTAGCAGACTTCTGTCTGCAGATGTGTTTAAACATTTTGCTGAAACAGACCTAACAGATTTATTATTCCAGGTGTTAGAATAAGCCCCAATGCTTTTCCTTTGATTCAAAGTAGGCATTGAACTCAAGCACTAAGAGATTAACCTGCAGAGCACACATTTAAAACATCTAAAAATTGGCTTAAAAAGACACTCATTAAAAAAAAATTACTTTAGCTTTTGGCCTCTGAATTATGCTGCTTGATAAACAAACAGTACCTCTGTCTTTTCATTGCTCTCCTTTATATTAATATCAATATCTTAAGTTAATCAAAACAAGTCTTTCTTCTGCCTGGAAAAGGGACAAAGAAGTAACTGCAAAAAGCAAGGAACAGAAAAAACATGAAAGTTTAGTGAAAGTTGCTGTTAAGGCATTTTGCTACTTTGAAGATGACTGTGAAACCATGACATTTTGAAACAAATATGCAGCTTGCAAAAGGCAGTAACTCTACACTTTTACAGATGAAATAAACCAGAAAATTAGAAGCAGCTTTCCAGCTTAGTCATATTTTACAATCTGAGTCTACACAAAGCTCCTGGAAAAAATCACCTGCATGTTCCAAAATCAATGTGCATTTTCAAACTGCTTGGTAAGTCTGCTCTTAGACCAGGATATTTAGTCTGTAGGAAGTAAATAAAAATATAATAAAAGTCCTCCCTTGACAAAGAACTGTAAATAAAATCCAGTATTACTCAAATGTTTTGTTTCAGCTGTATATCCAAATATCATTTTAAGAGTTTTGGTTGCCCTTTTTTTATTAAACTGAGGATAAAACCTTTAACGATACAGATAAGCAATAAGGGAAAACGGGTTTAAGCACAAAACTTCAGGCAGAAAAGCACATACCTACTACGTGTTGGTAACAAGCTTTTGTACCTGTCCAGACAAGTCAGTGACATTCTTGCCAAGTACTACATGGCAGACAATCAAAAAGAAAAGGGCTGGGCACTTAACCAGATTCTTCTTGGATTTTAACATCTTTAATTACAAATCTGTTTTTAAATTAAAAGTTCTGCTTCTAAGGACAATATCTCAGAGCAGACCTTGTAAAACTGCCTAATAATGCCGTAGAAAAGGACAATTAAACTATAAATAAAATGCCCCATCTTTTACTGTTATCCAACACAACGTCATAAAGAAAAAAGTTTAAAAAGCACATCTAGGAGGCAAAGACAAAACAAATTACATTTAGCAGTAAATTAGAGTGTACAGTCATATTGGGTAGAATCAGATGCGATATTAAATAAATGTGGCACCACATTATTCAAGCTGGTGTTTGCAGGGATGTAGCACTACCATACTGAAGCAGTACACTTAATCTGTACCAATGAAATGTAAATATTTGAGATGATGGCAAACTTTGATCAGTAGTGAGGTGAAAACTCATTTTAGTATAATCCATCTGCAGCAAGTGAAATGATGAGAAAATGCAGTGTATATTCACCAGAAGACAGGTAATCCTTTTAACTAGGTCCAGTTGCTAGAGTTTACTACAGATAGATTGAAGAAGCAACCTTTTCCAACAAAACATGCAGTACTAATAACAAGACCCTGCTGGCCCGAATACTTGAGAGTCTCTTTTCTGGTAGATAATGGGTAACAAATAAAATTAAAAGTGTTGAATAAATTATCTATTTTCTCATCTAATGTGGCAGACATATTGCACACTTGTAAAAGCAGTCTGAAATGTAACACAAGATTATGAAAACTATTTTTAAGACTCTAGCAATACCCACCCAGTAAAACCGTATTTATTTTTAATCCTTACATTTTAGACTGTTTCAGAAACACTGAAACACTCCCCGCCATACACACCTTCCTAAAACATGCATGTGTTCACCTACACAGATTCAATGAATGCAGAAGCGCTGCTTCAGGAAAGAGGCTGACTGAATGAAGTTTTTCTGACACATCAACATTCAAAAATCTAGAATTTGTACTGAACAAAACATGGATGCTGGCAGCTTTGGAGGAGTAGTTCACACCCTTGTTTCTAAGCTATAATACAAGGAAACCATATAACCCTAACCAGAACAAAACAATGTTCCTCTGTTTCCCACACAACTTAGATTTTCAGAAGTGTTCAGCACCCAAAAAAGCATCTCATATTCATGGGAACCACTCCACCAAGTGTATGTTATCCTTGCTGGCCTCCTCAGGTAGTCAAAACTCAGTTTTTCAATATGTGTGTACCTTGGAATAAAGTCAAACATGGACGGACAAAACAAGCTAAGTACTTTTTGGTGCAGCCTTGCTTTAAAAACAAACAAAAACCAGCACCTCCCCTGATACACTCCTCCCTCCCCCAAGGAACACACACAATATTCCCCTTCATTCATAAGCACTGCTGAATCAAAGCACACATGGCATTTTCCCTACACACAGTTCCAAGCTTGCCCTTCCAGAGGGCACTGTGAAATTCAGGCAGCATAAAAGCACCCTTTTCCTGCTTTCTGGGAGCTGAACTACAAAGTACTTCTTTTGCTGTCTGCAATTGTCAGCTATCCCTGGCCAAGCAAAAATCTATCAGTGTTTACTTCACTCATTAATGAGTGATCCCTCATTTTAACTGTCATCCAAGAATGACACTTAATTGTTTCCCCAACTGGAATGAAACAGGCCTACTGTATCTAACTAACCAGCAGATCCAATATTCCCAGCTCAGTTCTGTTCACAAACCAGAAGAAATTAAACAGGGTGCCTGACCAAGGGCAGAACTGGAGAAAAAGGACAAGAAGAGAGACACAGAGAAACTCGTACAAGCTGTAATATTTACTTTTACTGTAAACCGTTCTGTTTTCCCATTGCCCAAATGGAAGACCTTCTTCCAAGAAAATCATTAAGAAGAACCAACAGGTTTTCGCCCCCAGCCTGACAGCTTTTCTCCTGCTGCCTAATCCCCTGCCAGAACACCAGTAGAGGCCGCTCAAGACCACGGATCGCTCCTGCAGAAGCGCGGGATGGGACAGCTTCCCGACCCTCGCCTTTCAACACAACAGCCACTTCGAGCATCTTTCTTCCACTGCTCAGTTTCATGCCTGCTTTTCTACCCGGACAAGTTACCTCGCTGAAGTCTAGTCCCCTCAAGGGCAACTCCTGACTGTAGGTTATCACTGGTTACTAGAATTCAGGTTGCTGCACATGGTACTCTCAACATTTATCCAAACTAGACTTTTTACCCATTGCTGTAGAACCAGTCCAGGCTTCTTTCCCTTAAAGTTTCCCCATAACACTCTACAGCACACAAAATCCTTTCATTATGCCAGAGACTATCCTCAAATTTTCTAGAGATGGTGTACATGTATCACTTCTGGTGAAGTTTGCACACAATTCCAGCTACCTAATGTTTATTCCACTTCAGGAGCTTCCCACAAGTCTAACTGGGCATGCACAACAATGCTGAAGTGCTTCATAGGCCAGGTCCTTAAAGGTGGGTTTCATGTCTGTTCATATACATTAATTGAGACCTTTTATCTAAGCACAGGTTCAAGAACACCAAAGGACATCATATATATTGAAGATCTCATTATGAAGAGCATCAAAATTCTTTACAGTACTTAAGTGCTCCAAAATCTTTTACTTCTACAGCAATATCCACGATGGAAACCAGAGTTAGAACAAGAACAATAATTTGTCTTTACAGCAGGTCATGGAACACATACTGTAAAGAGCATTTTAGCCCACCTAAACAGCCACTAAAAAGAAAGAGTTTTCAATACCCTGCCAGGAGTGGGGAACACAGGAATTTCTGCAGGGCAAAAAAAAATGTTGATTAAATTGGTCTTCTCAGATAATCAAAAGGACTGAACTCAATAATCCAGATGGTCTCTTCCCCTTTGAGCTTCTGTGATTAAATAATCATTAACTGGGTATCATCTATAGCCCACACTGGGTGAATCTGAGCTCCGGTATAGTTTTCAGTGACAGTGGCAGTGAATGTGAAGGCTCGACACAAAAGAATCAAAGCCAAAAAGGCAGGTTTCAGTTTAGTGTGCTTTGCTCTTTTACTATTTCCAAACACTTGAAACACATACCACGCATATTTCCTTCACAGAGTACAAGCTAAATAGAATTAAAGAATAACAATTGAAAAACAGTTACTGACTATTGCTATGAATGTGCCAATTTCATCATTTTGTTTCTTGCACATCCATTGTTACCCAAAGAAGAGGCCAAGCTGAACTAAAAACTGACTTCAGAAACAAATGAAGGGTTAACTTCAGGTATTTAAGTGCTGATTTCTACTTTTCTGTTCCTGATTCTATGCTACAATTTGAATGCAACACTACCTTTGAGATGTGCAACACTATAGCAGCAGTACACTTTCTTTAACATACTTAAATTCAAGACAGTTAGATATGTAACACTGGAAGAACAGATCCTTTCACATCAATAGTCATAACAATCTTTGAAACCTACAAAAAGGTAATAAAAAAGCATTCCACACTTTCAAAGCTTTTGAACTTCCCCAAGTCTTCTGGATGACCAGAAAAAGGTATGCAAATGAAAACAAAAACCTGAACTATAATGCATACATGCACTGCTCTACCATCAGTCACTACTTTCCCTGCATGTCCCCACCTCCTTCCCCAAAAAGTCTGCCAACCACACTTAACACTTCACAGCAGCAACCCAACTGCCAGAAACAAACCAGAGCCAGTGCTGTCAAGTCTCCATTCAGTTCCACAGATGTTCAGGAACAGCCTTTCTGTAGTGACTCTCCCATAAAGCAGTTGCCCAACAAACACAAGACATTTCAAAAACATCAGCAAACAAACAAAAGTGAAGGAAAAGTGTGGCACAAGAAGTACTCAGCAGTGAAACTGAGAAAATGCAACTTCCATGATACTTTTAGACAAATAGGCTTTACCAAGACTACTAAATGGATATCCAGGAAAATCAATTTATTATCATTTATTTAATGCTTTATTTAGTGATTTTAGTATAAGAGGCAGCACTGCCCTAATAGGGTTTTTGCCACCATCAAGAAAACCCTAGGAACAACTGGGACAGAGAAAATCATTCATGAAGATATGGATGTGCATAAATGGGAAGAACTGAAATGTAGCTTCCTAATATAAATTACAGTCTTTAAAGCAGTAAAGAAAGACATGCATGTATCAGTCAACTGGAAGCATTCGTATGTGCTGTCAGTGTGGGCATCTTCCCCAAACAGGCAAACAACCCAAAATGCAGAAAACTGAGAAATTTTTAGAGCCAAAAAAGCACTTCTGTTGTTTGAGAGCCTCACAAAAGCTCACTCCAGTGTAGGATTCTGTTCACTCGAATGCGACAAAGATGACTTCATATTGCAAGAGGTGCAGAGAAAACTACAGGATAATCAAAGAGACAGAGAGCCCTTTTTAAAAGGCTGGACAAAGAACCCAGCTTGCTTAGTTGAGCAAAACAAGGCTAAGAGGGAATGTGATTTCAGACAAGCATCTTGAGTAAATAACCAAAAGGAAAATAGTACCCCTTAAACTACAGGATCTGCCTAACTATAGAACTGCAAAAAAAACATTCCAAACCACAGTACATTAATTTGGAAAGCTTCTATCCAGCAGAAGTGGAGTTCTGGAAATTTTCAAACTCCTTTTATGCGGAAAGGGGAGAAAAGCTTACCTGGGTTTGACATTAAGCCTGATCAGGTTATAAACCTTTGTTTTTATTATATGATGTTTCAAGTTTGTTCATAGTATTGAAAGAAGTAATAAAGACATGTAAGAAAATGGACATAGGATTAGTTAAGTCTTTTTTAAGTCAAAGACAGCTCATATCCAATGTTTTATCTAATATTTTCACTACTGCTGTACCAGAAATCAGGTTTGTAAGTGGAGCTAGTCTGCATATGTTTAAATTAAATGTTTGATTGAAATTATTTAAAATAGAAACCATCTTTTAATAAAATAATAATAAAACTATATTTTAATTTCATTAAAGGCATAATGCTTAATATTTAAATAGAAATAAGACTTTTAAGATACATCAAGTAAGTGGCCAGAGTGGACAACTAAAATAGGCTGTACATTAATAGTGGAAATTATCGCAAGAGAGAGAGGTTACTTGGAATATTCCTCCCAACACCCTTCAAGAAATTAGTAGCCAATTAGTAACAACACACTTGTGAAATTTCTGTGGATGACACTAGACTGCACCTATCACCACTACAAAGAAGACTGGGTAGTTTGCCAGGAGAGTTCATGGTTTTTGTGAGCTGGAATGCCAGAAAATGGAATTTAGTAGCACAACATGTGAAATCATGCGTTTAGGGACCAGTAACCTTTTCTGTAAGCTGAGAGCTCATCATGTGGAAGCAACACAGGAGGAATGAACAGAGCAGTGAAGTATGGAAATCATCATCTAAGGATGCTGATATTCTTATGAGTACAAGGAGAGC
This sequence comes from Dendrocincla tyrannina, assembly GCA_035047865.1. NCBI lineage: Eukaryota > Metazoa > Chordata > Aves > Passeriformes > Dendrocolaptidae > Dendrocincla > Dendrocincla tyrannina. Next base: position 13,194,389 of record JAWWMP010000165.1, read on the forward strand.
TCAATATGTTCAGGGAAATAAAAATAAGAAATTCCACTTGGCTCAGGAAGCTTCTGAGCTGAAAATGGAGAGGCTAGAGCAGTTCTGGGGGAACTATCACTGCTGAAGAAGTGAATATTGTATTCAGTTTCAGGTGAATCTTTGTTCTGAAGCAGTACAGTTGAGCAAATTTACATGAAAAAATTGCCGTGCCTCCTCATAAAACTTTGCTTGGCTAAAGATGGTCAAGTTTACCCAAGTGCTCTGTAAAATACATACTCCATTCCCTATTTCATTTCCTGTAGCAACTCCAGCCCAAGCTAAAGAAGGCTATTAGCACAAGTTATGACAATGCACTGCACACAACTCTAATTTAATGGATCAGAAATCAAAAGTTTTGTAACTGCCTGACACACAAGACACAAAATGCTCTTTCAAATAGAGCAACCGGGAAAAGGAATTTAAGTTGTTCTAAAACTGCACTAGTAAGTTTCTGAAAAGGACAGGAAAACAAATAGATGTATTCCTACATCTAGAAGAAGAAAGAAGTTTGTGTTGATGTACCCATGTAAAGAATCTGTTTACACTAAGTTTACAGACTAGACAGTTATTTTATTTTAGAGTTCCATCAGCCACCTAAGTAACCAGAAGAACTTTCACTCCTTTCTTTCAATGGACTAGCCACAGTTAAAGGATGGCAGCTCTAAGTGGTATTCAGCTGTTCTCCAACGCCTTGCTACTACCTCTTGTTCCAGATTTGAGGGCTAAACCAACTGCTGAGTCCAGCACTGTAAAAAATTCTCTGGCTCAGACAAATGGAGTTTGAATGCCTTTTTTCTCCTTTATAGGTGAAAAAAAGACATTTTATGATCGTCTGGAACTTTAACAAAAACCCTACCATGTGAGGCATTTCTGATGCCGTCAGTCAATTAATTCTTCCTTCCAATTCCTCCAGTCAGTTCCTGGCCCAGTATGGTTTGGAAATCTAATCTTTACCAAAAACTTCAAATTTGTCAAAGGTTTTGGGGTAAGCTCTGTAGACATTTCAAAACTAAACAACTGTGACACAGCTGTCAGCAGTTATTGGGGGGCTGTAGTTAATGACCTGGGCTAGCCAGCCCCATCCTGAACTGAACAATAAGATAGTCTGCATGTTTTGCAACCCTTCTCCGTTAGTTCCATTAAATTTGCCAGGCATTCAGATTTCCAAAGGAAAAATGCAAAGGCATCACAAATCTCTAAATCCAGGATATGGCTGATTTTTACTTATTTGATTAAATCTCTACTTTTACATCATTGTTTACATTTGTAAAAGCCTTGAATATGGAATGTTTTAGAGAAGCTCTCTTAAATTATCCTACTTTACTCCAACATGTTTGTATCTCGTGGAAGAAAAGCACCTCAATAAGCAGCATATCTCTGCTTTTAACTGTTCTCTCAAAACAAAAAGCTACAAGAAAGACCCGACGGCCAGCACCAGCCCTGAAAAGCCAAGTTCATCTGTTCAGCCCGGTCTCTGGGAAGAAACACCGAAGGAAGCCCTTCGCTTGCAAAACTTTCTGGGGCTGCGTCCACAGCCACGAGCCCTTTAAAATAACAAAACCACCTTCCAACCACGGCCGGCGCCCAACAATGCAACGCTCCACCTGCCACACACCACACTGCAAATACCGGGAAGGGGGAAGGGAGGGGGGAAGAAACACTAGAGGGGGGAAAAAGAAAAGGGAAAAAAAAAAAAAACCAACACAGGAAAAACTGAAGCGGCGCCTCCGAGGAAACCTGTTGCTGAGCACCGGGAGAGCGCGGCTGCGGGGGGATCGCGCATCCCGCATCCCGCCGCTCCCGGCAGCCGGCTCTGCCCATCGCCCCGCGCTGTGCCGTCCCCCGCGCCCATGAGCGAGGAGCCCGCCGGGCGTGCGGGACCAGAGCGGGGCCGGAGCGGGAGCGGGACCGGAGCGGCTCCGCCGAGCCCCGGGCGGGCCGGGGCCCCAGCGCCCCCCGCACACGGGCTCGGAGCGGGTACTCACTCGATGAAGTAGCTGGCGCCCTCCTCCGAGAAGCCTTCCTCCCATCCGCGGGGCAGGTCTGCGGGGGACGGGGGGAGACACAGAGAAAGAGAGAGAGCGGGAAGGAGGGGTGAGAACTTCGCCCGCGGTGCCCCCGGCCGGGGGAACAGGGGCGAGCAGGGGGCACCCGGGCACCCACCTGAGCGGATCATGTGTCCGGAGTTGACGGGCTCCCCGGTGCGAGGATGCAGCCAAGTGGTGGTGCGGGTCAGGTCGCTGGGAGGGAGAAGCGGAAAACATGCACCTGTTAGTAGCGGCGGGCGGGAGCGGCAGCGGGGCCGCGGTCCCCCCGCAGCCCTCCCGCGGCGCCCCTTACTCGATGAAGAAGACGCGCCCGTCCCTGCAGACGCCGTAGGACCAGTGCTCAGGTAGGCTGTCCCGCCCCACCGCCGCCGCCATGTTCGTGCTCGCCGTGCGCGCCGCCGGCCGGCGCGGGGGTGCGGGCGGCGCTGG
>JAWWMP010000165.1:13204422-13240856 GCA_035047865.1 Dendrocincla tyrannina
AGCTAGACACAAAGAAAGGTGGCAAGAGTCACCAGATAAGGATGAAAGTTAGGCACACCATCTGCAAGACATCACCCGGTTCCAGCCTAAGTACTTTCCAGGACAGAATTCATACATATTAATACAATGCCAGATAAATCTTGAACAGAACGGAAAAGGTGTTGTCACCAATAGATTGTGTTTTAATTTTTTGTAAGTACTGACATTAAATGAAACATCTTTTGTGTTTTTTGCACTGGGCTATTTATGCTGTGGTGAAAGTGATAGCAAACGTTAGAAAAAGTAGGATTTTTAGAGCCTGTTTCCCTTGCAATAAAATGAGAAGTTTCCCTAAATTTCCATGAGCACCAGAAGATAAAAATAGCTGATAAAATAAGAAAGATTAAATATTGGTAAATCTATTGTTGAGGTAACTCCAAATACGGAAAAAGGAATTATTCATTTTCCTGGCCACTGGAAAGAACATAAACAAGTTCAAATTGTATCCACAGTTCCTTTGAGGAAGATATGGAGCATGACATTGTACAAGAATAGTTTTCAGGCTCACTGTGTCACTGTGATCTGACTGATGACTGCACAGAGGCAGCAGCCCAGACAGTGACACTGCTGAGCAAGACAGATGGGAAAATGACATTGAGAAGGCAACACTTGTGCTGCATAACAAATCCAAACTTCTCCTTCCAAAACATGCTGAACTCTCCTAGGAGTAAAAAACCAATAATTATCTTTAGTTAAAACGTTTTCTTCTCCAAACCGCTGTCAGTTTTTAAAAGTATGTTCATGCTGAAAGTACCCTTTGTGGAATCAAGAGGATATCTTCAAAATAATTGTTTTCCTTAAAAATTTCCTTCCTGTTTAAAGACATCCTACAGATTGTCTTTTAGATGCACATATCTGAATATATCTAATTACCTCTCTCACCTGAATATCCAATTGCCCAAAAGAATTATATTCATAGTATCAGGTTAAGCATGTCCTCTGAAATGCATAAAAATGCATGCAAAAGCAAAAATGAATGAATGCATTTCCTAATTACTAAGTCAATTTTCAATTTCCTGTCACACAAGCTTTTATGATTACTATATTTAACACAGTCCTATTGCTTCTTCTCTTCATTTTCTCTCTTTTGTATTTCATAAAGTCTCAGTAATTTACATACCAAGCACCTAGAACTCTCACTAAGATATATCACTAAGATATATTTGGTAATCAAAAATTAAACTAAATAACAAACAGTCACAATTCTGTCATGACACATCTTATCATTATAAACAGGGGTGGCAATAGTTAAATGGCCAATGCACAATGTTGAGGTTACTTGTAGAAGGGAGAAATACAAAAGAGCAATTATGCCAAAGTCACACAATCATTTCCAGAAATTTAACTGCTTTTTATAGTGAACATTTGAGAGTATTTTTCTTATTTTTTGTCAAAGGACACTGTAAGCCTGGCAGCCCTGGGAAACCCTCAGTTCTTCAATATTGATACACCTGTGACTATCAACATTTGGTTTGTTTCAAAGCAGACACTCAAGTCAGATACATGTTTATAAACACAAAGAGGTTACTGTCATTCCAGGGCAATGGACACCCGAGTATGAAGAAGATCCTTTTTTAAGGAACAGGACAAATACAAAGACAGCCATCACTGACCTTTAAGACTATAAGCTTCAAAATTTTAATCAAACTGCTCAATTTTCTGATGTTTTCTCACAAATTACGCATTTTACTTATTTTCCTAACATGAGATACCTCTCTTCTTTATTCCCATGAAAGCTTTTTTCCCCAGCTTTGAGTCCACTATCCCATGACTGGTGTTACCCCTTTTTCCAGCCCCTCTGGCAACTGCCATTACCATATTTGCCCTTTTTTTGCAACTACATACCACACTCAGGGCAAGCAGGATGTCTCATATTCCAAACAATCTTCACTAAGACATTTTTTCTAAAGGCATTGAAGACCTCTGAATTCACTATCCAGGCTCCTCCTGAAGTTTGCTCTTCATTTGCTTTGCAAGACCCAAAACTTCACCCTTAAGTCCCCTTAACAGTAAGGCAAACCAACCTGTTCAACAGGATGTTTTCAAATTTGAATGTGTCAAAGCCTTTGATAAGGCAGATTTTTACTTCATTTTTCCTAAAACACCCATAAATAGCTTGCTGCTACTTTGTAGATCACTTAACACACGTCTAGGCATAATAACAGCAATCCCCGCACAAGACTCCAGACACGATTCAATTTTAGCATCTTCTGCCCTATCTTTCCAGACATCTTTGTTTCTCAGCAGGCTTATAACTCACCAAGGTGTCAGCCCTCTTCCTAAATAAGCTTTTGCCGGGCAGAACAGTCTCTCCCAGGCTGGGTCTCCCAGTTCCTCTTTCATAGACTTTTACAGGAGAATCTGAGATTTTGATTATCTGCTTGGCTCCAGAAGGAGATAACCGAGTGTTAACCATCCTCCTTGATTTTTCTGATAACATGAAGTGCACATACCTCATTGCAGCTTTTCAGGATCCAACTTCCTTCAGATTTCTTCCTGCTTTCTGTTAAATCCTAACAAGTGTGCCTTCTCAAAAATGCCCCACATGTGTTTTTGCCTCTTCCTATGCTGGCCTCAGGTCCTTCCGTGGTTTTCCAGTCTCCTGCTTCACACCTGTATCCCTTCCACTCCTGGCATCAATGATTTGCAGCAGCAATCAGTCAGTTTCCAAAGGCAATGCGATAAACCATCTGTATGTGAGCATGACATAGCCAGTAGCTATAGTAACAGGAAAGCATACTTTAAACAAAAACAACAAAAAAAATCTGAGAGATATCGCCCATCTCTTCCTCCATCCCCAAATATCACATGGCTCCATAAATATCTTTTGGGTTCCTTCACCCAATTACATCTTCCCCTAGCCCAAAACAGAGTGAGAAAGAAATAAATCTTTATTTTGCTTGGTTTTAGGAAGAAAAAAAAAATCACACACAACAAAACTAGAAAGAAAAGATTTTGTCTCTTTCCCAGAAAAAAAAAAAAAATCTGTAAGTTGCAAATCCAGGATAGGCTAAATTGTCCCTATCCCTTAGGTTCTACTTTATTTGCGGATACAGGATTGGCCTTAGGACCCTAGTGGGTTGTGAAATATTTCCACTGTTCCCTTTTTATTGTCTTGTTTTCTCAGTAATCTCCCCTTCGTGCAATGAACCATCAGCATGACCAATGTCTCTCTGTTCCATCTCAGATGTAACAGGACTGAATAGTAGTTATTCTTACTTCTCACAAAGATGGATGGGATGGAGGTGTGCAGCTAATACTTTTGAGTTACAAATTGGTCTTCAGGGCAGCATCGCCCAAAGGCTTCATCCAGGACTGAGACATCATTGCCTGGCTGCACCATCTTCCACCTGCAATGCCCAAATCCTGGGTATGCAGGTGGATTCACAGAGCCTTGGCACCTGGCATAGGAGCCAGCCCTGAGGATGAGAATTCAGAGGAGCATCCCTCCTGTGCTGGACACACACAACCAGCTCCTGTAATGCAGCTCCCACTCAGGTAGCTCAGTGGGTGCAGATCCCCAGGGAGTCCCCGGAGCAGTGTGGGAGGTTTGCAAGGGTTGATCATTTCCCCCCAGCGTGGTGCTGTGCTGTCTACAGAGACCTGTTCAGACCCTTAAGCAGTAAGGCCATGTGTTAACACTTGCAACCCAGCTCACTCTTACACAGAGCTGGAGACCAATTTCTAATAATGCAGAACAGCAGAGGTAACTTTTAAAACATAGATACAAAAAGAATAACCTTTTGCAAGTTCTTGAGAAGAGCTCTTGAATCTGACTGGACCAAGTCAGGGTATCAGAGAAAATATGCTTTTTTTTTTTAGAACATCATATATTCTTCATTCCTCTAGAGCTTGTGTAGGTGGACTTCCACATAAAAGACCAAAATAGACTCAGGGTCTCAGCTTACTTTACTGCTAAAAAGGTCAGCAGGGTGCAAAACATTGCTCAGTGAATTATAGCACTTATACCTGTGTCACACCTTTTCATTCCTGCTTTTTAAAATATGCATGTCAAAAAAGATAAGCAATACATATAGACTCAATCCATACAAAAAAAGTCATTATTTTATGTAAATTAAAAGAAACTAAGTTTTCTTCATTTGCTTCAGCACTACCTTCCAAAAATTATTCTCTCTTTTTTGACACTTCCTTCCTTGAGGGAGTAGAATTATTCCATATATCTTTTAAATACATACAAATTTGTAACTACTCACAATAAAATCCACCTGATATAGATTTCCTTTTCATCAGTGAAGTAAGTAGCCATGCAATTGAGGAGAGAGAATTATGCATTTCAGCAAGGTGTAGCCTGATATTTGTCAAACTGGAATATTATTGTGCCTGATTCAATTTTATACATTGACATCTCTCCATTGTTATTGATTAATGGTTAAAATTCTCTAAGGTTGTTACAAAACACTGTTATAAAGAACTTTTATTATTTAGATACATAATGAATGTGATCTCCTCAAATGATGAATTATATCCCATTTTTTAATTACATAGTCCTCTGAAATCTAATTTAAATAGTAGCTAAGCAGATTAAATTCAAAACCAAGAACAACAGCAAGCTACCTTGCAGAATGATACATTTATGGGGTTTTCTTCTCAGCACTGTATAGTTTTTCACAGACTGTTTTGTAAAGTATCATCTTTCTCAATATCTTACTAGAACACTGTAATCTGGATTTACATATTGATTCATTCAGTTTCAGTGTCAATCCAAACATGAAAATTTGATAAAAACCAACTCTAATTGGTCCTCAGAGACTTAGCAATAATTAGTCCCATACCATCTCAGTGAAGGAGATGTCTTTAACATGCTCTGTTTTTCAAGCATAACAATTGTACATTTCTTTTGGGCACTGTGTACTTCTCAAATCAGTGTTTCACTCACTGAGATGTTGAAGGCTGCCTTAACAACATATCACACAGGGGCTACACTTGATAAAATTGACACTGTATTCTGTCAACAATAATTATGTGGGTGTTTTGCTCATTTCCTGCTATAGCTGTCCCATAGCAACAGCGTAAAAGCAGCACTCATTTTTTAAATACATAAATGACTCCTTCAATGACACATTTCTGGCTCAGGTTTGGCAAAGGCACGGTGAAAACAAAGACTCGTTTGAGAAACTATTACAACTACTTCCATTATATGCAGATCTGCAGGGAATGTGCTAATTCCCAAGTGGAGGGTGCAGCTTTGTCAGTAGTAGTAGCAGTAGTGGCCTCAGGCATTTCCAGAGATTGATAACGAGGCACGATTTGCACTTCAGGCCACCCTCTCCACTTTCTGGCGAATTTCACAAGAAATACCTGAATCAGTGGTCATTATTTCACTTAACCCTGCCTTTGGGGTTGTTGCTGCTGCTAGGACAAATCAGATAAAATCAACTTGGAAGTTCCACTTTTTATCAGAATTGTGCCCATCTGGAGTGCTGAAAAACAGCTGGTGGTATTGATGATTTTGTCATATAAACTCTGGAACATAATTATTTTGGTACATGGGAAATCAGTTTTCCAATTTTCAGTTTTAACTGTTTTGAGAATATTTACTTTTCTAAGATTATTTTGTGGCTTGTGAATCGAGCTGAAAATACACAGGTATTGTAAAGACAGTTCATAAAGCAGTTACAAGAGGAATTGGGATATTGCAGGTGTTGCCCTCAGCTCTCTGAACATCTAAGCTCTGATATAATAAGACCTGATGGCAGGATCAACTGCACCTACAACTCCAGCCATTCAAATATTAGCTTCACTGAGAAAAATAGCAAAAATTATACCACTATGGTTATTTTTTCTTATTATGAGCACCCCACCTAAACTTGTTTCATTTAAGTTGATACTAATGTAATGAGAAACATCTGGAGATTAACAAAGTGAATCAGATTCAGGCTGGATTTTTAGAAAGAACCATTTAATAACCTACCATATGTCCCTGGAATCATCCTTTCTTTTCATTTTAACATTCTAGAGGGATTTTAAGAATAAAGTGTTACACTAACCAAGTATAGGATCCATAAATATATGTAAGATATATGTATTTAAGTTATATTTATAACAGAGTTCAGTGCACAACTGTTTTGTACTAGGGGAGAGAAACAGAATTCAGAGTAAGGCAACATATAACATCAAGCTGTAGATTGGTATGTTAACAAAGTCCAATGTTCCTGGAATGTCGAGAGTGAATCTTACACTAGCCACATATCAATTGTCTTTTGTGTTGTCACGTGGATGTAAAGGAAACCAAGAGTGTTTGCTATCAGCATCTGATTAACCACTGAATTCTAACCATAGTTTTGGAACAAAGAACAATTTCATTTGATGCCAACCATTGTCTGTAGCAGTGAAACAGCACAGTTTCCATTAGAGGAGGATGAATTTTAGTTCTGATAAAATGTAGGGATGAAATGTTAACCTAAGCCAAATGAATATTCATATAGGAAAGTGAAAATAGGTGTCAAGGACTTGGTGCACTTAAGTCCTTGGTTACATGAAAACTGTACACGATTCAACAAAACAACAAGGTTTCTAATGATTACTCTCCCCATATAATTTATTCATCTATTCCAGAGCAGCGGTTTCGGGGCTTAATGAGTATTTGTAAAGCTCTGGCTGAAATGCATTCTCTAAATGCAAAACATTATACTATTTACAAAGAATGAAGTAGTGTAGATTACTGGTTCAAAAAAGCCACTAAAGCTCATCAACATGTGCATTTGAAGAGTGTATTACTTCACCAGCTAGGAAAGCCCCCTGTTAATGTCCTGTACAGTTGAAAGGCTAAGTGTGCTATGCAGAGACAAATGAAAAGTTGAGAAACTTTGTCTCTTCTCTTATTTCACCCCATTTCACCCTAATTTTTCCCATATGGGGCAATCCTGTATCACATCTCAAAGACTTTCTTGGAGAATAAATAAACTATATTAAGTAGTAATAGTGCTTCCTTTGGAAACAGCTTTTCTTTATTTCTAAGAGACTATATTTATCTTACCGACTTGGTCCAAATCCCTTCTCTTTGTCCTATGAGTTCAAGCACTTTTATCACTATCACTAACACCAAGAGGACAGTACTGGAAGATCAGGAGAGTTGAGCTCTTTTGGCCCATCTCACTTGGGCATGTTATTCATAGAATCATAGAATGGTTTTGGCTGGAAGGGACCTTAAAGACCATCTGGTTCCAACCCTCCTGTCATGGGCAGGGACACCTTTCACTAGACCAGGTTGCCCAGGGTTCCATCCAGTCTGGCCTCGAACACTTTCAGGGTTGGGGCACCCACTGCTTCTCTGGGCAACCTGTTCCAATGCCTCGCCACCCTCACAGCGAGGAATTGAAGTCACCTCCTCTTCTTTGCATGGCCATGTTTCTCCTTGGAAGATCAGCTTACTGAAACAGAGACTTCTCAAAGTGTATGACATACAGCAGACCTCCCCGAGCAGAAGTGGCAAACAAGATAATCTCATGCTTCCATGTGCTGTCTGCTTGATGATGTGATTCCTCACCCGCTGTTGCATTCATTACAGATGCTGTATGCCTTTTTAACTAGTTAAATGTCTATTGATAAAAATGAGATTTTCAAATGTTAACTTTCCTAAATTATTTTTTTTCTTCTTTGTACACTATGATAGTTGCATTATCACTAATAGTAAAAACTCATTTAGCACTAATGAAAAGAATGGTAAGTAAAGAATAGTTCCACTAATTCTAGAGGAAATCCAGAACTTCATAAGATGAGGGTTCAGCATGAAAAGAGAAAGATCAGGCACGATAAATGTTCTGGGATTAAGCAGTCCTTCTTTCCAAGTTGCCCAAACACTTTTTCCTACATGTTGCTATGCACTATAAATGAGAAGTCAGGAAAGGCAAAACCTTGGCTTTTAGGATCTCGCACCTTTCTGCCCATTAGCTTATCTCTCCCACACCTGGCAATGGTGGCTATTTCTAGAAAGGCTCTTACTTTCCTCATACATGGCTTCTACTGCATTTTGGGGCACAGGAGAGAGTACAGTTTATATTTATATGCATCAATGCCAATGTGCAGACAAAAGATAGAGCTGTCATTCGCTCATGGCAGCCTCATGGGCAGAGAAGTATACACATTATTGTCACTTTCTTTATATTAAGTTAGACAACTTGAAAGTTTAACTTCATTTTTCCTCATTAGCCAGTCACAGCAACTAGTTTGGCTAAAATAGAATCTAATAAGAAGGGCTCAGTGTGGAGACTGCATTCTGTTGGGAAGAAAAAATTCAAAAGTTTAAAAAAAGATTGCCCAGGAGAAACAGGATTGAAATTCCAGATTATACCAATTTCCTTAGCAGTACTGTACTATATATATAGATATTTATAGAAACTAGCATCTCTCAGAAACAGGCATTACGTTAATTAAAATGTGTTGTAGCCTAAGATTACATTTTATTAATTCCTGTTTGCTAGAAGGTCATGTCTAATGATTTCCTCTCAGAGTTACTAGTTTTACCAATTGGACCATGAAAATTTTGATTCTTGTTCTACTTGTAAAGTTATTCAGATTCTTACACAGTGCCAATTCCCTAATCTTTCGGTGTTCTTTTCAAGACTTTGCCCCAGTGGGATTTTTTTTTTTCCTCAAGGGAAAACAGCTGCACATACAATATCAGGAATTATAATTAATTTTGCATCAGTCCAGAATAAAAGCCATGTGTCCAGATAACCAGGATACTCCAGGACTACAAATACCCAGCATAAATTACCACAACAGCCCAGTACCATTCTCAATTGCCTTATCACTGCTTTACCACAGTTGGAACAAATATACAACTCCTTGTGAACACTACATGTTGAATCTCACTATAAATGCATATTAAAATAGGTACAACATTTTACAGAAAAATCACATATTCAAAGTATTCACAATTAATGGGATATGAATTAAAAAATAATCACCATCTTCATTTTAATGCCTTGGGGACTGGAAACATTGTGACCACTGTCAAGGGAGTGTATTAAAATCTCATCTTTTAAAACATTTTGGAAGCATGCAGAAATTCTGCAGGAAACATCAGATGGACAGGCAGAAACACAAAGACACAGGATTAGTTTATCTATTTAAATAACAGGCAATGGTTTGTTATGGATCTATTCAGAATATGTGTCTAGTATCACTAGAAGCACTAGCACATAACACACAGCACATTCCAACCTTCTAATATCAATAAGTCTCAAACCCTTCCAAGTAGTCAGTGCTGGGGGCAGGTGGGGGCGGGTCAGGAGAAAAAAAAAAATCCAAGTTTCCTTGAAGTCCATTTCATACTGATTTTAGCAAATCAACATGTAGTTTATCTCATTGTCTGTAACCAAAGTTACATCCACTCTTGGAGACTCTGAAGTACTCACTTGACTTAGATTTGGCCTTTGAAATCAATGAGGATGTTCACCCAGGTGACACCAGGTATGCCTATAACATCAGGGTCTCACAGTCTCAATTGTCTCCCAAGATATGAAAGGATTCTATGACCTAATTCCACTCTCCTACAAGAAAATCAGTGCTATGCATCTTACAAAACATTTGGCCATGGCTGTAAGAAGTATCTAGTGCATGGGGGAGGAATTGCACTTATTTTGCACACCCTAAAAGTTACTCATTTAAATTCCTTTGTGTATTTTGGGCAATCTGAATACCCATGGTGATTGAAAGCATCCTGTGGTACCAGCACATGCTGTAGTTCTGTGTCCAGGGTTCATTCTTGTGAGTGCTTTTAAAGTTGCAAGCTCATCAAATTAAACACAAGCGTAGCTGTCCCTGGTGAATAATGCAATATATTGGCACAAGAAATGCAAATATCTGCAATCATGTCTCACCAGGGGTGCCTGATGACCTGAGAGCAGATACATCGTGAAGTGAGGAAAGGTCTTTCAGACAGGTAAGAGAGAGTGGAATCAGAAATGCATCTCCTCCCTCAAAAACAGGGCTCCAGACAGATTTCCAGCATTCTTTGAATCTTGCTAGTTTTACATGTCTTGAATTTGTTCTACAGCTTAAAAGTCCTCTTGTTTTGACATTTGCCTAAGCAGGAACGTCATTCCTAGCACCTGCTTTTTGAGCTCCTGCAGGAAAGTCTGTCAGTGAAAGTAGCTGTCTCCTAAAGAGGCAGCAAATCAATGTCGAAAAACTTGTTGATCAACTTCCTGCATCCCTGTTCCCTTAAGAAACATGCTCAGAAAGGCTTCTTCAAGGAACAAGAAAAGTCAGATGTATATCAAAGGTCACAGTCAATGTTTTCTAGAAAATTTTAAGCTTAACCATCTACTAAGGCTTTGTTCACATAAAGAAATATCAATGTTACTAAATTTCTTTAGCAATTTATGTGGTGAAGTGCCATACTCCTCCTATGGGCACAGGTCTGTTTATTTAAGACAGTCTAAAAAGTAGATGTATTGTTTTTACCAAGAGTAAGGGCACACGACTGAGGAGGATCCGGTTATGACAGCAGCGCAATCAACAGCTGAGGCAAATTAAGGGCACAGGTACAGCTTGTTGCCAGTCCCACATGGTTAAAGTGCCCAGGCCAGCAGCACAGCAATAGTGAAAATATTTGGGGAGCTAAACAACATCTCCACTTTACCTATAAGTGAAAAAAAGTTGCTGTTCTTTCCCCAGGCTACTTGTGTGGTATTTCTCCGTCCTTGCAGGCGAGCCAGAGTACTCAAACATTTCACTCTTTCCACCTGCCAGTGACCTAAGCTCTCTTCTCCCTTATCCCCTTCCTTCCTCCCCTAAACTGACCTGAAGTAAATCCTGCCTACAGATTTGACCCATACCTTAGAGCAGCTTCCAAAACCAATGCAGTTGCAAAATGTACAATTGTTATCTGCAGATAAGGCCCAGTGTATCCTACAAAGCTTTGGTAATATAGTTTGTCAGATAAGAATGTGAAAAAAAATACATACCTTATCTTATATGGCTACACTGGCAAAATTACAGAATATTTTGTTGGTTTTCAGGGAAGTGGGTAAATAAGCCCAGCAGAAAAACTTTCCTGTGTGACATACTGCATCTTCCATATGGCCCTCTGCTATCCTGGCTACACCAGCGCAGGCAAACTAATAATACTTACAAGTGTGAGATATGCAGGTTTTATAACAGCATTCCAGTGGGAGTAATTGCAACCAGTTTTAAGACAGAACTTGGCAGGTTTAGGAAATAAACTGAATGCTGTTGTACCTGTGATAGCAGGAGGCTGGATGCAGTGATCCAGAAGGCCCCAAAGTGAAAAAGTGAAAAAGAAAATTAATACACTGAAATCCTGTTTAGAAAAAAAAAATAAATAGCTGAGCCTCAGAAAGAACAACAGCAGAACAAAGGTAGTTACACATTACCCAGCACACGTGGCTTCCGTGGCCGGATTGCTGGAGCTCCCAGGGAGAAGAGCATGAGCCAGCAGGCAGGGCCAAGGCAGTCCCTGCCACGTCATATCTCCTTTGCAACACAAAATAGGAAAATATTGTAAAGCAAGAAAGAAAAAAATGAAAAAAAAAATCAAAAGCAGCTTCTTTCCATCCCTATTTTGTTTCCCAGACACATAAGAATCTTGGAAAAAGTGGGAGAAGAGAGATAATATTTTCAGGGATGGCAGTGCATCCACAATTCCTAGCAGCAGGCAGACTGAGCAGGCTATTACTTTTGGTGCTGTAGGGGTCATGAAGACCTTTACTGCACTCAAGGTGTGACTGACAGTGTGCCATGATAACGTGTGCTGGGATATCCTTCCTCTTTGGAAGAGTATGTGCCTTTAAAAAGACAAGGCAGATACAAAGCAAGAAAAGAGATGGAATGTAACTTATCCAAAGGGTGAGTCAACATCCACCAGAGGCAAATGAAGCCTCCTGAATGTATGTAAGGCCAATGTCCTGTCCACTACCTAACCCTTCTCTCCTACTTTCCTGCCTTTTACCTCATATTCTTCACACCAAAACCCACTCAGTGGAAGTCCACTTCAGCCAGAGTGTGATGGGTATCAAGCACCCAGGGGTAGTGCAGAACGACACAGAACCTCTGAACCAAGGAGCAGTATGTTGTCAGCTTGCTCTGCTGAGGGTATAACATCAACCCAGTCTTTGTAGGAAAAGGGGTTTTATAGCTGCATTAAGGCCACCTAAAGTTGCTGGTATCTCTGAAGTGGCAGAACAATGTTCCTCTGTGGGTAGGAGAGAAATTTATAGAGGAATGGATACACTGTTGATTATTTCTGAAGTTTGCTTGTACTTTACTAAAATTGCTTTGAAAAACATTCTGATTTACAACTGGTGGCAGCTTTCATCTGACAGTATCATTGACATAAATATTTAGTATACTCCTGCCAAAACAAACATGACAGAAAATTAACATGCAAGGCAGAGAGCAAAAGACCAATTTCAATTCCCTTGGAATTTTCTTAGGAATCAAAAGCCACTTGGAGTAAACATTTGCCAGCTCAACAATTTGAAATGTCCTATACACATCTCTCTAATAGCCTCTGTAATAATTGACAGAGCACAATACCTAGAAAAGATGCCAGCACATCACAAATATGAGGCTGTTGAGAGGATTAAGCATAATCCTGTCTTACCAATGAATAAAGAAAATAAGAACTGCAACTGTGTTGTGTTGAATAGCACTGAGTCAAAGATACACTTATGACAAGCTTTTGGTGTTTTTTTGCCCGACAGAGCTTCACTGAGAAGGTCATGCGTGAATTCTGAAAAAAATGGCACTATTACTGAGGAATGCCAGACAAAGCAGGAAATAATCTTTAATTAATTTGTGAGGAACTTTCATTTGGCAGACACAGTCTGCCAAATAAAGACAGAACAGTAGCTTTCTTATTAAGCTGATAAAATCGACCAAAAGTGAAGAAATCCCAGTCAAAAAGCATTAGAACAATGAATTTTTAACTAGGAGATGTAATAGAAATCCACAGGGAATCCTGGCAACACTCGCTGGGTTTTTTGTCCTGAAATCAAAGCTATTTCTGACAGAAATGTAAAGAAAAAATCCTTAGATTTTCTGCTTCTTTGGATTTTGACTCAATATCTGACCCTAAACACAATGAAATGCAAGTAGATTCAAACTTATTCATTAATTCTAACAATTCAAAGTACCACACTTTGTTTTTTCTTGTTGCTATTATTGTCTTTGTAATTCCATTTCCTATTGCCACTTCCATCTCCCAGTGGCCTGTACAGGTATTAAGAGATATTTTTGTCATTTGTAAAATGCTGGAAGAACTTGTGATAATAGACACTTCATAAATGTAAGGTGTTATTTTAGTGAAACTGGGACAAACTGCTAGCCTCAAACATAATTGGCTACAATGGAAAAACTGGAGCATCTGTAGGAAACTGGGACATGGCACATGTGAGGTGCTAATATTTATCCTAATGTGGCAGGTTTGTCTCTGTTCATAGGAAGTGCACCCTTTTATTTAGGGGTGTGAGCAAAGGAGTGTTAAAAGAATTTCATCTTTATTTGAAAAAGCTTCCTAAGGGCAGGAAGCAATTCAGCAAATCAATGTGTTTGTTTTTCACATCCGCAAGCCAAAATTTAAATCTCACTTAAGCCTAAAGGGAAACAAGTTGGGCAATTTCACCATAATCCCTTCAGAAATGTATTCTCTTCACATGAACACTGCTCAGCACAGTAGCAGCTCTGTGCAAAAGCCTCACACTGAAACATTAGAACTGCTACAGTTTAGGTTACGAAGGAGAGTCTTTACTGGCAGCCTTTATAATAATATCCTATACAAATTCATAAATAATCTTAACATATTGACATCCTGGAAAGGAAATGTGGAAAACTTGCCTAGGAGCTGCCTGCATTAATCTTCATTCTATCCTGTACTGGCATTTTTCCCAGTTTCCTATGCCTGAAGTTCACAATGTCTGTTTTTAAAGGAACACACTGACCCTCATAGAGAAGAGCCTAGAAAGCCTAATTTTCTACTAGTTTTAATTTTTGCATCCTCTTTCCCTACAACAAGTAGGTTTTGAAGTGCAGCTTCTAATGAGCCAGGGGGAAATAGGCTTTATGTGAAAAACATTTGGCGTGCAAATCAGATGACTAAGGAATGTGGACTTACCGTACCACCGGTCCTTATGGAGAGGGAATTAAGTAGTTGTATGCCATGAAGCTAACGCTTATGGTCCAGCCTCACTAACATGTACCAACACTGGCCAACAGGTCTTTATCATGGGCTTTGAGCAGCTACACAGGAGCTGGTCCTAGTAAAAGTCACAAGAATGTTTTCAGCCACATTCTGCAAACTCCTTGCCATGGCCGACAGGGATTTTGCCTTTGTGGAGCAGATTTGATACAGGAACTCCTAGAACACCCTCTGACTGAGGAAAGGAAAGGTGAGATCAGAGCCAGGCTGCTGAGAGCTGCAGCACAGACACACTCACAAAGAAGTTCCTGGAAAAATAAAATATTTCATGCGGTGAGACAAGGAGGTTCAAGGATTTCTGTACAACAGAACCACTTCACTCATCCAGGAAACTGTCAGAACAAAACACTTCTTGTGGACATGCAGATCTACTGGCAAAACAGAGTACATGTTGCCATCAGAAAAACACTCTCAGTGAAACAAGCTGACTAGATAACAGCTCAAGTTGCCAATGTACCTGTTTCATACATGAACCTCTATCACTTTAGGAGTCCATACTTCATCCTTTTTGTCAACAGAGCATGAACACACCATCAAATCTTGTTGTATAGATCTGATTTGTCTCCATCTATGAGAAATCAAAAGAATCCTGGCACCTAGGTTTGGGAGGAGACTGCTCTGGAGTCACTGTCCTAATGCTGTCAAGTGTAAAGCCCCCAGCTGTCCCCCTGCTGAAGTCTCCTGGAACCTGTGCAGTGATGAGTTTTCTACCAACATGTACACCCCTTGCTAAGGTTAGTGCAACACATTTAAAAGGACACTGGCAGGACTGGAGCAACACTGGCTTCTCCAGTAAATGTTGTAGAAGACAGACAGGCAGGCAGGCAGGCTTCATCCCCTTGAAACCCCTCACAAAGGGAACAAGGCTTGCCAAGGTGTCCTGTTGAGAAGATGCAATATTCTCAAACTGAAGAGACTGTGTCACCAAGTCTGGGAAAGAAGTAACACAAAGTCTGAGGTTGGGGTATGTGTATAAATCTGGAGGGTCAATTGACATTGTCAACTATGTCTATCTATAAGCCTTCCTCTGATTATCCCAAAATGCCTTTCCAAAATCTTACTTTCTCTTAACAGTGATGGTGTGAATTCATTTTGGGTTATCAGGCACCTTCTGAGGTGAATACATAGTTTCTATACTAATCAGCTCCAAGGTTAGCAAAGGATACTGCCTGCTGCTCTTGCTTATCTAAGCTAATTTATTGAAATGAAGTTAGTTTACCTACTGACCTACATGGGATGCATTCAGGGATTCTCCAATAATCCAGGATACTAGCCTCTGGGAAAATCTTCATAAGAAGAAGAAAAGACTAATACTTTCTAAAGCTTTACTAAGCAAAGCTCCCCTGTAGCAAGGCTGTTACCCCATAGCTCCTGTCATAATACAGCACATCCTGTGCTAATGGAGATGCAACACTGGCACGTATACTAGGTCAAGTTTCATACGCTTCCAGCACAGTTACGGTGGTTTTAGGCTGGGAAATTTGAAAGAAGAGTTTATCCCTCTGTGAGGATGTGAGGACAATGAGAGATGACCGCCTATATTAAATACAATGCACTCTTTATGTACTGGAGATCAAGAATACCTTTGTTGCTAACATTTTGAAGTTTTTCCTCTGATGCATGTTCATAATTCCCACTGATATCTATAATGCAATCCATGCCCCAATTCCCATTATCCTGGCACACTGCTCTCAGTGACAAGGGACAGAGAGGACAATGACAACAATAAAAGAGACATTATTAAGGCAGGTAAAGCTTCCCACAAGAGTAAGTCTAAAAATATGTTAGATAAATGGACACAAAAATGCCTGAGGTTGCCTTTATTACTCAACTAGAAAGACATTTAGGGAAAAAAGCTATTTCCACTGCCTTGGCAAGAGGCACAGCCTGTACTTGCTCCCTGAACACACACCTTCACAGCTTTCCCTCAGTTTTACATAAGCACCATGCTCTGGTCTAGCCCAAGTTTCACCCTCTATGGCTGATGTAATTTACACTTTGGCTTTATCAGCTGTGCATAGGAAAGTGAAAGATACCACAGCCAGGCTGCTCCTTGCTCCTTACACCTCTCCCGCTCCTCCTGTCCCACCTGGATCTGCTGCACAAAGTACAAGCAGCTAGAACAGGTTCAGTGCCCTGTGATGGAGAACTCAGTGTCGAGGGCATTTGCCAGTGAAGCCCAACACCAGCTTCATGCCCCAAGTGTTATGAAATAAAGAGATCACAGTCCAGTATATATCACTGTATTTTAGGCATTGTTTTGAGATGAGATATACAATACAGTATTACCAGCCCTGCATCTTCAACTTGGGTCAATCCCTAAAACCAACAAAAATAGTTTAGAAATCTTTTTGTTAAAAAAGTAAATTTAACAAAAAATAAAATCTGGCATTCTTTCTTTTCTGGGCTTTCTGTTTTCCAGCCTTAGGTTCACACTCCCAAGACCCTACTCACCCTCAGGAGAACTGGAAGCATTTCATTTTCTGACAAAATCTGATAGTCTGGCCTAACCCCATGACTCAAGGCCACTAAAAACATAGTAGTGGGGGGCAGGGAGGAGAGTATATAGTGCATAATAAAGCATGAAAGCTACCAATATCCTATTCAGGGTGGTATTTCACAAAGGTAACAGCAAAAATTATTCTAAGAACTCTTCTAACACAGCAGAAAGTGAACTTTAGTAAAACCCCTCAGGCCTGCATTTTACTTGCAGACACTCTGGCAGGGTGACAGCCCAGGCAGAGACCTTTACTTCATCTGTCACTTGACAATTTTTGGAACATCTCTGTTACTGAAGCACTGAAATTTTGCAGCAGTGTAATTTCAATGTATGGGAATGGGAAGCAGGGGTAAAGAGAGGCACATACAGACGAAGCTCATGAAAGAGCTGCCAAACACAAGCAAAGTAGCTTCAGAGTTTATTTCACTCTACTGTCATCCTAGCTCTGTGGCAAATACAAATCAGAGGAAGGACATCTTATGACTGAACACTGGCCTGGAACATTTGAGTTCCTTTCCCCAATATTTCATAAATTTTCAGACTTCAGTTGTCATCTCACAAATATACAAAGGAAAATGATGTTTCCTTTCTTGCACTCTTGTTCTGTCCTTTTTCTTCGTATTATGAATCTACCTCTTAATTGATATCAGCTACTTAACAAAAGGAAGCTCTGATCTCAGCAGGGGCCTGGAGCTTCTGTAACAGCAGATCATAATCTGAACCAAATCCCACCTCAAACCTTTGCAAAAGTTCAGCTCTGGATCTGCCTTTAGGAGTAGGAACATTACTGCTGTAAACAAACTTGGAGCCAGTTGTGAGCAGATATCCCGTGGTTCTTATTCTAGCAACCTCTAGCTTTTTGACTAAAATACTTAAAGAATCTAAAAATACAGTGAGAAATAAATCATGCTGCCTGAAATTCTACTTCCCCTCCCCTCAAATCTTATGCCTTTTATTCTGAAATGGAAAAACAGCAAAAGTAACAATGAAAGGGTGATTATTAATCTTTGATCCTGAGTCACTTTCACGTACAGAGCCCCATTCTTCACCTCAGGAAGTACAATACAGGAGCACTCCCACAGCCTGATTAAAGGTCCAGGTATGGGGTCACACAATGCACAAAGAGAGCTGAAGAGTTTCAGAGAGCAATGTGTATTTAATGTCTGACTAAAGGCAAGTACGATAAAGAACAAAATAATGAACATTCCTAATGATTGCCATAACTGCAAAACTGCCACAGAACTACTTGAAGTAATTGTGGTAAGAAACTGAGTTGCTTTTTGAGAAAGAAATGACCAAATCTGTTTCCCAGAGTGTTAGCCTGGGTGATTACAAAACAGACCTTGCTGAGAATGCCAGCTTGTTGGAAAATGGCAGCGTGCCCTCCTTAACTGAAAGCAGCAAAATGGCCCTAGGTTTTACTGGCTTACACCGAAAGCTAAGGAGTTAGAATTGAAAATGACCTGGGTGAGGTAGCTAGCAACTGGGATTTCAGGTTTGTCAGCAAAGAGATGCCTCACAGAAGGGTCAGAGGTTACACCTGGAGATTTAGAAGATAATGACAAAGTTCAGAGAGGCATCAAACCCATCTGGTCACTCAGAAAGCAAATTGTTGTTAAATAGTTTTGATAAGAATAACTTGGCTTAAGATGCAAAATTCATTACTTCCTAAGGAAGATGCTCAGTCCAGCTCTCCCTTTATTTCCTCTTATCCTAACTGAAGAATAAGAAGAAATATTTTAAAAAACTATATCAAAGGCTGAATTTTTTAAAGACTCCACAAACAAACCAGCTTTTGCAGGAGCCCCACACCATCCCAGGTGACTGAAATAGCAACCCACCTGCAAACTCTTACCACCACTCCCTGTAAAAATTGCTTTTATGGCAACAGCTTTTCTACAAGGGAATTGCAGCGCTCTGAAAAGCATTGCAATTGCAGATGACAACAAAACTGTCTCTCTCTGAGAGCAGGCAGCCCGGGGAGAGCAGCAGTCTCGCAGCCAGCCCACTTTGGGAATGGCATCCGAGTCCCGCTGCCCCGCATTGGGCAGGAGCCTCTCTTTTCACCAACACAAAGGAGGACGTGTGAGCATGAAATCCACTTTGAGCACTGTTCACTCCACATAGCTGAGCGTAAAGACTGCTTTGGCCTGGCCACCATGAGGAGCTGCATTTTGATGTTCACAATGTCAGAAAATACCTTTTCTTTTTTTGTTTTTTTTTTTTCCCCCTGTACCATTCATAGGATTTTTGTGTTCTAAGTCACCTTAGGAATCCAGCTTAAAACTTAATTCTTACTATCACTAGCATTTATAGCGTTTCCAAAAGGTAAATAGCTGCAAATATTATGGGAAATCAGTAACTTTACTCTTAAACTACAAGCCTTGAGGGAGAGATACAAAAAAGCAATTTTCTGCTCTGAAGTCATACTTTATACTCATATGTAATACTACCAAACTTTTGGTAATAAGCTGGCAAGAATGGGCAAAACATTAGGACAAACTCAACATTTCACATGCATTTTACTAGCTCTAACAGCAATGCAGGATGTATCAAGAATTCTGCCCAATTTACCAGCCCATGAGCAACCTTATAATCAATGTACACATGAAGGCTTACTTACTTATTCTGTCAATAGAGTTGCTGGGTTTTGTGTTTTTTTAATATCTTAAGGAAATTTTGATTTGACAAAATAAAAAGGAGGAGTTTACAATCATTTAATAACAGAAACTAATAAAATAGCACACACTTTTCCTTTAAACCTGGAGTTAGCCAAAGGTATTCTGAGAAGTCCTGAAAAATGAAAGTACGTTGGCTATCAAATATTATGTGTGCTATTGTGCTGACATGTATGAGTAGGAGAAGAAAAGATTTTGTGACCCTGTTTCTGAATGTACCCATGCAAAAAAAAAAAAACAAAACACCAAAACAAAAAAATCCCAAACAATCTCTGCTTGTGAGGGTTCGTGAAAAGCCATAGATCTATAAGGCTCTGGATGTCCTTTGTCTCATCTGGCTGCATATTAGGGATATATTTCACATCCAAACATGACTTACAGCAATAAGCAGCCAGTACAGTTTATGCCCTGTGTGACTCACAGATTATAGTCAAATACACTGTTTCACAAAAGGGGTGTCAAGGACACTCGTCAGTGTTCTAGAAAAGAGCAGAACCATCTCTGATAATTCAGACGCTGTAAATCCCCACGCATTTTGTACCATCCTTACTTAAAGAACTGAAGACAGTAATAGCTACCAAAGATGAAGCACAGATATATATGGTGGTTCTGCATTATGTTATTCTTAACCTTTTCTAGTTTTCAGTTTCTAAAAAAGCTGCTGCATCCATCTACTGAACTGGAAAATTCAGTGGGATGAATGGTTCTAAATTTAGGATGCAGGACACTGCAGCTGCGATAACATTTCGGAAGTGGAAGGCATAGTGGGTACATGACATATTTAGATAAGAGAACTATTTTTAGCCAAAATGAAGCTCAGTTTTGGCTACTTTAGCAAGTGCATTATTGTGGCTAATCAGTTCAGATACACTTTATTCTAGCTCTCATTCTCACCTACAAGATACTGTACACTGCGACCCCTTCTCTCTATTTGTTATGAAAAATAACAGGTAAAGCATGACAAAAGTAATCATAAATTTGTCACATAGCATTTCTACTACCCCTTCTTAAGCATCCGGTAGCAGATATTTGGAGACAGGCCAACGACCTGTCTAGTCCACTACACCCTGATATAGTACAGCCATGCTCTCCCATAATTTTCTCACCCAACTGCTTTTGTTGGTCTCCTCCAAATGAAACAAATTATCTGCTGATCCATTTCTGCTACGTTCAGCGTTTTGTTGTACCAAGAGATAATGCAGTCTACTATATCTCTACTACTTACTCCAAACTTAAAAAGTTGCTCCATGACTGGATCATTTTTTTTTTTCCCCCACTAGCAACTTCTCCCCATTTACATCCTTTCCTCCTTTAAACACATCTTGTCTTCAAAGTAATCCATCCTCCTTTCTTAGGCCTGAGCCTGGCTTCTGTAGGATCTCATTTTGACACACACTTGCCTTGTCATTTTTAGATAGCAAGTATTCTATCACATGGAAACAGGTCATTCACAGCAGCAATTAAAGTGGCAGTTCTAAAATCAGAGTCCAGGCTTTCAAGTCAGGAATTATCAGGCACATGCTTAAAGAAATTTAGTAGTAGTGACTTTTGTTGATAGAAAGAGATTTTTAACACATTTCAGTAAAAATGATCAAAACTGAATGCAGTTATTTTTTGTAATATTGAGACAGATTTTCATTAAGAAACTGCATACAAATTAAGGTTAACTATTTCCAAACTAATCCATACAAATTCCTCCAAACAAAAGTTTAATTTTTCACTTTTTTTTTTTTTTGAGGAGAAATTGGCAGTAATATGTTTCAAGTACTGCTGTGGCTTTTGTCTCTAGCCAGGAAAGCACAAGGAGCAGTGAATCTACTAGGCACAGTCTTAATTGTTTTATATGATCGGGTTTTGGGCATCTGCAACAGAGCAGTAGTTTGGGCTTCTTCAAGAGCACACAGCTCAGCAGACTGAATTACATGTTTGAAAATGAAGCAAACTCTGAGTGCTAACAAGTCCAAACCAGCACACAGCATCCACAGGGAACTCCCAGTCTGTGACCCTGCAGAGCTGGCAGCCAGCACTGAAAGTCATAAAATCTGAAAGTCATTAAAGATCGTCTGGATCCAACCCCCTGCTGTGGGCAGGGACACCTTTCCCTAGACCAGGTTGCTCAGAGCTCCCTCCAACCTGGCCTTGAACACTTCCAGGAATGGGGCACCCACGGCTTCTCTGGGCAACCTGCTCCAGCGTCTCACCACCCTCACAGTAAGGAAGTTTTTCCTAGTATCTATTCTAAAGCTACTCTCTCTCAGTTTCAAGTCATTCCCCTTGTCCTGTCACTGCTCCTGTAAAAAGTCTCTTTCCATTTTTCCTGTAGGCTCCCTTCAGGAGGAAGGCCATAAAGTCACCCCAAAGCCTTCACTTTTCCAGGCTGAACAATCCCAATTCTCTCAGCCTTTCCTCTTAGGAGAGGTGTTCCATCTCTCTAATCATCTTGATTGCCTCCCCTGGACTCACTCCAACAGATCAATGTCCTTCCTGCGCTGGAGACCCCAGACGTGGACACAGTCCTCCAGGTGGGGTCTTACCAGACCTCCCTCGATCTGCTGGCCACGCTGATTTCTATGCAGCCTGGATAAAAGTCTGGAGCAACTTCACCTTTCACTGCACTCACTGGAAGCTGTGCTTCCCGCAGATCTGAGGAGCTGGCTGTACCCTACACAAATATACACACACCACCAGATTACACTCCCAGGGATAACAAGGAAACAGCACTGTTTGCAACACTGGAAAATATGGGAACAAACATATTTAGATTATCAGCAGTGTGATTAAATTGGTATAAACTCCTTGAAATTTTCCAATGATTCCACAGTCATATCAATGATGTCTCTAAGAAATTTAAATCTCAAAATCAGAAATTAGGCACCATTCATTATTTTTATCCTTTAATCCTGCTGAGCTCCCAGAAGATTTGTTGTACTGCATTTGAATTTCTTTTTCAGTACTTCAGTGTACATTTTGATGAAAGAATTCCACTACCCGAGGCACACTTTCCCAGCTTATTACACCAACACTGCTCTCTTGTGGCAGACACTTAGAGGGAATTACTGATCTGCACTCTACATACTTAGCAATACAATCCAGTGGCAAAGGGTATATACAAAGCAAACCACCAAAAAAAATGGATTTTTGATAGATAAGAGAGACAAAAAGTAACAACAGACCATTAAGTTTGCCTTCTCAGATATAAAATATGCAAGTGTTCATTCTCATGCCTCTATCAATGCCAAGACTTTGCACAGAAAGCACTGCAATTCTCTTTTCCAACCTGTTCTGCTGATACATTTATCAGACCAAACCCAACAACCATTCTGTGCATTTTCAAATACCTTTCAGAAATTCAAGTCCTCTCCTCAAAATGAAACACCATTGTTTCTGTCTTTTAACTCTTAGTTACCTGATGATTTGAATTGACCATTTATAAAAAAAATACTGTTTCTCTGACATGATTCATATTAGCAAGTTAGTGATGATAATAAACTACTAAATGATTTTTTTTATGATTTAAGGAGTGCAATGAGGACACAAATTCAATTAGCAGGAGGCCAAGGGATTAGAAAGTTGCTTACAATTGGGAAAGTGAATCCCAGAGTGCAGTTCCCAGTCAAATAACTAAAATGCCTAAATCACACACATTTTTAATGGATTTTTTTAATCTTTGTGGGCTCTGAGAACATCACTGATGCCCTACTGTAGCAGTTCTTCCCTGGATAAACATCAACAGCGGATTGGCTACATTTTGGGTTTTTTCTCAGACTAAAAATGCAAAAAAAATGCAAAAAAAAAGGTTTTTTTCTTCGCCATGGTGGGAAAGAATAATTTGTGCATAGCATGCACAACAACCATTAGAAGGTACTGTGTCACTCCAGCCTAAGACACAGGGACTTTTCTTCCAATTCTCACATCCTTTATCATCTCACCCTATCCATAGGAAGGATTTGCATATGCTGCACCTCTTGCAAACAAGTTAACTGAGCAGTTTCCCCAGGCAGCCCCTAGGAATCAAACCTTTCTGTCTATTCAGCTGTTTCAAAAAGGTCATGACACTTCAAAAAGCAGTGATGACACTTGTTTATCCTTCCTGTAACTGCTCTGTATATGAACACTGCACAAGCACCCCTGCCAAGGCCAAGAGCTGCAACTGAAGTACCCAGCCTGCACAGCTAGGGCAGGGGACTGAAGAGCCAGGGAACCCACTGGCCAAACACTCCTGTGTCCTCCCCTAAGGAAAGGTCAGCAGCATCACCATGGCTCTGATGCTCCAGGAGGGTGACCCAGAGCTGAAGAACAGCAAGTGTTTCTCTGGTGGAAACCCTGCCTTCTTCCAACACAAGCAGCTTTTTAAACTCACTGCATAAAGAGGAAAATCCTTAAAAAGGGTCCCAGACTAAGGCTGATTTTGCTTTGTCAGTGACTACCCACCCTATGACAGAACACGGGTGTCCGGTGTTCCACCCAATTGTCATGTTTTGATTGCACCTGTCACACACTGGTAGATCTTCAGGTTGAGGGATATGATGAGCTTTTAGTTTTCCTTTCTTACAGCTTCACACTGTATGCCTCTGCAGGAATGAACTTGTCAACCCAGATGCAAAATGAATGAATGCCTTTTAATCATTTTGATAATGTTAACGTTATTGCTTTGACAGAAAAGCAGCAGATACAGTTTGCTGATTCAGCCACTTGTATAACGATCTAATGGGCTTTTCTGGCTAATGCTATGCTCTAAAAATATACACTGGACTAATAGATGAGCCTCTGCTATACTGAAAAACAGGCTCATTAAGACAATTCCTCTGAAAAGTGGCATTTTTATGACAAGATACTGAAGCATTTAATTACCCTCTATCCTGACAGAGCTGAAAGAAATTAATTAAAGAGAAAAAAAAAACAAAACCCTGCACAGCAATGTAGCAGATCTTGAGGTAGGAAGAGATGGCAACAGTCAGTAGTGTAAAGGGAAATTTGAGAACTGTGAGGCTGTTTCCCCCAAGGAAACAGTCTGTTGATAGGCCACAGATTGCCCTGCATTTACACTGAACAGAAGGCCAGTTTCCAAGAGGGGGGTTGTCATTACAGCGCAATTAATTTTCCCTGCTGTGGTCCGTGCCAGGGGAGCATCAGCTGCTGTTGAAGGACAGTGAAGTTGGAGGTTTGGGAGAGCAGAAAAGACTTTGGTGATATCTGAGGTAAGGGACTTGTTTTCACTGCAGCGTTAACCTGGATTATCCATCCTTAAGCTTATTCCCTGCTCTCCAAGTGAGCATGTAAGGAGAGCTAGGAACTCTGCTCAGGCTGCACCGTGCAGCACAGAGACGGGCCCCGAGGTTTCGGCAGCGCTGGCACATGGGATTGTTGTGCCGGGAAGCAGCTCCGAGTGACTCGAGCGCAGCCCTGCAGCCAGCTGCGCTGGCAGAACCCGGGGACAGCACTGTAGCAGCAGCACAGATGGCATTAGCTCAGCGTTGTTGCTGGCCCTGCCGTCAAACACAAAAACAAACCTTATGCAATCCCTGTCGCTTTTGGGGCAGAGATCTGCTCCTGCCTTTGCTCCACTTCCTTTCAGAGCTGTTTGTGCAGTGACATGGGAAAACAGATCAGAGAAAAGACTTGAATTTTTTCTTTTTAAATCAAGCAAATAAAGCCCCTATTTGTTGTATGATTTAATATTTTCCTTCTCAAACTCTATTGTCTTTCACTCCAGCTCACTGTCCTGCTGCAGCAATACCCTTGCCAACACCCAGAGAAGGGCAGAGGGGTGGGAAGAGGGGCCTGAGGAGACTGCTAAATCCTGCTTAAGCAGGGCTGGTATCACATGAGAAATCCACAGCCTGTGTTATCCCCAGTGTAGCACTAAGCAAGCCTCAATGCACATTTCCTTACAAAGAGTTAACACTTAATCAGGCTAAAGACTTTTGCATGTGAGTGCAGGTTAAGTCAGTAGCCTGGCTTTGAGCTGGACTTCAAAGTGGTGCAGTGCTGAAGACAGGCCTACAGGGATCATGAATGGAGCAGATGGAGTTTTCCCCCTCCGTGAAGAACAGCTTTACTAGGCCCTAAGAAGACATCAGCTGTTCAGTGAGGCATCCTTTAGATCTTGTTTTTGCAGCAAGTTCAAGATCTAAAAGAACCATGGGCTGTGGTCTGTGTGCCACACACAGCCTGGGCCTCCAGCCCACAGTCCTTTCCAGAAGCTCTCCTTCCATTTCTATCACAGACACACACACGTGGGTAGCACAGCAGGGAGAAGAGTCTTACAGAATAGACGGAACCTCAGCTGCCCAGGTGGCCTGTGCCAGCTTGTCCAGTGATAAAATGAGGCTGATTTTTCTAACCCTTTTCCTTTTGTCATTTCACTGTTGGATCACTGTTCCAAGTCAGCAATGTGTGCGTGGCTTCAAACTTCAGTGACAAAGTGCAGCAGTGCCAGGGCTGTCATGCTGAGCAGCCCACTGACATGGCCAGGGGAGCACATGTCCTCCAGAGTCAGAGGTTTGCTTTATCAAAAGCAGTGAAGCATGTGTTCCTTTGCATCTAATTTTCTGTGTGTGTTTGTGTAAAAAAATGGACTTTTTTCATTTTTGGCACAAAAGCACAGGCACACACACCTGTTTATTTCAGTTCTTTGGAGAATTTTCGTTGCTTTATATAGCATGGCCCCAGCAAACAGATATCCAAGTACCTCTAAGCAAAACTGAATCAAAGCCACAGCTTTAGAGGGCACACTGATATTGGTATAAGTGGGAGATGCACAGGGTAACAGGACACTACAAATACTTCAACCAAGGACACACCTAAGTTCCCTGTCATCCCACCAGATGTACCTGATCTGCACATCTCTCCAGCGAGGAGCTTACAAACAGCCAGTGAGGCACGGGGCACACATCCATGACTGACACGTTCTGCTCTGGGGAGACCTGTGGAGAGTGGGTAATTGGCTGCATGGGTGAATATCCTGCTAAAAAGATCGGGAAGCAATGAACTAGATGGTCCCCCTAGTGCTTCCTTGCCTTTGGCTGTCACTGGGAAGTTGGCACGAGAGCATCCCTGCTCACTCTCCTACTGCCAGTGGAGCGGAGTAGCCCCACACCTGCTGTGCATTACTGCCTGCCTGGGAAAGGTGACCCTTTTGGCAGGAGAGAGGCTGCAGCAGTTCCCTCTTTGCAAGAGCCACTCTTCGCTAGCATAATCAATGCCTCTGTCCAAGATGTACAACATTTTTATTGCTGCAGTTAACCGAAAGGAGCAGCTGTTCAAACAATATATAGCGAGGAAACATATCCAACTACAAAATGTTCAGCACATCTCTTCATTCCATCATTGAGGACAAGAGAAGGACTGAAAACAGCTGACTGGACATAAAGAACTCACAAATGCCTTATTAATAAGTGTGTTGGATCTAATGATCTGTGAAACTGAAATGAGATTATTTGGATTATCTCATTAAACAAGAATAATAGCAATAGTAACTGGGTAGTAATTAGGAGTGGGCCAATCCAAGGACAAACTAAATAATAAGACCAAAAGACTCTTAATTAACACTCTGCATGTATGTGACTACTTCTACACCCAGAATTTATGAAGAAATGAAAAATAGTGGCTATCCAAACAGCCTGATTTTAACAAACAATCAGAAAGGAAGCCACTGTCTACCCACACCTGCATGGAGCATTCAGTCTGAAAACTAAACAATGATTAAATGGGCACAGCCAGCCCTGAGGAAACAAAAACATGTAGCCAAAATGCTAAAGTGTTTTCAAAAGCTCAGAAGTTAACAACCAGCTCCAGGCAAACCTGCAAGGCAGGGGCAGAACAGAGACAATCCATAATCTCAGCCTTTAACACCCGGCCAATCACAACCTCCCAACAAATGCATGGCTTCTTCTCAAAGCATGAGAGCAATTCCTGACTGGGTTCAGTGCATAATTGAAAGTGAAACACGACATGAATTTTACCTTTAGACTTCGTTTATATGTAAGTATCCAGAAGCTCTTTGGCTCAAGCCAAAGAACAGGACACCCCTGCAGACTGACAGGGACTGGCGGGGCATGAGGGATTAAACATGACAGAATCAGCCTGAGTGGCATTAGGTCAAAAGGTCTCTGGTGTTGAAGCCTGAAGTAATTACTGTTGTGCAAAACCTACTGCTTCCCCTGGCCTCCCTAAGTACTCCTTAACAGGAAAAGCAGGCAATATAACATACAGTGCAGTACCAAAAGGCTTTCCCAGGGAATTGGGTAAATGAATCTAAAAAGTTAAGACCAACTGTTCCAAGGCTTTGACACACAGCACTGTCCTCTCCTGGGTTTGCTAAGGCAGCATGATCCAACTGCACTTAACAAGCCAGAGTTACTGAGGCCAAACCACAGCCCAACCATGGACCACGGACTGTATTTACCAGAGGAATTTAAACATCAGGACACAAAGCATTTATTTCACTTTTAAGACTTTGCTTCTACATACTGAATTATTAAGATTAGCAAAGAAAGAAGAACAAAAGGGTAATTGAAGGAAGTACTCTGAAAAAAATATCTTCTCTACTGGAGTTCCTATATTGACAACAGAAACTTCAGCCCTACCTGATACATTTATCATTCTCCACAGAGAACAGCACAATTTCAATCTTGGTTTTGTAGCAAGTTTGAACTATAAAAGAACTATATTTTCGTTTTAAATTCCTTTAAAAAGTGACAATTGCTTAGTAGTTATTTGAAAGATCAAGAGAAGGTAGAGGAGAAAAAAAAAAACCAAAAGCAAGCCCAGTGACTGTTCAATTACCCTGAAGGGTAAAGAGGCAGAGCTACCTCTAACACATGAAAAGCACTCAGAGTGATTCAAGACTGAGGGAGGAAACATCTGAACAATCATAAAAAGGGTAAAACTATACTAGGAAGTTTGGGGTCCCTCTGAGAGGAACTATAACACTGCTATATATAAAATTAATTATCCTAATTTTCTGGGGTTTGACTTGCCTCTTGTGGGACTGCTTGGACTGTGGCCTGCATCCACACAGGGCAGGACAGGGCAATATCTCTGTGACACAGCCTGTTTCTCTTGACTTTTCCCCTTTTTGTCAGAGACCTATGTGGGTCACATAGCAGAGAGTGGTAGAGAGTCTCCCAGAAAAGGCGTTGGTAGCAGCAGCCTCCTGCTATCAGGACCACAAAAACTCATGTCACACACAGTTTCCCAGATTTGTTGGGTTGGTGACACCCAGCCTGGAGGGAAAGCTGTTGATGTGCCAAGTCTCCTCCAGCACAGAGTGAGCAGCGTGACCCGCACACCCACTCACTTCCGTGCTGCCTTGAGCCAGCTGTCAGGCAAAGCTGAACCTGCAGTCGGCATGACAGCAAAGAGCATTTAACAGATAGCTGTGCACGGAGAGGGATCCTCTTCTGCCTCACACTCCCGCCCTACCTCTGTCCTCATGTCAGATGTAGTGCCTGCAGACTGAGCTGCAATTGTAGCTCTAGACTGGATTGCGCTTCCAGTAGCAGCAGGCTGCTACACCAACATTGCTCGAAGAGTAAACTGCATGTTGCATAGCTTACTGAGAGAACTTCAGCATCCTACTTGCTGAACAGGGGTGCCAAAAGTATCAGTGGCAGGAGGGGGGGATCAGATGACAAAAAGCAGCCATGCACCTGATGAACAGGGAACATATCCAAAGTGCACAGATATGGATGCATTGTTCTTTATGAGATCTTAACCCTGAGAGCAAGTAGAAGCCTAAATCAACATGCATGAGGCTTGGCTGTTCTCAAGCTGTGGAACCGGGAAAGGTTTCCAGCACCAGGAGCCCACCTGAAAGAAGATAGCTGGAAGGCAACCCATTCTCCTGTTTGGGAAACAGGGGCAAAAAAATAGATGGCAAATCTGTTTCCCCTTCGTCCTCCAGAATGAGACAGATGCTTGCAATTTGTTATGTCCTGCATCAAAATGTATAGCAGCAGAGGAAGCATTCTGGAAATTAGGAGTAAATGCCTGCAATTTGAATGGGTGGAAGGTTTCTGTTTAACCCAGCTCTTAACTTGTATCTTGAATGGACTCCAGCAAGTGAAACTGCACCTGAACAGGCCATTGTGTGTGGGAATGATGTGGGGGTCAGTGTGTGCCCATGGAGAGTGCAGCAGATAGGTCCCTTTTTGTGGCCTCTGGGAAGAGGTGATATGGAGCCAGCACTACTTTTGGCAAAGGCTTTCACCCTGGGAAGGAGATGACTTTAGCAGATCACCACACCAGGATACATTGGCTTGGAAGGGAAGCGATGGAAGAGACAGCACTCAGACTATCCCAGCTATATCTATATGGCACAGATCAGAGAAAGTTACAAATAACACACATCAGGGCTCCAGCCACTTGAACATACTCCCTGATGAGTTTCTGTGCTTTAATAAGTGCAGGAGTACGTAGGGACTACAGAGCAGGAAAAAAGTGCCACTGCTTGAAATACCCAGCACAATCTAACCCACAGCATGTATATGGTTTTGTGGACATAAAAACATGCTAGTTATAACATAAAAAACTCCATAAAAACATGGAGTTATGCTACTGCTGCAGACCTCCAGGACAACTAGACCTTAACACTTCTTCACAGCATTCATTTCTTCCCATGAAAGATACACAGCAAGAGGGAATTTCCTACTATCTCCCAGCTCACAGGAGAGGACATATTAAGATCAAAAATACACCAACGGCCATCTCTTTTACACACATTGTGTGGTTGTACCTACACTGCAGTATGATGCTAATAGGGCATTCTTTCACTTCTAATATATTTTTAACACAAATTTTTAAAGTCAATATGCTTGAAGAAAGGCTTATTGTTCAGGGTATTGTGACTAATAAAAGGTTTGCTTTTTAAGATGGGCTGACACAGATGAAACATGCTCTATTTTTTTTATGCAAAAAATTCTTGTAAATTTTTATGAGTCTGGGAGATGGAGCTCTGTGGAATCTACAAAGTATCCTTTGTCAAGGTTCCCATGCAAGCCACTGAACCAAATCCATTCATATACTTCTGTGTAAACACCCCTCAAAATCAGCACTTCAGCGCATCTGCTTTACTGTCGGTGTTGACTCTTGCACGATCCACCTCTGCAGCTTTCCAAAACTGCTGTATAGTTCCTTGTGCTTCCAGAGTGAGCCACTGCAGAAGGATCAGACTGGAGTTCAATACACGTGCTGTTATAGCAAATACCACCTGGCAAACCTCAGGTTCGCCATCTCAAATGCTGTTTTACTCGACCTTCACTATAGAGTAAGTGAAGGGGCAAAACACTCCAGTTTCACCTGGTTATTGTTCACATGGCAAGCTAGAGTGAAAAAGAAAAACACAGGCGAGTATGTGACAGTGGAAGGAATAATCTCAGCCTAAACTGCAAGCTACATAAACAGTACTAAAGTGCTGTGTGCCATGGGATTATCCATCATTGTGATGAACTGCAGCAAAAGCCTGTGTTTTGTTAGACCGTATCTATCATCAGTATCTGCAGTATGACATTTCCGATTACAGCTGCTTTCAGAGGAGCTTTTCAATTTTGTTGGGGAGACAAATCTAATTGCTGTTTAATACCAAACAACACTGCAGCAGGACATGATTACTTTGCTTAAATAACATTGTTTCATTAAACCACTCAGCTTTGACCCCATTAGTTGGATCTTTGGATCAGACTAGAAGCAAGGCTGACAGGAATCCTTCTAGGAAATAGAATTTCTTACTCAACTCATTTGTGACCCTCAGAATGAGGGTCACAAATATTACACAGCTGCAGAAGGTACTGTTAGGAAGGGGAGACACAATTTCCAGAGATCACTGAAGCATGGGCTTTACCTATGTTTTAAGGAAAGGTCTGTACATGTGGCAGCTTAATCAAGGGGGGATTATTGTGCAGGATTTTACCACAGAATTTGTAAGTGAAAAAGTTTGAAAACCGAGAAGTGACAGCGTCCCAGCTGCACAACAGG
Organism: Dendrocincla tyrannina; assembly: GCA_035047865.1. Lineage (NCBI taxonomy): Eukaryota > Metazoa > Chordata > Aves > Passeriformes > Dendrocolaptidae > Dendrocincla > Dendrocincla tyrannina. The sequence goes on from JAWWMP010000165.1 coordinate 13,235,801, forward strand.
GCCAAGCTCCTAAATTTTCCTTTTTATATCCTCCAAATCTGATATCCAAAGTTGCCATACACAAAAAGACAAGCAGGAGACCACATCTCAATCTGCTCTGAGCTGGCACAGGCAAGTAGACAAATCTCCAAGGCAAACCAGGCTCCATTTCCCTGTTGCTCTATTGGGGAAGGAAGAAAGGTCCAGCCGCTCCTCATTCTGGGCAGGAAGAGGTTGGGGAATGGTTCCCTCCACTCTCACCCTTGCACATACATCAGTGCAAAAAGGGATTATCATAACTGCCCACTCTTGTCCAAGAATAGTCACACTGTGGGATTCTGCCAGGAATCAGTGTCACGGCCTGTGTCCCCAAACGCTTCTGTGAACTGCCTCCATGCTCAGCTCCACACGACTCCCCACACAGGCCATTCCTATATAAACATCCAACTGTGCAACTATCTCAGGCTCACAGGCAGGACATGGAGTTTGGGATCCAGGACATCACAGCTCCATGCTGAGCTCTACTACTGCCCCAGGCAAACTATTTCACTGCTTTATGCCTCTGTCTTCCTGCAAAGCTGGGGGATAGTCTACCCTATTCTCACACAGACCACTGAGATTTATGGCTCAAAAGTACTACATAAGAGCTGGACATCAGTGAAATGGTGTTCCTGCAGCATCAAATTTGCAACATTTGCATATGGTGAATTCCAGGAAACTAATCGTTTTGTCTGGCAACTGAGTATTCCCAGATCATTACACACTACTTACAAGTGCAAAACTACTTGAAATTTTGGACCCCTGAAACAGTCAGCTCCTTGCACATTACAGGAATGTTCTTTGTTAGTAAGGGCTTTATTTGTTAATCAAATGTGTTCTTTAGATCCTAGCTTAATTGACAGTAGCTAAATACTGTTTTAAAATATTATTCTTGTGTTGATTTTCAGATACAGTGTTGGAAATAACAGAATACTAAACCAAAGAGAATCCAGACCTGATTCTACTGCTGAAAAATATCAAGAATAATTACTGAAGTGATATTTCAGGAGGTATCTGTAGCAGGAGTCTGAGCTGTGAATGGAACACCCAATATAAAAGATAGGTATTGCTCCTTCATCAATTTCTGAAAGTTTTTCAATTTATACTCCTAGTTTTGCCAAGACTGGTAGAGCTGAGCAAAATGGAATGGACTTCAAAGAAAAAGATGATATTAGGGTTTCTCCAGGACAACAAAATAACAGGAAAAAAAATAAACAACCAACAAATTCACAAGGAAACAAGTTCTTTTATAGCCTGTATTTCACAACAGCTTTCAGCGTGCCCCTGTGTCCACTAATGTATATTATATTGAGAGATGTTTCCATCCACTTTCTTGAAAATCTCAAATGCCTTCACCATAAGAACTGGTCCTCTGAGATTTGGATCCTTCACAAGTTCATTTAACCTGATTAATTTTTAATGGCTGTCACTTGTTTTTTTTCAGTCAATCAACACCACCTACAGTTCAAAACACCAGCCACCCTCTTCCCACTTTGGCATAACACAGGACTCGGGATCTACGGAAATGATTCATCTGCATCATAAAGAACTTGAAGGAACTGTAAAAGAGATTGATCCCTGACAGGTGCACAAAACTTGAAAGCCCCTTCCTAGCTCTGAAGAAGGAGAATTCTGACCTGAAAAGGGGTCTTGAGTGAACAGCCTCAAAGGGAATAAAATATCAGCCTGTAAAACCAGCACTCGCTAGAAAACTCAGGTGATCTTTTAATGTAGGTACACCTCTTGCCTGAGGCACAGCCAACATAATTACCTGCCACTCAGTATCTCAGCCCAGGGGTTGAGGTAACAGGCTGTGCTTCGCCTCCTTTTGCCCCAAGCACTGAGCAAGCCTCCAGAAAGGACTGCCAGTGCTCCTTCTCTAGTCATCGGGCCCTGCAGCAGCGCTGTTTATCCTCACATGCAGTACATATCGCCATGCCATTAACACTGTCCTTTTATACTAATTCGGCTCCAGTTACAGTCCCAGCCGTGCTGGTTAACATCTTTAATAAATCCTGTGGTGACAGGAAAGCACTCACACCAGTCAGCAACACTGTTCATTACAAAGCTGTAGATTTCTAACCAGAGGTAAAATTTATCCGAAAAGCAGGAGAGGGGGAAGACGAAGGAGGGAAGCCTTCATTTATCCAACTGCAACTATGTCCAGAAATCCTTGGAAGCAAGAAAAGGACATTCACGGACATCCCATTAGTGCTGCAAACACTGTGGAACCATTTCCTGCTGCCAAGATATGTGCTGGCGAGGGAGGGAGGTTACCAGGGCACAGCGACTTATTGTCATGCAAATGCACCGAGGTATTGAAGGCACTTCCCAGCAACAGCCGCATTTTTTCACTAGTTTGATCCCAGCATTGAAAAGGAAACAAAACAACTGCATGAACGTGAAGCAGCATTAGCCTAAGCCAGAATCACCAGCTATCCCAGGGCTCGGGGAGTACCAAACCTGCCTTTGGTGAATTCCATAGGCCCTACTGCTCTTTATTTAAAGGGGAACGGGTAAAAAACTGGCCCTTGAGTCCCGAGAAACACGTGAGGTGCTTTCTAACTACGTTGTCTTTCATGATCTGTAAGTGACACTGAAAACAGTGGAAGAAAGTGACATACAAACCCTCCCTCAGAAAAGATCAGGGTACACGTTTCATTCACATTTTGCTATTTGGTATTAACTTGCAAGCAGTGATTTTGAGCTGAAAACTAGAAAGCTCAGTGGCAGAAAATGCAAATGAAAACACACTTTACAATCTATCTTCCAGAAGAAGCAAGGCGGCATATACTTGCAGCTGTACATTTGTAAATCCAAATAATTTTATGTCTTTTCTGATTGTTATTACTATGGCTTGGTAGACCTTTTTTGCCCCTTTTCAGCTAAAGAAATTCATGGTTTCCAGCAGTGGTAGTGACTTGGCAGCAGAATAACTGTTGTTTCCGTACTTGAAATAAATCAATGAGGTTCTTTTTATTTTCACAGAGGTAGAGGTAAAAGATGGTGTATTTGCTTCCACAAGTCACACGTCACCAAATCCTTCAGAATGAACAGATACCTAGCACTCAGAGAGTCCTCTGGTCAAGACTGAATCAAAGCTTTCCCTTAAATCCCTGTCAAGGTTAATCCTTTTCATATTTAACAGTCACCTTTCAAATGCTTTCCTAGAAACAAAGGTAGAAACTGCACATGGCACCTACTGATTTAACCAAAGACTTACCTTTCTGGACTTGCCATTCCAGGCTGATCTGCAGAAGTGAAGAAAACGTTGTGTTCATATATTTGAATGCTGCCTTAGCTAACTGAAGTCAAGGTAGGCTAAATTCATGTTACCTAAAGAAACAGAGGAAAATTGGCTTGACTCATCTGCAAAAAAGGGGGTAAATTCCTTAACAAGAACCTGGACACACATCCAGAAGTGTAAAGGCAAACAGTATCCAGAAGCTTGGAGGAGGGCAAAGAGAAGGCTCAAGCCAAGGCCCAAGAAAGGCAAGAGAGGGAAAACCTTCACACTCCTGAAAAAACCCATGGATTAGAAAGGACTGTGAAGAATTAGAAGAATTGAGTATAAAAAAATCAACTTTTCTAATCCATCAAAAAAAATGGATTAGACAAATCTGTGTGGAAAAAAACAACCTAAAACCTGAAAAATGCCCATGTCCCATCTCCCTGTGCCACCTCCCATCAGAGAACTCAGTTCTTCAGACCTAAGGAAACCGGCTCTCTCCTTACTGCCCTCAGCAACCCAGAAGTGAGTGCAAGAACCATCACTGTTCTTTCTAAAAAGCCACTAGGTTTTCTATGGGGGGGTAACAAAATAAATCATCATTCAGATTTGTACCTGCTGGGAGAACAAAAAGTGCTGCAGGACGAAAAGGAAACATTGGGAATTCAGAAAAGGTGGCTGGGAATGAGGCAGAAACAGCAACGCATCTTCAAGAGGTTAAATCAAGACAAAAGAAGCCATAAAGAGATGTGACATTTTGACAGGAGAAAGCAAGAGGGCAGTGGAGCCCAAAGCCTGAGAACACTCCAGGCTGCTGGGGAGAGGGAAGCCAGTGGTGCCTGGACATAACCATGGGGCAGGGACAGTTTGTGCTAGTCTTTTAAAAGAATTCATTTGGGGCAACGATTTGCAGATTTGGATTTATTCCCGTTATCACATCTCTCCAGGTGAGGGAAGTTATAGTACTTTTATGCAGAGGAGCAGGACAGACTTCACTAACTCTCCTGGGCAATTGGATCACAGGTCCTGAGCTGCCGGGCCAGTCCCGGTGCTCAGCTAACATGGCAGAAGCCTTAAAACACTACCTGAAAGTTTCATTCTCAGCCAGGCATAGCCCAGTACCACAACCTCGAATGATTAGTTTACCTGATGTTTTCACATGACCACATTCCTCCCAGTCTCAGACTCCTCTCGACCTACTGCAGGATGATATTCCACTAACGTGTTGCTTGGTATCACGTGTTGCAGGGTTCAGCTACCCAGGGAGGATTTGCCCCGGCCAGGGCTTGGCTCCACTGCCCCCACATCTGCCAGGCATCCACTGCCCTGCAGCACAGCAGCTGCTGAACAGGAAACCTGTGTGCCCTGGGGCAAGCAGGCTCGGCTCCTGGTGGGCCTGTCCTGGCAATCCAAAGGGTAAGGAACAATCATCAGGCTGTATCCAAAGCAGCTTGGCCAGGGATTCTGCCTCTCTGTTGTGCTCTGGTGAGACTCCACCTGGAGAGCTGCATCCAGCCCTGGGGTCACCACCACAGGAAGGACATTGATCTGTTGCAGCAGGTCCAGAGGACACCAAGTTACTTAGAGGGATGGAGCACTTCTCCTACAAGGAGAGGCTGAGAGAATTGGGATTGTTCAGCCTGGAAGAGATGGCTTTGGGATGACCCAGTTGCATCCTTCCAGTACCTGAAGGGAACCTGCAAGAAAGCTGAAGAGGGACCTTTTACAGCGATGACAGGACAAGGAGGAATAGCTTCAAACTAAAAGAGGGGAAATTAAGGTTAGATATGAAAGAAATTCTTTACTGTG
>JAWWMP010000165.1:13240956-13297596 GCA_035047865.1 Dendrocincla tyrannina
AAGAAAGCTGAAGAGGGACCTTTTACAGCGATGATAGGACAAGGAGGAATAGCTTCAAACTGAAAGAGGGGAAATTAAGGTTAGATATGAAAGAAATTCTTTACTGTGAGCATGGTGACACACTGGAAGAGGTTGCCTAGAGAAGCTGTAGATGCCCCACCCCTAGAAGTGTTCAAGACCAGGCTGAAGAGAGCTCTGAGCAACCCAGTCTAGGGGAAGGTGTCCCTGACTACAGCAGGAGGGGTTGGAACTACAGGATGTTTAAGGATCCTTTCAACCCATTCTTTGATTTTATGATTAATCATCCTAAGAACAGACAACTTACCTAAACTAGTCTAAATGATTTACAGGAAATACAGAATCTTTAGCATCCTAAGCAGTAGGACTCCACACGCATAACAGCACAATTGCAATTTCTCACCATTACCATTTCTCAGCAAGAGATAAAAGGTACCTCTCCTTCTCCATCATCAGGAGTACCTTCAACACCTGGATCTGACCTTACTGCAAGCCCAGGATGTGTTTTCATTCCTGACAGTACAGCACAAAGCAATTATTTACCAAAGCAATTATTTACATGGTGGTTCTCCTCTCCTGCACCCCTGCGAGGCAGACCCTATCACTGTACCAAGCCCTGCCCTTTCCTCTTCTCCTACAAAGTCAGCAACTTTTAGCATCACTAGATGGGCAAAATGCGACAAGCACAGGCAGCCTTCAGCCCCTCCAGCAAACCAATGCCAGGAAAAGACAGTAGGGAGTGTGTTCAGACCGTGACACCCCAGTAGCACAACATACAGGAATTGTGTGAGCTCCAATACGCCTGTCCCCAAAGCCGCTGGATCACCTGGCACATTCCAAACCCTTCAGCTGTGCCGGGCTCGGGCCGGCGGCCTGGCCCGTGACCTCCAGGCGGCGCTGTTCGCCAGAGGAACCTCCTGTTGCCCAGCGCCACCTCCTGGTGCTTTCCCTACTTACACACAGGCACTTGGACACAAGGAGCAGGGAAAGCGTCCCCGTGCTTTTCTCATGAATGGTGATTTAAGATGGACCAGACAGGAGCACTTTAGAGTTAAACCGAAATGAAGTGCTGCTCTTTTAAAACTTTTTTTTTTAAAAAAAAAATCACACGTCTATATTTAGTTTTGTGATTTGGCAGATGAATCCCATCTCTCCGCAAAATTCAGAAGTTACCAGGTCCCACTCATTATGATCTAGAAATTAGCTGCTATGCTACACAAAAATGAGAGGGCTTATTTGAATTTACTGAAGTTTCCACGTGGCAAAATTTAAGTAACGCACGAAGACTTAGATGCAAGTGTCAACAACTCAGAGTAACTCCATTTATAATTTTCTCCTAGAAAAGGAAAAAGCTGTCAGTCTGTTCTCCAGTTTTGTTTCCCTAAGCCCTCACCTCCTGCATAACCCTTTCTGCCATTTCTAAATTTTCAATTCTTCATCCTGTCATTGCTTTCTTCCCCATTTCCTCCTGCAGGATACAAGACGCACAGACCCACTTGAATAAAATGCATTTGCAGTGAATGACCAGGTCACATCGCTAGCATGAGGCTCTCAAATTAAAAAAACCCAAACCAGTTTAAGCAGAGACACCAACTGTCCAGCTGGTCCAGCACTGCAACAACCATGACCCAGACTTGGTACTGCAGGACAGCAACATGGAAATCATGGCCAGCCAGCTGCTCAACCCGGAAAACCTCCCACTGACATTCAGCTTCCTGAAACAAGCAGAAGCTTCTAAGACACCAACCATTCAGAGACGACACAAACTCAGATTAAGAAAATTTATTCTTTCATTAAGTCATAGCCAGCTCTTACGCGACCAGGGCAGAAGCTGTCGATGATTCACTAGAAAGAGAAAAGAGAGAAATATTAATAGCAGAGGCAGTTTTTCAAACTAGATGTCAAAAATACAGCTTCAATTCAAAGCTTTAACTACCAGTCCTGAGCTCTAAATCACTATGTTTAAAAATTTTTATGACACAAGATTTAACTCTTCCTTTCAAAATATAAATAATAGGAAAACAGCACAAAACAATTCAAGAACCTGGACAGCTGCACTTGAGTCTTCCTAGAAAAAGCAATGACGGCTAACTTTATGAGAGGACAAACTATAAATTGCCTTCATTTTTGCCACACCTACTAAGCCATTTCTCACAAAATTTTTGAAAGTAACATGAACTATAAAAGTATCCAAGCAAGAACAAAGATTACAGTACGTATTGTTATAAAAATTACTAATAGGAAAAAAAAAATAATTGTTTCAACTAATGAGGTCACTAAGTGTTTCTAAGTGTTACAATGGTTGTTTTACCCAGCAGCCAGTATTTATAAAAAAAACCCATTCTTTGCTGCTTGAGTTACCTACACACTTCATCATAACACTCTTCACCCTCTGAATAACAGCCCCAGGAGAGTTTACAAAACCTACAAGTCTTTAGTGACACCAGGAATGCAGAAGACTTACTACTTCCAGTTGGGTGGCAGCACTCTCTTAGTTTTGTAGTAGCGAGCCAGCCTATGGATCCTGCTTTCAATCAGAATCAGGCGGAACTTGGCATCTTTATCCTTGAAAAGAAAGTTACATTACAACCAAGCACTACTTTAACTGCTCAATGTACAATTCAGATGGGCTTCAGTAAAACAAAAAATCCACAGCTACTGTTACAAACTCCACATTCCCCTTCCCACAGGTTAATGAATTCAGTGAAGCCAGAATAGGACCAGAAATACATGGTTTAAACATTGCTTTTGAAAGACTCTTCATAGACAAAGACCATCCTTGATGAAAATGCCTTCCCAACCCCTTAAGTTTACTCAAAGGGAGCTAACATATATCATCTTTGCTTTGCCAAGCTGTACATAAACTACTGTTTAATTTAAAAACAGAGTTATCTAATCAAATGAGCACACACCTTTCTGTTTCTCTCAAGATGTTTGCGAACAGCAACAGCTTTCTTGATCAAGTGATAAAGATCCTCTGGAAGGTCTGGGGCCAGTCCCTTCGATTTAAGGATTCTCAGAATCTTGTTGCCAGTAACAAAGCGAACCTGGGCAACACCATGGGAATCCCTCAGGATCACACCTGAAAACAACATTTACATCTTAACTGAAAAACCATGTGCCAACAAATCTTGTGAAACCAACTTCACACATACAAGATGTAAAAAAAAGTCTTCTCCAAGTTAAAACCTTTCTAGTGGAAACTGGAGAAATGGTAGACATTCAGTGAGCAAAATACAATTTTGAAAAGCTGAAACACTTTACGGTAACTCTTAAAAGACAACTAACACACCCATAACACTTAGGCAGGTAGCACATGAAGTGCTACAGTACTATCAGAAGATTTTCAACACGACTCATTAAAGGAATGTATTCCATCATTCTATGGATCCCTCTAGGAGGGATTATTATTGCTTTCAGGATTACAATAAAAATTGACACAGCAGCTAATTACACTGCATACATAGTTCATGACCATATAAAGCTGTGTCATGCAAACACTTCAGCTCCAGAAGGGTCCCAGCCACCAAGAACTAGTCTATGATGAAGCTACAGTGCTCAGCTCAGTAAACCCTGGGCACAGGGCTGCTGTATTTGAAAATTTCCTCCAGGAAACTGGGCAGACTAAACTTCCCTGTAACCCTGTTAGCAGCCATCCCTAAGGACATGTTATGAAATTAAACAGATGCTTCAAGTTTTCCACTTGAAAAAAACAAAAGAGAACTCACTACTTCACCAAATACCCTTCTTGCAAGAATGGTATTCCATTACCACTCCTCTTACACGGAGTCCCAGCCCTGGACTTGATGATCCTCATTGGCCCTTTCCAACTCAGGGTATTATTTTATGACTCTCAAAGATATCCACAGTGAAAACAGGTACACCAGAAATGCAGTGTTTTCTTAGTACAGAAATTTAATACAGGTTGAAGGAACAATAACATTATCACAGTCAGAAAAATGTGTTTGTCCCCATTCAAGAGTGGTTTACAATCCTTACCGATCTGGGAGGGAGTCAGGCCCTTTTTAGCCAGCTTGTAGATCTGTTCCTTTACATCATCAGAAGTAAGTTTCAGCCACTAAAGAAAATAAGAAAAAAATCACAAACTGATTAACACTGCTTATATAGAGGCACAGGCTAGCAACATGAAAGCTTTTTATATGTAGTAGAAATAGATGCTTTGTAATTCTTGAAAAAACAATCAGAAACTGAAACTGCACTTTTAATGACACAAACTTTTGTACATATAATAAACCTACAGTGCTAGTGAAATGCGGTTGGAGAAGGCAGAGGTAAAAGATGAGTGTCCCAATTTTAAAAACTCTATAAAGCATCTAACCATCTGCTTTCTCATCAGTTCACTTCAACTGCCATATCAGAATCACGAATACAAAGTTACAGACAAAAAAATGACTGCCACTGGGAAGGAATTCTATAATTTTCAACAGAAATAAGAAACTGAGATCCATTTAGCCACCTCTTAGTAAAGCACCGAGAGTAAAAAATATCAGATTTTAAGTATAGTAATTAACTGAAAAATGAAACTGAGACAGAATTACTAGAGCAGGCACAGTCCTATGTTACATTGTGCTCATAAAGCCACTGCTTCTATAATTATTAAGGGGAAGAACACCACCAAGCCAGGTAACCCTCACTTTCAAGGAGGTACAGAAGCTCCTGGGTTCTTTTTTTTTTCTTTTTAATACTGTCACAGCATGAAACCAAAAAGCACAGCAAAAATAAATTTGGAAGCGCTGCAAAGATTGCAATTTAAAACGGAATATAAATAAAACTAAGCAAAAAAATCCATACAATTTTTAGAAGCAAATATAGCACTTGATCATCCTAATTTTCATCTAAATATTTAACCATCAGGAGTACTTTAAGTAGCTTCATATTATCTTGCTTCAAATTGTACCTACTTCATTTCACATAGACTGAAGCAGCACTTAAACAAAAAGAGGCATAAAGACGATAAGAAACTTTTGGTGCCCAGCTAATCATCTAGTGAAGCACGCTTGCTTCCTTAGTATTGTAAGGATCATCACAAAAACGCAGAATTGTTAGTGACTTCTGGAGATCATCCAGTCCAAGCCCTGCCAATCCAGGGTCCCCTAGAGAAGGGGGCACAGGAACGTGCCCAGGTTTTTGAGTGTCGCCATTGAGGAACACTCCACGACCTCCCTGGGCAGCCGGCTCCATTACAGGCGAAAACAGCACTTCACGAGGCCATAGTTTAGAAGCGACGACACAATACACTACAGCTCCCTTTTTCCGTCTCCCTCCGCGGGCACTCGGGCCTGGAGCAGGGGCTGGGGAAGGAACTCACCGTGGGCACGCTGCGCCTGTAGGGCAAGGCCGACTGGGACAGGCCCTTTCTGCGGGAAGAAGCAGAGCAGATGCTCAGCGCACCGCGCACACCCAGGCCCAGCCCGGCCTACCCCGCCTTCCCGCCATGTCCCCGCGGCCGCCAGGCTCCCCCGCCGCCCCCGCCCCTCTCCCGCAGCAGCCGTCCCGCTCCCGCCCGTGCCCGCAGTGCCCGCCGGTGCGGCCGGGGGCCCGGCGGTGCTCGCAGCCCCGCAGCCAGGCGCGCTCACCCCGGAGCGTGCATGCGGCCCATGATGGCGGCGGCGCGGACAGCGAGGGAAGGAGCGGGGCCAGCCGCGCGCTTCCGCAGGAAGTGCCGCACACGAGCCCGGCCCCGCCCCTGCCAGCGCCGCAGCCAATCAGCGGAGGCAGTCCCGCCCACGCACCCCTGGCCCCGCCCCCAGCGCGCCAGCCAATCAGCGGCGCCCGCACGGCTCACGCGCGCCCCCCTCAGCCCCTCCCCTCACAGAGCAGGAGGCGCGCGTGGTCTTATTCCAGAATAGTGTTTAATGTACGTATAGGAGAGCTACGGACTCACATCGAACCCGGCGGCATTGTACATCTTTATTATCATCGTTTAGTTAAAGTATTTGGTTCTTGGAGATACACAGACAGAGGGGGCGCCCTGCCCGGCCCGGCCCCCACAGGCCCCGGCCCCCCGGCGCTAAGGCAGCTCACGGGCTCTACACAACCCTACGCTTGTACAAAACAGAGCAAAGAGCCTAACCAGAGATCGCACATGCGTCCGGAGACAGGCAGCTGTAGGTCGTACAAAGGCAGTAATAAAAAGTTCAGTGCAAAGTTGTAGGTTAGTAGAGGAAGAGGTCCTAGCGCAAGCTGCTGCTCTCGGTCACCAACACAGGGTCTGTGGGGACAATCACACTTCTGGCTGCAGGTCAAACGGTGCATAAAGGACTTTCTTTTCATTAAACAAGATACAAAAAGGCTCTTAAAATTACATTTTTCAAGCTACTTAGTATACTGGTAAATTCCATCCCGATCAAATATTTCCCTCTTTCACATCCATCCTGGGTTTTTGTATGTAGTACTGTAAATTCTTATTGCAACAATCAGTTTTGCCTTAATTGAGAATAGTGCAAAGAGGTGCAAGCTTGGTGCTGGTCCTCCACACGTGAGGAGAGGCCAAGGCCAGATCCCATAGACAACATAAAACCCATGACCATAAAAAGCTCCAGCCAGTGACTATTTTGAAAAGGAAGGGAAAGGCACAAAATGAGTTAAGCTATGAAGAAGATTAAATCAGAAGTCAGGACATGTACTAACAACAATACAGTACTATACATTTTTTTTTCAGTCCAGACAACTGTTAAAACTGCAAACCATTTTTTAAATGATTTTAGTTTAATTGTATTTTGTGCTGTAAGACACTGTGCTTTAATAGCAAACTGCAAAAAAGGCAGTCCATATTGCTTTCATTTTATTTCACAATGGAACGTTTCACAAAAACAGTAGTCTACTTTCCTGTGTTTTAAGTGACTTGTGATTCTAATGATGGAATGGAGTAAGTCTCAAAAGCATCAAGTGAGCAGGAAATATATCTAGTTAGTTACACAGTTTTATTATTTACAGGCTATATACTAAATGAAAAATATGCAGAAGATGCCTACTACAACTGGGATTTGCTAGCGTCCATTAGTATTGGCCCAGTTTCTAACATTCAAGATATAATTAGCTTTTAATTGTAATAATTACTATGAAATTGGACCTTGAATAGTTTAGGCACCAGGAGATTCAAGTTTACTTCTCTCTTCTGTATTGAAGGGAGATTGGTCAGTAGGAGGGGAAGGAAACTCAGATTATAAAATTGGTTTTTAGTGTTGGGTAGATTGAAGGCTTTCCCCATATTGTGTCTTTGTTTGTAGTTGCATATTTCACTTTAAAAGTCCGCTTCAAGATTTTGTACTAAAGAAGAGTGTGCAACTTTATAGCTTTGTTTAGATAGAACATGAACAACCTAAACCCCGAATAAGGTGAACATAAAGGCAACACCTGTAGTGCAGAAACACCCATTAAGGAATCAGTGGTATTAACAGGAGATAGTGACATTTGCACTCCACTGTCACAATACAGTTCAAATCTTGGAGTGAAGAATTCTACTGAAAGTAGTTCTTACTGGGAGTGAGAAACAGTATTGCTGTTTAACTGTTAAAGAAAAAATCTCTTAAAGAAGAAAGGCAGCCAAGTTCCTCTCTCAAAGCTCTGTTAACACAACTCGTTTCTGGCCTGCAATTCATCCAGCAGGGGTGCTTTTCAACTAGAGGCCATCCTTCACCTGCAGATAAAGGTGCAAATGCCACTTTGGATTAGTGTTTAAATGTGTTCCACACTTAATCACTGCAGTATTTAAAAGTCCTAGAAATTACAACTAAAAAACCCACTGAGAAGCTGGGCACATTTCCAATGACACCACATTCAGCCAGTCTTCATTCAATTTTTGGAGATCATGGGTAGCAGATGGAGTAGAAAAAAGTGTATCTAAGTTGAACTAATTATGAAGATCAGTGAAAGTGATGGTATTTGTGAATAACACGTTTTGGGAAACGACTTCCAGTAGGACCTGCAAGGTATTAAATATGAGAATATTCCCCCTTTATAAGGAGCTGAAAGTTAATATGTATATATATTTAAATACCAGAAATGAGGTAAAAGAGAAGCATTTGAATTATAAGGCACCATTATTTACAACTTCCATTATTGGCACTCACTCCAATGAGTCTTAGAGAAGCATGAATCTGGGATTAAATGTAATGCTAAGGAATTTTTCCAGCCCTTCAACCTTCATTTTTACAGGTGTGTGTGAAGCCATCAAAATTTTACCTGTCACTGCTTCTGTGATGTCTAGTTAGTAGTGGGGATGTAGTTCTAAAATATGCAATTTCTTTGATGTTCTCCAGCATCATGCCATGAATGACACAACAGCAGAAACAAAATCAAAAATGCACTATATCCACAGGCCTAAGGACTTCAGTTACGGTCCAACCAACCAGCATGGTCAAACTGTCCCTCTCACTTTCATGAATGGTTTAAAAACCCCTTCTTTTACCCACAGCTCTTAAACATTTACAAGGATGCCTTGCTAACATCACATGAGCATAAACCAGGTTTTCTAGAAATCCTTCAGATTAGGCTACACGAACATTGGTCCAACGTATCTGTTGAAATGGAGAGTCTCTTATTTAAGATGTACAAGTTATCTTCAAGTAGGAAGATGCACAAAGCACAAGTGAATACAATTGTTCTGGTCTTACTCAGGTGTAGAAATGAGTTCACAGATAGGGTACAGCAGTTAGTCGATACCAGTTAACAGTCTCCTTGCTCAAGTTGAAGTCCTTTAGTGGGAGTGTAATTCCACCCAAGAAAAAGTTCTCACGTAACGATTCTGCACTGAGCACACTTAACTGAAGTTCTCTCTGTTTCAGAGTCTCCATGCTATATCCACTGTACACGAGCTAGAAGGTAAGAAATCAAGAATTTTTTGGTTAGCCAATTATATTACACAGACTGCCCAGGTACTGACAGATGTCTTAACTGCACATTAACTGCAACCATTCAGTCTGTCTGTTTATCAGAGAATGAGCTGATGAATATATTTTGTGCTCCCCATGTTAAGTGTTTAGAAGGACTGGTGTTTTTTGACTGAAGTATGGTTTACATGCCAAGACTTCTGAATTAATTTTTCTCCACATCATGAGTCATTGAATCCAGGGCAGGTGGCTCTTTAGTTTTAAGATTTCTTTCCTTCTCCCTGTTGCTCCTCACAGTCTGAGAAATTTCTGCTTACTTGTAATAGCACACTGACCTACTCAGTTGCTTTGTTTTATTTTTAAATAGGGCACACAGTTTTTCCAAACAGTTCCTTTTCCATTTCTTTATCTTCACAGGTTTTTTTGGTTTTTTAGACAATATTTTAATTACTGCTTAGAATAAGAGATTATAGCAAGCCAGAGGGAGTTACTAGATAAATTGTAACTTGCCATTTCATTGAAAGTTGGATTTCTTGTCTTCCTGGAGATTTTGGTTTTGCGTTTGGATGTTTTGTGCGTATCTGGAAGTAAGTATGTTTTTACATAGGGATTTGGATCTGCACCATCTTCTGTAACCTACAGTAAGAAAAACAAGACAAGTTATAAAACTAATTAGTGCATAGCTTCTTGAAAATAAATATGCAAATCATACTTTGCAATCAAGCTAATAAAAAGTAGCAATTAACTAAGCTGACAGTTGGAAAATGTGGTACAAGAGGGATAGTTTGACTATTTCTTCATCAGTCAAGATGGTAAATGACTAAATGGAAACAGTTTTTCGCAGTGAGCGCAGCATCTCTACTTACCAGGTCTTTGATGTGCATCACCATGATAAATAGAGTGCTATTTCTGTAGGATATGGATAGCTTCACTTCTCCTCCCACTTTGCCTGAGGTAGGACTTGATGGACTTGTATCTGAAAAAATAAGACAATTGTTTCTTCTTTAATATTTGTACATTTTCATCAGTGCTACACTGAATTATTACATATGGGAAAATATACAAGCTTTAGATCAAACTCCTTTTCTGATTTTATTTCTAATTCCCCTAATAGGGAAAAGGCTATAGGTTTTAAAGACTTCTTGCATTCTCTTGCAGGAAGCAGCTTCAAAGTTTGGAGTGAAAACCTGAATAACTTGGTCAAGCCATAAACAACTCCAAGTGATTACATATATTGTTGCAATTTTTGGTATGTATTTCCTTCAAACTATATGCAGGCATAGTTGAATAGACAGTGAAGCAGTTTTAACGAGGGAAAAGTACAGTCAACTAAACAAGATTAAAAAAATTCACATTGTAAAGGTGTCATACTACAGTCATTAAATATATAAACACCTCTCCCCCCACCAAACATCACCTACCTGCAGGTCTGGATATTCCATCTATTCCTTCCACTTTGTCATCACGAAGTAATGGATGGAAAAAAGTATAAACAAGATCACACTAAATTTGGAAGAAATGTTACATATTAGTTTAAGTGTTAAAAAGCATCAAAACCTGTAAACTTGCATTTTATTTAAGTTATCTGTACTCACTTCTGCAACCTCTGAAGAGCTGTTCATCAGGCTCTGTATGTAGCTGTTGAGCTCCACTTTTCTTTTAGCTGCTACATCTTTTATATGTGTTCTTCCGAGAACCATCTTATTAGGAAAGCTACAAGAACAAAATAAAATTTTTCAGCTAATTTATCAGAAGCAAGTACAGTTACATTTCATTGTCACTTCCATCCTGAAGTACTAACATCCATTTTTCTTTCTGCCAGTCAGGAGGTGCCAATAGGTTATGACACCATAGAAAGGCAAGAAAATATTTACAGGTAATTCTTACACATGATATGACACACAATCTCAAGACACTGGGATGCTTCTCTGGCTCTTCTCCTTAAAACTTAGAGACAACTGTTTTCTCCCTTAAATTGCCAACTCTGAGGTTTAGTTTGTCCCTCAGAAATTTTGTTTCTATTTCAAGCTATTTCTTCCTCAACCCAGCTGGGAGCAGTTTTGTTGCTTTCATAATAGTGATGAGTGAGTTAGGAACATACCCTGGTAACTTCCAAAGGGGAAAGAGAATGCCAAGTTTGTTGTGGAGCTCCTGGAACTCATCAAATGTTCGGAAGACAAACGTTGGTTCAATTTGCCCTTCTCTCAAAACTCTCACTACATAGATCTGCCCAAAACACAGAAACCACAAAGATAAAAGTAGTTTATATAACAATATTATAGAACTGACTTAACAATATAATTTTCTCAACAATCAACTCTTTCTCCTATCGTAATCCTTCTTCTGAATAGATATCCTGTTATTATATCCCATATCCCAGCATTTGCATTTTATAGTGGTTAGAATTATAAATAGCCCTTAATGCAAAGTAACATCCCATGATCTTCCTATAATGTAGATCCGCAGCTGACAAGGAGATGAAGGTAGTTAAGGCTAAGCTGTCTGCACTCTCCCTTTCAAACCTTATTGTAAATTCATACCATATACCTATGGTATAGGTATACAAAATGTTAACATCAATGCAGGATTACATTGAAACATATATCTGTGGGACCAGGACTACCACAGAACCCTTCAAATGTAATTTTTTTCAATTTAATTCCCACAAGATTCTAAAGAATTTCACTTTTAAAGTGATAATTTTTGTGGGCAGGTGCAAGTGTACAGCATTATACAAACAGAATTTTTAAAAATACTGGGGGTAGAACCCCAGGATACAGTTATTCACCGTATTAAAGGGAATTGAAGGTTGACAAGCTGCACAGTGGACTCATTTTATGGCCAGGTGAGTTAAATGTATAACGTATAATTTAACTTTAAAAATCTAGACAGATTCTAGGCCATCTTAACAGCTTCCTGGAAGATAAGAGGCTGTTTTGGCTTATAACAGGAGTACTCAAATACATTTATTATATAGCAATTCAGTACAAAACTTCTTCACTTCCAGCATTATTCAGATTTGTTCTACCTTCCCTAGCTGGTGTCTTACCAGATTAAGATATTTACAGCAAATACAACTTGGAAAGAGATATACATTTGCATCTATCAATATAGCTCTCTTTATAAAAAACTTCAGGAAAATGTAACTCGAGCTGATTACTCCAGCCCTGCAAATAGTAGCAGAGAAATAAAACAATTAAAAAAAAATGAAGAGGGTAAGTTTTAAAGTGTAACCCAGGTCTATCAAAATATCCTGAGGGCAAACTGCAATGCTTTCTGCCTCTAGTATGACTGACTAGGAGTATAGGTGTATTAGTACAGGAAATTATGCTTTTCCTTAGGAGGAACAAATACAACTTTAATGGAAGGTCATACCAAAACCAGAGTATTTGATTTAATGACTCCTACTCAGGAAGCAGCCATTTTACAGAAGGCAGCTATATAAGCCCATAAACACAACTCAAATTCCCATATTTTAAAATAATCTCCACCAACGCTACTTCTGCTCTTTCTATTTCCTTCTAGATCCTTTTCAAGAGGTGTTTTCATTTTGAAGAATATTATGGGATGCTAAAAATACCACTCTGTACTCTAGCACTCCTGTGGGTGGTTTACCCTGGCCAGCAGTTGAGCACCCACACAGCTGCTTGCTCACACTCACCCCCTCACCAGTGGGACAGAGGGGAGAACACGAGCAAAAGCAAGAAGACCCATGGGCTGAGATAAAGACAGTCCTTAAGGAAGGAAGGTGACACAAAGACAACGTCTCACCACTCCCACAAGCAGACCCATGCTCAGCCAGTTCCCAAACAGCCACCTTGGAAGACAACACCCTCCTTGCTCTACCTCCAGATTTTATTGCTGAGCATGGCATTATATGCTGTGGAGTATCTCTTTGGATGGTTTTGGTCAGCTGTCCCTGCTATGCCTTGTTGGAAGAAAATGCATCAGTATCTTCACTGAGTGGAAACAGACTCCATATACTTACATAATGTTTATCGGGGTTGTATCTCTTCTGATATGTAAACACAGACACTTGTTTGATTCGGCCGTCTTGTTTAAGAGAATACGTTTTAGCAGAAAATGAGAGAATGGGTTCATCATTCGAAGGCAAACCTGAGAAACGCAGCTGAGCCAAATTGTGAATGAAGAAATTAAACTTTGTGGCAACACTTCCCAGACTGGATTCAATCAGCCTAGAAAAAGAAAAAATAACATCAAAGCACACAAAAATGATTATGCCAATGAATCCAAGTGAAGTCTAAGAAAAATAAACCCCAATTTCTTACTGACAAAGTTTTTAAAATATGTGTGATCAATGGGCCACTTAAATATCATCATATCAACGCTTAATAGAAGATTCAGTATCCAAACTTTAGAATAGGGTTTTATCCAAGAATTGAAGGCTTTCCAGACTTGGTAAAAAGCCTGGAGTACTGCATCCAGCTCTGGAGCCAGGAAAGACACAGACTGTTGGAACACATCCGGAGGAAGGCTGCAAAAATTATCAGAAGGATGGAACACTTCTCCCATGAGAACAGTCAGAAAGTTCAGACGGGAGAAGACAAGGCTCCAGGGAGACCTTATTGTGGCCTTTCAGGACTTAGAGGGAGCTTATACAAAATATGGGAACAAACTTTTTAGCAGGAGCTGTTGCAAGAGGACAAGCGGTAAACTATATGAGGGCAGCTTTAGATTCTATGCAAGGAAGAAATTACAGTAAGCGTGGTAAAACAGCAGAACAGGTTTGCCCAAAGAGGTGGTAGATGTCCCATATCTGGAAACATTCAAGATTAGGTTGGACAGGGCTCTGAAGAACCTGATGTAGTTGAAGATGCCCCTGCTTATTGCAGGGGGATTGGGCGGGATGACTTTTAAAGGTCCCTTCCAACCCAAATCGTTCTGCAGTCCCAAGCTACATGCATACTACTCCAGTTTCCTCTGTATATTTAAAGTGAAGTACAGTAACACATTTTCTAACACACAGCAACAACTCAGTTATGCTGTACACACCCCTCCACTTGTGACACTGGAGAATCATCCTTCCCTCAGCAGTGTGCAAAACACTTCTCCAAGAGAGAATTTCTTTACAATACATTACATCGTATACACTGCTGTTAAAAAATTCAGGATGTATTCAAAATGCAAGTCTCTAACACCCAGACAGAATTATCTACTCTCAGTATTTTAAACAAATTTTCCACACAAGGTTACTAGTAAAGGCATCAATGTATTTGACTACAAGCATTACTCTTATATGAAACTGATCTTACATAGTTATGATTGTACAGTGTAACTACTGAACTTCTACCGACATGTTTGTAAACATCCTTCATAATTTTTTTCATAGCAGAAAACTCCCATTAAGAGAATGATACTGGGAGATATTTTAGTTTTCGCTTATCCAGTACCTTGTGAAGAAAATGGTGGCTTCTGCATCTGTTGTTTGAGGCTGGAGAGCATCCTGAACATATTTCAAGTCCTGAACCCCACTTAGTTCTGGTAACCCAGAAGAAAGCATCTGCAGGAAATTAAAATTTACAGTTTTAATGCAGTAAAACCAACATGATTTTATAGTGAAATAATTAAAACTTAGACCCTCAAACTCATTTGTAGCTGCACTTAATTGACAAATGCTAGCAGTGATAGCAAACAGTTACTTTTAATCAGCAGTTATTCATTACTCCTGCTGAATTAAAAGCAGTTAAAAACACTATGCAGTGTAATTCATGGTATCATCTTGGGTTTAAATCCTCAGGAAAGAAGTAGGAAGGAAAAAAGCTTAAAAATTTCCAAATAAACCTTCCCAGAAAGTAAATTGAATATTTCTGGCTTTTAAAAGCACACATTAAGAGTTTCTGCAACACAAATAGCATTTAATACAACCCAACATCTACCAAGTTTCAATTGAACTTGAAAAACTATTACCAATGAAAGTAGGTTAAGGAAGAGGCTCGCGTGTTTTCTTATCAAGTTGTAAGCTTGACAACAGAGATCCACGAACAACTGAAAGCGAATCGTGGGCTTTTCCCCACCATTAATAACATAAGCCATATCCGACGTGAGCACAAAAGGAGCTCGATCCCTGTTCAAAAAGCACAGACAATTCACAAGTTAATTATAAGGTCTATTCAGTGTCACGTGCTTCCTCCTCCCGTCTATCCCCACCCTGAGGTAATGATATTAAATAATCCATTACTGTCATTTCACATTTTTGGGTTGGGTTCAGCTCCCTTGTGCCACCTCAGATTACCCAGCACAGTCACATGGTACTGGACCTAGAACAGATCTCCTGGAGCAACACTTGGAGGCCTATGTGACTATAATATTACCAGATATAGATTATCCTGGATATAGATTATCTTCCTCTATGCAGAGGAACAGTAAATACAGACTTGCTGTTCACCCTTCTCAATAACCTCGACACTCACTACTACTGTTTTTATGATCCAGAGTCTGTTTGCAATTGTGTCATGTTCATATTCAGATGATGTAAAGGTTCTGGCAATTTCTGAACCATGGACAAAGTTCACCTAACAGGCACACAATATATGCACAGCATAACAGTACCTATCAGGGCCAAGCTACACTACAGCTTTATCCAATATTCCTGACACCAAGACTTGTGTTAGATGTAAGGCTCCAAAACATCAACAGAAATTTGTAATCTTTTCCTGTACCTAAATACTTGGCTTTCATGATTTGAAAAGCAACTGCCACTGAAATCTGTCAGTTGAATATAGCATAGAGTTCTTAAGAAGTGAGTGCAGTTTGGAAGCACCGAGGTTAATGATGTTTAGGAGACCAAATTCCTTATGTGATCTCCCAGTAAATGGAACAGTAATTTGCCTTAAAACGGAATACAGAAACAGGAAACTGGAGCCTCTTCAAAATTAATTCTATATGTGTAAGTTCCAATGAGTTTTGGAAACTCTATGGTTAAACTAGAAGATACTGGCTTCATAATGAGTACAGCAAATAACAGGAATTTAAAAGTTAATGCTTAGAATTATAACCCTTATAGAAAGAAACAAAACAAAAAACCCCACCAAACAAAAAACCCCACGAAACAAACAAACAAAACAAAAAAACAAAACAAAAAAACCACTTCATTCTCTAGATTGCTTAAGTACAAAAAAATACCTTTTAAAGCTACCAAACATTTGTGCATGTCCCAAAAATTTTCCAAAGTCAATGTGAAACATATGCCCAGTGTTTCGGAGCATTATGTTGTCATTGTGGCGATCACAAATTCCCAGCACATAAGTAGCTACACAGCATCCTGCACAAGA
Source organism: Dendrocincla tyrannina (assembly GCA_035047865.1). Taxonomy (NCBI): domain Eukaryota; kingdom Metazoa; phylum Chordata; class Aves; order Passeriformes; family Dendrocolaptidae; genus Dendrocincla; species Dendrocincla tyrannina. Next base: position 13,257,119 of record JAWWMP010000165.1, read on the forward strand.
GTAAATGAAGTTTTCTGAAGCCTGGGAGGGAAAGGGAAAAAGCGAATTGAGATGAAATATCAGTGGGAAAACGATTCATGCATTCAACACTCTTGATGAGTGTAAAATCCAAGCCAGGGAAGACAGGCCCCAAAATCTGCTTTTTTCCAAAATACTGTTCTTTAAGCAGATAGGTTTGCAAAAATCTCTAGATATCCCACTTTACAGCAAAAACTGTCATTTTGCTTTTTAAATAAAGAGAAGAGAGGAGCTGAGTCAAATCACAAAACTAGTTAGCAAAGAAAAGGGTACAAGATTTGTATCTCCAATGTGTTGGAACAGCCAAAAGAAAGCCTTTCCGTTTTTTAGTCTCATATGCTTGTGCAAGAATAGGCCAATGCTCCTCAACCACCACTTCTGCCTGTCTTAAAGTACATCTTTTTCTGTATCCAATAAAACTCGAGATGTGAATCCTGAGAATCCATCTGGCTCCTCTTTAGTTACAGGCGGGATTTTAATGTACTCTTTTTCAAGTGTAGAAAAAAGTTAAGTTTCTTAAACACACAAAACAAATTTCAGTGGAGAACCTGGAATATGAACATCATTCTTTCATAAGTTGGTATTTATCCCTTTTAAAAGATCTTCAAAAAAGAGCAATGCTGAGATAAGTTACCTTTTCATATTCCTCCTCTGTAGGGTTATACTTCCGCAACCATTCTGCCAGCGGTTTGTCTTTAAAAGAACCTGTCACTCCATATTCCACTTGAATCTTCCTAAGCGTATCAGAAGCAGGAACAAGCTCTACCATGCCTTTATATAAAATACAACAAAGTGTATTTCACCATCTCCTTATGTTATACTGCATTTTCATTAATCAGTAGAAACCTTTATTGACAAGGATGAATTTTAGTCTTAATCTCTTTTAAAAGCCAGTTAGATGTAAAAATAATTCTATTACTCTACTAAGCATTTCCACAGACTATGTCACAAAGCAAACCACGAAACACATGTAGCAATCCAACTTAGCTTACTTTACTACAATTAGTTACAGTCCCTAGAATGCACATATAAATTTTACTCTAAATAATTCCTTTCTACCACATAACTACCACTGGTCTATAAGCAGTAACTGGAAAATATTTTGATGCTGACATTTCTCATACACTGACACTGCAGTAATCTACCAACTAACTGCTGTCAAGGACTGAAACAGAACAGATAGTGAGCTTTACATATGGCCTTATTTTGGAGATACAATTTACTAAAAATATTTGTATAGCTAAATCATAAAAGGAAAACATTCAATTGATTAACAGAATTTTACTTCCATCTTGGCAGGAGCTACTCAAGGTAAATTTGTAACTTACATCCATTTTACTTTCCCATTTTAATCCTTCCAGGTACTTTAGGGACACACTAATATTAGCAGTAAGAAAAAAAACATGCTATGCAAATCGATTCATCATTCAGAGTAGGAGGAAAAACCATCTGTTTCTCTAAAAAGCAAGTCTTGCATAAATAGAAGCTTTTTGCTTAGTTTTGCCAACCTAAATTTTCAACTTTTCAGAGTATTTAAGAGTTTTTGTCATGTTGTTGTAGCATCTGACTGAAGAAATATTTAAGTTATTGTTATCCTCTTAAATATCTTTGGTTTCGATTGGCTAACTAGAAAATTAGCTAAAACTAGCAAAAAGCATGTTCAAGGTGCAGGGCAGTATTTACACTCAGAGATCTGTGACCTACTTTTAAACCCAAGAGACAGCCTCATATTGCCAAGGAACTTTCATCAGCATATGATACTCATTCTGGGGGACAGTGTGCATTCGTGGCAGGGGGTGTTTTAAATTTTTTTTTCTTTTTGCATGTTTCAGTACATGAATGATACTCCCTGACTCAATGGCAGCAGATTCCAGACACTTTAGCATTTTGGTTTTGATTGGAATACTTTCTTTTACCATAATTAAACTTTCAGAATAAGGATTGCTATGGCACCATTATCTTCTTGTGTTGCTGTAAGAGCACAAAGAGAAACCTTAGCTTTTATCACCATATTTGCATGTTTGCAGCATTGTTCATTGACAGCAGAATGCTCAAGAGACACATTTAAGTGCCACTCAGCCATCAGGAAATTCAGAACAATTTAACTTGTTATACTCTCAAGTACTGAAGTTCCTTGCAAGTAGAACTGTTCTTTGACCCTCTCTGCACAGAAATTTCTCACTATCAGCATGACAAGAAATAGAAGTGGGGGAGCAAAGATTAAAGGCAGCATCTGGTTTTGCACCTCTGTCTTTTCCAGTTGAGAGACACTTGAAGATAACCATCCTTAGATCCAGTCCCTCTTGCAGCCAGATCTTATCCATAATCTTAATCATTTGTAAGGCCAACATATCTTGTCTCAGATCTTCTCCAACCTTAAATGGAAAAATAAAACTTAACTAGAAACATAGGCTTCCAGCAAAACTAAACATCACAGATTTTAATTGCTTTACAGTTTTGGAAGTGATACATTATGCTACTTCCTCACAGTTACAGAGATAAAAGAGAAGCAAGATACAAATAAGCTTTCATATGTGGTAGACATGTTCTACAACTGGTTTAGGCCTTGGTTTCTATATACACAAGAGCAAACTCACAAAACTAAGCTTATTACTCTATTCTAAAGTTAATTGATATGAATTAAATGAAACAGTGATTATCATTCAACTTTTTTTTCTCCAATATACATGCAAGGCCTACCTTAAACATCACGTTAATTTCTTCTCCCAGAGGGTCTGCATTTATCAGTGCAACTTTCAGTGGTACTGCATTGGAGCTGAAGAAAGAACATGCCTGCAAGTAGATTTAGTGTTAATAGTCAAAAAGGACTTGGCCTGCTAGTCCAGAAAACAAGACATTCTGACAACAAGCAGGTTTGACACACAATGTGTCTATTCAGACTTTTAACATTGCAATTGTGGTGAATACGTGCTTCTTTTGAATAACGAGCATGTCGGCTGTTATTTGTTGCATTCTTGTACAAAAGCCAATAGTTCTGCACAGTGATGTTCTACACATTTTGAAGGGAAGAGTGAATAAAAAAAGAATAAATATTTTATCAGCAGCTTTTTTTGAAACCTAGAAGATACATTTTTTACTTATTGTACTTGTGCATTTCACAGTACTTTCCTCACTTATCTTCTTTCAAGTACATACTTATAATTTAATAGTTACAGTAGAGAAGAAAAGCAAGATGAACTGCCTCTCCAACACAGGATTAGTTCAAGCACTAACAGACCTTTAGGTTTTCAGTCATGCATGATGATATAATCAAGACTGTGGTTGAGCAGATATTGTCAAGCCTTGTCGAGTTCTGGAAACATAATTTACCCAATTCTCCTACATTCTAGCTTTGACTAGATGTAATTTTTACAGAAAGGTTATGAAACTCTGAATGTGCAGTACCTTAATATTTAACTCTTTTGCCACTAGACTGGGATTGAGAGGCAAACGGCATTTGTTCTTCAAGAAAAATAACTGCACACGTTCCATACCATTTTGCAAGGCAACCTACAGACAAAAAGAAAATTCAGATGACATTTTGCTAACTAGAGTATCTACAGAAAACTTCTGGACAAAGTTATCCTATAGCAAATGTTTTAAGTCCTCAGTGTAATGTTAGAAACTATAACTGCTGGTTTAGCTATTAGAAATACCTAAGCCTAGCAGTATAACACTAATCACACAAGTTCATGTTTTGTTGGTTTTTTTGTTTGCTGAGTTTTTTTTTACTGAACCAGATAATAGCATCCCACTCTATCAAACTGAATTGTATTATTAGCACATAAGCAGATATCCCATTCTTTTGCATAATGGGATCATTGTTCAGCAGCAATAGGTTTAAATTCATTTTCAGTTTATTGTATACAGAAACCATCCTATCGAATCACAATCTTATGTTTCAGATGACAACAAACTTGACAAAAACATCAACTTCATTAAGCTTTTAACTTGTTAAAATGCCTATCAGTAGATTTATAGACCTTCCTATATATTATACAGAACATCTTAGACTAAAAAGGCAACTGAGTGGATTAGTTTTGAAGGTATACTCAATCTAATCTTCCTAAAAAATATTAAAAATATATACACACCTGCCGAGCTGATCCACTTGTTTGCTTTACTTTTTCTGCTACCATTCCAAAGAGCTGCACTAGTCTGGTCTGCTTCTCCAGCTCTTCCCTCAGCCTTTTTCCACAGACTGAAAGAAAAGCTCCAAGAATTTGCTCATACCTTACACCAAACTTTGTATCATACAGTGTATCCTTAAGAAGCCTGAAATAAAGGATAGAAGTTAAATTTTCCTAAGGAAAATACTGCAAACAATGCAATATTAAAACATTATAATATTTTAACGAATCAGTACTACATATGTCTGAAGCTATTGATATGTAGGACAGAAAAGGCAAAAGTTTGTGCTTCGTAGAGATGTTATCTCTTCTTTCATTAAAAAAACCCAAAACAACCAGGATGTACAGATTGTATAATCACCATTCATAACAGTCATTGTTATGAATGATGATATTGAGAAGGATTATTTGGATTCTTCTTTCAGAAGTACTACTCTTGTGGTGCACACATTCCACACACAGTGGAACAAAGATCTTACCAGTACAGGTAGTGTGCTATCCGAATGCTTCCCAGTGCCCGAGCCAAAAGAAATTTCACAAGAGCACTGTCAAGATAGGTTTCATACTTCAATGCCTAAATACAAAGAAAATGAAATAAATCAGGTCTAGATTTAATTTGAGGTGACGACTGAGGTTTTATGACTAATGCACAGACACAATCACCACAAATCCCTAGAACAGTCATAAAGTAATTTTTTTACCCAAATTGCATTCCCTACTATGCATTAAAGTTATTAGAGTCACACGACTGCATTTCTGCTACTCGTCATCAGCAATTCCCTTGGGTTTTCAAGAGTAATAAAAATTCAAACTTCTGTGTAGGCAGAAAGTCTTACCTGTACAAATTGAGGGAGGAAGTCTGTTAACTCATCATCACTTAATGTCTCTATCCAATTCACAGCTGTATTTCGTACTTCCTGATCAGCAAACCTAGGAAGTCACCACAAATCCATATTAAGTTCTCTTCCTTCCTCCCCGCCCCTTTTCTTTTTTTTTTTTTTTTTTTTTTTGAAGGCAGCTGGATAGCAGCTGGATAGAAAAGAATCAATATAAAGTCTTTAACAGCTCAGTAAAGAAACTGCAAGTTTGAGGCCCAAGTTTTAACCCTACAAGTTTGAGATACAACCACATGCGCATGTTTAGGACAAGCACACCAGCCTCTCAAAACTTAGTTTTGATAGCTTGGCTCTATAGTTCCTTTCCTGTCACACATTAGACTTCAGAATCCCAACCACTATTGCTATGTTTTCACTACATGACTTGGTCAAGCCTACATCAATAGAGTAAGCATATGTTCTTTAAGATTTTAAGAACATTTAACTTTTGCTACAAGAAATGCAGTATTTTTCCACAGAACATCATTCAGGATTTCTTACCGAAGAAAAGTCATTTAATGCTCAACAACACAGAGAGAATTTATTTAATACTGTTTTTCTTACTTTGAATCAAGTAGTTCCAGTGCAGCTAAGGGTGATAAGGGTGGCCACCGCTGAAGTAATGAATATATTTCTGGAAGACTTGCCCAGTCCCAGTGAGGGGCACTAACCAATATTTTTGGTAGGCTACTAGTATGGTTATGACAATAATGTCTTTTCTCCCACAAAAATTCTTTATCTTCTTTTGACAGCCTGCAGACAAAAGCATCTCAGTTTATAACTCACATTACAAACCATCACCTGAATAACCCTAATGCTACCGGTGATTGTATATGTACAGATAATTTAACACACAAAAGGGAATGACATTGAAATGGCTATTTCCTCTGCAAAAGTCAAAATGGGAAGCCAAAAAAGCCTCAAACATTAAGGAAACAGTTGTTCAAGGTTATAATTTGGGCAGGACAAAAGTAAGTTTTAGTATAATCTAAAATAAACCAAAATGTTAATGTCAGTTTGGTGCAGATGAGTGGGAAAGCCTGCCAGAACAGCTTCCATGGCACATGAACAGTCACTGCTCCCTTTAGTAGAAACTGCCAAGCAGGAATAGGCAGACAAAACAGGCAGCTAAATGGGCAGCAATCTTGTAACAAGAAACTATTATAACACCAGCCATGGAACGCACAAGGAAATTCATGAAGTCAGTACTGTTATTTCACATGTTTAAGTCCATCTCTTGTTTAAGTTTCTATAGGTTTTCAAAATATTAAAAAAAAGTATTAAAGAAACTTAAGAATATGTAAGCATTCCATACTCTTGCCACAAATTATCATGTGCAAAGAGACCACAGCTAGAAGGGATGAACATACCCTATAGTGTTATCCTTGGAGAGAATGGCAAGGAGACGTTCTCTCAGTGGTTTTTCTAATGTTTCTATGGAATGATGTACAGTAGTCTTTGCAGCTTGAGGAATTTTATATTCAATATCAAATGCATGGGATGGGAAGTCAATCTAGGAAAAAAAAACCAAAAACCATGACACAAGTCCTTAAGCACAGTTGCAAAAGCACCCTAAGCACCTTAAGCACCCTTCCAGCAACCTCAGATGTTTAGGCATCTAAACTCTTTATTCTACACATGTAAGTCTTCAGATACTGTTCCCTGAGTATTTTTTTCCATCTCAACTCTTCTACATGGTCCTTTAATACAACCGTGTTGTTGCACAATGCAGTGGTTGGAGCACTCCTTAGTAGAGAAGTGAGGATTCTTAGAGTGGAGACTAATCACAGAACTATTCAAATTCACACCAGTGGTTTCAACCCAACCACCAAATCAGACCATGTTTTGGGACTGCTAAGCCATGCCTAGTAAGGCACCTTCTCTTTGGAGAGAAATTTGGACTCTGAATTTAGAGAGAGGTGCTTGTGTACTGTAAAGAAGCTGGAATTGCTAGTGCTTGGATCCAGACAACTCCCACCTCAGCACACATTTCTATGGATTGCTTCCAAAAATGTTCTTTCCCAGTACTGATGGCACGTACTGCCAAGGTGCCTCCAGTTTTTCTTACTTCAAAGTAGTTAGCTGAAGTAGTCTTACTTCAAAATCAGTTCAATAACTGATTTGTATAGACTTCCAGGAGCTTTCTATTCTTCACCCTTACTGGTAGCAATCGCTATCTTATACTGGCTTTCAAATATGACTTAGCAATATTTACCCTGTCCCCAAAACATTCCTCTATTAGGACTCATGTAAAACTTACAAGTCACAATAGTCAAAGAAAACATAGAGCAAGTCAGAATTATGTATAACCTGCAATACTACTCTTTCCATATTTCCTTTCTTACTGGCCATCCCTGATGGATGATGTGGATGTGATGAGGTCCACAGCTGGAAGAGCTTTGTCCCACAGGTTAACAATCTGAGAAAAAAACCATGCACAGGTATTAGTACCACAACCTGTTTACTTCACCAAGACATTAGTTGTCAAATGAATTTATTTATTTTCACTGGCTGTCTTCTGTATTTTAAGTGCTGTATACAACTTTTAGGCAGAAAAGGCAAAGGAAAAGTGTATTCCCAATATTAATACCATTTCCAACTGTAGTAGGGAACAACTGAGGACATTTCATAAATCCACTAAGTGGTAAGTGTTAGGTACAGAAAACTTGTATCAGATTTTAAAAATCAAAATGCTGTCTCAAAAGACTGCTTGAAGGCGAAGGCTTAAGTATATTTTGAAAGATGATTCGGTGCTTATATGTACTGCAGATAAACAGTTATATGTAAATATTGATGAACTGGAAGCTTATCATACCAATAAAAGTTACTAAATCATGCTACAAAAGCACAACGGAACAGCTCGTTCTTTTTAATAATTCTCCAGTTTAATATACTTGCCACAGCCTTCTGTCTCATCTACAAGTAATGACATTTTAAGCCACTCTTAAGACACACTTCAGCTGAAGGAATTTTCACTTGGCTATGGATTCTTCCAAAGCACATACATGACCACTTTTATTCTTCCTACATCTTAGTTAGCCACAAGTTTTAGCTCCTGCCTGCTATTGCTGCTATTCTCAACTGTAACTGAAATAGTTGGGTAGTATCTTTAATTACCTGGGTCTGGATTTAATTTACAGGGACTGCAAGTGGATTAGACTACTGAGCATTTCTACAGCTGCTACATACAAACCACTCGACAAACTCTGGCACAACACATTCTATTGTAGTGCTCTGCATAAATAGTTTTCTCCCCAAACTAACTACTATGAGAACACCACAAAGCATGAAGACAGGATAAATTTGCAATTCAAATAAAAAACTGTGTTTTCAAATAGTGTGAGATGTGGTATTTAGATAGGAGACTGAAATGTATCTTTTAAACAGAAGGTTGAAATAAGCATCATTTATGAAAAGAAATCCAAGTTTCACTGGAGACTGAAAGCAGCTGCAGGCCATCTTTGCAATGCAGGAAATCCTAAACTCTTAAAACACCCTCAAGCTGTTGGAATCATCACCAGACAAAAGAGGAAGCAGGACAAGTAAAGTCAAACCTAGAACCAGAGGAGGGAAAGCACACAAAACAGACAAAAGCAGTACATAGCATTAACTGTCCAGGAAAGACTCGGCTCTTTCTGCAGCCTTGGTGGACAATATAGACTTCCAGTAAGACCAGAAGTAAGTGCACAGATAAATAGGAAATCTTAAGCAAAAATGCTGAAGCTATTTTGCAATGGAGTGATCACCCCTGCAAAGTCATGCCTAATTCTGTCATCTGTGGTTCCAGTCTATTGGTTAATGTCATACTGATTACCAAAGTGATAAGCACTTCGGAATACACTTTATGATGAAAGTTTGAAGGACGAGGAAACTTGAACCAAAGCAGAAACACTTAACTTGGGAAAGTTACAGTAGGCTTCTCATTCTTAGTGAAAAAAGTATAATAGGATCCAGCAGCCATACTTGAAGGAAAGCCAGTTCAAACTAAAAACATGCCATAAGTGTAACAGAGTTGTTAATTATGCCTTTATGTTAAAATGAATCCAGCTCTGAATCAAAAGGAATAACTTCAGAATATTCTGGGATATAATGTAATAATCAAAAATATATTCAACTTCCTCCAGGTAACTTTTTTCAACCGGTGAGATGGAAATCCTGTAATGTAGGCCCACGTTTTATCCCCTATTTAATGGAAGGCATTATTTCTGTAACAATATAGTTTACAATTTTTACTTTTAACATGGCCTACTATATTCAGTGTCAGAGAGGCAGTTTTTATAGTTATGGGAGTGGAGTAAGCTTTATACAGAGCAAATCTATTAATACTCTTACTCACATTTTGGATACTTACCGCCTAAAATCAAAGAGAGGTAGAGAAACCTGACCCAAAATTTCTGGGCCCTTTCTCTGCTTATTTGAATCAGGGGAACTCCCACTACTTTGATTTAGGATTCCAAACAAAGTCAGACATAAGACTGATTCCAAAGGCAACTGTGAAATCTGGATGGGGAAAATTATTCTATAAAATAAAAGTATTAAAAATAAGTCAGTTAGAAGAAAGGCAGCTGTTAGTAAGTTACAAGCTTATCCATATAACCCATTTATGCCTCTTGCTTTCAAAAGGTCAATGAACATCAAAGAACACGTGGTAAATTTCCACGCAATCATATTTCATTTCACTTCATCTCCCACACCAATAGTTTGTAAATCCTACTAAACTGTACTTCTGCACTGTAGTCAAATTTGGAACAACCCTTTCTAATCTTTGTCTATTAAATCATATTCTTTACACAGAACTGACCTGTCCAGCATGACCAGTTTTCTTGCTCTACTCACTAGGAGGACATACACAATTCCATGTTAGCCACCTCCTAATCTCTCAGATTTAAAGGATCAGCTGACAACAGTTTCACATCCAAATGAAAGAATCTATGAAGAACTACTGAAAGTTAAATTCAAATGGTACAAAACCTATAAAGAAAGCAGCTGAGGAATATACACCTCACTGAGGCATTCAAACTCATTTTAAGCAATCTAACAGATCTTTCATTGTAATACACTTGTACTTGCCAGGAAAAGATCTGACAATTAATCCCTTGCATCACTGCAAAAAAATGTAGTTGAAGTATTCTCTGAAGGCAGGTGTTCTAGAAACTCTCATTTCTGGTCTGAAATAAATTTGTTCACTGTAAACTGGCAGGGTATTCCTCAGGGTCTACCTCTGACCTTTAAAAAGAGTCAGGAGAGTAGATATAGGGCACAATGGAGCTCACATGATGCTTCAGCTGTGACAGACTGCCTGATAACTGAAGTGGGAGAGAGAGCTGTGCACAGATAGCCAAAAATTTTCTCCTCTCAGTTACCAGATACCACCTGCCATTATCTCCCTATTTTTCCATTGCATGCACTTCCTTTCTCCCTTCTACCCTCTTCCCCTGCCCCATAAAAAGAACCTGCAGTTCAGTAGCTCAAACCACACATTCGCTTATGCTACAAACTGATACTTTAAAGCACTTCTGCATCTGCTCTCTTTATAGAAATAATCTTAAATCAGATTTTTAAATTCAGATACAGAGTTGTTTCAATGTATTTGGAACAAAAACTGATGGAACATTAATGTTAGTAAAAGTGAGTTGCTTTTCCTCTCCATTTACATAAATTGATCAGGACATACATGATCCCTCTTTAAGCAGCACAAGCTGTTCCTATTACAAGGAGTGTTATGACCTTCTCAGATCCCTATGATTGTATACTACAAACACATTAGCACAGGGCACTTGTCCAGCATTTCCATTCCCACTTTTAAAATGAGTAGTGAAATACCATTCGGAAAAATATTTCTGATTTTAGTCAGCAAGTCTCACACACTAGTCTTTGGACAATTCAAGTGGAATCAGAACCAAGAGCTGCTTGAATGACTGTATTCAGCAGCTACCTGGGTAGGTACTAGCTGAAACAAAGTGTGTTATTGAATTTTAACATGCTGAAGTCACTTACAGTTCATCCCATTTAATCAAGTAGAAGAAGTTCTTGTATGTGCCAACCTTCTTGGACTGCACAGGTTTGAACAGATCTTTTCCATTATGGGTCAGAGAACAAATCAAGTAGTATTTTTCATAACTGGACAAAGAAAAAAAAGTTAAGTTAGACAAAAAAAAAAGCTATAAAAGGAGGAATTTCACAATTAATTAATTACTTACTTTGACACCCAAGCAGAAGAAATGCCATGAGCAGCAAATATTGTGAACTGGAGGTGTTCTGTAGCAGTCCAAGCTTCTTTGGTACTCTTACTGTCTTCTGGAGAAATTGGTGCAGAACTGCCACAGGAATTCATGTGGAGTCGCAGAAGAGCCTCAACTGCTTTTGTTAACTGGTCTATACTCACCTTCAGAGGGTTTTCAGGCTGCAGTGAACCTAAATTATAACTTATTTTTAGTGCATTTCTTCCTAAATCAGCCACCTAAGACCAGTTTTAAGATAAAAACTGAAGAACTTTACTCACCAGATGAGCTCTTGCTAGTGTCATCACCACATTTTAAGGATACCTACACAGTAAAATTAGAGCAAATTTCAATACTTGAGAAATCCATCCTAGTTTTCCATTGCTCTTAAGTATCTTGTACAGAAATTATTAAATATCTGAACTACGCCCATATTTAAGTTTATGTAACACATCTTTTCACTCAAAGCTCCTTGAGAGTTATCTGACAGCATCACAATTTTAATATTGTGCAGCAACTGTTCATCAAGTTTAAAAGCTCATCTGCTGTCAAGTCAACTGTTTTGACACTCTTTGTGAACTCCCAAAAGACAGAGTACACTGAATATTGCTCAAGGATACTTCTCCAGGCAGAAAGAAAACTTGCTCAGGGCTGTTATGGATGAAAGCAGAGGTTGTTAGCTCTATTACCCAGTAATTTAACTCTGAACAGCTGTTTTGTTTGTGGCATTTGTTAAGGTATCTTTTGCTGGCAGAGTTACTGTAAAATTACTGAATTAAAAAATGGTAAACAAATGAGAAAACTGAACAGTAAGTACTGTTACTTTGGACTATATATTTGTTTCTTGGTTGGCTAAAACTGAAGTCTAAACATGATACATCATCACAGCAATGCCTAGTCTCAACAAAGACACTGTTAAAGCCAAAAGGGGACAAAAAAATCATGGGAATTTATTCACCTGTAATCAAGAAAGGGTTTTGTGCCAAATTCAGCTCCTGACAAAACTAAAACTTCTAATGAAAACTAAGTTTGTGATTTAAAATCAAAACCCAGGGAATTCTTAACACTTCAGAAAAAGTCTCCGAAATTTACCACAACTGTTGCAGAAGAATGAGAGCTCTCCTTACATTTTTAGTATACTAATTGAGCATCTCATCAAGTATGAACTACCAAAAAACTCCATAAAAAACATGGTCACTTCTTCCAACCACAAAGAATTATTAAAAAAAAATAAAATCAAACAATATCTTACAAAAGGTTTGAATTCAATTATCAACCTTTAAAGCAATTTTGTTTCTGAAAGCAATGTATATCATAAAAGAAGGCAGGGTTTTCCTGATAAAATCCCACCTTTTTCAAATTCTAGTGGCATAGTGTTATTTTGGGGAGTTATTTTTACACTGTAATCTAATTATTTCTACAGCTTTCTCCTATCAAAATGCAAACACTGAAAAAATATTTTATATGCTGTATTTCTCTTAATGTCTTCTACACTTCCCCTGCAAGAATTTTAGTTCTTAGGACAACTGTATTTATTTGTCTGTGCACTTTGCAAGACTTCTGCTCAGTATTACAAACACACTACTGAACCAGTGAAGCCAGAAGCAAATAGAGCATCACGTGAATCGCCACTCTAATAAGGCAGCAGGACAACAGAAATAACGTTACAGGATTGTTTAGCTTTTTTATTTGCACACTTCTCCATTTATCCACTGTTTCTGACAACACGAAACCAATTCTGCTCAAGTGAATCATTCATTATAAGGCAGTTGCATCACCAAATTCTGTGCTGTTTGAGAGATTTCAGGTTCATCCATATGCTCAGGAATGCAGGAGCACTAACAGTTAGAGTTTTAAGGTGCTATTGCTAGTCACATAAACACTACTGGGAAAATGCATGATGTAAATTCCTCCTTTAAAGCATAACTGCATTGATTTTAAAGAGCACAAGCTAGCTGTCAGTTCCCCTTGGCCAGATTTAGTGGCATCTGCTGTGACACAAGATCCTACTTACAGAACCAGAAAAGAGTATTTTAAAAGTAGTTTTTTAAAAGTCACTATTTAGAAAAGGAAAGTTTTCCAAAAGCAAATGATTAATGCATTAACAGCAGAGAGACATCAAAATAAATGGAAGATTAAAGTAAAATAAACAAAACCCAACCAAAAAAGCTCAACATAACCCTGACAGAACTGTTGCTGGTATTTTCAGCTACTGAAGATTGCGAAATACTATTTATCAGTGTTAGAAAGAGTACTTCAAAATGCAGTTTACAGTGTGAAAGTTTACCTCAGCATTTTTAGTCCTTGGAAGATTAACAGCCCTCCTTAGCTTCTTCACCGATTCCGTTATTGCAGGAGTCTCTACATAATCCAATGTAGAACAGAGTTTTCTGACAGTCTTAATTACATGATCTACTGCTTTATGCTGGTTCTAATAAGGAATGTATAAGAGAACAGATTGATCTGATCACAATTGTGGAACCCAGTATTGCTTTAATTTTTAAAAATTAATTTCCAAGAAAATTTCACTAAGAGATGCGTATCTCGAGTACATTCAACTGTAATGTAACAGTTCAATTAAAGAAAAACCTCAGTACTGAGAGCTTCCTTATGAATGCCAAAAACACCATAGTATGGATTCTCGAATGGGATCCCAGAAAACGTTCGGAGGTTCCCAACCCTTTTTCCATTAAGCTGTTGGCAAATAAGGATTTTCTAATGAGATACTAAGCTCCAATTCCCTCAGGCATAAAAAGAAAGTGTAGTTTAAAAAAGCTATTTAGTTAGCTTGAGGAAGCAATTCCAAAGAAGCAGCATTTCACCTTCACTCCTCACAAACATATAGGTTCGAATTACACTTACACTACTACTGCTTACATTACAGTATTGCTTCCATAACGCAACTTTAAAAGTTCGTTGCAGCTTTTGTCTTAAGTGCTATTTAATTTAAATGGTTCTTCCAGATGAAGCAATTGCACACTATCATCTAAGAGTATGTAGGAAAGGAAGGGGCGTTGCACACTTAACAGGAAGCTTTCTTGAAAGGAACAGATCAGCTTCTAATCACAGAATGAAAATGCTGGACAACTACTTAAGATAAAGTTGAGATGCTTCTAATATTCTCTTCCTTCAAGTCTTCCAACAGAAGAAAATCCATTAAAGTTAAATCTAAATTACCCTAGGTTTCTTGGGTATTTTTATGTAAGGAAAGTCTTCACCCAATTTTAAGGGACCCATAGAGAAAATGAGAATATTTACTTTAAAATAACATTTAAATTTTTTAAACATTTAATTTATAGGTTTCTTTCACACTTACTTATGAGCATTTACAATTAAATAAGAAGGATTTTTGCTGCAATATCCTCTTGGTAAGATGCAAACTGATTCCCAACCCCTTCCCTCCCAGACATATTTGTCATGGCTTTCCTACAAGTGGATAGCAAAGAAGCCACTTGATCTGAAAGGTGTTCCATCGGGAGTTACCTGGCAACAATTAACTGACCTGGTAAGAAAACAGCCTCAAAAGTCAGAGGACACGGTAAATATTTAAGCCATACTTTCAAAGCTAACACTTTGAAGTTAACAGCTGCTTTGAGTCATGAAGAATAGAATTTCCACTGCTATTTTCCTCGCAGGCTCTCAAATTAATCTCAATAAGAAGACAATTGATAATTTTTAGTGTTCAGGGACATGAAATCAAAGCCTACATACAAATTTTTTATGGATTACTTTACACTTTTTCACTTTGATTAGCAAGCTTCAGCTACTCAATCTGAATAGGAATTCACTTCATGAAGTAAAAAATTTCAAATGCAGCAACTGCTGATATTTGGACCTAATCATCACCACCTACAAACTAGATTCTCTATCCTAAGACTGTAGAAGGAGTAGAACCTAAGTCTGAATGCTTTGCATTCCTCATCTCAGCATGTGAAATCACAGTTAAACAAACAAGCTGAAGCAGCTGCAAGAGCAAAGCAACAAAACCACCACCATATCAAGCAGCAGTAACAGCTCACTCTTCTACAAAATGATTGTGTTCAAAACCAGCCTTGAGAATGGGATGAATCACCATCAAGGGAATTAAATAATATTAAGGGAGTATGTAAATAGTGGGCATCAGCCTGTTCAGACCTGCATTCCTGGAGAGGCGAACAAATATAGTGAAAATGAAAAGTATTGCAATTAAGTAATTTGTTTCAAGACTGTTCTTACAGAAACTGGTTAAGAAACAATTATTTAATGTTTAAGCATTTAAGTCTCTAAGTTACATTACTATCAGGAGTTAAATGCAGCTTCCCCTTTGGGAAATGGGCAAAGTAGGTTACTTCAATAAGCTTTTGCATATGGGAAATCATTCCAAACTACTCGACATGCAAGCTGCTGTAAGCTACCTATCACACACCAAAATAGACAATGTTTGTGACAGGGTATTTCAAGTTAATCAAATAATGCAGAATAAGACATTATTATGCCTTGTGTAAAACTTATTGGTATGTTCCAAACATGCTTCAGTTACAAATCCCATTGTACACAGCTATTACTGCTCACTATTGTGTAGGTTTTTATGTGTTACCAAATATATCATTCATGGCTGTCAACAATGGACACAGTCAGGACTCAGACCTTTCCCCCTGAGTTTACCCCTGTCAGCATTTTTGAGGAAAAGGTTGCTTTTCACCCCAGAACTTGGAAGATACATTTCTAATTGTGACAATTAGGTAATAATTAGTTTGCAAGAAAAGAAATCTAAAAATCCATTATTCCAAATTCACATTCAACAGCTTGTTCAGATCTCAGTTTCCCCAACAATACCTGAAAATCTTTTTCCCAACTACCTTATGAGTGAACTTTCTCACGCTACTTTTGGTTCAGCAATAATTTACGATGACCTTACCTCATTCTTAAGAGCTGTGTTAACTTGCTTATGATATACATCAAGAAGCTCTCCAATAGAAGGCCTGCAAGAAATAACAGTTATGGAACAAGACCAAGAAAAGAACATAGCCTTGGTCAGGAATTCAGCAGCAATCAGCACTCAGTTACTAAAATAACCACAAAACATTACCTTATAATAGGTTCTCTGAAAGGCTTTTCCACTTTGTAGAGGTGTTTGGTTAGATGTATGGGTGTTTTGTCATCATCTTCCTGCAATAAAATATTAGATCTTAAATCCAGTTCTCATCTTTCTATAATTTGCAATACTGTTTTAGAAATTACTAATACCTGTGGAGTTGAAGGGGAAAGATATAAGGTGATCTCTTCAAAGGGGAAAAGAAATAACTAATTAATAGCCTATGAAATGTGTATACCTGGGGACAGAGGGAAGAAACAGCCATCAAGTGCCTAACTATGCAGATACCAAATATTCCCCCTTCCTCTTTGATGGTCAGATACAGATTTAATTAAACTCAAAAACTGTTCTCAACTTTTATTTGACTCTAAAATTTATTGCTTCTCTTTCAGGCCTCAAGTTTAGTCCAAATGCTTGCATACTTTTTCCAGGTATAATACTTTGTCTAGTAAGAGACATTATCTATATTTGTATTATCTGCCTTGTGAAAATTCACTTATGTATTCACTTCCCCTTAGTATAAGAGGACACAACTTCCAGCACCCAGCAGACCTAACTTGTTAGTAACACAAATAGGCCACACCTCAGATCCACCAAGTGATGCAAACTCCCAGCCTCCTGAAAACCAGGAGGTACTTACTGTTCGTGCCAGATCACTGCATATCACACTGTGGGTCAAGAGCTGCAGTTTGATTTCTATGTCCCACTTCCGGCAGTTCTGAATATATTCATGACTTCCTATGCAGTGCTTACTGTTAAACAAAAGCAAGCTATAGTCACAACAGAAATATACAGTGCTCTTCAAAAAACTCACACGAAATATTTAAGGCAACCTGTTGCCTCAAAGAAAGAAAGTGGTGAATCAACCTCCACACCACACTTGATGTGATTTTTACTTCTGCAGAAGTTTTAATACACTATTACAGACACCTATATTTTTGCTAAAGCTCTTAACTACAGTGACTAACACACAAACCAAATACTGTCAGCCAGGAAACAAATGGGGTTTTGTAAATCATTAGTTAAAAAAAAAAAACCAAAACAAACAAACAAAAAAACAACAAAAAAAACCCCAAAATCAGACCAAACCAAACAACCAGATTGTTAGAAAACAGTAGAATATTTTCCTGGGATTTGAAGAGCAGCTGAAAACTACAACACCCATCTACAGAAATGCTCTAGAAACCTGCATCTGAAAACAGCCCTGTTTGTGTTCCAAACAACAGATGGCAGATTAGAACATAATTTTAGGAAGGTGTTGAGAAACTACTTTGCTGTATCCCAGAGCAACTCAAAAGATTTCTGATCTTTGTGCAAACAATGACTCCTCTACATTTTTAAGATTTCTGCTTTCACGCATTTAATCACTAGAGATAAACTGTGTCATGAAAAAGCATGAAATTAAGTATTAATGAAAAGGAGTTTGCTTACTTCTGTAAAACTTCTTCTTGGCCACAGACTTTCAGGATATAGCTGCCAATGTCCACTTCATTCAAGTCATCATGCACCCAGCAAAGTGCCTGCATTATTATAAGCTCAACAGGGGAACTCACTGTTTAAAGAAATTACATCTAAAAGTTAAATATAAATCTACAGCGAGTGATATTAACTATTGTTCACTCACAATTTGCAGTTATTTATTGAAATTGGTTTTTATATTTGTAGGAAAAACTCTTATGCGTCTGTTATCTCCTAAATGTCACAGTTTGAGATCTTCACTTTTTCCTCACAAAGGTAACCCATAAAACTTGCCTGTCCTTTAGAAAGCAAATAAATTCTTTGTAAATTAGGATACAGTGTAGTCACTTGAACAGCAGTACAAACACAGTCTGCAGGACTGAAGATAGCCTTTTTTTTTTTTTAATTATAAATTCACCATATTTAGTAAGGTCTTGAAAAGGTAAGTGATCCCAGAGGCATTTAAAGTATAAAAATCATTATCTGAAGAGCTGGAGATGGAACTCCTCTATTTGTTCTGCTTTTGAAGAACTGAATATCAGCTGCAGCTGAGGCAAATCCTACTGAAAGTCTTTTTTCCTTTTTCCTTTCCACTCATCCAGGGCAGTTTCCAATTTGTACAGAGCAGAGATCAGTAAGCATCAGCAAGACTTTGCAAAAAGCCACTCTGAGCTACCAGTACTTTCACATCAGGCTACAAATGCTTTTCTGAAAATAATCTTTCTTCCATCCAGCTAATACAGAGCAAAAGAAATAATCCCAGTCAAACCCGAAATCCACTCCTCCACACCCACCAGCTGTCACTGACAAAAAATACATAGATATGTTTTAATAGCACAAACGTTTAAGTACAAAATTTTCTCCAATCCTCCCTACCTAGTTCCCCACTATCTCCTTTAAATCATTCGCAAATCATATCACTAAGTGTCTCAAAATTCTATAAAAATACTGTATAAAGACAACTTTATTTTTTTGTCAGTACCTTCAGACTGGGTTTTTTCCCCCTCCAGGGACCTTCCTAATTTTTTTTTAGGAAAGAAATATTACTACTACAGTGGACACAGAGCTAATGCCACAGTATTTTCCACAAGATAACACACATGCTTCATATCCTTCACATATGATTAATTATTACAAGCACAGAGGTATCTGACAGCATATGAAGAATAACTGAAATTCAAGAGCGAGGAATGATAGGAAGTATGAATTCAGAAACATGATTTAACTCATTAAGACTTTTTAACCTGTTATTAATCTAGAACGAAACTGCTGTACTATCTTCAGCAGACAGTACGGTAGTTGAAGAGAAAAAAGATGCAGTGATAGTTTATGGGCTGTAGACACAGGCAGCATTGGCAAAGGTCTGCCAGCTCTGCAAAGTCCAGTGCAAAAAAAAAAAAAAAACAACAATAAAAAGATGTTACCACCTTTTCCCTGCCCTACCTGAAAGACATTCGTTTCTTGCTGACACACAATGATTGCTCAGATAGACTTGTACTTCTATGTAAAGTCTAATAAATGAACACGAATGTAAATAATCTCTAAAGTTCACCTGTTTGCCTCCTGTGCCCTTTCTACACATTGAGTTGTCAGAGCACTGAAAGGCTACAATTCCATCCAAGCAAGATTGAAAGGCATACTAAAGTAAAGCAGTTCTAACTTTAGGATTGTAAGGTATGTAATAATTTAACCAAGGACACAAGGAATTAAAGGTGGAGAACAACTTTCAATATGCCTATTACTAGTCACATACCCATCCGTCACCAGCTACGGAAG
Organism: Dendrocincla tyrannina; assembly: GCA_035047865.1. Lineage (NCBI taxonomy): Eukaryota > Metazoa > Chordata > Aves > Passeriformes > Dendrocolaptidae > Dendrocincla > Dendrocincla tyrannina. The sequence goes on from JAWWMP010000165.1 coordinate 13,276,671, forward strand.
ACAAGTAGTTTAACTGTGATCAGTTTCAGCATCAGAAAAAAAAGAGGGGAGCAGAAAGTGCGAAGAATAAGATATGTGGGGTTAGAATGCAAAATACATTCCAAGCTAGTCACAAAAATAGTAGAAATAAAAGGCTGAAGCCCTAACATTTTAGTTACCCCAACAATGCCTTTTGCAGGAAAGGATTAAGCCAGTAATATTCAAACAGTGTAATCTTAAGGATTAAGAGCAGAAACCCTTCCTAGGCTATACTTACAATCCACCATTTCTTAGCAAAAGAGTATTACATCACAGCAGAATAAATATAAGATCCAGCAAATTAATATAAAATGAAAACACAGATGCATTGAGAGCTCCTTTTCCAATAAGAGCAGCTAGTTTTATGTGAGCAAAATGCTCTCCATCTTTTGGGAACAACCAGCTCTAAAATATCAACATTGCAATGTAAATCCATTATCAGGTCTGGGACATGGTCTGGGAATGGGAACCCTCACAAATGCTAAGAGACTACAACAGTATAGAGGCTAAAAAGGAAGTTGCTCCTGAGGTTATTATTAGTTATTTCATCACCAAAAACTGCCAGAAGCTGACAGCATGCAGAGTTACAGCCTTGAACATAAATGCTGTGTTCAAGACTGCACAGAAATATGAACTTGTATAACAACAAGGCAAAGGTCCACCCCAAACCAATATTCCTGGTTACCCACAAAACTGGGACAGCAGGTTGCAGCACATCGTGACATTATTATTTTAGTGTTTGTGTTCATAAGCATATATTGAAGTCAAATAGTTTTAGCATTTATTCTTATTTTCCAGCAGCAATTTGTCTGCATTTTTAGATAATCTCCAGAAATTTATTTAAAAGTACACAAGACAGTTGAAATAAAAAATTAAATGCTAAGAATCTCACTCGTGGTGTTGTACCCTCAATTACTATAAAGTAGGTCAAAGTCTTGAAAAACTGTTTTATTCTATCCAGCTGTGGATAGAATACTTTCTGGTTTGCTTGACTTTGCTTTTTTAAAGTAAATGTTTCACTTTGTCAACTTCTAAGTATTTTCTGACGGAGGCACTGACCCAGAATTAGGTCTTTGCTCAGGTACCCTTTCCACATTTCCCACAAACAATCCATGCACCTGAGACCCAAGGATTACAAAATGTGGAAGCCATTAACTTGGGCTCAGTGTACAGTCTTAATCCACCATTCTAACTCTTAACAAGCAAACTCCAATTTAAAAAGCAGAAACATACCATCACATGTAAAAGTTACTGGTTGCTGGAATTCTTCGATTTCTATAGAAACCTTGATACTGGCACTCTCCCCACTTATATTTCTTTGCAGCATGATTGGACTCAGAACAAAGCCTGGGTTTGTTTGCTGATTAGAATAAGGAAACTTGGTCCTCAATCTGAAAGCAGAGAAGGTTTGTGAAACATTGCAATGGAGAAGTCTAAGACTAAAGTAAAAAATCATGGTAATAACCACAAGCCAGAACAGTAAAGTCTACCTGTGGCTCTCTACCCAAATTGTATGTACAAAACACCATTTAATTTTTCTGCTCTCAACACAGCACTGCCCACAATAATTATACAAGTGGTAATTAGACAGGAAAAAATCCTAGCTTATAATTAGGCAGGTTTTCCACATAGCTTCAAATATTTAATAGGTCAATGCTTACAGGACATATCTAGCTTCTGCAAAAGCTAAGCTCTAAAACAGTTTTTAAAAAGGTATTCCACAGCATTTGCTAAAAATTTATTAAAAAAATAATAATTTCTTTTATGTAGAAAAGACAAAACTCTTCACATCTTTCAATTTTTAGAAGTCTAATCTAAACTTAGATAACTTAGATGCTATGCAGAAGGTAGTTATTCCAAGTTGTGGAAGTTGAGAAAGAGGTCTTAGTTAAGGAAAGGACAGGCTTTTATTTAGGACACAAGCAGTATAAAACATTCACCTAGTAGTGAATAGAGAGCATTTTGACAGCTGCTTTTTATTTTCAGCCATTTAACATGGATAAAATAATTTAACCCAAAACTTCTATCAAGATTGAAGTAGTATTATGGGAGATTAAGAACAGAACTCCTCTATAAGGGTCATTTATTTCATCATCTTGATTCCTAACAATGGCAAGGAGGGTAAAAAACCCAAAACCCTCTAGCAAGAATTGTCTAGTAAAAGCCATCGGTATTTTAAGCACTGGGCCTTGAAGAAAGAGGCAACAATTAGATTAAACTAGAAACTGTTGCAACAAGCCTATTTTATGGTGAGCTTTTTGTTCATCAATAAGTTTCACTGGTATATGAATTCTCATTGGTTTTACACAGTTTACTTTTCATTTCATAAATATTCCCATTTTAACAAGTTGCTGCTATCCTTCAGACTTAAAGATCTCTATTTCCTCCATTATTTCTTGGATTTTGATCTTGAAAGTTAGGAAGCCAAGATTCCTAGTTTCTTTTCTAGGAAGAGAGCGAAAAAAATAATCTCTCGTTAAATTCTGGCAGTAAGAAAAAAAACACAGAAGGAGCATTCTGGGGTTACCAAGTCCCATCTTCTCTGGTACAGCCTTTAAGGAACTTCACCACCTGATCGAAGCAGGGACAAGTTTGAAGGTGTTTTTTTGTTAGAATATTCTAGTTGTGGAAGCAATAAAAATTATATCATTTTAGGGGTGGAAAGCCATTAAGTAACAGTATTTAGTGAGGTTCGTCAGCTAAGAGGAAAAAAATAAAGACTTGAAATTCTTGCAAAAGAAATTGTATTAAAAAACCAGATAGAAGGAAATACAGAGAAATAGTTTGAGGATAAAAAAGTATTATAAAAACAAGGAAAAAAGTGAGAGGAAATTCATGGGACCAAAATAATAAAGAGGCAATATGATAATTCAGAAACAGTACTCAACATCTTAGCAATTTTGATGCATTCTTAAAAAAACAGGACAAAACCAGGAAAAACTGGGATAAGGAAAAAGGACATATAGTGAAATCTGCTCCATCAAGAAAAAAAAAGTAGGACTATCCTTGTCAAGCTAAATGACAGTGAGTCATTTAGGTTTTTTTTTTCTTTTGAAAGCTTATTTATATTCAGCAATTTCTTACTTTGTAACTGCTTGAGAAAAAGCTGACAGTTCTTGGTTCTGCCCTTCAACTGCTTGGAGAAGCACGTTTTCTGTCAGCATGCCAGTGGTCCCATTGTCTTTCTGCAACTCAAAGATAATACAATATTTAAACAGCTGCAAACATATTCCTATAGCCAGCAAAGCCACGTGTAGAGGATAAATTTTCATGAGTTTAAGGTTACTTTTATGCCTACTTCTATATAGAGAAAAATGTATATAATTACTAAGTTGAAAAGTAAAGATTCACTGGACCAGCGACTCCTTGATGAAAGCAATTTATTTACAGCATCATTATTACTTAAGATTAAGTTGGAAGCATAACCTGAGCTCTCAGCAGTGACCTGTTGCATTGGAATTTGGCTAGATTTGGCTGAACCAGAGGTGGAAGACAGACAAATTTCTTCCTCCAATTCTCCCATTCAGCCTTCAGCGTAGTTCCAGAAAGAGCCTTTACACAACAGTTGTGCCCATGATTACCTTTTCCTGCAAAGCAGGAAAATACAAGTTGTACACTGGAAGGAAGTTACACACTGGAAGGAAGTTGCATTCACAACATGAAACTCAGGACTAACCTCGTGGTATCAATTTACTCCTGTTTTTATCCAGTATGCTGTAGGCACCCAGCAGCTCCCAAAACTGCAAACCACAATTCTTAAATTATCTAATCTAAAAAACGACTGCTAAAAGAGAGCATGTGCAGCCCAGAGTCATTGCACACAGAGGACAAAGGCTTCTGACCAGTTACATTTTTCATCCAAAGCTTTTACAACGCTTACAGAAACATTTCATTCAACCCCAAGTCTAAAGGAGTCAGCTAGGCAACTAATTTCATTAGATTATAACAGATAATATAGTCAAACTAGACAGACTCAGAAAAGCGTTCAAATCATGCAGAGATAGGCACTGTCAGGTCTTTTAGCACCTTTTTCCCTTCAAATTAACTTGTTTAAGCAGCATACCATAAACTTGGAAGAGATACAACCTATAATTGCCACTTGAATAGCATTTAAACCACTTATTTCAGCTAAAATATTGGTTGCATGAACAGTGATCAGTCACAAGGATAAATTCTATGTAATTGGGATTAGCAATACCATAGGAGGCAATTAGAGCAGGAAGCTGCTAAGCCACAAAACCTGGAACAAGCTTCATGAGCATGTATACCTTAAATTTGAAAAGGTTCTTCTATTCTAACGTCTCTGACAAGTTCTGTCACATAAAAATACTTCAGGGCAACCACACAAGACTTGCTGACTGACCCATGCAACTCTATCTAGTACATGTACTCTCTAACCAATTACAGAATAACAATGCAAAGAAACCACACAAGGAAACAGGAACGTAACACACCAAGGGAAAGGTAAACACCTTATATAAAGGTTCAACTAACTACTGGTCAGCACTCAGCACAAAACTCAGTCATTTCAAATCAAGGAGTTGCCTATAAAAATGTTAAATTCTACTTAGGAACTCTTTTTAAAGAATACTGAAAATAAGTATACCAAGCCCTGTACACCTGTAGTATAAATGCACTACAGAAGGGGATTACTAGAGTCACACCAGCAATGCAACGTCTCCATTTTATGCCACTATATGACACTTTGGAACACTTAAAAAAAAAAATTGCAGGTTATTCTGCTGTTAAATTCAATGAAGTTTAGAGAACTACAAGGCATGTGAACATGTGCAAGTTTAGCCAGTGTAAACAATAAATTCTAGTCTAACGAGCAAAGAAAAAAAAGATTTACTTCCCCATGGTTGACCTCAGGGTCCCATTTGGCTACGGAGAGAAATCTAACGTTATTACAAATATGCAATGATGAAAAAGACCTCCTGGTGGAAAATTAAGAATGCTAAATATCTCCTTCCTTTTAAATTGAATTTCAATACTAATTTTTGATCACTTTTGGGAAAACGATTTCAGGATGAGAAGCTCAGAAAAACTAAGAATTCTGTTTAAAATTCACTGAACTCAAGTGGGTTTTGAGCAACAGGTAGGAGTTTAAGTTCTTTAACTTCCAGATGAGCCAGTCTAAAAGGTGCAAAAGCTATCGGTCAAACAGGAAATAACTTGTAAGAAAGAACTTCAGGCCAAATGAGATAAATAGTTCATATCAGCATAGACTGCAAAAATAGAAGAGGTCTGTAAATACAATTACTCTGAACAATGACAAACAACCCAAACTCCAGTAAATTACCAAAAGCCAAGTTAAATAAAAATCCCATGAGTATATAAAGTCACAAGACTCTTCAGCTCTGTGGAAAGGAAAGGAAGAGAAGACAACACATAAAATATAACAAAATGATGATTGCCTCTGCTTTCAGAAAGGAGAGTGACAAACACTGAAATATTTAAAGGGGAATACCAAACCTATAGATAGTTCAAATACAAACAGATACAAATAGATACTTCTATTTGATCAAAACAAAGCAATCTATCGATTCACGGATTAAACAGTCATACATATGGATAGAAACAAAATGTATTTTTGATAGAATCAAAATATATGACTAGACTTTTTTACTAATAGTTTTGTTTAAAGGGGCAGTGAGACTGAGTTATTCAGGAAGGGTGAAGGGAAATGATCCAGACTAGTTAAGATGCAAGACTTCAGAATATAATTTGAAGAGCATTTATATCTGGGGTAAACTGGATAAAATACAAGAGAACTGCCAAAAATAGGGGCTACATAACTCAGCTTCCTACTATACAAGGTGGAAAAATATTTAAACTTGAAAATAGAAACAAGGGATGGGCACAAGATACAAGCCTCAGGTTATGTGTCAAGGATATCCATGAGAGACTCACCTTTAAGTCTATTTATTATTTTCTTTAATAACTTAGCAGAAACAACCATGCTAATTTACAGTCTTGTAATTTCATCAGCTAGTTTCGTAATACAGACTAGGCTGAAGTATGATGCCAAAACTAGTCAATCACAGAGTGGACAAAAAGGTAAATCTCAAACCTTCAATCGGGCATTCACTGCAGAAATCTGCTAAAAACTAAGAACTTGCCTGAAAACGATGGTGGCTTCAGACAATGAGATCTATTAATAGACTACAGGATTGATACGTGCTGCTGTAATGCCATGGCGAATAAAGCAAATGCAATCGAGGGGTCTCAAGCAGGATGCCCTACCTGTAATGAGGGTTTATTCGTGCTGCTGCACAAGGCATATGGCACACGGCACACTATGCTCTCTCATAGAGAACCAAAATTCTCATAAGCCATGCTCAAAAAACGTGACATGAAAGAGATCTCATACAGAGCTTGCAGTGAAAGCTGACAGAAAGTCATTGTCTTTTGTAACACATTGAGGGAAATATCAAAATGATTCTTTTATCTTAAAGACTTGCTTATCCATCCTGAAAGAAGAACATTTGCTAAGAGCTAGTTACAAATGCATTCTGCTGAAAAATAAGATGACTTATGAGGATAGTGAGGGTCCAGAACAGCCTTTAGATCAAATGTAGCTGGAGGAAAAGACCACAGAGCAGTGCAAAGGCAGAGCTTGAGCTTTTTCTATCAGTTAATACGCGACATGCAAACAGTAGGAGACTGGACTTCATGAACAAGACACTTAAAACCTGTATTCTTGAAAAAAACCCTGGAATTTATAATTTGACTATTGCTGAATGAAATCTACTTTCTACAGACACCACCTCAGAAGCACTGATCCAACATAGTCCAGCTATTACCATCAACAGTTTCATTACAAGCAACCCAGCACCACTGGAAAACTGACAAACACATCACCAGATGACATAGCAAACTGCTACAGAGCCCAAATTTACATGCCTCTCCAAATACTAGGGAATAACTGAGTTAATACATCACAGCTCAAGAGTGAGCGTGGAAACAAGTAAAATTAAGTCAGATGCAAGATCTACATACATGCAATGCTGAAAGTGTGATCCCATAAAAACAGAGGTAAAGGAGTTTTTTTTGTTTAGACGTTTTTTTTGGTCCTTCACTAGCCTTCTATTGAACTTTTGCCAGAATACTGACAACTAACCCAAAAAAAGCCAGGAAATCCTTCAAATGAGGGGTCAAAAATTTCACTTAGGGGAAATTCAGACAGTCCTTTAGGCCAAAGTCTAGTAAATATTCCCATTTCTGAGAAAAAACCTCCTCCAGTTTGGGTGTGGGGAGGGAAGAATTAAAGAGTAATTTGGAAAATATCCTTGACTGATAACAGTTGGGGTTTTTATGGCATGTCCCTAGGCTATTAAAAACACCTAGAAAGACAATACCTAAGATTCAATACAGCTGCAATCCAAAGTCTCCAAGGAAAACAAATCAGTTACTCTCCCCTCTCTAGCCAGTTTTTTTCTGCCATTATCACCCTTGCCAGGGTGCTGGCTCTTCCACTGAAGTCTTCTCCTTCAGCTTTTCCAATCTCTCTACAAACAAAAAAACAAACAACTCCACACAAAAACCCCCCACGCTGCCCAGAAGTATTCATTTTCACTTTCTAGTGAGCTGACTAATATTTAAAACAAAATGTCTTGTTTTATGATGGAATTAGCACAAGAAAAAAACATTAAAACTACAAGAGAATCTACAAGAATAATCTACAGTAATGTATTGGACTTGGAAAAGAATAGGATGCACTTCTGGGGACACAGTTAACTAGATGAGATCACAACAGTATTGATCGCTTGCTGCACAGTTTAGTTTTGACACAAACTGCATGTGCTCCATGTCCAAAGATATGAGTGCCACAACTAAAGCCCCTGTTGAGAGTTTTGTCATGAATATTTCATTAAAGTGAATGATCCTAGAGCAGAAGTCACCTTTTTGCCCTGCCTGGTAAGAAAGATGGTTTCCCTTCTTCCAGAAGAGAAGTGCAGCATTTCTGACCCAACAGGCATCCCACCATCTGAGATAGTATAACCAAAAGGTTCTCTAGCATTCCTGCACAGAAGGAAAGCTACAGGAGGCGTCCACCTGCAAAAGTTGTCCTGTAAAAGGCTGCAAGTGACACCAGGAAAGCAGAAAAGATCTTTCACTATGCAAGAAAGATTTTTGTTTCTTAGAAATCTAAGACAAAGGCTGCTCAAGATAAAATTTTCACTGCTTACCTCACCATCTTTTTATTTTGCACTATCAGGTGAATTGCTCATAAAATTTTAATATTTATCAATATGATTTGAATACTTAACTGTTCTAAATATGTTCAAAAACACCAACTTCCTCAGTAAATGTAGAAAGATTACACAAGGGCAGTTACTTTGGGAGATAATTCAGTAGTACTGTTGAATTTTCTGAATAGCACTGATATATATGCCATTACATCAGAGTATCTGGACACTGCTCAAGCCAAGTAACAAAACAAATCTAGAACTTAAAGCGTCTTTAAATACTGTGATTAATCTTAACTACTACACTGCAATTTAAAGATATCCATTTACATACCTGTGATGTTTGGCCCTGTAACTTTGCAAGCTGAGTTGTTCGCATGTTTAAGGACTGGCTCCTTGTGACTGTTGCTCCAGAAGATTTGCCATTAACTTTTCTTTCCAGATGACAAGTCACTGACAGCTTTTCTTCTAACAGCACAGCCTCCCATGGATCTTCAGCAGTCATAGTTGAAGCCCTTTCTCCATCATTCTCTGCCTTATTTAAAGTCTCCACACTATCCACTTTTGGTTTACTTAGGGGATCCAAATCCAACCAGTCAAATTTACTAACATCCCCGCAGGTTTCCGAGGCTGGCAAGTTAGAAACCGCAGACTTTATAGCAGTCATTTCTAGGTCCATGCTTGACTTCCCATTTTTCAGAAATTCTGAAGTGCTTGCAATTTTGTCAAATACTTTTGCCATTTCTGGTGTGAGTACTGGAGGATATATAGGTAGGCTTCCGTGTGGATGGAAAGGTGTGGTAGCTGCCAGTGGGTATGAAATGTATTGTGACTGTCTTGGAAGACCAAGATAAATAGGCTCTCTAGAGGGATAGGATGACATACTTGGATGGAATCCATTCTGAAATACACCAGTCTGTTTTGTGTAAGAAGCTGAGGTGTAAATAGGAGGTAAAGTGCATGTCACAGGTGCTGGTATCCCAGGTGTCCACTGTCTCCTCTGACCTGCAGGCCCAACATAAAATTGTGAAGACAAAGACGGGCTCAAAATAGGACTCGCTGGTAATGCAGGTACTTTACTAGATTCAAAATTGTCATCCAGCAGCAGTTTCTCTAGTTCAGCATGTGTAAGCTTCTCTATGTCAATGGTACTTAGTTTATCTTCCATGCTCTTGGCATCAGACTCTGGAAACACCATGAGATCATGGTCCTGTTTGTTATGAGTCTGCGCTTTTTGTCTGGGGCTGCTTAAAGAATGAAAGGTTTGTTTATCACCAGCTACACCTCTTTCTTTCTGCATCTTGGCTAATGCCTCAGCTTCCATCTGCAATGCCTCCTCTTTGTCCACGTCTTTTGACCTTGCAGCTGACAAAGAAGGTGACGAGCGCTGCTTGAACCCATTGCTGCTGGATATCTGGGCCATGCCGCAAGAGCAGATGTCCATTTAAAGCAGCAATACTTGCCTTGTACTGGTTGTCTACCCTTGCCTTCAGAATAGATTTAGCAGACCTGAAAAGGAAACAAAACATTAGAAAAACATAAAAATAATTATTTGTGGACAACTACTAAGTCATACATCACCAACTGACAAGGTTGCACATGCTCTTCAGAAACCCAGGACACAGAATTTTAAAGAGAGCAATTATTACTTTTCTGGGGAGAGGAGTCATACTTAAAAGGAAGCCACATAAATAAATTCACAGTCTTTGAATTATGCAAGACCCATTCATTTTTCTTACTCTACCTACTGGTAAATACTAGTAAGTATTTGGTTTCTTTTTGCACCACTAAACCCAAGACAGAAAAGCTACCTTCAGGTACCTAGTGGTTTCCAGATTTGAGCAATTACACAGGTGAAATCCTGGGAGTAGAAATCGTTGTAAAGACTATACAAATACCTAGCATCGATAAAGCACATTATCAAAAGGACTTCCATCTTACTTCAACAGATTACAAACACAACAGACCTTCCAAAGTACTGTACCATGATTATAATGGTCATAATGACACTGAAAGACCTCTCTTCCTTTGCAAAATATTGTGCTTTACCCTCTTAACAAGCGAAATAATGCTTATGAAATGCTATTTCTTGGACAAGCAAAAGAAGCTATTTAAGTACAGCTGCTCATTGAGTAATCTCTTTAACAGCCCCTTAAAGGAAGTGTCACTCACTACTAGGTAAAGGAAGAAACTCTGAAAGGTCACTCTTGCTTAAGGCCACCACCAAGAAAATGGTATCTTACATTTCTACAATTCCAGTCTTGTGCTTAGGACTATGATAAAACTTCCCATATTCACCACAATACCTATGTCTCTTTATTTAAATAATCTTGTAAGAGATTACCACAAGAACTCTGTTATTATTCAGTGTTACTTCTATTTATTCTGCACCTTCTGCACACGGCCGGGTGAGAGCTGCGTCCAGGAGATAAGATGTCTTCCAGCAACAGCTAGCATGCATATCAAGTAGCAAGATAAAAATCAAGAATAATGAGTTTCTGCTAGGAGGCTTACATAATCAGCAATCCTCATTAAAACACAGTTTCACTGAACTGGATAAGCCCTATAGATGCAAATCATCGTGAGTTTAAGTCATGCAACGATCTACAAATTAAGAGTTCTCTGCAGCAAATAATGTAGATTACCCTAAAGTCTTATTGTTCCCTTGCTATTCACACCCATTAGAAGGTTTTGGATTTTAAGTTGTTTTGTTTGTTTTTTTCCAGTGATATGTGCTCCAAAGAAAGTGACAGTATTTCTCTGGGCTCCCCACACAGACAGCAAGATTCTTAACAGATTTATAACAGATTCTCTAAATTCTTTAGGACTGGCCAAGCTTTTGTTTTATTTACTTCATTTCAAAGGCTTATAGCATGAAGGACAGAAATCTTTATAGGAGGTTCTATACATTTCAGCTAAGTCTGAAGACAAATTCAAGTGAAACCTTCACAAAGCAAGGTTAAACCGGAAGTGATGTTACAGGCACGAAGACAAGATTTAAACCAAGGAGGGTGTCTTCAGAAAGACTGAAACAGTGATAGCCTAACAAAGTTATAAAACCCTGAAAACCACACACCTAAAGTCTTTGAGCATAAAGAAATAAGGAGGAACTTTGGAGGTTACAGGTATGTATCCATGCCACAGGACAACTATATAAATATTTAACACAGGCAAAGTCTGCAGAAAAAAGCAGACACTGGATCCTTTTCTGTACAGTGTACTACGCTGCAGAGTTTGACGTACATTAAGCCATAAATATTGCTGTTAGGACAAAGTCCTGTCCACCGCCTGTCTGCAGACTGAGAGTAGAACCCACTCAGAGAATCAATTGGAAAAAAAAAAGCCTCAAACTATTTTGCTGTGTTCCTTTACAGACAGTGCAGGTCTCTGGTCACATTAATAGCACATCTATGGCCTTCAATTATTTACTATGCCTCTGTTAGCAGGACAGTCATCCTAAACCTTCTCCTGAAGATGTGCGGAATATTTTGTAGCAGTCTAAGCCCACTAGCCACAGATAATATCCCAGCAAGAAGTCTAACATACTTGACACCAACTTCTCAGACTGCCTAGAAAGCCAAGCAGGCTTTAATCTCTTTATTAACTTACGGCTGGTTAAAATTCCTATGCCAAATTTTCAGATGCAAGGACACCTTGACTTAAGTCCTCTCGATAATTCCTACTTGGCTTTTCCAAGAAGCAGCAACATGACGTGCGTGCAGTTTTCACAGTTTTGCTGTTGTCTAAGAATTCTAAATAGCAACAGTATTTTTTCCTGAATTTTATTCAAAAAGACTAAACTAGGATCATACTTTCTGAGACAGTTCAGAACTGTTTGGGCTACAACTTTGAAGATTATCAATGCATTCTGGTGCTGCTTGATAATTACAACACCAACAACTGGCTCTTTAAAAAAATAGGAAGCCTTATTTTTGTGATGAAACCAACAGCTTTAATCTCCATATTGCCAAGCAGTCTCCTACTCACAAGGAGTCACTGTCCCACAAAGTCACAACTGCAGATAAACATACATTCCTTAGCACTCAGAAACATGGTGCCCAGCTACCAGAGCACATTCACTCACAACATACAGAGAATCCCAATCATTCAACAACTGCTTGTTTATTTTACAATTTCACTTTGCAGTGCTGCATTTCTGCCAGTGGCTTCTAGCATTCAAGACAGAAGATTATTATTAGCAGTTAACTGAAAAAATTGAATTCTATTTTTATTTTTGCAACACAGCCTCACCAGCATACATACACTTAATTTGACTGCTGTACTTAAGTCCTGTCCTTGGGAAACTTCTAGAATCAACTCAGTTTATAAATGTTGTTCAAATTTTGTAAGTGGACTGCATTTTTTTCCAAACAGCTTGAAGATTAACAAGTGATTAAAAAAATCTGATAAAATTGCAATAGTTTTGGCAAAACTTTATCTTGTATGCCAGTTTTAAGCAATAAATCCACATAACACACCACAAGAAGAAAAGCTCCCTAGGCATAAGCATGACTACAATACAAATAGACCTTCTTTTAAATGCTAACTACCTTGCACCAGTTCACATTTGCATGTAAGTTCAGCTCCCCTTTGAACCTCTTACTAAGTTCAAAGGTAGAGAGCGAGCAGAATTTAAACTTCTCCAACACTTACAAAGAGAAGGGCAAATTCCATTGGGACCATCTATCAGCAGGGAACTCCTCTCAAACACTCTGAAGACTGTGTTTCAATTCAAATTGCAGAAGCCTGAACCATTACTGACCATGCCACGGGAACTCACCAGAAGTTTGCAACAACTGGAGGTCATCAGAAGACCTAGAAGTAATCCTCACAGAGTCAGGATTGTTCTCATCTCAACTGCTGCACAACTATTTTAAGTAACAGTAATAATCAGTTTTCAGCTGTCAATCTATTCACCCTCAAGAGCACTACTCTTGCCAAGCGCTCAAAGAATGTGAGAAACATTTCACTTCTTTTTAAAGGAAAGCTAGAAGCAATTCAAGAGATCTTTTTTATCGCTTTTGAATTTCTGCTATAATCTCCTACAACACTTACTTCTCCCCTAAATTTGAAATTAAACAGACACATTCATACTTTGTGTGAAGTCACCACATTTACACTGCCCTAGGAATACCTCACCAATACTGCCTGCTTTGTTTAAAAGCAGGTCTAAAATCTCAACCACACAATTTATCTGCAGCCCTGACAAATGGTAATCTGTCTTTTGCAGTGAGACTTCATTAAGCAAATTCTTTGTTAACTGTTTGACCAGCTGTGATCAGACATGAGTCTGCAGCCCCCTTTGGCTCCAGTCTGGCAGAGTTTTTATAAGAGCAACACTTTCTTGGTGACAATTTTAAATAAATGTGTTTAGAATCTAAAGTTAATTTTATCATTCAAGTACTTGTAATTTTATTTGAGTATTGCATGTCATTTGTTATTCCAAAGGAGTAAAATGCTCTTTAAAAAAAAAAAAAACAAACAAAAAAAGCAGGAACAAAACTTTATTAATATCAAGAACCAAGAAACTACAAGATGCCTGACCATCTCCTTCAGATCAAAGCCTCTACATGGAACAGTAATTAATTTTAAACCAGATTTTCACTTACAGTGTCTTACATAAAAAAAAAAAAAATTACACATACACTAATCTAGCATATAGATAAAACGGAACCAGGAAGAACGTTTTTCTCAATAATGAATGTATAGGTTTGCAGCAAGAAACTTCAGAGGAAGCAATAGAGCACATTCCATCTCTATCAGGACAAAGACTCCCAAAATGTAAATTAGTTTCCTAGCTTAATGAGCAAGGGATGACTTTGTTAGACATAAATCATGTTACCTTAAGCAGAGGAACTCTCACCATCTGCTCATGTACATGTTAACAGTCTCCTTTACTTCAGATGAGTTGCACAATTTTCTTCTCAAAAAAACCTCATGGCTTGTAATATTCTGTTTATAATTTGTTCTAGTGCTACGCAAGCACAGAACATATTATTTGGTAATTTATTCGTAAGAAGTACTTTATAGTTATCACAAATCAGTGCACATGAATTCCCTGGAGTCCAAGCACTAAATACAGAAGCAATGATAACAAGTCAGGCCATTTCCTGCACTCCTTATAAAGTAATGCCCTGGCATACAGTAGCCAGAGCTTTCTCCAAACAAATGCAATTTTTACAGTAATTTTGAGGTTATTTTGCTGTTATTTAAAAAAAAAAAAAATATTTGAGGCATTTGCCTAACATGGAATGATAGCTAACTTAAGACTTAACAAATCTCTGCATACCAGAGACAGCAGCAGTTTTATCCAATACCAGGGAAAACTTAGCAAACTATGACAACAGTAATATACTGTGGAAAGTACTAATCATCTGCAAAGGAATTCATAGCGAGACATTTGCCACAGCAGGAAAACTCCTTAGCAAGAAAAAATAAAAATCACAAGCACTTTGATGTTCAAAGCTCTTTCTGCCAGATGCATTCAGATTGCTACAGAGAAAAAAATTGAACAGATACTCATGACATGACTTCCTGAACTAAGGTTGTTGTTTTTTTAAAATGCTGTTAGGTTTAAATTGGAAGTTTCTCAATAATGCGTACACAAGCACTTCTGAAAGGTCAATGTTAAAGCTATATAGTTCTAACATGTTAACTTTCCATTAAAAACTTCACAGCTTCTTTAATCCTGTAATTTTAGCAAAATTAGAAAGTACCCCCTTGCACATGAGATTAACACAGTTAACCAGAAGATTGCATCCATTTTGTTTCAGGTCACATCTACAGAATTTTCAAATTCAATTTCACTAGCTTAAGTACAGGTAGAATTTCTAATTGAGCACAAACCCTGAACCAACATTCATTTCATTTGTTTTGCTCAAATCATTCAACTCATAAATACCAAACCAGGAACTGTATCTCAACTTTGATTTTGAAATTTCATTTATGTCTAAAAAGTACAATTTCATCACAAAACCTTTGATCGTGAGGGCTAGGCAAGAATAGGATGTTTCTAGTACTAGAACAGGAAGCCTCAACCTACAAGGTCTTTCAACATCAGCAATAAATCCCTTGAAAAATCCACCCCCAACTGTTTCAGTGCCTATAAAAGCTCATGAACTCTTCTACTGCAATCAATTTTCATCCAGGACATTGTGCAGGGGCTGTTATTAGATATGACATACTTTGTAACTGAAGAATCTGGAGTTTTTGATCAATGTTCCAAGAAGCATCTGTCATGATCTTCCAGCCAAACCTCAATGCAGGCAGCTACAGCTACCTACAGATCGCATGTTTTCCACTGCCACAAAGTACTCCTTCCCTTCTGGAACCAGTGGTTTGCATCACTGGCCACTGCAAGCCATTCCACCAGTAGATGTGGATACATGAGATTTGCTACAGCAGGTTTACAAGCCTATTCAGCATTTTTATGCTGTTATACTCCTCCCCTCAGATTTTGAGCCAAATCACCATTTCATTTAAGTCTCTTTAAGAGATGGAGGTCTAAAAGATAATAAAATTCCACATAAGTTTCATAAAAATCAAACCCTGCCAAAAGCACTGGGTGTCACAGCTAGAAAAAAAACGTAGCATGAGCTCATATTACTGGACAACACAGATTTATTACCAGGATAATCTTTATAAAAATACTTGAATCATGGCAAGAAGTCCTTAAAGCCAATCAGCTGAAGACACAAATCAACAGGAAACTTAGCATCAGTTTCATCAGCTGTAGAACTACTCACCAACCTTTGCATCCCTGTATTTCTCCCTATTCTGTTCTCAGCTGTTTAACAGTGTACAAGCTATTCTGTTCCAGCCCGGTATTGTCTTGATTCAGGTACCAGAAAAAAGCAATAACCAAACTGATGGCATCCCAGGCTGTTTCATTCTGATGTACTTGGCCAAGATTTTTTTTTCCATGCCTTTCAGCCAAGTTTATTACCAGCATTGTTTGACAAAGGCTAAGAATTCTAGTTCTGTTGCAATGTCCCTCCTTACAGAATGCTTTCTTCCAACTGCACTGCTCCTGTTTCAGAAGTTTGCTTTCAAAAACTTTTTACTAGTTCTCTTGCTTTACAGACACCTCTGAAGTTGTGCTTTTCTCCATGTCACCCTGACTCTTCACTATTTTTTCCACCAATCCCTCTTTTCAAAGCGTACTTGAAAACACTCATGCAACACAAAATACTTCATACAGAATCAATATTAGCTACTGGCTTAGGGGTTTTTTTTCCTATTCTTTAAGTAATGTCATTGCCCCAAATATTTTGATTACCCAGCTGAATAATTGGTGCAGTAATCCCTGATTCGCAAAGTAACTTTATTCTGCAATATCACTTTGATGGAACAACTAAGACTGGGATGGACCTTGGAAGGGTGGTCTCTAGCTTCATTACCTGCTCAAAGCAGTGTCAGCTAGGAGAAGGTGATGGGGGTGCTCAGGGCTTTATCCAGGCAGCAACATCACAGACAAAGTTTTAGTTAGTCATGCAGTGCAGGTCTTACTCCAGTAGAGCAGAGCAAATTATCTGGAACATCTAGCTATACTAGTACTTCCATTAATCCCAATCCCAGTAGCATTATGCAGAAGACAGACAACATTTTAAACTATATATCCAATTTTATCAAAACCATAGGAAGTGACTAGTGCCAGGAGAACAGAGAAAAGAGAACACAACCATTTGTGATCTCTGCTTTAATTACTCCAACAGAGATGCCCAAACACCTTTCATGCAGTTTTATAACATTCTACAGCATAGACACAGGACCACATTAAAACCCCAATTTTTCTTAAGTTATGTGCCTGAAGTAAGCCCTGCAGACATCCTCCTAATGTCCCAAAACATTCAAAATGCAGCGAAGTGCAGGAAGTTCATGATGCAAGATCCAGTGGCTGTTAACACAGGGAGATGAAAACAACCCTCCCCCACAAAGATCCTCCCTGTGCAGCAGTGCATAGTCTACACCTTCAACAAAACACAATCAAAAGCATACACTGAGAGGAAACATTGACAGCGCAGCTCTGGCCCACGTTTAACTTTGTGTCACTGTAGTAGTATCACCCTACCAGTCTAATCAAATGCAATTCTGCTGCAGTAGCCAAATTATTTCCACCACTTGCTTCAGCAGATGGGTTTCCCCTCAGGCAGGAAACCTGCACAGTTTCAGTTATAACCAGCAGATGCTTCTTAGTCAACAAGCCTCGTATTCATAGAAGTATTAAGCAAAATTGCTGATTATTAATTGACAAAGCAAATACATGGTTCACATGTACCTTTTTGCTTTATCCATTAGAAAATACTAAATGCTTATTACGTGTATTGATTCAATGATTACAGGATTTGTTTATTTGTTTTAACAATACACAAGTAGAAACCTGAATAGGGTGGCTACACTCTTTCTGACCAAAGGTTCATCACATCCTCATCTTGTCTTTAAGGGTGGATTCAGAAATGCAAATGAGAAAAACCTAAACCAACACGAGTATGTAATGACACTTCCTCAAAATACCCTTCTAGTCTCCACTAATTTGCCACTCAAGTACTTCCTGAAGCCTGAGGTAACTTCTCTAAGATTAAGACTCCTGATGAACTTTTTCATCCACAAATTTTTCCAGCTGCATGCTGAACCCATCTAAACTCCAGCAGTCACCTCATAACTCAGCACTGTCACCACACTCTGCTCTTCACTGTGACTACAATCTAAGAAGAAGGTTACATCACTTACTGATGATCTCTTCTCAATGTGTCTTCTACAAACATCAACTACAATATTCAAACCTACAAGTTCAATTATTTCCTCTAGGTTGTCACGCACTGACCAACTTCCAGGTGCAAACCACTGACATACTCTTAAGCACAAATACCACAAGGCTCTCATACACTACATACCACAAGTTTCCAGTTGTGGTTGGGTTTTTGTAAGTCATGTTTTCTTTGTAACTTCGAATAACAAGTTACATGAAACAAAACATGCAGACATACCTTCACCCTCTACTTCAGTTTCTTCCATGAAAGCAGTCTGAATTGACCATTACTTGGAACAAACTAAACGCAATCTAAGGAAACAATTTCAGGTTGCATTTCTGAGGTACTAACTAAGGTACAGATCAAAGTAATATTTCTCATAACTTTTTTCAATGTGAACTTTGAAGAAAGCATTTTATTCTAAAACTTCTATAGCTTGAGCGATATTTATTGTTACTGGCATGCTTTGAAACATTTCCTCATTCCCTTCCACGTCCAGTCTGGAAACAACCTCATCTTTCTTCTGCAGAAACTGACTTCACAGTGACCTCCTACAAAGGGGCTGGATGACAGTGTATTAGATGACTGATTTCATGGACCACTGTTGATAAAAACTGAACTCTGGTTTTGATAATTACTGACACATCCACGTCTTCTACTTAAAATAGAGCAATATGTTTACAGTTATGCTTCCATGAAGCAAACAATGTGTTACTCTAAAAATAAATAAATACGAAGTAATTCCTGCACTGACTGCAGAAACTGAAAGACAATACTTCTAAAATAAAAAAATGGAAGATCATCATCTGAATGTCATTATGGCTGACCTTAAAACACATACTATATTTTATGAATCCTAGTCATGTTAGTGTTACCCTTACACTGGCCTACCTACCAGTGCTAATTTACTGCAATTTTTAAAGCTCCCATAAGCCTTGAGATTGTTTAAGAGTTTAAAGGCAAACAACATGCAATCCTGCTCAAATAAAATTCAAGCCTAGGATTCATTTTTCTAAATAACCCCATACCAATCTGGTTTTGGTCCCACAGAAAAGCCTAAAACAACAAAAAAAAGCTCCAAAACATCACCTCAGCATTTTTATATCATAAGCAACAATTTCATCTAAGTTTCTCCAGCTAGACAGCAGATATAGTAGCAGCACTGGATAAGAAATACTACCAGTATCAACTTAGTTTGAGAAGTAAAACAAAGGAATGCAAATTCAGAAAATATTTTTTACTTGACATTTTGAAATGCATCATCTTCCATTTAAGGCATTCTATTATCTTTGTTACGACACAGAGTGCTACTCAAATCAGATAAAAATAACTAAGTCATCAACTTAAATACACTGATTACCTGTACTGATTAACTTTTATGTTTGAGTTCTTAATGATGACAATAATAACCCAAAGGAAAGAGGAACCTCAAATATCTAAATCAGGATTACTACTGCATTGTAATGAAGTATGGCAAATCTACTTTATTAAATCTATCAATATTTAAATATTTTTGAGATCTTTGTATTTTTTATAAACATCTTTAAGAGATGTAAAAGAATCCAAACGAAATTTGAATGTAAAAAAAGATCAAATACAGCACACCATTTAAGAAGATGGGACTCTAAATAACCTACTGCTTGTCTGTTTGTGGTCCCCTCCTCAAAATGCCACTCAAGTATTTGTCACTTCGCCCCGTGTTTTCTCCTACTGCCTTTATCTTCTATGCAACTTTCTTTCCCTGTCCACTTACTCTTACTTGCTTTTGCTTCAAACAGCATATAGAAAAAAACAGAACCCCCCAAAAAAACCTACAGAACTTGGTGGGAATTATAGTCCCTGTCTCCCCACTCCCCCAAATGTGTTAAGTAATCTCTAATTTAAGTGACCCCAATTTAAGCAACTTCTCCTAGGCGCATGATAAAGTTTTTTCCACTGTCAGTGTTGGGGGAATGAAGGACACAACTGCCTTCGAAGACAACAGAGTCAACTAACAAAATACTTCTGTCTGATTTCATTTCCCCTGCCCCATTTCTGCTTCCCCTTTGGATTCTTCATAAATCATCCACCACTACCACTCCAGAAAACAATTTATATTCTAAGTGAATATTGCACAACATCTTGTACAAACATTACACGTTTTTTCTTGAATTTTCAGTTCCCTTTGGAACGAGATCCACATTCAACATGCAAGTTTGTTACTTAATACCTCTGCATCTCCCCTCTACTCCAAATCAGTTTGTGCTATGTGCTAGCATCACACTTTTAATAATACAATGATGAGGAAGACCACCTTTATTTTCTCCCAAACACTTATTTTGCGTGTATCTTATACCACATCCTTTCCCCAACAACAGCATAGCTGGAGAGGGAGGATACTTGTGCTAACAAAGGTGCAGGTATACCTTTTTTATTGTGTTGATACAGAATAATAAACCCGATCGAGTCACGAACAGCAAGCCATCACACACTTCCATGTATCACTACTAACACCGGAAAAGCTCCCGGAGGAAACAGCAGAGCTGTTTAAGGATCAGCTTTATAAACACCCAGCTCCTCTGAAACCCGGGGCGAGCTGACCCTTCCAAAAGCCAACAAGGAGATGAAGAAAACGGGAAATGTAAACCCGGAGCGCGTCTCTGCAGCGGCCGCGAAGGCGCCCTCCGAGCCCCGGGCCGGTGACAGCTCCTACTGCCCCGGGGACTTCACCCCCGCCCCCGAACACCGCCCCCAGCCCCGCCGCCCCGGCGCTTCACACCCGCAATTCCCCGCTGGAAGCGCTTCCCGCGGGCAGCGCCTCCGGACCGCGGGGGGACGGGACAGGCCGGGGGACAGGCCGGGCCGGCAGCCACAGCGTCCCGAGGCCGAGGGTCCCGGCGGGACGACCCCGGCGGGGCAGAGGGCGAAGCGGAGCCCGGCGGGGCAGGGCGAGGTGGGGCAGGGACAGCCCAGGCTCCCCCCAGCTCG
>JAWWMP010000165.1:13297988-13703433 GCA_035047865.1 Dendrocincla tyrannina
CGCACCGCCCCTGGGCCCCCCGGCACCGCCCCCGGCACCGCCTCACCAGGCCCGCCCCGCCCCGGCACCGCCCCCGGCACCGCCCCGGGGCCCGCCCCGCCTGGGGCCGGGTGGCGCTGGGGTGACTCGCCGTCATTTCCTGCCCTTATCGCCCGATCTTCCCAGGAATGCTCGGCACGGCGGGGCCGCGGACACACAATGGGCTGCCTGAGCCGCCCGGAGCGGGCCGAGGGCCGGGCAGCACCGCTGCGGAGCCCCCGGCGCACAGCCCTGGCCGGGAAGGGTAAATGCTTTCGCCACCCGCCAGCTGCCCACCCCGGTGCTTTGGAACCACTTTGGAATCTGTTCCACTTCACAGAATTTTGCTTGGTTTAACTTCTGGAACTACTTAGCCGGCACGGGCAGATCCCTGTTGCCAACTCCAACCTTCCTGACATACCGACGCGCCTCAAAAAGACAAAATATTTTGGTTTGACCTTCACAATGGCTTCAAAAGAACATAATGCTTTGGGTATGCCCAAAAGTATTGCATGTGGGATTTTATACAAAGTTTAGACAATGGGCCTTTCATAAAATCAAATTAAAAGTTGTCACAGGCGTTTAAAAGCAACAATATGATTTGTAATGTAGTTGTAAAAGAGTTCCAGAGGGAATAACTTTATGTTCCGTCCACTCAGGGTATACTACTTAAAATAAGCAAAGAATTCAGTTTATGCCTATTGGTATTTTATTCAGTACTTTCAGCACGCCAAAATTCTGAATAATACAAAACACTTAATGAAGCTTAGGAGACACATGAAAAAGTGTCAGTTTAGAAGCTACAATATAAATGAGTTCACAAAAATCAGACAAACACATTGCTGGCTGTGACATTTTCTGTGTGATTATATGTAAACCCCACCATTTTAGCATCTAAGCATTCTCTGTTGGAAAAATCTTGTTCTGGCAACATTAAGGTCAATGAAAGCTCTTGCAGGTGATTCAACAAGAGCAAAATGGAATCTTGGAAGGCTGATACAAAATGTGTTCCTGGAGAAGCATCATAAGCATGACTCTTTAATTACACAGTTCTTAGTACCCTTGTGATCTAAGCCATCAGGGGTTTTTCAGGCTCAGTGAAGAGAGGAAATCAATCCTTTCTAGTCCCATTCCAGTATTGACAATCAATAAACCAATTCTGCTCCAATTTTGAACACAGAGCAGAACATCAGTAGAAGAAATCTACTTTGCTCTCAAGCTCCAGGTTTCTTTCCAGACTGTCTGTCCAAATACACCTTCTTTTCAGATTGCATTTTAGTGTTTGTCCTGGCAGTCGTGTCTCCTGGCCACGTCCTCTGCTGGGCTCCTGTGGTGATCCTGGCCAGAAGAGCAATGCAGCTGGAGGAGTTAGTGACCCACATAACAATCAGATGGAGGCCTGTGCTGTGCTTGCCTGGCTTTCAGACCTGTTTTGTCTCCCTTGGCTGCAGGATAAACTGCAGCCCTTTGTATCAGGAATCTGCAGGCAGCTCCCACTTGGTACCAGCGATTGCACCATCTGTGTGTCCTTGGCTTTATCCAAAAGTGCAGCAAGAGTTTCCCATGTCAACACCCTTTCTATTTGTTAGTATAAATAATGGACAGAATTACTGGCTTGTAAGGAAATTCTGTAACAGCTGACATGGGAAACCCTTTTCTAGGGATGGGTTGTGTGCTGTCCCCACTCAGTGCTGCACAGCTGAGGGTTCCCAGCATCTATAGTGGGGTAGGATTATCTGTTCTATCCTCTCTTTCCTCATAGTGCTGGTTGTAATAAACAACAGTTTAAATTATACTTTACAGCCCCTTTCTTACTGGAATCCTCAAAGACCAGCAGCTCCTGGTGCAAAGCAGTTCCAAGGTGTTTGTACTGCTTTCCCCTTCACATACAGGTCACCTTAAATTGCTCCCAGTTACACCTCTGACTCACTGGCCACATGGTTTAGCCCTGGGACAATCATTTGTCAATTTTTCGTGCATCTCTAACCAAAGGAGTACTAATCTGCTTAGTCTGAATAAAAGACAGCTGCCACATCAACAATTTCAACAAGATCATATTGGAACTAGATGATCTTTAAGTCCCTTCCAACCCAAAGCATTCCATGATTCTATGATTCTATGACCATGAGTCTGACTGACCAACCTCCACCACATTACATAATATGTGACAGTATAAGCAGATCAAATATGAATTGTACTAGTTGAGATAACAAAGATGATTTGGTTCATTTTGTGGATTATGGTAGGCAAGCCTGCCTACCAGTGCCATGATAATTTAAAGAACCTTCCATCTCTTTCCTCAGAAATTATTTCCTTCTTGTCAGTAATTTTTCCTGCTATTCTGGATTTATTTCAATAATGTAAACCCAAGCAGTATCTCATTTTTTTTTCCCAAAATGTTCTAAAGATACTTTATATTAAATAGGTGTTGATATCCTTTTATTATTCTGGATACAAACTGAATGTGCTATTCCTTCCTTTGCTTTCACAAAATCATTAAGGTTGGAAAAGACCTCCATGGTGTGCCCATTTGGCCCTAGCTGAATGCCCGGTGTCTGCCCACTGAGTCCAACCTTTGACCAATCACCACCTTGTCAACTAAACCACAGCACTAAGTGCCACATCTAGTCATTTCTTGATACCTTCAGGGATGGTGACTCCACCACTCCAATGCCTGACCACCCTTTCAGTGAAGAAATCCCTTCTTATATCCAACCTGAACATCCCCTGACACAACCTGAGGCCACTTCCTCTTGTCCTGTCGCTGGTTGTCTGGGAAAGGGCTGATCACCACCTTTGCTCCATCCTCCTTTCAGGTAGCTGTAGAGAGGGATAAGGTCTCCCTGGAGCCCCCTTTTCTCCAGGCTAAACACCCCCAGCTCCCTTAGCCCCTCCTCATCAGACTTGTGCTCCAGAACCTTCCCCAGCTCTGTTGCCCTTCTCAGAAGACTCCATCACCTCCATGTCTTTCCTGAATTAAGAGGCCCAGAGCTGGACACAGGATTTGAGGTGCAGCCTCACCAGTGCTGAGTACAGAGGGGCAGTCGCTTCCCTAGTCCTGCTGGCCTCATTATTCCTGATACAGGCCAGCACCTTACATGGAGAGCAATGCTAAGAGTGAGTCGTGTATCAGATGCCATGTGCTGCTCTCCACAGCTGGGAAGCCAAAACAGCTCTGCTACAAGAAATAGAACTGGTTGGCATTGGAAGCTCAGTTTCCAGGTAGAGTGACTCTATCCCCTGGAGAGCTGAGTCAAGGAAGGGAACAATGGCATAGCCTGCAGACTTGCTAAGGAACGGATGATTACAAGTTACGCATTCACACATGTAAACATGACATCAGTTTTAAAGTATTTCTCATACAGGAAGTTATTAGTATGGCAGTGTAAAAGCAATATGTGCGTCTCAGCACGCTCACTGTCTTGCTAGTGTGTCTTGTGTGTGATACATTGACCAGATGCCATGGTTGCTCTCATGAGACACTGGATAAAGCTATATCTTGTAAAAAGTCCACAACTTCTTAAGTAATATTTTTAAGAAAATTTAAGTTGCATACCACGTGCAGAATAAATGAGAGAATTTGGTCAAATATTTGGAGAAAGTAAGCACTTTGCTCACTATGTTGATACGCAGACATCCCAAAAGCAATCCCACGCAACATATGCAAAAAATCAAATAAACTTGTGGAACTAACAGCACTGACACTGGCATTAACTGGAAATACAACAAACTGCAGCTGGCAGATGCCTTTGAAAACAAAACTCAGGATACAAGGAAGCTTGATGTGTACCTAGATCAAAGGATGGTTACTGTAACAAAGCTTAACAAATGTGTTTTGCTGATGATAACACATGGGAAATAAAAAACAGAAACAAAATAAAACGAAGTCAAACAAACAAAAAAAAAACACCACAAACCAAGCCCCACCCCCCAAACAAAACACCACCCCATCAAAACAAAAAGGAACAAACAAAAAACCCAACCGAAACCAACCCACTTTAAACCCAAAATTTCCTTAATTTTCTTCTCAGCCTAAAATGCACTTATGTGAGCCCTTCAAATTTAACAGATGAATGCCTTAATTGAACTACTGGAATTGCTAGTTGCTTTTGACTAACTGGAAAGAATAAACTTGATGTCTATTGTTAGAGTCTCCTTTTCCTGAATGACAAATTGTTAGTAGGAGCCCAGGGATTATTAAAGGACAAATATGTTTCCTCTGACAATAGTAAGACAGAGCATATCGTACCAAGGACAAAAACCTTTTCGCAGAATCCATGACGTGTGCCAGAACGTGGTGCTCACTTTGTGCAGCGTGGAAGTTTCTGAGCGTTCGTTCATCGGGGTGCGGATTACAACACAAAGTTCACCTGCTGATACACACCACGTGTGGGCGGGTGTCTCACTGCCCCATGGAGCCGTCTGGCGCAATGCCACTGCGAGGAGACAGCTCGGCAGGGTGGGCAACGCTGCTTTCCAGCCAGGTGAAAGCACCCCCTGGAGCAGGGGGCAGCCAACATCAGCATCGCTGCCCCAGCGCATCGCAAAGAACCCTCCAGCACTTGGCAGCTGCTGAGCTGTGCTCAGGGCTGTAGCCATTCTTTAGCGTGAGGGTGTCTTCAAAAGCCTTATGACCTGTGACTTATGGTTAATGAACAGTTTAGAAACTCATATCTGAAAGACAGATGCTTTCTTTGAATTGTAAAGCAGACTATGCAGGAGAAAAAAATTATGCATCTACATCTACGACTGCAATGTTAGGCTGCCCTTCAGCATACCTGTAAGATTCACTAATGTTTGAGTTAAAGGAAAACTAATTTAAATGCATCTTGTTGTATTTTCTTAAAGATGTACATATAAAGAAATCATATTAAATATACTGAGAAAGAGAGCTTAACTAGAGTAAATGCCACAAAATCTACCAGTCCTCAGCTAATCAATACACCTCAAGGTGACCCCTATGTATTTGAAAGCAACAGGTTTTAAGACCTAATTCTGGAACAAGTGGGGATTTGTATCAAAAGTTCAGCTAGGATTTTTTTAGTATCTAAAATCTTTTTTTTTTTCTCTGAAAACCAGCAGAGGGAGATAGGTTCTTTTTTACTCCTAAAGAAAGCAAAAGATTATATTCCTTCCTCAAAAATGACAACTTCAGAAAATGCACTATAATTTCCTAAATTAGTTTTGCAATGTCTTTTTTTTTTATAATTTTGAACTCTAATGCTCACTTTTCTTTTTTTTTTTTTCCCCAGTGTTTATCCAAGCTTAAATGGCTGTTACCACATTCTGCAGATGTTTAGTCAACCATATGCTCCTATTAATATTTCACTGCGGATTTCTTTCAGGGAGAAAGGTGATCTCACCGTTAGAAATGAATGAAAGAAAAATTAGGCTGTGGTTATATTTTTCATTGTTTCACTGTTATGCAACAGTTTGCATATGTTTTCAGCATGTCTAAGGTCTGCATATGGCTCTCAAAATCTATACAATAATATCAGCTGGCTATATATAAGGATTAAATACAAGAAGAAAAATCTGCTCTACAATAAAAACCACAAAACCAGATGGTGATACTTTTAAATGCAGTAAAACATTCTCTTGGATTCATTTCTTAGGACTCAGGTCCTGCTTCAGTAAAAGGGAATTTAGGCATTACAATCCATATTAATACAGATCTTGGCACAGAAACTTAGGTATGTCCCACAAAGTTTAGGCAACATTCTCTACAAAATGGAATGATGGCATACATTTGAAATTCATAAAATGTTTTTCATATTTCCCCTTGTTTTTTCAAATAAGTTAAATCCAGAAGAGCTACTAGAACAGAGAATGGAACAGAAACAATTTCCTACATTTCACTACTTGTTTTATTGTAAATAGTTTGTGACAACTTTTAATATTTTGTTTTTTATATAACTCCCTTTACAGATGGTTTATTTAGTCAGAGAAGAAATTCTAAGAAATGGTTTTTGGATAGGATGTGTTCTATGTGATAGGCACAAATTCTGTAGTTTGAAGGTTTTAAATAAAATGAAGTTTCCAAAAGCTCCTAAAATAGAGTGGAAGCAGGAGAGTTAGAAAACACATGCAGGAACTGTGTCAGTGCTGCAATGTACTCAGGAGGTACTGTGGGATAGTTGTTAGTCTGTAGTATGCTGTGGTAAGGGCTATTAATGCAAGAATGATGGCAGAAAAACCTGAGTGCGAAACTGTGGGCAACAGGATGCATGCCTGGAAATAGCAATCATTCTGTGGGTAAAGATAATTGAGGTAATTGGGAAGCCTTCTGGCATTTAAAATCCCAATGACAGCAAGTCATGCTTTATCAGACATCCAAAGACTGGGGATGATAAAACTTTATATTGACTACTCACTTGAAATATGCTCTATCAAAGAATTTAAAATAAACAAACCAGCACTACCTGTAGGAGTTTTACATAAGAGACTTCCACAAGACAGAGGCTACAGGGTCTTCTCCCAGCTGCCCAAATTCCTGCAGCTCCATGGAAGATCCAAGCCCTTCCCAACAAAATCTGATGTTTCCTTTCTGGTGGAAGTTAATTTCATGAAGCTTCTTGTAGTATCTCTGTGTTAATCAGTAACACAACTTCCAAATTCTTTAAGCATTTCAAGCCAATGGAAATACTCTACTATTATAAAAATATTGAACAATTCCTTATGTCCTACATTTATTTGTAGTCACACAGTTTATATTGGTGAAAAGAAATTATCCTATCAAGGACATTCAGAGAGGTGTTTTCATATCCCCGTCCAAATCTGAATCTGTCATGGCTCTGGCCCTTAATCCTTGTATTTTGTTATCCAGTTTTTTGCAGTTTTCATAGGAGAAATTAAGTACACTGTGTGTTTCCTGGAGGACATTTGTAAAACCAGTTTTCAGGTTAAGGGCCCATGATCCAAATTCAACACATTTTATCTAATAGATATTCTGGAAGCAGCAGAATTAATTTAGAATCCCTTAAATCCTTGCCATTACTTTTTAATTGGTAAATAGGAATCTTCTACTTAGGAATGACAGTTATGTAACAGTAGAGCACTGGCACATTATTCAAAGGGATTTATTGTTTTTCTTTGCTGCTTACATTAATGAGTAGAAAGACACCCATGCTTGAGGGACTAAACTGGATAGAGTTCTAATGAAAATTATTTCAGATGGTATTGCAGTAGTCAGCCCCCAGTGGAAAGAAGCCAACAACATTAGAAGCCAACAACATTAATACATGTCACAACTCACTCAAACAACTTGACACAGAGCTTTTGTGTGTGGGAAGGAATAAAGGTAGTATATGTTCACACATGCACAGCTCACTGAGAAGCTTCAAGGAGAAAGACAGCTGATTGCCACACTGCACTGTTCTGGCTGTGTTACGAACCCTGTCTTTGCGGATACTCCATCCATCAGAACAATTCTACCTAATGTATCATGAACTTTGTCTGGATTGAGCTTGTGCACGCAGGTGTGGGTGTGCAGAACATGCTGGGAATGCCCCTTCTTGCCTCTCAAGGTGTCAGAGAAACCACCTGTTGGCAAACCTTCTCACGATCCACAGTCATCCTTCTACAATGAAACAGTGACACATCAGGCCACAAAGAAATACAGCACTCGTCCTAAGTAAGCTGAGCACAAGCAGTATTGAACCATGAGGAAGTATTAATGTTAAGGAAACTACTTACTTTCCGAATACAATTGTAATATGAAGTTTTGAATAGTAATTGGCTTTTACTTGAGAAATATACTAAAGAGTAGCTGAAGGATACAGATAAGGGAACGACACTTCAGTAGTGCCATTCAGTAATTCTGTTCATTATACCAACCTAACTTGCCACAGTGCAGCAAGTATTTAAGTTTATGTCTGTGTGTGGTGAAAGGACAGAATGGTCTAATGACTCTTCAAAACTACTAAACATTTTTGAATGTTTAGTAGAAACATTTTCAGCAGCCGCATTTTAACGAAATCTCAAGACTTTCAGAAAGAAATATTAAATTGCATATCTGTCACCTGCAAGTACTACTTCTGTTAGAAGTGAATATTTAACTAAATCCCAAGCCTTTTAGAAAAAACTATTAAACTGTGTATATGTCATCTGCAAATATTACTTCTCTTAGAGCACCTTGTAGTCTTCTGGGAGAGCAGAAATTAATCATCCAAGTCAGTAATTCCTCATAAAGCATGGCATTAAGCATGATCTTGGTTTTCTGTTTAAATCAATGAAGGTTCTGCTCAAGTTTCACCGAAAGCATAGCCTTAAAATGCCAAAATTATCTTTACTTCCTCCCACTAAAACTGATAGAGGAATCCACCTGCAGTGTTTTGGCAGCCCCCAAATGTACCTGGCTGAATCCCTGTGAAAGCTACATGTTAAAATATCACATTAATGAAAAGTTAGATCCTCCAGCTATTTGTTTGTTCCCTGTTAGTAAAGGCATCCTGTCCTCCTTGGTCTCACATTATTAAAAACAAGTCCAACGCTCCATCATGAGACTATGAAGTGCCCACCTCCTATCTAATATTAAAAAGCATTGAAAATCCAAAGGTTTAAGTCAGAAAAGCCAGTATTTTTCTAAAAACAAGTAACATTTAAATGACATTTAAAACCTGAATAATGGTTAACATGCTAGTCTTATAAAATGCCCCAACCGTGCTGTGAAGTATTAGGAATGTAGTTCCTGGCTACTACGTTTTTCTAGAGCAGCAGAGACTACGCAATACTGATCATCTCTGACCTCTCTCTTTGGCTGAGAGAGACTTTAATAGCTTGTTCTAAAGACAGACAGAAGTGGACATTTTTCCAACCCTGAAAATATATGAAACATACCCAGCCTTTTAGAGAATTCCCCTGGATAATTTTGAGTATGCATATAGCTTTCACTAACAGGGGAAGGTACAGATTTGAAACAGATGGGGTTCTTTTTTTTTCCTAAATTTATTGCTGTCACAAATGCTACAGTTTGGAATAATCAGGCTAAAAATCCTATTCTCAGTTATACCACTTCTGCATCCTTATTTTTTCTCACAGCACAGTTTCATAAGCTCTGCAGTCCATGCACAGTTTTCTAAGGAAAAGGACAGAAAGCCTGACAGCTGCAGAGGGTTTACACTGAACACATTTAAAGAATCCTTCTTTAATCTGATTTTAGTGGAAATGAAGCTTTAGTCATTTTCTATTTGTACCAAAATTAACGGGGTTGATCTCACAGATAACTAAGACATCCCTGGGAGTTTGGAATCTGTTATGTCCAGTCTTAAAATGTATTATTATGTTGCATTCAGAGGAAGGAAGGAAGCAAGGAAAACAGAAAGAACCAGAGCAAAAAACTTAAACTCTCTGACAGTGTGTATCATAATGTAATTTGTTAAGATTCCATCTGACCCCTCAATAAATGGGATTTGCAGCAAACCCTGGATTATATTCAGCCCCTGAAAACCAGGCCACATGGTGGGCTATGGTTAAGACCAGAGCTTGGGTATCCAGCTTCCCACAGGATGTTCCATAAGTATTAAATTATTTCCAGACAGCCCCATTAAACCCTAAATTACTAATAATTTTTTAATCTCCTTTCAGATATCACAATTTGGAGAATTCACTAACCTTTTGGAGTTAGTGAATAACATTTTTTCACTGCTGTCCTTGTGTCCCTTTCTTAAGTGTATAGGTTAAGGAAACTCAAATAAGCCTGCTAGGTTATTTCACCGTCTACCATTTTAGTGACCCAGCCCAAGTCATTTAGGATGAAAACAGACTTTGACAACATTGAAGACCCTGCCACTCATTAGAAACTATTAGTTTAGAATTAAAAAACAAATATTGTGTTATGCTCTCAACTAAGTGCACACATACAGATTAGAGAGGACTAATAGGGCATGACTCACACCATTGCAAACTCAGGACTTCAAAGGTAAATACACTGCCTGCCTAATGGCAAAAGGCAGCCAGATGTGATGACAGAGGGAAAGCTTGTATTGAAAGTTTTTTTTTTTAAAAGCCATGTTTAAACTGCATATCCGTCTGCGATTATTAAGCACTAGAAATTAATGTTTTGGACTGCTGCAGTAAAGCAGGATTTAAAAGAATCTGGTGCTGATATCTTCACTGGCTTTGGAAATCTTAAAATTATTAAATAACAGGACTTCAGTCTGTTACTCACCCTTAGTGGTACACAAGTCAGAATATTTTGATACAAGACATCAATTTTGCCCAAAATTTGAGTCCTATGAGGAACCCTATGTCTCCAGACATTAATATGAAGGAAGTTTCTCTTTGACCAGATGATAAAGGCTTAAGACTGTGAGTATCTAAAAAAAATTGTGCAGACATTTCAGATGGTAAAGTTCCTTAAAACATCAGAAAATAGTATTAATTTAAAAATAACAAGGGAAGTAATATTTGTTTCCATCTGTTCAAGTTCATTCAGCATGGAGACTGCATGATTTGGTGGGTAGGCTGGGGAAGGATGAAACTTCAGGATTTTCAGGGTCTCCCTGTGTTCCTTCAGTTTTGGTGAGAGGCAGCTAACCAATGCTAGGAAGATCTTATGTGTTGGTTCCCAGGGCAGTTTTTCCACTTCTACATTGTAGCAACAGGTTTTGAATTTTATTCGCTTTTTATTTCCAATGTGGCTGTTGCTCCACAACCTGGAATAACTTTGTTTCATGATCAGTGGAACCCTTGGCTTAATATTTCCCTATTTCAAAGACTAAGTATGAACACTAATCACTGTAAAATATTTGGTATTAAAACTGCCTGTAAGAAGAAACAATGTCTGAATAATTATAACGTGATGGTCATTTAGTTGCACAATTGATTCAGTACTTGGCTTCCAAAATTATTCTAAATGTACTACTATTCTTTTCATATCACTATTTAATTCCTGCTTCTGCAAAATAGTATTCTTGAGAGTGTTAGTTGCAGTAGTATGTGGCAATCTTCATTTTCTTTCTCCACAAGGTTTTCTGTTCCCTTTGCTTCAAACCGTCTTTCGCCCTCCCCCCCCTCCTCCACCATGTCATGAGTCAATCAGGCCAACCATGTAACTTTTCATCCAAATTAGGTATATTCAGTAAAATAACTAAGATACAAAAGGAAATGACTACACAGAATCAATCTTTTGAAATAAACCCCAAGCTATGAAAAAAAATATTATACTGATCTGTTAGTTTTTCTATGCCAGGATATGTAATTTGTTTTGAAAGAGTTTGTATTATGATTTATTTCTGTTCCTCTGTGGTAGGTAGAAGCCTGTATTTCCATTTTGTAGACACAAGCTTGCCAGAGGCAAGAAAATAACAAACAATGCTCTTTCAAATATTCTCACTCAACCTTAATTTTATGAATACTTTTGGAAGTGAGCAAAAATATCCACAATGCTGCATTAAACATGTATGAATTAACAAAGAATAAAGATCAGTGGTTGATAAAGTACAAAGGGTGATAGAAGTGGAGTGAAACAACTTTTAAGCTACTTTTATGTTCAACTAGGATTTATGTAGGTCAATGCAAACTCTGCAAATTCCCCTCTGGCATATCTTTTGTAGAAATCTCTCTTTAAAATTTCATCAAAAAAAGGAAAAGTTGGGATGATGTCCCTTTCTCTAACAAAGTAGCTCCTTGCCACAGATTATTTACACATCTTGCTCATAATACTACTTCTGAAGAGAAAGTGTTTCATCTCTGAGATAGACAAAATGTTTCCTGATGGCCAGAGTCCAAAACAGCACAGGATGGAGCAGAACTTGCAACCATATCCTCCCATTCTTGTAACATTCAAATTTCCTGAACAAGTTTTTCAGGAACAAGATAATGTTAGGGCCCAACAAGGACACCAACAATACTTTTTAATAAATACATTTTTTTTTTCCAGAGTGAGAAACAAACATCCAATCTATACCTCATTGTTCCACTGAGCACATAGATAGATTTGGCTGTTTTGTTTTCAATTTCTAAAACTGTCAGCACTATTCTACAGAGGTCCACAAACACGTACATTTCATTTCAGCATGATCAGATATAATAGTGGACAAAAGGGTGCTGCATGCTGGGGAGAGTCTGGAAGGCTGGGGAAATGCCTTCCAGATCAAAACGCTCTTGCTACCCTTTGACTCAAGGATTCAGTCTTCAGCACATTCCCCAGGGAAGAGTAGCAGGGGAAATGAATAGTCTCAGACAGGTGGGGGACTGGAGAGTGAGAACCACCTCTCCACAAACATTTTGGTGGAGCACAAGAATGAAAGGACATAAATTCTGGTTTAAATCCTCCATTTTCTTATTTCCTGAAAACCACTCAAACCACCAATTCACCTGCACACTCACTCACACTCGTGCATGCTCACACTCACCAGCACACAGTGTTTATCACACTGATGCATCTTTACATTCATCCACAAGCTCCCCACAGCCTGTTTGCTCACACATTGACTCCTGCTCTGTCTCATGCTTGTGCTCACATGTACCCACTCCCACTCACTTGGTCATACAGCTGCACCCCTTGGCACTCATGTGTGCTTCCTCCCCATCCTTTGAGATTTTTCTTGCTAGAACAACTAATCACTCACTCTTTGCCTAAGCACTTTGTATTTTCAGCGCTGAGTTCTGCTAATGGCATCGATGATTATTTCGTTTGCAATTAAAGATAAACTTTCACCAGGAAGGCAGAGCCTTCCTACCTCCAGCACATCAACACTCCTGCCCAATTTAGTGTCATCTGTCAACTTACTGAGAGTGCACATGTAAGGGAAAAGGCAGACCTTTGGTTTGTACAATTCATGACAACACAAGGTAATGGCACTTTTCATCCATAGTGCCCAAAGAGCAGAACTGTACTTTCCACAACATGCGTAGGAAAGGGAAAACTGTGCCCTGAATTTAATTTCTTCAAGATAAATCAGATCCTACCTCATCTTTCTCCACAAAGCAGTTAAAAAGCTTACACTTTAACTCTGCTTTGCAATCCAGCCCGAAAGGTGGGATAACTTCAAAGAGCAGATGACGGCTGAGACATTGGAGCATGCGATACCACGGGAAGACAGGCAGCAATGTTCAGCATGTACCTCTGCATCTGCCACATGATTTCATTGCTTTTTTCCTGTGTTATTTGCCTTCAGCATGCCACTCTTTACAAGAGCAGACCTCATGTTGTACTTACCATACAGACCTACAATGGATTCATGTCACAATATAACAATTCTCTTCATTTCATACTATTATTTTCCTAGAAATTCCATTCCTCCCAATACTTGCTATTTTGGCCTCCACTAAGTGTTGCACTAACATTTTCACAGAACCTTCTTATTACACATCCACAGTCTGAGCAGTAAGAGAGCTAGTTTAAAGCTTGCCATTTTGGATTTAAAAGGCCAAGACTGCCTTTTCTTCATGGCAAATCAATTTACATTACTAATATATAATTTATTGCTTCGTCACCCAGTTACTGAGTATCATGAGCTACTCTGCAGAACTAAAGTAAAAGGTTTACTTCCAGTGTTATTACCCTAAGAGATTCCCTGTCATCAGCAAACTTTCTCATATCATTTTGTACCCACCCTTGAGAACATTTATGATAACACTGAAGCACAGAGACCTGGGAGACGTCACTGCTGACTTCTCTCCACACAATGTTATTCCAAGGTTTATAAAAAATAATAGCAAATAAATGTCCCAAAAAACCTAAATATCTCAAGAATAAAGCCCTCATGTTGACTGCTCCTTTTTGCACTGCAATAACTGAGTGATAATCACATGCATGTAATTATGACAAGACAGAAGCAGATATAATTTTAAAAGACAGGCATTTTTTAAAATTACTACCACAATCTTGTAAATATCTGGTAGATACTTAGCTTTTGCCAAATATTCAGATGCTACTTATCTACTTTGTGAGGAGAGTGGCATTATAGAAACTGCAGATAAACTGGGGAAAAAAATGTAAGGAAATATTAATTTGCACGAGAAATCAGATTAAAACTGCATCAGGAATCAAGCGCTACCTTTTCCTTTAGTGAGACATTTGTATTATTTCTTGTTGCATGTGAGATTTGTGTCATATACATGACCTGTATCTCTGTTACCACAAGCCTTTTTGTCCTACTTAAAAAAATATTTTCATTACTGAAAATGAGAAGCCAAAAAAGTGCTGTGATAGATTTCCTGCTACAACCACAGTACCCTACTTTTTACCTTCTGTTTTTCTTGCTGTTCATTATTATCTTATTTTTAAGGCACCCTCTCTTCAGTTAAGAGTACTGTTTGTACCAACTTAGATGTCTTACCTCTTTCTTACACAAGATATCATTCCTCTTCTGTCTTTTCTTTGTGACTTCTCCATGTTGCTTCAAGTCTGAAATTATCCTTGTGTCTTGTACCAGTGTTACTTTTCGATGCCTTCAGAAAGTTCTCCCTCAACTCACTCTATTCTTTCCTTCTGAATATATCATGGGTCTTGCCCCAGTTCTGACTCAAAATATTTTGGAGGGAAGAACATGCCTGTTTCTCTGAAGGCATCCCCTTCTGTGTTTCTTAAGTAAATTTGTCAGGCATGATTTGCCCTGGTGGAGCCATATTGGCTGTCATCAATCACCTCCTGCTCTTCCATATGCCTTAGCACAGTTCAGTAGTTACCATCATCAGAAGGGTCATTGACACAGCTCCAGAAAACAGGGGACACACCCTACCCAGAGGTTCTCCACCCTCCAGTTAAAGGAGTTTCCAGCCTGACATGAAATAGCTGCATAGAATTTGGAGAGAGAAAAATAAGGAGAACAACTACAGTTAAGGCTACACTACTTATCAGCTTGTGATTGGGAGATACTGAAAACAAGCTTGAAACAGTCAAAGCTAGGATCAAAATCTTCTCCACTCAAGCAGTAGGCCTGACAACGTCATGGGGCCTGTGAGAAGAAAAAAGAAATTGTTATCTTCAGCAGCTGATTATTTGCTTCTAAAACTACAGAATCACAGAAACATAGAATACGTTGTGTTGGAAGGAACCTTAAAGAGCATCTAGTCCAAACCCTCTGCAGTGAACAGGGACTTCTTCAAGTAGATCAGGTTGCTCAGAGCCCATCCAACCTGATCTTGAATGTTTCCAGGTACGGGACAACTACAGTCCCTCTGAGCAACCTGTGCCAGTGTTTTACCACCCTCATTGTAAAAAACTTCCTCCTTCTTCCAAATCTGTATCAACCCTCCTTCAGTTTAAAGCCATTTCCGCTTGTTCTATCACTATTACCCTACTTACCTGCCCTTGCAAAAAAGTCCCTCTCCAGCTTTGCTGTAGGCTACTTTTAGGAACTGGAAGGTGTTATCTCTGTGGAGCCTTCTCTTCTCCAGGCTGAACAACCCCAACTATTTTAGAGGAGACAGTTAGCTGGAAAACAGTTGTAGCTCCAGGAAAACCAACCAGCAGCCACCCTGATCCTCACTGTACCTACCCTGCAGACATGCTGCAATGGCCATGCACACACTGTTCACCAGCCTCTGGCACTACCAGCAGAAGGGCTTTGCTCCAGTCCCCTAGCACCACCCCACCTGCCTGAACCACATCCGTCATCTGTCTTAAGTATCTCCCAGCTCTTCTGCAAAGGCAGCATCCAAGGAAAACTCCAAGGTGAGCAGCTCCAAGAGGTCACCTCAGGGTCCCAAGTGTGATCTTCCCTGTGCCAGTGCCCCGCTGCTCTAGGCCCTGGGAAGCACATCCCATGCTACAATGACCCAGGTGGTATAGCTGGGAGGGTCAAGACTGACAAGGAACAGCAGGAGGAGGAAGCAGGGGCAGTGGAGGAGGAGGAAAAAAATTCCCTCTCCAGCCATGAGCACCGTCACCCTCACTTCCCAGGATTTGTCCTCCTGAGCACAAGGCACACAGAGTCCCCTTCTCTTGTCTATGCCTCACCTGCCTGGATACTGAGGGCAGCTGTGTCATGGGCCTTGCTAAAGTCACAGTAAATGGCTGTCACTGCTCTCCCTCTATCCCACGAGGACATTGCTCTCCTCCAAGAAAGGTCATGTTGTCCTTTGGGAAGCTGTGCTGAGTGTTCAGTGATGTCACCTGGCCCTGCATGTGCCTCCAAGCCACCTTCTGGCAGGTGTCTGAGAAGGGCAGGTTCTTCCTGGAAACCTGCTGGAAGGCTTCCATGCAGGACCTGCCTCTGATTCTTCCAACAAAGAAGAGAAATCTCTTTCTTGGAATGGGGAAACAAGAGGCCACTAACGCTTTGTCCTTGATACAAGCAGAGAGCGAGGGTGCTCCTCAGACTGAACCCATCTCCACCTCCAGGTCCTCCCCTCTCCCCTGGGCTCAGAGCTCTCCACACTCCAGGGGCGGAGCTGAGGCACCGGGCAGGAGAGTCTATGCAACGCTTGGCAGTCGGCAGTTCTTCTGTGGAGTGTTGGGAGACCTTGCATCTCTCTTTCCGACCACCAGAGGCATCTCTGGATTCTTCGTCCCCTCCCAGCCACTGTCGAGGACCAGGTGCTGGGTTGGAGGGTCACTGAGGACCACCGACCCTCTTGGAATGTTGTTGCTACTGTCTCACTGAGAGGACCTCAGACATGGAATGAGGAGGGTGCTGGAGCCCTTGTCACCTGAGGGGAGGTGGCAGGCGGTCCCTATGCCCAAGGGACAGCCTTTCTCAGCACAGCAGCACGGCAGGTGGGAGCGAGCCCCAGGAGAGGGGCCTTCAGCCCCTGCAATCCTCCTCCTTCTCCCACATCTGGGCATATTTCAAGCCCACAAACTGCCTGCAGCTTACCAAATTCCAGTGCTTCCAGGTCCCCAAAATGACAGGTCACACACTAGTAAAGAATGCTAACTGACCACAAAACTCTGTTTCTAAAGTGAACTGTAGCGTAGGAAAATGATTTTCTATGTGGAACAGTATCTTCTTGAGAGAAAGTTCCAAGTAGTGTTAGCCCTGTTACTTTCACAGTTTTGTTACCACAGAGGTCATCACAGAAAGTTTACATCCCCATTTTATTTTCACCTGCATAACCAACAAGTTACAGTTTCAACCACCACTTTGGACTAATTATAATTAAGCCTCAGCCCTATGGCAGTTTTGAGTTTCTTCCCTAGGCTGAGCAAATCCCACAAGAAGTTATTTTTTCCTCTGATTTGTATAATGTATTGCGGCAGTTTCTTTAAAAAAATCCCAAACTTGTAGATACTTACCTTGTAAATCAGAATAACAGAAATACAATGCACAGTGACAAAAGTTCTTCAATAATTTGTACGTGTCAATACCTGTCTTTAAATGGGAGTACAGGCTCACACTATAGAGACACCATCCCAGGTTACAACCAGAATTTATGCTTATTCCCGAAATCAATATTTTATAGGCAGTGCAGTGCATTTGCTATTACAGCTAGCATTTACCTATCTACTAAAAATAACTTTCTTGGTATTTTCTGAGCGTTTTCATTACAGCATAAATGTCTAGAGCGCGCAGAAAATAATTGTCCCAAAACCCCCAAACGCCAGGGGCCACACATTGAAACCGGGTGGGAATGGGAATTCCCAAATCAAACCTCCAGCTTACACTACGCACAAACACATGCGCAGGTTGGAAACAGTTTCCTAAATTGCTTAATCTGCATGGACGTCAGGACTTTCCTCCCCTAATAAGGGAAAGCCGGGTCGGTTAAGGCTCAAAGGAGCGAAAAGAAACGGGAAAAAGAAGGATATATTTCCCTCTCGATTACGTTTTCGAATTCCCACACGCCAGTTCACGCCTGGATAGGGAGCAGCAACGATTTGCTGCGAGGGAGGGCTCTGCACTGAGGCCAGCGGGTGTAAGGCGTCTGCCCGGAGCACACGGGGGACCCCCCCGGACACCCCGACCCCTGTCCCGGTCGCGGTCCCGCTTCCGATCCCGGTTCCGATCCCGGTTCCGATCCCGCCCCGCGGTGACGTCAGCAGCGCGCGGCCGGGCCGGGCCCCGCCACGTCCCTCCTCGGCGGCGCGCGCGTCACCGCGCCCCTCCGGCGCGCCTCGGCCAATCGGGGCGCTCCGCGACGCCCGCGAGGGGTCAGCGCCGGCCAATCGCGACGCGCCGGGGGGCGGGCGCTGTGCCCATGGCAACGGGCGCCGGGCCGCGGCGGGTCAGGCGCGCCGCTCCGCTCCGCTCCGCTCCGCTCCGAGCAGCGCACACAGCCCTCCGCACACACCGCACAGCACACAGCGCTCCTCCTTCTCCGCAGGGACCCGCCGCCGATCGGGAGGGTCCCCGCAGGACACCTCACCCATCGCCCCCCGCGCTCAGCAGGCGCCTCGCCCGTGGGAAGCAGCGGCTCCGCTCTCGCCGCAGCGGGACCCGAAGGTAACGCCGCCCGCCCCGGTACCCAGGCCCGGCGGCGGGGCAGCATCTGTTGAGGCCGGGGTGGGGGGATCGCGGGGGTCTCACCGCCCTCCTGCCGGCCGGGGTGGCGGGGCTGCCTCCCGTGCGGGGCCGGCGGGGCGCACATGAAGTTTTCCTGGAGCGCCCTGCCGGGAAGGCGGCTCCAGGGGTATGTGTGTGTATGTGTGTGTATGTGTATGTGTGTGTGTGTGTGTGTGTGTGTGCCCTCCATCCCTGCCGCAGGTACCCTGCCGCGGGTCCGGGCAGTGAGAGCTGCAGAGCGCCAGGGGAAAGGAAGGCAGAGCTGGCAGCGGCTGCAGCGGGAAAATACTGAGTGGCTGGTGATTGCACAACCGCAGGGAAAACTTGGGCAGAAGACTCGACTGGTTTCACTAGAAAGGGCAGAGCTTTTCAACATTACTATCATAGAATCACACAATCCTTTGGGCTGGGACCTTAAAGATCATCTAGTTCCAACCTCCTGCCATGGGCAGGGGCATCTTCCTCTAGACAAGCTTGTTCAGAGCCCCATCCAACCTTGAACACTGCCGTGGATGGGGCAACCACAGCTTCCCTGGGCAACCTGTTCCAGTGCTTCATCACCCTTCCAGTAAAGAACTTCTTCCTAATATCTAGTACAAACTCTTTCAATTTGAAGCCGTTCCCCTCGACCTGTCACTACGTGCCCTTGTAAATACATCTCCCTTGTCTCTCTCCATCTTTCCTGTAGGTTTCCTTCAGATAGTGAAAGGCTGCAATTGTCACCCCACACTTTCTCTTTTCCAGTATGAACAATCCCATTTGTCTCAGCCTTTCCTCGTAGGAGAGGTACTCCATCCCTTTAATCGTCTTGGTTGCCTCCTCTGGACTTGCTCCAACAGATCGATGACCTTCCTGTGCTGGTGACCCCAGAGCTGAATGTCTTATACTATTACTGTATTTGCTGCGTAAAATACTCCAGTGCTAGGCTGGCTGCTGCACTCAGAAAATATTCCAAAAGAGGAAAGGGTTGAGATACGGCTGTAGAGATTTTTGGTATTCTTTTTGATGAAATAATACAGCTAAGGTTTTCAAAAGAGTTCATGTTTGGCAACACTTTTTAGTAAGCCTGTAGGAGAAAAATGCCTCTGTTGTTTGAGTTGCAAGTATTTGCTGTGGAGAGATAGCATTCAGTAGTTTCAACACAAGACCATCACAGTATGAACAATGATGCACCTGTGCAACCATGGTATCAGCTTCAACATGGAGCTTTGCTTTGTTTATTGTGGGGTTTTTGGGGGGCTTTTTTTGTCGTTTTGTCTTCTCCCACTCTCAAAGTCCTGTGGTTGACTCAGTATTGGTGCAGTAATATTCTGAATTCTGAAGTGATTGTCCCTCTTGACCAAACAGGGCAGCACAGGGAAGAT
Organism: Dendrocincla tyrannina; assembly: GCA_035047865.1. Taxonomy (NCBI): domain Eukaryota; kingdom Metazoa; phylum Chordata; class Aves; order Passeriformes; family Dendrocolaptidae; genus Dendrocincla; species Dendrocincla tyrannina. The sequence continues at coordinate 13,317,763 of JAWWMP010000165.1, forward strand.
TCTTACTGTGAACCCTGGGTAGGAGGGGAAAAGCCACTCAAAAACCTTTGAATTCAGGTTTTGTTTTAATCTTTATGGACCTCTGCTTAAAATTCACAGAAGGTTTATGGGAGAAGCATATATTTCTGAGAGAACTTAAGATTCAGTTATATCTGTTATTTGCTACACAGTGATCTTGTATAGTCATGGCACCATGGCCATCACGGACTGTAGGTTAACTAACCTTGTTACATACCCTACCTTCTACCCATGACTACATATTTTCCCTTTTACTCACTACTGTAATCTCTTGGAGGGTAGCAGTATTTTATTTTAGGATAGGAAAGATAATTAGATAAAAAATAAAATAAAAAAAGTGCATAAGTCTATCCTTAAAAAAATTGTGAATATGAATCTCATTCACTTCTAACCAAGATGGTTAACACAAACAAAAGAACCCAGGGAAACAAAATTATAAATTAATATTGCCCATTGGGTCTGCTTAAAACTTACATTAGCTATTGGATAAAAAGGCATCTAGTGTAAATTTGTTTGATGCTATAATACTGCTTGAGATACCATTATTTGGTGTCTGAAATTATATTCAGAAAAACCCATCAGGCAAATAAAACCAAGTAACAACAGAAAGAATTATTTTTTAATAAGACTGAGGCAAAGTTTTTGTACCTTGGCTGCATAATACTGGCAGTACTGCTGACGTAAACTTTCTGTTCATATAAGCCAAGTTAAAGGCTTTCTATCAAAAACTGTGCCCCCCTCCAAATGATACATATATAACTGAAGTGTTAGCCATAAAAGGGGAGAGCATTGGTTCTCTGAGATAATAAAAGTGTAAAATATATTGATTCAAGTGTCAGAGGTGTGGAAATACTGATTCACAGTTCTAATGCTGTACTGACTCAACAAATGCACTTTACATAAGAAAGATAAAATTGTTTATTGTTAAAAGCCGCTATCAGAGCTGCCACGTTTTGAACTCTTGTGCACAGAGGTGTTTTATCTAGTGAGGTATTGTGCTCTAGGCTGTTTGATTGCTCAGCAAGCAGAAGAGATTTCCCTGAAGTTCTTGTTAGATACATAGTAGACACAAGGCTTTTGGATAGGGATGTGCTTTTATGTAGCTAAAATCATGACCAAGTGCTAATGCCAAACCGAATGAAATCAGAGGCAAAATTCCTGTTAAGTTCAACAGGTTTTGCCCTTAGGTACTATACATGATTTGACAGTTGGAAGAATGAAAGAAACTGCGTTTCATTAAATCATTTTAATCATATTAAGTTGTAAATATTAGTCTTCATCATAGGTAATTCAAGAAATATATAGACCCTGTTCATGATTGCATCTCTCCTGCTTTATATTCTTTATAAAACAAGAGTGGGACATTTATGCACATTTGGATTCCTAAGCAAGTACGAATCAATGGGAATTAGCAAATTGCAGACATAAATCTCATTAAGCAGCCATCATTAAGTGCCTAAATTTTTTAAGTCTGGCTCCATATCACTAGGTCTAGATTTATTCTGCATAGCTGTTCTGTAGATTTTTGGGGTTTTTTTTGAAAGGGAAAAAAAGTACCTTGAACTCCTGGAGCATTCAAGGTTTACTTTAGCATCATTGTTTATTGTTGACTAGAACAAAATGCATATTGTTAGAATAATTGAAGTATTTTTTGATTTGAGATAGAGTCTGAGCTAATACGTTGGGTTCATGTAGTAGCATATTTGAGGTTGCTTTTTACGTCAGCACTGACAAAACTGCCATTTGCATTTATGAAAAATGAATTTGTGAGATTCCAGGTGTGTCATTGTATTATGTTCTGTGTGGGAACTGAAATTATAGTGCAGGAAGCTATATTTGTAGCAGTAATTTATATTTTTTTAATTTGGTTTTGAAGTTGATAAGATTTTTATCAAGTATGCATTGGATTCAGTACAAGTTTTTGCTTGACTGTTGGCTTCATAAATCTTTTTCTGAGCCAACTTTGTTGGAAAGAATAGTTAAAATCAAGCAAGTTGCTTTGAGAAACAAGAACTAATATGTCATCATTCTTCAGTTAGTAAGGTAGCTTTGTAGACACTGATGTTTATTTTTTTGAAGCAAGGATAGGGAAGTTCCTTGGAGGCAGATACTATTGTAAATATGTATATGTGTTTGTGTATGTGCAAACAGGTTTTTAAATAATGAAATCTTAACATTGCAAGAAGAAGAAAAATAGTTTTCAGACTTTATTTATGACAGAGCTAAGCACGTGTAGCAGCTGACATAAATTTTACTTCTATGCCATCCTTGGTTTTGGTCATACATTTGCATTGTTTCATGATATTATCTTACACTGTTACGTTGTTTCAACATAAATTGCTTCTTTCCCACTGGAATACTCATAGTTTGTGTTACTCTATAGTATCTCCCAGCATTTGGGTGACTCATTAATTAAAACAGCTGAAGTGCATTTTTTTAAAAGGAGGTTCTGTCAGCAAATGTTGTGCCAGGCAGGGTCAAAGCACGCTGTCTTTCCTGGGAAGCTGAAAAAAGCAGCTGTTCAATCAGCCAGGTTTTAGCTGTAAAGAGAATGAAGCAGCTAAAGTGCAGTGAAAAAATATAACAAATACAACTCAAATGAATTTAGGCAAAGTAAACAAGATAAAAAAAAAGGATTTTACTGCCTTTATGCACTTAAATAATGTTTTATGTAAAACTGTTTGTGTGCAATATTAAAATGCTTCTTTGAAAAAATAAGGAATATCTCCTGGTGCAGGGAACTGAGTGGGTTATGCTCAAACAAAAGATTAGGACAGCATGTCCAGTGTGAAACCTGTTGGATATTGACTAGAAGAAAAAAAAGCAGCAACATCTGAATCATGGGGTTAATGGAAAACTTTGACGGAAGAGAAAAAAATTCTTGAAGGACAGTGAAATCATATGTATAATTATATAGCAGTAACAGCTATCTTGTAATAGTTAATAGCTCGCATATTAACTTTTAAAAGGGTGAGTTTACGTTTGGGAAAGGAAGAATGCAGATGTTTCTGTATTTTGAATGCTAAGTTGTAATGGGAAAACTCCTGCAGCTTGTAGCCATTTCTCTTTTCATGCGATTTCCTGCTCATGTCATCAGTGAGCAACCTGGATCTATGGGACTGATGACCCAATGAAGAGACACCTCACCACAGCCAGAGGTTTAGCTTAACATTTGAGCAGAAACAGGTTTTTCCACTTGCTTCTCAAAATTGTTGCCACATTGCATCTCTGCTAAGGCCAGATTAACTCACTGGACAAACAGTGCGAAGAAGATGCATTAATTAGTGATTCATTGACTTTCCTCATTGCTTAAGGTATGATAGCTTACAGTGGCTGTGTGGCAATTCCTCCTGAAAAAACTGGGAGGAGCTAGCCCTGCTGTTTCCAAACACAAAATACGGCAGAATAATATGTTTCTTAATTTCAAATATTTACAAATAATTTTTTAAAAAAAGGAAAAAGCCTATGTATCTGAACATTCCCTATTTAAACTGTGATATATGGGCAGGTATATCACTGTTTCAGAGGTGAAAACGGATTCAAGGTGCTAGATGGGTGACTCAGACTGCTGAAGGAGTACTTTACATAGCTCAGATTTCATTCTAGTATTGAGGTTAGAATATTCTTAGAAAGGTGAAAATCAGTTGATCTATTTTATCTATTTCCTGTTGTTTTTTTGTTTTTTTGTTTTTTTTTTTAATTAGGACTCTCTGGGAAGATTGTTCATTTCTCTGAAGTACAGCACAGAAATAGGAAGTCACATACCTGACTATAGAGAACATTGCTGTCATCCTGCACGTCTCACACGGGTTTATTTATTTCTATATCAGATACGCAGGCATATGTAATAGTTTATGAATAGATAGGCTTATTTGTATATTGTGTCAGTATGGACTTTTGTTTTCATTGCCCACCATGGTACATGTGGATTTGGCAAGTGCAAATGTGCAATATGACTTTTACAGTGTTGTGCTGTTGTTGCTTCATAATCGCTTACTGCCCTTCTACATGTGCAGACACTGCACCCTGGTACCACTATATGGTTTTGCCTATCTCAATTTTAGAAAATTTGACATTGGGTGTTACTTCTTTAAAAATACTTGTACTTTGCTAGGAAAGTGATGAAGCTGTCAGACCAGAATTATGCTATTTTCTGGGCAATAGGTGTTATGTTAATGAAAAGTAAATTTGGGGGGTTTGTATTATAAACACGTGGTAACCATGTAAAATAGGTGTGCTAATGCTTAGCAGCTTGTGTTATTGTTCCTAAAACAAGCTTTAGAAGCAGCATTTTGTAGTTATGGTTCAAAGCCTGTAGCTCTTTATAATTCAGATGTTCAAACTTGTTCCACTGAAGTTGATAGGAATTTGTGATTAACTTTAATGGGATCAAGATCAAGATTGCTGTCAGGCATCCTGCTGCTTTTCTTTTCCAATTGTATTTTTCTGTTCATGCAAGTGCATTGGTGTCTCTGTTTTCTGCTGACTGTCTCATTCTTTTGGCTCTCGCTCTATTCTTTTAAAATGCTTTATACTTAGAGAAGTTATTTTTCATTTTCCATGGAAGCTTTGTTTATAAATGACAGTATTCGTCTGTTCTAGAGCACTACTTTTATGATTAGTTCTCTTTATGTATTAGAAATAGAAGCATTTGTTTGTCGCTCTTGGAAAAATGAGATTGATTTCTGATACCAGCAGATTACAGTTGTGCTACCTTTTCATCTAGGTGGGCTCCCTGTCTTTGACTAAAATCACGTAATTTCCAGATGACAATTGTAACATTATCTCTCTCCCATCTGTCTTTAAGAAAGTAACTAATTAGTAGGGCAGATCTGTAACAGCTTATATTTCTCTTAAACTTTGTAGAAGTAGGAAGAATAGTAATGATGCCTTAAAGAGTGAGGAAAAAAACCCTCTAGGCAACTTTTAGTAGGAAATAAGTGAGCAGGAGCTTTAATGAGCCTCCAGGCTCCAGGAATACAGTTACACAGGATCCCCCCCTTTGACCTGAGTTTCAAGATTTTATAATAATGCCCATCCAATCCCATTCTGTTATTTCCCCCAGTCCTGCCCTGTTCCAACTCCAGCACACCCCATCGGGAATTGGGTCTGGGGGCTTGGGACCCTTCCTTCATCATCGTCTTCTTCACAGCACGTTGGGTCCTTGGAGGCCTTCCAAAGCTTCAGATTTGGAGGTCCTTCTACCTATGTCTTTATCTTGTGGTGCAGGCTTCGTGGTGCTTCTCTGCAATTCTACCTTGGAAGAGAGACTAAACAGCTACTGGAATTTTGAGGGATTGATATAGGATGGGGTTGGTATGTGTAAACATTAAGCTCCTGAAGTTATTTTACTGGTGCATTAGATCTACGATAACTTCTAACATCTATAAAATTGAAAAATCAAAAATCAAAGAAACACTTAGGCATCAGTAATAATAACATTGCCCATGGCAGGGCAGGAACTTTTGTGCTGTGCTTTTTGTATTGCTGATGGCAATGATCAAACTGACACTGCTCCTCTTCCAGAGCACCAGGATTGACTGGTGACTTGGTGGCTCTAGTACAGAGGAAACCACATTCCTGGCTCAGACACATGGATGCACTCAAAATGCCTGGGAAGGAATAGGCATCCAGGAACAAGTTTCTCAGAAGTTCAGAACTCTTGAAGGTAGCTGGTAGCAGGCTGAGAGTGTAACAAACTCTTAATAGTAACATGCTTAGTGGAACAAAAAGTGGAACCCCAGTTTTCCGCTCACCTTGCCTTTTCTCACTCTTCCCTCTAGTCATTGAATTTGAGTATGATGCTGAGTTTTTTTCTGGCAACTGACTAATGTTAGAATTCGCAATGGGCCTGGTTTCTGTCTTCTGATGTGGGTCAGAGTAGGGTGTGCTCAGTGACTCACAGTTGTGACTGTCAAACTAAAGGCTGATGTGTATCTTAGTCACCTGCTTTTCTTAAGAAAATTTTCGTGAGTATAATCTTGGATTAATAGATACCTAAAGACAGTAACTCTGTCTCCACTAAGTAATTATTTTCTATTCTAATAAATTTCCAATATACTTGTTACATAATAGTTGGGTTCCTCAAAATACTATGAGAAATCCTGTGTTAGGCATAGTAGTCTGCAAAGTCAGCTGCAATGATAGAGATATTTTTTGCTTTTAATTCTTCCTGGTATGTGTGAAATTTGTAGCCTGTTTTATCAAAAGAGCTACAATAAAAACACCCTATGCAAAACCTGAAACAAAACTGCCTGATATAGTCTTTTCTGAGCAGCCTATTACATCAAATAGATATGAAGAACATATTGTGATATCATCCAATCTTTCCCATTACATATGACAGCATGTAATTACAGAGGCTGGTACTTCCAAGGAAACCCTAATTGCTCATGAGCACATATTCCAGAATAAGTCAGCAGACCCAATGACACTGTGATTAGAACTTTTGATAGATAAGCTCTGCTGACTCTGCCACAGATGTAGTTAAGGATGATATAGCTCCAGCTGCCCCTAAATTTGGTGGTGATCGGTGCTCCCTCATATGAGGTTTGGCAGAACAACACAGTTACTGATATCTCAGTTGTTTCAGTTCCATATGGACATTCTATGTATCAGGTTTCCTCAGTTAGAAGGGAAAAAGTATTACAAATGTAAGTGTGCCCCCCTTCAACCTAAACCAACAGTGTGCATCTCCACAACTGTTCATGTAACGAGAAGTTGTAGGTCAGGAGCTTAAAACAGATTAGTTGTGTCTGTAAAATGGATCAAAGACCAGGTGCCATTGTTGAAAGTGTTGTCTTTAGTACTTGCTGTAGGCAAACAATGAGTCAATGCCAGAACTGTGGTGAGCACCTGAGTTTATGGCTTCTCTTCGTCTCACTACATCTCACCTGTTGGTCTTACCTGAAATGAGCAGGCTCATTTTATAGCCACATAATGATTTTCTAAAACACTGTTTGCACACCTTACATAACTAGAGTGGCCTATAATAATATTAAATTACTTTTATTACTATAACTTTGTATATATGAAAATAGTTTGGTTGGAAAAATATCTGTCCATTGGGGTTCAAATTTTTAGCATCATTAGAAGGCTACAATTTTTAAAAATGAATACTTCAAATATACATAACCTTTAAAAAAATCTTTGTAAAAAGGCTGACTATTTTCTTATATAAGTATTTTGAGGTTTTATTAGTTTTGTTTCATACGCATTGCCTAGACTTCGTGCATGCTTAAGGCCTCTAACTTAGTTTACTAGACTGCCCCATTCATACTCTTCAAGAATTTCAGCAAGGTGGATTTGTTTTACCTGTGCCCCCTTTTGGCTGTGGTGCTCTGTGTCTAGTGAATTATTGTCCGGGCTGTTCAACCAGAATCTTTCAAAGCGGATTTTGATTTTCACTTAGCCCCTATTGATTTTCTAAATACACATGGCTGACAGATACTGAATTAAATGATTGCCTCACTTTTACTTTCTTGGACAGTGGCTTCCTCACAACTATATCTCAGTCTGTTTTGAAAGGGAACCATCACCTTGCAAATATTCTTAGTCCTATCTGCTCTATCTATAGAGTTTATAAACATTTCTTGTTATAAAACAATGCTCCTATAAAATCCGTAGCATAGCTTAGGCTGCCCAAGGTTTTATTTCAAATCAGACATTAAAGGACTAGAAAAGATTCAGAGAAGAGTAACAAGCATGATCAAAGGTATGGAAAAGCTTCCATAAAAGGAATCAATAGGTAAGCTATCACTCTCTAGGCTGGTGTACAATCACTGTTGGAGAGCTATAATATGGAAATGGTAATTAAGAATAAATTGTTTACATCTTTTCCAATACAAAAACTAAGGGGTCATTGAATAAGGTAAACGGATGACAGGTTCAGACAGGAAATGGTTCACACAACATGTGTTATCTGTGCAACTATGTGCCATATTTATCATTTTATAAGTAGTCTGTTAGAGAAACCTTATTTTCTATTTCTGCTTAAGTGAAGCTATTTCCACTTCCCTTTCGTTGTATTAAAGCCCATGGGGTGATCTAGCTGTATTTTTATGTTGGCAGGTATATCAAGATGCCTTGGTAAGGATAAAATAACAAGCAGCAGCATTCAGAGAATGACTGACTCCAGACATGGCAATTTACTTTTGGAAAGAACAGGACAACATCAGTTTGTCTTATCATGCAAATGTGACAGTAGGGTGATGATTTTCTGCCAGCTAAAAGAATTGAAGGCCTGTATAACATATATTAACTTATTATTATTGTCCATGCCACTGATACATAAAATGAGCTGTGCCGCTAATAGACTCAACTGATGGCTCCAGTCTGCGACTTCCCACCAGCATTGCTGTTCTGCCCTTGTAACATGGCCTGAGACTTCTGGGAAAGTTTGGTGTTTTAATTTTGGTTTTTTGTTTGTTTTTTTTTTTTTGTAATAAGAGTGCTTTCATTTTCCTAGCAATTGGATAAGGGTGAGTAAAGGGTGTCAACAATGCTTAATATTAAATACATAACATTATGTATATTTATTGCCATAGTAAAGGGCAACTTAATCCAAGTAAAAGCAATGCTTTGCTGTCAAGAACCAGATCACGTAGTCAGAAAAACTGGCACTGACACCATAATTACAGTTTGTCCCCCTTAACCCTCCCCTAAAAGGAGGTTTGATGCTGGTGGACATAAGTACTTTTGACAGAATTACTTGCATGACCAGCTAAAGCGCTTGTACAGAAATTCTCCTGGTAGCAGGTATACTTTTGAGTTATTTGACTGCACATTTCTTGAATGTTATGTGTTTTTTGACATATCTAAGCTAATTTTAGACAGTCTTTGACTGGTAAGTTTCATTTTCCAGGAGGGGATTTATATTACTAATGTAGCACTGGAGTTTGATCAAACTTTTTATACATTATCCAGAGACTGTGGAGCGTCACAGGCTGAACTGGCTAGATTGTCTCAAGAGCCTGACTTTGCTGTATTATGCTGGATTGCCATCATTGCTATTTCTCGCTGGATTTTCTGTATTCACATCATTGAAGTATTCCATCTTGTCAATGTCTGGCTGAATTAAGCTATTTTCAACCAGAATTGATGGAGGAGAAGAAGACAAAGGTCCAGAACTCAAAGTGCTCAGTGTTCATCAAACTTAAGACACCCAAGAAAATCTAGAAAAGACTGGCTTAATAAAGCTTCAGCAACCATTTTAGGTAGTGGGAGCACTTTTTTCAGGAATGTCTGTCAACCTGAAATATGGATATAACATGGATTGTAAAATACTATTCCTGGAAGTAAATTTTGGAGGGGATCTTGACTCCAAGTTAGGCAAACTACTTCATTACTGAAACATAAAAACCACTGGCATTACTATCCAAAGATGTGATTCAGTGTCCGTGATTATCCTTAGGAGTTGGCCAATAAGTTCAGCAAAGACATGAGCAGAGTAGGAATGTCAGTATTAGTTATGTGAGTCTTGGACATCCTAAACAGGTGTTTCCCACCTGTTACTGATAATACCTCAACATGCTCCAAACCTCTCATCATTTCCAGTACAGCTTAGGTATGGCACACAGCAGTAAATTAATCTGAGGAAATACGTTTGCATAATAATGGCCTTTAAAAATTAAAGCTGTATCTAATTCTTTGAGTTGTAGTGTTCCTTGAGAGCAGAACATAATATGCAAAGCGGGTAATTACAGGTATCTATGTCAAAAAATTCTAATCAGTACAGCATGATAACATCATTTATGTCAATTTTTCTGACTTGGTCTTATTTCAGATGAAGTGGCTATCTGTCCTCCCCCAGCAGTGTCTTTTGCTGATGACATGTCTCCTAATGGCCTTGGAAGCTGTACCTATAGACATAGATAAGACAAAAGTCAAAGGAGAAGGCCACGTAGAAGGAGAGAAGGTAGAAAATCCAGTAAGTGTAATGAAATTTATCTGATAAGTGCTTTTCCTAATTGTTAGTAATCTGGGTACAGGCAACTCCCTTTCTGAAATTTACACGTTCTCTACTGAAGTTACTAATGTTAGCCAGTACTGTCATAGGGTCTGCTATGGGGAGGTTCTGTTTAAATTTATTGATTTTTTTTTTTTTCTTTTCAATGAGCTGCTAAAGGTGAGGTGGCATGTGGAAGGAATTCCCCAGCATACAGTAGGAAGAATTTACTGTTCCACAGAAATTTATTTCAAGTGACCAGGTGGTAGCCTAGGAAATTCCACTCACTTATTCCAATTCAGTGTTTCAAACAAAACAGTAATGAATGAATTGCACTGTTTTAAAAAAGCCACACACTATATTAACAGGACAGATTGTTTATAAAAGCTTATTACATGGGTTCCTAAACAATTTTCTCCTCTTTCTTGTCAGTTGCTGAAACAAATGAATCATAAGTTGCTATAGGGCAACGATGCAAATCTGACAAAACAAGGATATGTAAAACAACATAATGCCTGTGTTTCTGAGATTAGAGTGTCAGTTCGATAATTGTATTTAAACAAGGCTAAATGTTTGGCAGTATATTCCTTTCTCAATTTCACATTCTTTTTTGAAGGATACAGGACTTTATTATGATGAATATCTCAGGCAAGTGATAGATGTCTTGGAAACTGATAAACATTTCAGGGAGAAACTCCAGACTGCTGACATAGAGGAAATAAAGGTAGGTTCAAAAAGACTTAACTTAAAGTTAATTAAATACATCAGTATGAGCCATGTATGTTGTATTCTGTCTTTCTTTTCTTTTTTCATACTCCTCTCAATTTTTGTGAGCTTAAATTTAATTTTTATTTATGTAGGTATGTAGTCAAGGGATAGCAGAACTTCTTTCACTAAAGCATATTCCATAGCATACCCCCCCCGGCCCCCAGCAAGAACATACAGTCGATTGCATAGTTTCTACCTGCTACCTGTCTACTAAAAAGCTGTTTTCAGACTTTATGCAGGTAGGTGAACCTTCATGTACATCAAAACAGCTGCAATTTAGCTCTCATGTTGTTGCTTGCTGAGTAATTTGGAACACTGTTCTGAACACAAAGATGTATCTGCTTTTTGAGATTAACATAGTAAGTCACAAATGTATATGATGACGTGGAAAAGTATTACAAGACAGATTTTAACATCTGGGGACATTGAGGAGTTATGCTAGAAGTAAAGTCAGTGTATATAGGAATAAAACAGACCTCTGGCTTTCTCCACTGCTGCCCTGTCTTTTGTGCCAATCCACACAGCACTCTGTCCAAAACCTCTGCACATTATTGTCTTTTACACTTTAGTTCCTGGCTCTAAGTGGTGGCCGTTCTGTATTGCTCCTTTATGAGCTAGAAATTAGCAAGGGACAGGTAGGAAACAGTCTAAAGTGAGAGACTTAAAGAGGAGATCCTGCCTTTTGTGTTTCCTTTAATCCCTCGTGTTGCCATTGGCAGCTTTTGGCTTCCTTTTGTCCTGTGCTCCATCTAGTGTAGCTCTTGGAGACTGCTGTTTATTACGGGGCTCTCACAGTACACACGGGTGGCTGTTGCAGTGCTTACAGTCCTCATCGAGGGGATGAAGAACACCAGCACTTTGTGTGCTTCTCACAGTTCTTTTCAACTAAGTTGAGAACATTTGATCAAGAAACTTGTCGCAAACATTATTAGGCATTGCTCCTTCAAGGTTACGGTTTTGTTCTTTGGAGGAGCAAGACAGAAACTCTCTTTTCAGAAAGCTTTTAGGATTCCTCTCTATTTCTGTAGCCATGGGCATAAGAATTCTGAATCTGCTCTTTGGAAAAATACTGAGGTTCTTAAAGTGAGTGCTACAGTATGGCCAAAGACTGCCACTAGTCTGCTGTCTTACAGCTCATGTCTAATGGGAATCCTAAAAGCTACTTTCTTCTAGTTTTTATATGTAACTTTTGTTTTTTGACAGAGTGGAAAGCTAAGCAGAGAGCTTGATTTAGTAAGTCACCATGTGAGAACACGGCTGGATGAACTAAAAAGACAAGAGGTAGCAAGATTAAGAATGTTAATTAAAGCTAAAATGGATTCTGTTCAAGGTAAGAATACAAATTTTACCTAGGTGAGTTGTGGTGGAATTGTGTTGGAGAAATGCCAAAGTCCATCAGTTGTACCTTGTTGTCAACAATAATAACTAAGCTGAAAGTGAGTGTCCTTTCTGAGCTGGCCTAGGGCCAGTAAAGACCTGTCTTTATAGGAAACTGAGGAGGAGAGAGGAGCCATCTGTGTTTTATAAATAACTAGACTTGTTTCTATCAGTGGACTTTTCACTGACAGAAACACGTTGAGTTACTTACAAATATATTACTTATATTTATAAATAAATTTGTTAGATGCTTCTAGTTATCTTTCAACTTTTTTTCTATTTTGTAATGCATCAATTCACAGATTACTCACTGAGAACTAGTAACATAGTAGGACTATGTTTAAGAATACATGACACAGCATTCATGTCTACAGGGAAGAAAATTTATTTTTTTGACAGTCAGTTCACATGAAAGTTTTCCTTCTAGTCTTCTTTCAGCCCCCTTTCCACCAGTTACAGCTACTGTACAGATTTAGAACAAACATTAAACATTCACATTTAGAAGATTATTTTTCTTATGTTGGGGGCAGTTTTAAGCTCCTGAATAAAGCAAATTGTTTGGAGTGAAAAAAATCTCCATAGCATTTGCTTAATTTCTAATGAAATTTTACAAACTCAGGCAATTTCTTTCAGTGAATAAAGTAGACAAGTTTCTAATTATTCTGGTTGCTGCATGTTTGTCTGGGAAAAGGTGCTATCCCTTTTTATTTCTTATTACTGAAGAATTTTTAAAGTATGCATTTAGAACCAATTTTATAAATTCCTTACTAGTGATTTCTTCTTGAAGGGATTTAGTGCTCATAAACAAAGCTCCTAAGGATGAACTCCATGCTCTTGTTTCTGAAATGGTGTTTTCACAAAGAAACTCTTAAAAAAGGGCTCAATTTGCCTATGCAGATTATTTTATTAATAAAAATCTTTACAGTTTATGGGGACGGGTTCCATTGAATTGAATACATCAAATTAAAATAATCCAAGAAGGAGGATCTGTCTTCTTCACTAAGCCAAATTTAGAGGTGGCAAATAGATTGAAGAAATGTGCAGATGCAAATAAGTGTTTATGGGGATGTTGCTTCTGTTGCAGACAAGCAGTCCAGTGACATCATGGTGACATTCACAGTGAGTCAGCTGACAGCAGCTAATGGTTGTGGACATAGTAATTTTCTGTGTTTTGAAGTTTAATGGACTGATTACTTCTAGCCCTCTCTACTTTCATAAATCAATAGTAACTAACAGTGTCCCTTAGAAAAATAATTTCCCCCAACAGCTCTGATCTGTTACCATGTAAGTGTGAGAGCTTACATTTGGGAACAGTTCAGAATAGTCAGATAACTCCTAAGATGTGAAAACATTTTGTAGAGTCAGCTTTGCCCATGAGTATTTCATATTATATACAAGAAGTATGGCCAAACTACCTATAAAATACAGCTGCATCTACACACCTAGGCAACATCTTAGAATACGTACAAACAGCAGCAAGAACTGTTTCATTTCATTTTATTTGGTCTGGTAATCTTTGCCCTATGACGCCACTTAATAGCTTAGTCTTCTATCTTACCTAAAAAAAGGAGAAAAATCATAAAAATTCCCCTTTTTTCTTCCCTCTCAGATGCATCAGGTTTATTTTAAAAAAAACCCAAACAAATCTGAGATTATATTTTGAATATATTCAGTCCTCATCCAGATGTGTTTTTAAACATTTTCACCAAGGTCCTACTAGACTGATCAGTACAGGACAGAAGAATGATTGGGATTGGGTCTCAGATAATACAGTAATGTGGCAAGTAAATACTGTCAAATTAGAAGGAATCTTTTAGCCTAAGCATAAGAAATGGAGGAAAAATAGGTTTGGGGGCTGGATGTTTTGTTGTTTGTTTGTTTTTCTTAAGTCTATTATTACACTTGTAAAAATGTTTCAAAATCAGGCAAAGGCCCATATCTTTAAACAGAAATTATGATCTCACCAGGGAGGAATGATGATTGAAATCTGCCCTGGCCAGTGTTTGCTGTTTTGCGATAATACAAACACAACATTGAGCGTAAAGCAGATAGTTTGCAAATGAACAGCCTGTTTTCAATTCTTTTTTAAAACAAATGAAATATTCTTTGCTAAGCCATCTAGTAAAAGCTTGTCACAATTGTTGCACTTAACATATCAAAGTGTGTGCTTCTTAAGAGAGGTTACTATCTAGCATTAGCATTCAGAAACCTAACAGCTAGAGAAGCCTGTGGTAGAAATGTGCTCCGCTCGTAGTACATTGATTCTGTCTGGTGTCACTCCTGTCATAAGGAAAAGAAAATGCTTGCAGCTTTTAGACAGAAGACCTGACTCTCCACTGTCTTGCACTTCTCTTTTTTTACAAATGAAATCTGAATATCTCTTTATCTGATTTGATATAATTTTATGCCATATTGTACATAAAACTGTGGCCAGATATGTCATTTGCAAAATGTTCAGGCCAGTAGAAGAGTTGGACTTTTCCTGGTTCAGGAAAATATACAAGTTGTTAGCCTTGATATAACATGATTTCATAATTTCAAAATTCTCATTTACATAAAAGAGAATAAAATATTTTTCTTAGTTTATGTAGCTCAAACTGATTGTACTTCTCCTTGCTGAACCATAAGCCTTCATTTGTGTTTATAAAATTACTATGTGCAGTGCAGCACTGACACAATAGAAGGACTGAAGTACAAATTGCCTTCAATTTTGCCAGCCTCCTTCAGGAAAAACAACTTCAGAAATTTTGCTGTAGTTTCCTCCAAAGAGTGAAAAAATTACACAGCCCTCAGGGAGCCTCAGGTACTTAAAAGGCACTAGCTCCCATATGAAAGACTTTTAACTTCTTGATCTCGCTGGATTTCAAACTTATTTTTATATTTTCCATGTGTACCTTATTCTTTCAGACACTGGCATAGACCATCAGGCTCTCCTTAAGCAGTTTGAGCACCTGAACCATCAGAATCCTGACACCTTCGAACCTAAAGACTTAGATATGCTGATCAAAGCAGTGAGTGCCAGATATTAACTACTTGAGGGGGGTTGGGTATTAATTAGTATGCTTTTTTCCTTTCTGGTAAAAGGCAAATCCTTTCTTATGTACCACTTTTTATAAATGACATGCAGGTTTCGTTTTCAGAGAAAAGTCATTTGTCTCCACGCACACTGGAAAACTGTTGTCAGTGCATTATGCCAGTACAAGCAAATTTGGGAAAAATACACCTTTCTGCAAATCTTTAAATATAGTTTAGATAGCGGTACATTTTTACCAAGTGTATTTTCTGATTTCTAATTCCAAATGATATAGGAGTCTCACAGAATGACATAAATAATTACCCCTAACCTAGCCATATGAATTTTGGGATCTATTATGTATATGTCAAGCTGCAAAACCACAGCTAAGTAGAATTTAAGATATCAGTATTAGAAATTGCTTACACTGGGCATGACATTCAGTGCCTGTTTATTAAGGGGATTTAGTTAAGCATGGTATGGTGTTTTTCAAAAGCTACAGAAAATACACTTCCCAAGGGGAAGAAAACACTGCATGTCCAACATGAGAATTTGACAGGTTTTATATTTTTAAAATATATTGAAAGATAAGTTATTGTTTTCTCTTTTGATTCCTCACCCAAGATACTGACAGAGTGTACTGGGCATTTTAGGGTGCCTTTGCTGAGAAATTGCTATTTTATAAGGTACAGTGAATCTGAAAACTAAAATGTAAATCACGAAGGGACAATACCAGGTATAAACATGTACTTTGAAAAGCACTACCAAAAAATCATTTGGCCTGTCTGAACATGACATCTTTAAACTCTATACAAGTACTTGTTAGAAATTCTCCCCTCACTCTTACCCTTTCTCACCATATAATTATTTTTTATTTAGTCTGTATTAAACCACTGCAAACTAACTCCCATTACCAATGAAGGCCCTTTTTTCATTAAACTGTGGGATAAACTACAAATGTTTTTATTCTGTAGTAATCAAAGAGTTAATGGTCCTGTTAGTATAGAACTTATTTAACTTGAGTTAATTTATTACAAACTGCTGAGAAAGGACACCTTGCTGCCTTTGTACAGAACTGTGCAATTGCAAAAATTGTCTAGCAGTTGAACCCTTGCAAATTAATTTCCATGAGTATAACAAAGAGAGATGTTTTTGCATCACTGTCGTATGAAAGGAACCCCCCCAACTAGTCTACCCCATTTTTAAAAGGAGAATGTCAAAATGCCCACAGAGCTGAACAATACAGTGTTTCATGTCAAGGGTGTTACATAATTGTGTGGCATAATCATATGTCTGCATATATCTGTATTTTTAGGCTACAAGTGACCTGGAAAACTATGATAAGACCCGCCATGAGGAGTTTAAGAAATATGAGATGATGAAAGAACACGAGAGGAGAGAGTATTTAAAAACACTGGATGAAGAAAAGAGGAAGCGAGAAGAATCCAAATTTGAGGAGATGAAGAAAAAACATGGAGATCACCCTAAAGTTCACCACCCCGTAAGACCACAGCCTGTTCTTATGTGACTGAGTGAAAGCCTTCCTGTCCAGAGAGAGAAAGCTAATACACAGTACCTTTTGCTCTATAATTTAACTTCCTTCAGCTGTTGTTTCTAGATGAGTCTGTGTGGCCATGACTGATTATTACAGGTGCTCCTTTCCACAGAATATACATTTCCTTGACATTCCCTCCTTCCCTGGGTCTTTCTGTCTAATGAATGTATTAGACCTGATCAAAAGGGCACTAAAGAAAATTCTATTGATTCCATTTGCCACAGACTAATCAGCAAACAAAGCCTTTCAGAGAAACCATAATGCAAAGGTAATGCAGAAAAATTACACTAAATTGTCTTTTGAATAGTTTTTCTTTAACCAATCTATAGGGAAGCAAAGATCAACTGAAAGAGGTGTGGGAAGAAGCAGATGGACTAGATCCTAATGAATTTGATCCCAAAACATTTTTCAAATTGCACGGTAAGAGGCTTAGTTTTAATTTAATGAACAAGTTAAATGATTTTCTTTTACATTCTGCTGAGGACAAGTTTGTCATATGCTAGGATGAAGTCTTATACCTCAAACAATTTGGATGAGTCTGAATAATATGTAGGAGAAAATATTCGTTATTGTTTGTAAGTTTCCTGCCAAGTCTTAAATGGAGCTTAAATTTGAAAACAGAGTCTTGTTTAACTACTCCTAAAATCATACAGTGAAAAACCAGTAGTGATTCCTCAGGGAAGTATGGATAGTTAGAGAGCTGTCCATATCTTTAACTTTGCTTGCACACTACGTAAGAGGAATAAATTCTCAGAGGTGTGTTTCTGGTAGGGGGTAAACCTGCTTTCTCATCATCTCTGAAAATAAATATCACACTCCTAATCTTTGGAATGGTCATAAACCTCAAGCCTCATCAGAAGTTGCAAGGTTCCTTTGATAAAAAGCAAAATGGCCTCTAATCCTGCGACTATGTTTCTGAGCAGTGTGCATCTAGAAACAATAAGAAGTAACAACAGCAGAGATGAGGATGCATCTCAGTGGACATTTTGCTTTAAATGTGATTATATCATCATGTAATCTTTTATTATGAGGTTGTTAAATGTTCATCGTGGTACCACTGAGTAGATCCTGCCTCCCATTAGACTGCTCAGGATACACAGAACAGTACACAGAATTTTACTAATCCCAAAGATGATGATTTAGGTGAAGGAAAGTGTTCTAGCTTGAGTCTGACCTTTTATCTTGGCTTATAAAATGTATAAATATGTATTATAGTTATTAAATCTTATTTCTTCTTTCTAAACAGGGATTTTGAAAGAGTTTTCTGGAAGTTTTTGGCAGCTTCTTTGTGCAAATCCTACCAAAACACAAATAGCTGAAATAACCTTTTGCCTTAGAACTTAGTATTTAAAAAACTTTGAAGCAATGAAAGAAAAATATTGCATAATACCATCCATTTGAAGTAGACATTCTCCTTCAATTTCAGAGGTAGTATAACAATATTCAGAATACAATGTAGGATAAAAGAAGGATCATTACTTGTCAAGTATTCTCTCTGCATTTGTCATGAGAAGTCATTTTACAGTTATCTCAAGTGCTGCGTATTTATATAGATTTTCACATAAGTCTTCATTTTGTTTTGAAGAGTCATACTGTCAATTAACAACGTTTTTCTGCAAAATTTTGTTGCTCCTGAGTCTAATTACAAATCTAGTTGTTAAACTGGGACAACTTGTTCTCAGCAATATTTTTTGGCAGTTGGACTCTGCGCAATCCTGTGGTGACGTATTTCAGTTTGCTAATCTAAGAAGTAGGGATATTGCTCCAGACTTGTCCAATCAACCAAAACTGGTAGTATACTTCAGCCAGTGTCTGATAAAAACCTAAACAAAAAAATCAACCTATGTCACCAGCTGTGCTTGTTAAATGAGGCTTTTAATCCACATGGGGTATGTACACTGATCCATACCTAACTCATGAAGATCTATTACATGTATAACTTTCTGTACCTACTCAACTTGTACGTTTAACACCTTTTTTTGTAGATGTCAATAACGATGGCTTCCTGGATGAGCAAGAATTAGAAGCCCTATTTACTAAAGAGGTAAAAAAAAAAAATAAGTAACTTCTTTCAGTAAATGGTTACAAGGATGTCTGTATTTTTTCCAAGTATATTTTCTGGTTTTGGACTACAAATAGAGTATTCATGCTGAGTTTTGTGCATCCTTAATATTTCCACAAAAATGCAAAACCTATCAGCAGGTAAATAAAGCAGTTGAAGAATAGGAGGCAGACATCAGAGGTCTAGTGCCTGTGTATTTCTTTGCCGCAGGCTTGTTTGAGATTTTGTAACCAGTCTGCAGAATAGCTATTACCCATATAAATTGCAATGCAGAGATTTGCACTCTTGCTCTGCGCAGATGCAGCCTGGTAGAGGTTTTGAGGTTCTGAGTCTGTGCTCATTCAGTGTTATGGAAAAAAGGCACACTTGTGTGGCTTGGCTCAGGGACAGCATGCCGTAGAAGTGGCTACAAAAATTTCATATATTTTGTGTCTGGCTAGTTTGGAGCACATGTACATCTGGTAAAGTAGACAGGCTCTTAGTTTCTTTAAGCCTTCGTTTGTTGTTGTGAAAAGCAAATATTAGCATGTCTTTGCCATCCAGAGAGGTAATGACAGCAATGTACTGAAATTCCAGAGATAGGAAATACAAAAGCAATAAGTAAATGAAGGGCCTTGGTCTTCATTTTCTCAGCAGGTTACGTTTTGGTATAGCAGAAAAAAATCACCTGATATATTTCCCATTCAAAGGTCCAGGACTATGGCTGTCAATATCTAGTCCAATATTTTTTTTCTGAATTTAATGAGTAAGGGAAGAAATGTGCTATATGGTATATATAGAAGCTTATCAATTCAAACTACTGTAATTTTTTAAAGAAACACAATTTGCAAATACAGATTTCTAACAATACTTTGCCATAATTTGCTTCAATACAACAAAGATAACAGGGCAGTCCTTTTTGGCAGATGTCTTTCTGTTTTATAGGTTTTTTAGTTTAAAAACAAGTAGCCTGGGGTGGGGCCTTAAAATTACCTATGGCTAAGCAAGTAGACCTCAATGCCTGAAAAAGCTAAGTAGAAGCATATAAGCATGAACTCTCCAGAAAGGTACTGTGCAAGAAGAGAAGTGGACCATTAAATTTAGCACTCAGTTTGTCTTGTGATGTCCTGAATGCTTACAGGGTCAGCCGCATGCTCGGGTAAAAAAGCTACTCTCCCATTCCAGAAACCACATGGAATGTCTGCCTGCTTTGTAGGATCAGACTGTGCACACTGAGGTCAACTTTACTGTAACATCCGCAGCACTGAATTGCAACAGACCATATGAGTTAACTGAAAACTTCATTCTTAGGAAAGGCTCACTTATTGCTACACACCATGCTGAAAGAGGAAAATTGCACACACACGCACTCTCACTCTATTGCAAAAATGGTGAACTTAGGTTTTTAGCAACATCTTGCACTACTTTTCCAATTATGCCCAGTCATTTGAATGGGCAGCCCTTTCTTCAAACTAACATTTACTAATTTTGAATTTCAGCTAGAAAAAGTTTATGATCCCAAGAATGAAGAAGATGACATGGTTGAAATGGAAGAAGAAAGGTTGAGAATGAGAGAACATGTAATGAACGAGGTGAGGACTGATATTGATTAGAGCTGATTTCCTTCTGTGTTTAAGAAATACAATTCTCCTGCTATGAAGTGTTGTCCAAGTGCAGCAGAAAGGGATGACATGTCACACTGCATGCTGTTAATGCTGGGATTCACATAAAGTGACAGTCTTCAAGCCCTATCCCTGTGTTCTGATGTAAGTGCCTGATGACTAGTTTTTAAGAAGTTCCAGAGAAGGAATTGTGCAGTAGCTTCTGTCTTTTGCAAATACTGAGATTCAATAGAAATTCCCTGCGAATTGTATGTCAAACAGGGGAGAACTCCAAATGTTCTTTGGCACTTGGCAAATGGTTAAGATTCTGGCGTGTAGAACAGTGTCATCTTTCATATAGTTCACCTTTGTCCCTTCAGAAGAGGACTCAGAGCTAAAGGTATCACCTGTGACAGTAAATACCTTTACTAGGTTTGATGGGTTTTCAGCTCAGGAGACAGAGGAAAGGGAAGGGAATGTTTTGAACCACCATGTGTTTCACTAATAATTTTTCTGTATTCAACTGTATTCCTTAAGTTTGAGGAACACAGCAAGCCTGGTCTTCTGTTAGTCATAAAGGGAAGCGTTCCTCCCCTCCTTTTAAAGGATTCTGACACAATTCAGAACCTCCCCATCCACCAGTGGATATAATTTTGTAACTGTGAGTCAGAGTAATTACCAGAAAGCTACAAAACATTTTTCTCAAAAAAATCATTCATTTCACTGTTAGTACTGGGGCTGTGAACACACATGTTTCCAATAAAGCCAATGATTTTTGAAGTAAAATGTGAAGATTTACTTTTTTGTACTACTTTTGTTAAGCTATATAAACTTGTGAGAAGTTTTCAGGTGATGTTGTGGGCATTATATTTGAGGATATTTGATTGATGAAATTAAACATTAGCTCCACCAAAGCACATTCTTTAGGTTAAGCTTATTTTTTTGCTTCAAATAGGTTGACATTAACAAGGACCGACTAGTGACTTTGGAAGAGTTCCTCCGAGCTACAGAGAAAAAAGAATTTTTGGAGCCAGATAGCTGGGAGGTAATGAGAATGTGTTCCAAGTTCAACACAGAGTAGGATTACCAGCACTCTACCAGGAAGCCAAATGGCATGTCTGTGACCTTTGCTTTTTTGCAGTTGTGTTGGTATGTGTGTCGTTAAGCGCCTTAGCTAAATGTAACCTACAAATGCAGCAGCCTAATGTAATGCAGATGTGAGCTTTATGGGCCTCACATACACGGAAAAGGTCTGGCGCCACCCTGGGGTTTCTAGAAGAGCTTTTCATACATGGTTTTCAAATGGAAAATGGACATTTTGTTTATGAATCACTTTAGAGGGAAGATAAGAGATGAGTCTGGAAGCAAGAGGATAGTTTTCTCCTACCTCTAAATTTGTAGTTGAATTTTGCTGAAAAAATATCTGAGAAATGACAGCTTTGCTGTTTGCAGTGAGTTTACCCTTTACAGTGTCATTCACGTCTGGATATCTTGGTCTGAGAGTATTTTAATGAGCTGTACAATTCAGATAGGAATTTCAGTGAGGAGTTAATAAAAAATGTATATGTGTTCCTGGCTAAGTGTTCACACTTGTATGTATTTTCTTGCAGACACTAGATCAACAGCAGCTCTTCACTGAGGACGAGCTGAAGGAATTTGAAAATCATATTTCCCAGCAGGAAGATGAACTCAGAAAGAAGGCAGAAGAACTTCAGAAACAGAAGGAAGAGCTACAGAGGCAGCACGACCAGCTTCAGGCTCAGAAACAAGAGCTTCAGCAGGTACATGTATGAGAACAGAATACTTTTTTTCCCTTTTCTGTATCCTTATATGTGTAACAGCTCAGGACAATTCCCAGCTCTGGAGTATTCTTTACCTTGATTTCTTGTATGAGTCCCAGCTGAATTCTATACTAATAGTACCACAGCAAAACATAGTCCAGTATTCACAGTTACAGCAAACAGAGCAAGCATCTCAACTCAGCATTATACTCACTAACCAAGACTTTACATAATGACTGCAAAATTCAAGTGTATTCATTTATGTCACAATTTTAAGTTTTTGAACTGTCATACTTTATTTTTCACCAGGTTGTAAAACAGATGGAACAAAAGAAACTACAGCAAGGAAATCCTCCTGCAGGACCCGGTGGAGAACTGAAATTCCAGCCCCGTATGTGTCTTTCTGTGTTGATACACAAACTTTAAAATAAGATTTGCCATGTAAAAGTCATTACAACTATACTTTCTGTTGAATCTATTATCCTAATGCACTTTTAATGACCTCTGTAGAGGAATTCACTAAACAGCCTTTAAGAGGGAAATATGTAATTCTAAAGTATTCCTGAAATCTCAGTGCTTTAAATCCATAGTAGAGAAAACAGAGTTCTAACACAAGGCATCAAATGGGCAGAGAAGGAGGACTGTGTTGTACTAAAAGTATTGCAGTCTACAGTATCTAGGATTTTGGAGCATCCAGAGAAGAACGGGGACATAAAAATGACCAGGTCTGTCTTATGTTCTATGGCTGCAGTCTCAGACGTTAAAGCTTTTAAATATCTTCAGGGGTCAGTTTACCAGCAATTGGATGCAACATGACATGTCAACTTAGTCTTATATACTATGAAAGACAGTTGCTTCAACACGTCAGAAGAAGGTAGTGGCATAATAAATCACTGCATTTGCTCTTTGGTAGTAACAAAATGGCCAGATAGCACTTCTTGTCCATAACAGATTGCTCATGTTTCCTTTGTGCTTTACTGGGCTCTGCTGCCCCATGGATCCTAACTGAGCATTTTCTCCCCCTCTGGGAAGGCTGAAACTACACTGGCTTTATTGGCTTCCATGTTCACGTGCTGACACGATCAGCAGAGCTCAAGAACTTGACATTCATCTCAAACATTGGCTTCAGATCTATCCAGACAGCCTTTTGAATATTAGAAGCTCTTAACTGCCCCTGCAGGGCCAGCAGTGGGATTCCAAACCTCAGGTGTTGTACTCTGTGATTACAGCTTGGTTGGTACACTGAAATTCTACCCACTCAGTTCCATGAAGGTAAATGATGAAATTTCAGAACCAATTTAGTTTTGGCTTTGCTTTGCTTTGAAACTGCCTGTGGGTAATTTCATTTTACAATCCCTATTTCTTAGAGCACAAATTCCCCTCACCAGATGACACGTCTTTTGATACTGGCAATATTGCAGGCAGATACTGTTCTTAACACATGTATTATTTTATGTAAAATTTTTCTGCAAAAATTTTGCAAAGTCATTTAATCAGGTGTTATAGGAATTCATTATATTAGCCAGAACTGGTCATGACTCATTCACTGAGTCAATGAGATCCAAGTAGACAGTATTTTAAATCTATAGGCCACGGGAGACACTAAGGGTACATTAAGGAAAAAAAGGAACGCCAAAAATGCAACTGCAAGTTCTGAAATCTTCATCAGACTGTGAAAATTAGCATAAATCAAGCATAATCCAAGGGAGAATATTGTAAGTTTTGATTCAATAAGGAGTAACAGACAAGAGTAAGTTGTTAATTATTTCTTTTTCAAGCTTCCCATGTTGGGATTAAAGGTCCCATCAAACCATGAAAGAACAATCTCCAAAGAATCAATGTGTTACTGTTTAAAAGCATTTGACACAGAGCAGAAACAGCTAGTAATCGAAGAGGAAACACTGAATAATAATGCAGTCTATTGGGTAATCTCAATCTTATTTCATTGTGAATCACATAGAAAATTCTTGATTCCATTTATAAACCAAAAATAGAAGGTTTTGTTGATTGTTCCTGTGATAGAAACTTTCCTTCAGAGACTTTTCACATTTGGGGCCAATTTAATTGAGAAGTTACAAATGGTTCTATTTTTGTTTTACTGTGTTTTACAGCTGGGGAACACAAAGTCGGAGATGCACCAAAACATCCTGTAGGAGGTGATCAGCCTTTACCACCAGGACATGTCCAAGAACCAGCTGTTAGAACTGATCAAGTTCACCCTTAACCACTTGTGCCTCAACTTTCTAGCATCTTTATTATTTGGGGTGGGGAAAGGGTGGGAGGGGCTTTGGGGAGGGGTGGGCAGGAAATCAGAGTGAAACATGAACTCTCCACTCTCTTCCTCAGACTGTAAAATCATGGTAAATGTTAGAGATAAAGTATCAGTCAGGTTTGATTTATAAATTAAACTAATTTCCTCTCCAGTGCATCACTGAGAAACGAAAGGGGATCATCTAGAGGTTATAATAGAGGAGATTAGGGAAACCATTAATACTAAAGATGTTTATGGCCAGGGGACTGAGCTGTTGAACTTCTCTCTTACAAAGAGGGAAGAGATGTCTGCCATTCTGTGTTTAGGCATGAATCAGAATCTTCTCAGAGAGGAAGCAGGGAACAGGCCTGAATGTCAAGTTAGGTCTAGTTTTATGTAGAAACTTTCCAGAAATGCTGAAAAGCAAAAGATGGGGAAACAGAGACCATAGATAAAGGCCTGCACTTTCCAGCACTATCAAACGCTTTCTTCTTTGAGGCCAAATAAAAATCAAACTTCTTAATCATAGAAAATTTGCACTTTCTAAAAATTAAATATGGCAAAGAATTATGTGGAACAGTGAATATTTTTCATGTTTACAGAAGCCTAAGAATTTCACTGTAAGCCTTCAAAAGGAATACTGTACTTCTAGTGCATTGATCTGAACCGTCCTCCTCGTTGAGATTAATTCTGCATGGCAGTTGAAAGCTCAGCTGGCTCTTGGGACAATACTTTTGTCCCCATTTCTTTCATCAGATGTCAGCTGATCTCAAAATTTTGCATGTTATTAAATGAGCTTTTTATGTTGATGGAAATATTGTGCAAAACAGAACAAGACTCATTGTCTTTTTCTGTACAGATTATCCTACCTCCGACAATAAAACCAGATTTTTCAAAGTGCACCATGTGCTTCAGAAAGCACTTCTCAGATATGAATCTGGGACTCATTAAGGGTCTCACTAGTAACTCTTCTGAGTATTTCAGCAGGTGGTTTAAGTTTATGAAGTGTCCTAAACGAGGGGTGCTACATGATTGTATTATTTTGGTATTGAACCAGGACAGGTCCCTAGAGTATTGCAAGCTACGATTTTACAAGAGCAAGTTGATTTTCCTGTCAGTTTCACTGTATTGCTGAAAAGTTGTGTGGATGTCCTTGCTTTTAATTCATTTGCAACTGAAAGTATCCTAAAGTGTAAACCCTGTTTGGATTTGTTTGCTTGGGTTTTTGTGTGTTTTGGTTCTTTTTTTTTAAAGAGGGATTGCTCTGATTGTATAATGCTGGCTTTGAACGGATACACACATACCTTGGCTGGCATCCTTTACATTTCCTTCCTGTTCTGTGGCTAACTGCTGACAGTGGCATTAAAAGAAATATTTTGGGTTTTGAGCAAAGAAACAGAAGCATGCCTTTGTTATGGAAAGACGTTCTTTTCAGAATAAGACTTGAATATTTTGGGCAAACTCAAAAAAGACAGAAGGCAATTGCTAACATTTTATATTGACATTTAGGAAGTTTCTCACTCTGAAGAACTGTGATTGATGGAAGCTAGGCACATTCTTTCCATATTCAAGGCTTCTTTCATCAGACCTGGGCATATTCTTGTGCTCCACGCAACATAACAGAACTCAGTGCCAGAACAGATTAGGGTTCCTTATCTGTTTCATCTTGTTAGTTGTCATGTCACATTTCCTTCATTTATACCACTCAAACAGTTGGGCTTTTTACCTTTTTTTTATTCTGTATGCAAGTATTTGACATTTTTAGTTTCCAAAATCAGTGTCTCCACTGTGTGTCATTTCCATGCAATATAACAACAGTTTGATGCTGCCTCTGTCAGGAAACTAAAATACCTTTCAGCAGCCTCATCTGTTTGCAAAGAGGCCCAGACATAGTTATGGCTACATAAGGTTTCTCCATGCACAGCCCTGGCTTTGGGGTTGTAGCCTGATAACGGGTAACAGGATGAGGAGGGAAACAAAGAGGGAATTATTCAAATGCCATGGAAAATGGGAGGGGAATTTTTTATTGTGTTCTCCTTATCCCACATGAAAGTTTGCAGAGGACAAGTGATACAGCCACAGATGTTTGTAGAGAATCAAGGACTGAAACCTTTAGTGTGAAGGCTTTTCTACTATACAAATCATTCCTTCAGGCTGCATCTGCCTTCTAAGAAATGCCATTATATTATCATGATATGCTTTGTAATGTAATGCTCAAGCTTCATTTTTGGTGCATTTTGATTGTAAGATCCTGACTCTGCAGTTGGAGATTGGCCCCCTTATCCCATTTACTTTGACACATCCAGAGTTTTGTAAAGAATTGTTGTAACTTGGGTGCTGTACTTGGGCAGTAGAAAGTTATAATCACAGATAAGTAAGGGACTGGAATATCACTGGCACAAGTGCTTTCACCTGCATTCTGCTTTTCATTTAGGAGGTGATTATAAGAAAACTGTATCTAACTTGATACAGACACCAGTTCCATCACAAAGAGGCAGAGATTTTGTTTTGTACTTGGCTGGGATTTCAGTAGGAAGATAAAGGGGTAAAATGTCATCAGTGTTGTACAAATTCATCTCTCCAGTGCAATATATGTATTAAAAAGAAAAAAAAAAGCCCCACTCTGTACTTTGTATAGATTAGTTTTTAACTGGATTAAACTGAAACTCAGCACAGTGACAGATGTTTAGTGTTTTATTTTTAGCAGGTGGGCAAGAGGCGGATTTACTTCTATGCACACAACTTTGTATTCACAGACTCATCGAATGGCCTGGGTTGGAAGGGACCTTAAAGACCATTTAGTTCTACCCCCTCTGCCTGCGACCTTTCACTAGACCCGATTTGTCAGAGCTTCATCCAACTTGGCCTTGCACACTTTTACAGCAACCTCTTCTAGTGCTTCACTACCTTTGCAGTAACGAATTTCTTCTTAATATCTAATCTAAACATGCCCGTTTTTAGTTTGAAACCATTCCCCCCATGTTGTCACTACATGCCCTTGTAAAAAGTCTCTCTCCATCTTTCTCGTAGGCTCCCTTTAGGTATTGAAAGGCCACAATGAGGTCACCCCAAAGCGTCTTCTGCTTAGGGGTCCTTCCTATTTGCTGTCTACTTCTTGCTTTCTGGAAAGATGTGAATTTATTAAAAAAAAAAAAAAAAAAAGAGTAAGAGAGCTTGTGTTCTTCCCTGGCACCACCTGCCTCACTGCAATAGCTATTCACTAATTTGGTGCTTGAATGCTCAATTTTCTATATTCATAAAAATACAAACCCAACTTATTAAAATGTTACTGCAGCAGCATTACAAGTGCTTAACGCCACACACTTCTTTGACTTGTTTGAAACAGAAATGCCAGAGAAGGTGAAGCACTCATGGGCTTAGTAACACGTTTTTCAATAGGTTGTGTTTTTTGCTTAGAGATTTTGCAGCTGTAGCCAGGTGTCAGCCACCTGAGGATGTCAGAATGGCTGGGGCAAGGTGTCTCATGAAATTCAGAGGACATGATGCTGTATCCAGCCACATTAGACTTTTCCATCTTTTAAATGTATCTTGACTAGGAAAAATATGTAGGGCGGCATTTTGCAAACAAGCAAAGCTCTGAACTACAGCTTGTCCCTTGGTAATACATGCAAAAGTAGGTAGCAGATGTCAAGAGCTGTCCCTGAGGTTGGCCTCAGAAGGACTTTCTTGTTTACATCCTGAAATAACTGTTACTGAAATTATGAGGTAGTTGCACCAAGGGTGTGAAATCAGTGCCCCATCTGAAAACAGCAATACTGACTACAGTTCAGTTACATTTCTAAAAATGATTTGTTTTTAATTTTTACATAATGAGATACAGGGAACTAACTTGAGTTCTATTATTTATGC
Organism: Dendrocincla tyrannina; assembly: GCA_035047865.1. NCBI lineage: Eukaryota > Metazoa > Chordata > Aves > Passeriformes > Dendrocolaptidae > Dendrocincla > Dendrocincla tyrannina. The sequence continues at coordinate 13,345,984 of JAWWMP010000165.1, forward strand.
ATCCACAGACAGTAAATATCAAAACCATCTACAGTTACCCTAATGTTACCAAATGTTTTAAAAGCTACTGTTGCCAGAATCACTCTGTATCCAATAGTAACAGTTTTGTAATTGTACTATCAAATACTACACTAAATAACAGTCCACGTTGTTGCTTGTGTGGTGAACTACAGTATCAGTGAGAGAAAGTAATTTTTTCAGAGACACCCAAGTTTCTACACCTGATTTATTTTTCAGTGACAAAGGCAAGGATAGAGCTGCACTACACAATTGACCTCTCCTTTCTTTGTCCTTTTTCCATCAATTCAAGCAGGTGTTGTCTGAATGACTGCACAGGGACTGCTGCTCAGTCTCCGTGCAAACAATTTGTATTTGCTCACTTGTGTATTTCCTTTGACACATAATAGCTCACAGCTGGTACCTCCTGAGAAACTGCCCACAGAGCCATTTCTCTGTTTAAGAAGGTGATGCTACGTACACAGTGTACACAGTTTACCCCCATCACACCCAGTTATCTCATTTCAAACCCTTTCTCATTATCTCATCATTGCTTCTAATAACACATTCAATTTTTGTGCTCCCTATCAACAGAGACAGTGGAGAAAACAGGTTGAAGGTGCAGGCAGCCCTCTTAACTCCATTGTGCTCATACCAAGCTATCTCAGTTCACAAGTTCAGGGCCCACCCAGGAGGAGAGTATGAGTTACTCAGCCATTGAGTATAGTCCTCTGCAAGCTTGTATGTATGGAAATTTCCAGTCACAGAAAGACACTACATACTTCAGCACGAGTAAAGTTCCTAAGCCCATGTCAATTCTACAGGCTGTGCAGACCTTGCCAGTGCATTTAATACTGAGGAGAAGTGACACAACATCTGTCAAAACACACAAGGATTTCTCAGCCAACTAGCAAATGCAGCTGCACACCATTTCTTCACTAGAGGGAGTCTAAGACAAGGATTGCTGAGCACTCTCTGAAGCAAATTAAGCAGCAGAGTGGTGTCATACCAAAATAGGATGAAAACTGAATGATCCCTCAAAAGCCAAACAGCTGCTATGTTTCAATAGGACGTTTTTCTTTTACAAAAATGAATTTCCTACATTATGCTATTTCCTTTTGAAAGAGACCCTCAAAGTGCAAATAAACACTAAACTAACAATGTTCTTCCTGAACACAAACACCTCCGTACCATGAGTACAGTATGCCACAATTAGATAACAACAACCTAAGAATTACTCGGTATTTAAAACCCCCAGATGCTGACCAGGAAAAGCTACTTCTTACATTTTTAGCCAGAATCCATAGTCCCAGAGTAGGATCCTACGTGTTAATGAAATAAAAAAGGCCATGCTGTACCATTTCTGCCAAAAAAAGTACATTTGGAGGAAACAGGATTATACAAGTGCCAGCTCATTGTCACTCCTGAGGCTGCTCAGGGAACAGCTTCTTTGGAGGTAGATGGCAAGTTGGTTTATATTAGCTTTTTACCCCTCCAGGAATTCTAAAGCTGGAAATTGCATCTATTATAGTCAGCCTGGGGATGCTAGTTCACTCAGACTCTGAAGCTCCCAGGGAAGATCACCAATGAATAGCCAAGTAAACTGATAAAGATAATTCTGTTAAAGATATGAACTGAGATAAAGGAATAGGGAGTTGTCATCCAGCCATGCCTTAAGATTTTGAGCAGTTTCCACGTTTAACTGTCTGTGTTCAATGTCATGGTGCTTACTACACATAAAGCCATGGCTCAATTTCAGCTACAGAAGTTTTATAATTCTTAGTCTAAATACCCTCAATATATGCATTTTATTTTTAACAAGGAAAGAAGAAAAATAAATGTTCACTTATTTGAGTTCACTATTATAAAATGATCAAGAACTTAATTAATCGCAGACACTATTCACAGTCTCAATTATCTGTATTTTAACTTTCTACAGTGTTTTCAGACAAGAAAGTCATCTGTCCTAATGAGCAGATTTAGTTCAATCTACAGGCAATAACAGTATCCCCATAATAGTCTTTATTAATTTATCTATTAATTATTTACAGGTCCCCAGTTGCATTTTAGTTGGCTCAGTCTTTGTGTTAACAGCTGCTTGTCTTTCGGTTGGGCTGATTGCTTTCCTGTACATTAAGCCCTATCAACCACATCAGTGGTTTCCAGTGTCTAAATTTCAATTTTGATGGTATTTCAATTTCTACATTGAAAACTGGTCCTGCAAATGCTTTTATTCTAAGGCTAATAGGAGGGATCAGTGACTACAGCCAGAGCTGGAACACTCCTTCCTGCTACTGTGATCTGTAGCTCCAGCTCCCAAAAGCAACACTCACAAGCTTTTGCTCCCATTTGCTTGAAAGCAAAGTTTTCCTTTGGTCCTTTGGCAGCTGCAGGCAGGCTGGAGATTGCTAAGCCATCTGTGCCGGTACGTGGCACTGCAGACCTGGGCCCTGCTGGCTTATGCATGTTTCATCACAGCTCATCTTTCAGTCTAGACATGTCCTAAATGTTTCAAATGTCCCTTGGACTCCTCAGAACAAAGCCAGGGTGGCACCAAGTATGCACAGAGCATTTTTTTAAAATTAAAAAAAAAAACAAACAAATAAGCCCCCTCAAAACCAAATTGCAACATAGTAGTTATGAAACAGGGAAAAAATAGTGCTGGGAGGAGATGCAATGCATTCACATACTGCCACAAAGGACTAACTGAAAAGATGCTGTTTGACCCAGAAAGTGGCAAATACAATGCCTGATGCACGTGTATCATCATCAGATCTTCGAAGTGGTAACTCCCAAGTGCTTGATGATTATCATTAAACAATAACAGGCATCTAAATAATCCTTTCACAAACAAATTCACACAGAAGAAACCTTGGAGGCTGCCTGGCTGTGCTGACTGTACAGTCACACATCTGGCATCAGTGGTGGACTAAACACTGTTTAAATAATTGCAGCTCTTTAATGTAGAGAATGTAATTGCATGTGTTAAGCAATAAAGCAATAAAATATTTTTTTTATGCACTATCACAGTCTAATATCTAAACCTTTGTAAACTGAAGAATCAATTCATGTTTATGAGTTGGAAAAAAGAATTTAACTCAAGCTTATTTTAGGCAGCCATTAACAGTGTCTAAATGCAGCTCTCTTTTCACACAGCTGTTCTCAACACTGCCCCAAAACTGTCTGCAACAACTCTTAGGGGTAAGTGTGCATCTAGAAACAAGTGTGTCCTTTCTTCCTTACAGTTCCTCGAATAATAGTAGTGTTCAAAGGAAGCACAGAAAAGAAGCATTTGGAAGAAGCTATTTTGGATCAGCAGCTTGGGGGCTTTCATCCCAACTATTAGTATTATTTACCTGAAGTATCCACAAGAGAGGAAGGTACAAATTTTTTTCTGTAACACACAAAGAAAGACATGCTGCAAGAGAAGATAAAGCAATTCTGTTCAAGGACCAGGAGGATCTGAAAGCTTTTCAGTTTCAGGCACACATACAGAATGGGGCTTTCATGGCTCCATGCATCGTTCATGTTTCTCCAAATGTATGTGAGCAGGACAGGGCAGAGCTTTCCACTGAAATAATTTATGACACTCATGTCATAATTTTTTTTTGTAATATAAAGAACTACAAAAGTGACATTCTCTTGAGTGGACAACACCACTGACTGTCAAAATGCTTTGCCATGCAGTGATGACTTGGTTTAATTTCTGGAAGACGGTTAAGTGTCTGGATTTACAGTTGGTAGAGCTACAGTGGGTGTTAAACCAGATAACTTTTTCAAAGCAAGTGTCCATCTTAAAACTCCCAAATTTTCATCTCACTGTTGTAAGATGGGCATTCTTTTCTCCAGAGCGGCAGTCTTCTACTCCAGATACTCTCACATGAATTCTTATGTGTTCACAAAGAATTGCTCTTAGTAGTACTGGTATTTTCTCCAAATAGCAATCTTAACTGTCATAGTCAGCTGCCCACCAGCTGGTCTTTTCCCCTTACAGGAACTAGGAGGATGCAAAGCATTTCCCTAGATCTTAAATCAGATGTCTGGAAACCATTTCCCCAAAGAAGTCACGTTCTCTTCACAGAAGGCAGCTTAATCTCTCAAACACTGTTGGTCACAGCCACTGGATCTCTATAACCAGGGAAAGCAAACACTCTGCAAACACCTCTTCAGCTTTTCTTCAGAGGAATTTACCAGCTGTGTAGGGTGCAAACTTGTGAAACCCACCCTTCCCCAACCCTTTTCTTATTGCCCATACTCTGGGCTTCCAGCATGGTCGTGGTGCTCAGTACCTGGGGTAGGGGGCACCCCCCCATCAGCACCTTGCAGTGCTCTGTATTATCTTGATAACATTTAAAGAAATCTGGTGATTTGCATTTTAGCCCCACCAGTGGTGGATGCAGTGCAATATTTAATGGACATGCCAACTGCTGTGGAGCACTTTAACTTACAGAGCCCATTCCTTCCTTTCTAAAGGAATTGGACTTTTTAGGCAAAGAGATGATGAGTAGTTCTCAGAAGGATCCTCCACAGATGCTGAAGTTAAAAACAAAGGGTCTTCTACTGGACACAAAACTATTGCAAAGAAAACCAAATTCCATTTACAAGCAGTGCAGTTCATTGCTGATGCTGCACATTCAAGGAATACTACAAGGAAATCCTGTTCTCTCAGTTTACAAGGTGACTCTTATCCTGTGTTCTTTGGGCAGTATGTTTATGCTTTCCTCTTTGGTCCACTTGAAAACATCTGGAGAGGACACACTGCCTTTAAACGTGTTAGCTCTGCCATGGGTCAGACTTGCTCAGAGTCTGCCCTGGAGCGAGGTCAGTGCAGCTGTGTCCTGGATGTCCAGCTTTATAAGCACTGACATGCCAGAAATAGAGAGTTTTGAGAGAGCTGAACCTAAGGAGCAACAAAAATACTGCTCCTGATCAGATTTCACAGGATTTGTCATGATATTAATATTAAGGAAAAAAAAAAATCCCATAAAGACCTGAGTGTTCCACTATGAGACACCTACAGAGCACTGCACTTGCAAACTCATGCACACAAAAGAAAGGAAAATATAGATGTAGATCTAAATCTAGCCTGAGGACTAGCTTCATCTTGGGAAATATAGCCAACCTGAGAATTTCAGTGCCCACAGTTATCTGTATTCCTGCCTCCCCTGCTGGAAATAAGGGAGTCTACACAAGGATCCATATCTCCTTGAAGCTTCCAAAAAAGTATTACAGGGAAAAGAAAAAAAAAAAAAGGAAAGAATAGCTTCTGGAGTTTGGCAAGTATTTTCCTGAGGAAACATATTTTAATAAGATGACACTGACTCCTTAAGAGAAAAATAAATAGATTATTCCACAGCAGGGAAACTGCTTTAATTCATGACCTTTTAGATTGTGCTGGCATAGCTGTTTTGGGGACCAGGAGAAGGACTAGCAAGGAGAAGCCGGGAACTTTGTAAGCCAGGGAAAATAAAATATGTAATTACATGTTACATTTTTTACAGAAGCCCTGTAGGTGGATGAGTGCTAAACTATTTTCATATCCAGAGGACTAGAGGTTTGTTGTGTTTAAGCTGTCAAAAGAACATTATTTCTCATATTCCTTACTGAGACTGGATTTCTCTTTTTTCCTGTGTAATTAACCAAATATATAAATACCAAGGCTATAAAGAAATAATCAAGTTTCTTTGATCTCCTTTTCCCATCTTTATCTGCTTACCTAGCAGTAGGAAACACTATATAGTCTGTGTCTGTGTGCATAGAGGAAGTGGTTTCTGACCTGAAGAGATTCAAATTTAGTGTTTACTGGAGGAGATATAATCAAGGGTAGTGTGAGACAAGAGCTACTGGGCCACTCAGGCAACTGCTTCTACTCCATTCTTATTACTTCATATTAAAAAAGAAATGCTTTTAAAGTAATGTAGAAAGTCTGGAGTAAACTAAAAAATAAAAGGAGAGATTTCTAAGGTTTCCAAGTACATATACTACATCTATGGGGTTTTGCACTGTAAGGGCAGTACAAAGCTCTATTCGACATAATTTGTAGGGGAAAATAATTTTGTTTCAGTTGTTCAGAGTCTTTATAGCCTGTTTGGGAAGGAAGATGTAACTCACGAGTCAGGGTGTAGGTATGGTTCAGAAGCAGGAGACCCCGGCTAAAGCTTCTACCAAATTAATCCTTGCAGTGCTCCACAAAGTATATTCACTTGGTATGTTATTTTTGATACTGAGTGTCTACAAAAGCTTCATCCCTGAATCGCTCTATTTCAAATGAATAAAGAATGTTATACTCCCTGCTATGAAATGCTGCAAGTAAAGTGGTTGGGGAAAAAAATAAATCCAGAAATTGAGGTTCTGTGACCTTTAATCCAGCTATTCCATCACCAAATTGCTTTCCATGAGATATCACATCTGACAGGATTTATTTCACTTTCCTTCTACCCTCTCAACCACAAGATGCAATTTCACATTCACCCTGCTGTAAAATTCTAGTGGGAAAAAAAGCAGTATAGATTTTACATTTCATACTTGAGGAGTGTTAGCATCAAACCCTTTCCCGGGGCTTACTTCTTAACTAGTTTGTCCTCGAACTATAAATCTTCTCCTTTTTTGCAGCACAGTAACAGAATGTTTTAATTGGTGTGTGATGGGGAATGGGCTCAAAACAGCCTGCTCAAGTCAAGTGCTTAATTGCTATCATGTTGAGAGGAGTCATACTTTGGTAATATTCCTGCTGCCAGAAAAATGAAACCACCCCCTTTAACAAAGGGCAGCATTTCCCTCCTTTAATATAAGCAGTATGACAATATTTGTACTTAGGTACTCAGCGTCCTATTTGAGTCCAGGTACAGAGCACCCAAAACCCAGCACATATACCCTTTTTTTTTTTCCTGTTGTAATTCTTTCCTCTGTAATAAATCACTCTTGGCTTGGTGTCCCAGGAGGGTTTTACTGCAGCAGCTTTTTAATGGAAGATTTTTTTCTCTTGGTGTAGCAAAGTCTTCTGTTTTCTCCATGACGAGAGAAATTCCTACACAAACCACCACAGTCAATATGACTGTGTCTTGAACTTTCCCTATCAAATTTTGTACCTGACAACATCAAATACATGCGTAGGACAAGCCTTTCACCCTATGCTTGCAGGCAAACTGTACTGGTTTATTATTGTTTGTTATCTGTTAGACGTTAGTTTAAATCTGGATACTAGTTTGCAAACACTTAAGCTCCTTTTAGACTGGCTGGGTAAAGGAATAAGACACCCCACAAAGTTATTAGAGGTAATGGAGTCTTACCTAAAGAAGATTATAATTTTAAGGAAGTGTTTTGTCAGAATAACACAGAAATGTTCAGTTTTTCATCCCAGCTTTGCAATGGATGAGCTGTAGCTACACTGTAAACTTTAAAAGCAAACTAAAAGAACTTTCCACCTATAACTCACTGAGGATCAAGTCAAACCTCTCAATGAAACCTGACCAGTATTTTTTTCATTCATTTAAACTGTTTCAGGAAAATGAATGAAATGTGAATGCCAGCACACTATTTCAGCCAGGCTTTCTCTGAACTGCATCCAGACTTTAAGTCAGTAAGACAACATCTGTTGAATTTAGTACACTTTGGAGTAGTTTCTCTGATAGTCAGTGTGAAAAACAGTGATGACTAGATATTGAGTAATACCTACCACTAAAAATTTTGTTGAGTGGTGTAAATTGGACAATACCTTTTAATACAAGGTTGAGGATTTTTTCTATAGACATATTTATGATAGGTCAGTATAAGAGTATTACTATTGTATTTATTTCTTCCTACTTTGTAGAAAAACCTAACAGGGCTGCTAATAAACTGTCTTTGTCAGCAAATCAAAGGCACACAAAACCTTGAAAGTTTTAGTTTTAAAACAGAGCTATAAAGGCCGTTCTGATAATACCACTCCTGAGCATGATCCTCACCTCACCAGGAAAACATTACTGGAAGGTGTGATAAGTGATAGAATGGTTTATTCAGCAGCTACTTGGCCCTGGATCACCTACAGAACTCCAAGTTTGGGATCAGCAACGTGTGTGTGTCAAAGGGGAAGAAACAGGCAGGATCTGTATTGTCCATCACCAGCAAGTAAGTTGTGTCAAGATTAATATCTGTAGTTTTTAAAGGAAGCTGTTTTTTGATATGAAAGCCACCTGAAGGAGGCAGTAAGGGATCTCTACCAGTCCAGACAGAGGTTCAGAGATAAAAAGGTTTTGGAACACACGAGTTTCACACTGGGCTTGCTCAAGGCCAAGTCCAAACAAAGGGAACAAGCTGGCAGGGAATCTTATATTTATAGTTGCCTCTGCAGGTAGTTATTTAACTTTACAATGAAATGTGAAAATTACAGTTTTAATAGTAAAACACAAGCCACTCAGCCAACATGACACATGAAATAGCTTTGCTGCTAAAACATTTATTCTCTTCTCTCTGAAAAAGTAAAATAAACGATTCTGGTCTATCTATCCAACAAGTAATTCCCACTTTGAAGATAAAATGCATTCCTGCACATCCAAAGCCTGCTGTGGATGTGACACCTCAGTGCTGTGTACATGGAAGGAATAGAAAATGGATGAGTTTAGTTACCTGGTTTAAGAGACTATTCCCAATTGAGAAAGTATAAAATAAGGACTGGATGAGGATGGATCTGGTTTCATCTCCTATGTAACTTGCAAAACAGAAAAGAGAGTGAAGAATGTAGGTTCAGATGTGAGGTTTCTACTGAAGATGAGACTTTTGAAAAAACATACATTTTAAAATTTAACTCCACTTAGAAAACGGACTCTCTTCAGTGAGGATAGATTTGCACAAAAATAGAAACACTAGTGATACCATTGAAATAACTTGAGTGGTAGTACTGTAATTCAAGAGTTCTGACCATAGGTCACAGGGCAGTGGCATATTGTGGAACTTGTTATTTTTATCCTTAAACAGATGCTGTTCAAGAGCCCAACAGAAGTGACATGCTTTGCAGGTGATGTACAGTAATGAATAAAGCAAGCAGGAAAAAAATTCAAATAAAAATTGAAAAAAAAAAAGAAACATGAAAGAACAACCTTTCAAAGGAAATAATCAAGTATCACTATCAAATGCATCCATTTAGTAAAGCAGGTGGCTTCTAAGTGTAAAGATCTCAGTTATGAATATCCAGACAACACTTGATAGAAGAAAATCTGTGAGAAAGTAACAGATACTTCCTACAAAGTCATTTCCAAAGATAGATACAGAATTTTGAAAAAGTATCTGTTTACTGCCTATAATTCTAGACAAATTCTCAGCAAGCATGAGCTTTCTCCATGGTTTGTGTAGCCAGCCGTTAGTTCTTTCAAATCAAGCCATCCTGGCGATGGCCATTCTCTAAAATATCACTGGGGATGGCTGCACAGGGTAGCTTCTTTACCCTCAGGTTCAACACTTACCATCATTTTACACAAGGAAGCTGCTCTCTGGGCACTCTGCTCCACCAAAATCCATACATTCCTGCTCATCTCACTGCTTCTCTTCTCCACACATCTCATGAAAGAAGCATTATCTTCCTAACTTTTATTCCTCATGTTTTAAAACTAAAGTAGAACAAACATCTCAATTACTTGTAGGCACTCATCAGGAGACAGTGAGAACTTAAAAGAATTGTTTAGGTTGGAAAAGACCTTTCAGACCAGCAAGACCAACCATTAGCCCAGCTCTGCCAAATTCACCACTAAATCATGGCACTCAGTGCCATGGCTTTTAAATACCCTCAGGGGTGGTGACTCAACCACTTCCCTGGGCAGCCTGTTCCAAGGCCTGACCACCCTTTCAGTGAAAAAATTTCCTAATATCCAATCTAAACCTCCCCTGACATACCTTGAGACCATTTGCTCTTGTCCTGTCCCTTGTTACTTGGGAAAAAGAGACCAACCCCAACCTCATTACAACCTTCTTTCAGGTACATGACAAACACAACAAGCTGATTTAAGACCATGACATAAACATTCAAGTCATTCAAATGCCTTAGCATAGGGGATTATGCAATATGCACAAGGGCCATATTCGCTCATGCTACAGAAAAGGAAACGAAACAAGATTTTTACTCACAAGGCACAGGAAGAGGTTCCCAGGAGATAGTGAAGCTGAGGAACAGCAACACTATTACAGCAAAGGCACCAGCAGGGACTATTTGGGTCAGCTGCATACCCCATTAACCTAATAGTGCCCAACCCTAAGAGGGAAATCCTGGTGGTAATGAACGTCTTGGCAAGATCTCTTGGATTTAAAGGCCCATGACATAAAGTGGGGGCTGGATTTGAAGCTCATTGAAGTCAAGGGTTTCTGTTGCTGGTGGTCACTCAATTTGTGTGCTGCAGCTCTGTTCAGGAATAACATCATTGGGACTACAACAATAATGCTATGGTGTCTATCCATCGTTGGGCAAAGACATAAAGGCAAAACTGTGAGAAGGTATTGGACACTTAAAATAGCAAATAGAGAAGGAAGAGCTAGAGAAGAAACAGTGTGGCTCCCACCTCCTGCCATTAGCATGTGCCAGCCCTACTCCCAACTCAGGGCCTCAGCTCCTACGAGGGAAGGAAAGAGAAGATGTGTCTCTATGGGGCCACGGTCACAAGGCCTCTGAGCCCCCTTCGGTCAGATGGGATTGCTTATTTAGGGCTGCTCAGCTTTGCAATAAGGGAGCTGCCTAGCAAACCTCTCATAGAGTGTTGCCATTGGCATTTAAACTCCTAAGTAAGTCAGGCACAAAGGCTGACAGAGGTAAGTGGTGAAGAGGAGCTGCAGGTTTTGATTTTTTAAAATTCTGTTTAGACTGAGTCATTCCCCTGTGCTAACTCATTAAAGTCACGCTATATATTAAAACAGGGGCGTAAGCCAGCAAAACATGCAGCATTACCATCCTCTGTAGGCACCCAGCAGTGCTTAGAGCAGGATGGAGGCAGCAGTATCTGCAGCCTCTTAAGAATGTCTTCTGCTCTTTTAATAGTTTTCCTGGGAGGTATGGAGGTTTGTATCACGTATCCTTCTCCCCTTGCTGTATCAAAAATAGTGCACTGAGTCACTTGTCACAGGCATTAGACAGTCACCAGCCACACTGCACACACGTCCCCCCGCCTGCTCCAGTCTAGCTCACCCAAGGCCTCCTTCCCCCAAGGGCCCTCTCACCTCCAGCAGCATCTCTGCTTCGGTAGGGTCTGCAGTGCTGATTAAATCCCCCTTTCTGCTGCAGCACATGCTTTCAGCAGGTTGGCAGATTATGCCCTTTGATCCAAAAATACACTGAATGGGTGGGAATTTTTCTCCTGCCTTTCAGGAAGCTTGGATGAGGGCTGATGGGTTTGAGATGTCCACCTTGGAATGGCCCAGCTGGCCCTGGATAAATGAAGTTCCACAAGGCAACATGCACTGCAAAGAGCACTGACCCTGTTCATTTTTAGTGGCAACACCAATATGACTTCAAGCACGAGAAGAGGGAAAGGTGTAACCGGAGAGCCTAAAATGCAGTGATTTTGAAACTTCTCTTCACCTCAACCCTAATCTGAAGCAGAGGGAATAATCCACGGTGGTTTATTAATATCCAGTTCCTAGGAATGTACAGATAATCATAAGCTGCAAGCTTGGCAATTTCACAGAGGTTTTCGGGTTTCTAATATCTATTTAAATTTTGAAGTTTATTTATCAAAACACTCTCATGTTTTATCCCAAAACAAAACAATCTGTGCTAGCACACCTATGGTAATAACCTTTAGGGGCCACTGATATACATAGAGAGTGGAAGAGAAAGGAAAACACAAAGAAACAAATTCAGTTTTCAAAGAAGTATTAATTACTCATTAGTTTGATATTATTAACTATTAATAAATAACTAACCATGAGGGTCAGGCGCCAAAAAGTCCTCCTAACACTGCTTCCAACAGCTCTCTGTTGTGACTCGTACCTTGCTCAACATGCAGCAATATTTACCCACTGGATTGAGCAATGCTGATGATGTCTGGCCTGCAGTCTTGCCTTACAGGGCAGCCTGAATTTTGACATTGACCTTGTTGCTAATCTATGCTAGCATGTAAACCATGGCCTTCTTAAAGACTTTTATACCAACCTCTCAGATCTGCTTTTTAGGTCTCTGAACTCTCTTCTCAGCATTGTCACACCTTTGTTGGTATTTCAAAAGAAAAATGGTTTATTACTTATTGACATTCTTTCCACTGTGTCATTTCTGGATTTTAATCTATTTATTTCATGTCCCTGACTCTCTTATGTCTTAATATGCCACCTCTTTAGTTCACTATTGGTTTGTATCTATTTTTTAGGGACATGTCCTGCTGAAGTATGCTGCTATAATACTGTACTTATCATGGCCTTGGGGGATAAAGAGACAAAGCTGGACCATATTACACTCTGATTTTGCATATGTATGTACCTTGATTTCATTAGGAAACACAATATGAACGATAAGCTTAGTGGCCCACCAGCAGTCACTACAAGTCTTTTAAAACTATGGCATAAAACACGAGTGTTCTCCAGTTTCCCTTTCTGATTAACAAGCTCTTTGAACCTTCTCTCCATCCAAGCAGCTTCACAAACTCCCAATTTGAATGCACTGAACAGTGTGAACTTGTGAGTACAAACTGATAATGATATCCGGACTCTGAAGCCCATGAAAGGCAATTCCCATGGAGACTCAGTTGGTTCTGTCACACCCCAAACTCATTGCTGGGTTGCTAGAAAACCTGAGCTTCCTACTTCTTGTGCCCACATCCATGCCTCAGACAGGGTAAGCCTCCAGCTTCCCTCATGCCCATTTCTGTGCAAAGGACATGTGGAGCCACAGCACACTCTCCCCGACTGCTCAGCAGGATCCAAACTATGATACCACCTACCCAAAAGCAGATATGGGCTGAGAAAGAAAGAAAGTCCAAAAGCCCACTCACTTTGGACTTCAACTACAGAAAACGCAGCGTTTGCTCATTGCTGAGAATGAGGACTTTTCTACGTCAAACGATAGCACTGACGCCTTCTTCAGAGCCCTCCTACAGAGAATGGGGGTGGCCAGCAGAAGTACAACTTGAAGAAATATTTCAGATACCTGTGTTCCTAAATACTGTGTAAATGACAAAATGAAGGGACCCACAAAAAGAAGTGATAACCTTAGTGCAAAATAAATACACTTATCCCTTCTTGCTCTGCCCCTGAAATGTTTCCGAATATTTTAAATGGTGAAAGAACAGAAGGATTTCAGATCACAACAATCCTGGGATTCAAAACACTGTGATTCAAATAATTCACTATGGTGATTTTAAGAGCACAACTCCTGCCTTCCTCATAGTATTATGATGCCTCTTTATTGCAAGACATAGAAAATCAGGCAAATTCTTGTAAAGGAAGTGACATAAAAGATGGTCCTGACAGTAGCCCAGTGAAAGCAAGCTGTTTCCTCCCATCTGTCCCCTCCCATTTACAGTGAACAAAGATAATTTTGCACCTCTCTGCTTCACAGATTTCCCTGAGGCAAAAAGAAGCTTGCATCAGTTCCTGAAAATAGTTGCATGGTATTGCTGCTGAAACTGCTTCATATTTAGGTCAAATCTTGAAAAGAGCTTTAAAATGCAACCAGAGTTGAAAATGCTTTACGGGAGAACCTTAAGGTGTATCTTACACGTTGAAATAAGGCACTAAGGAGACTATGGAGAAGCCAAAGATTTCAAGTTACTGGAAAGCTAACAAATATTTTGCCTATGACTCTTGTAAAAATAGACCAGTGGTATTGTGAAAAGTAATAAAACCGATGAACTTTCAAAGGAGAAGAGGTGCCTTGAGATGCAGGTAGCTCTACTGTAAGTGCCTTCTGCCAGCTACAGGGGCAGTAAAAGGGAAACCTGGAAAATAAGGTGACAATTCAGCTCAGTCTTACAGAAGAAACTTCATCATTGAAGACATTTGGTTGTTCCCTATTTTAAAAAAATAAGGTGGGTTATGATTACAAGTGTAAAATATGACTTTCCGAATTTTTTTTGCTGACTACTTGTTAGTGCTAGTTTTACTGCCTTTTTGTTGTGAAACTCATATCACACTTTCAGAGCTGTTCACAGAAGCGTATTGGTGTATTGGGAATTTGAAAACTGAGCAGGTGTTTACTCCTGAACTGGCAGTCTGATAATGCTGATACAGACCTTAATAAAACTGAAATACATAAACAGCAAAAATAGAACTAATACTTTAGCATTTTAAAAAAACATTTGATTTCACCCAAACACTATTTTGTTTCATTATAGATGCCTGAAAACAGTCCATAATCACTATGGAAGTTTTCTTATACTTTTCAATGAGTTTGTCATGTTGTTACACTGACAAGGCATAAAAAGTTTGCCGTATTATTGCCAACACAAACCATTTCGGGTGTCTGTTGTGAACTACATAACACACAAGACTTGATACTAGAAACTCCTTTAAGTTGAAACTAACTTGGTGCCTCTCTGCACAGCTTGTGTAACCAGGCATTGGATCACTTCTGTGATGTTTATTTAGGCTTTATTTGAACACTATAGTTTTTACCATGGGTGACTGGTTGCACTGCAGTCAATACTGGTGCTATCTCCTGATAACCCTGCATAGAAATAAAATTGCTGCTGTTACCAGTGTCTGCAGACAGTGGATTTGCAGGAGTGTGCCAAGGGGAACTGCTCCTGTTGTCACTGTGGAACCGAGCGGGTGAACATGGCTCCTGCATGATTGCTGCCAAATGACAGATCTGGAATGCAGCTAAAAACCAAGGCAGGCACCGGCTGTGTAGCGAGATGAATTTGGAAAGGGAATCATCTCCTTAGCAGGAGTATGTTTTGTGACACAGCATCCCAGAAGTGACCACGCTGTCTTACACATCCCTCCTTCCCCTAAGCACAAAAACCTCGGCTTCTTTTACAAAAGGGAAAGGAGTGAAAGGTTTTGCCTACTGCATGCAGATAAAATTTAAGCATTCAGCACTGCCCTTCCATTTAAAATATCTAACTCTATTTTTATTCCCTGATTATCTATCAGAATTCACCATGACCCAAGGGAGAGGTAATTTTTTTTACTGAGTATCCTATTGCCATGTGGCTCCAGGAGGGGGGAACATTGCTTCCCTTTGTGAAGAAATTAAAATACAGAATTTTTCTTATTTATAATGAAACTGTATGTTATCTGTTACTCCTTTTAAATGCAAAGCATTGCTTAATATCAGAAATGTACAGTCCAAAGAGGTATTCCTGAATGTTTTATTTTGGAAGTGTCAAGGTTTTTAAAATAAACAAAATATTCAAATACATTTCATATTGTATGTGGTAGGAGTCCCTCCATACAACACAATATGGATGATGCAAATCCAGCAGCAAATTTCTTTGAGACATAGCATAAAATCTATAGACTTCCAGATCTGATCTTCTGTCATACATAACGTTGTCTGAACCTTTTGTTATAATTTAAATCCGTCCTACTTTATTATTAATATTTTGTTTTGCTATATTGATTGTTCAAGTTAGGAAAAAAAGCAGTCAAAAACTACTGACTTGCAAACACTGCAAGACCCTAACAACTGCAATCTCTGAGGATAAATATACATTTATTTTTTTGAGAAAATGTGTTATTACCTGCAGTTGAATGAAAGCAGAATGATCGTGCAATTAAATAGTCTGAATTGAAATTTAAAGCTGCAGACCATGATTTTCCTACACCCAGTTCTGCTTGAAATCTCTCACACCTTTAAAAAAATATAATTAGCTTTAGATTTCCCCACAATAAATAACGCCAGAACATACCTTGTGCTACCAACCTGAATTTAAAAAAAAGTAAGAGGCCACCTCAGTGTTTTGAGTTCATGAGATCTTTCAGATACAAAGCCCTAACAGAGTTTCCCAGTCAGAAGGCATCAGGAAGGCTCATCGCTTATGGTAAACTTGGGTTTTAGCTTGACAGACCTCCTCCTTATTGTGCTTTTAGGGGACAATGTCATGGTGTCCATAATGCTCTTGTCCTCCTCCAGCTGCCTCGCAGTGCATGAAGGGGTGGGCACTTTCACTGTGTTGCCAAATTTAGAGTAGTCCACAGAGTATCGCCCATCTTCCTCTGCCACAATGGGCACAAACCTTTGGCCCCAGAGGATTTCATCCGCCAGGTAGGAGGTTCTGGCTTGAGTGGTGATGCCGGTGGTCTCCACCACCCCTTCCAAGATGACAATGATCTCCAGGTCCTCGTGGTGGTGAAGGTTCAAGGGGGAAATGTCGTAGAGGGGGCTGTTCTTGTCTATCACGTGGTAGATGATGAGTGGGGAGACGAGGAAGATGCTGTTGCCCCCCACGGGGTTCTCCATCTGGATGTCGATCTGGTTGAGAGGCACCACCTCCCCCTCCAGGCTGGCGGTCTTCTTCACCACCTGCATGCGGATGGTGGCACTGATGATCATGCTCTTCCGGAGGTCCCCCACTCGCAGCATGAAGCAGAGCTTGCCCTCCCGCAGGGCGATGACGGCGTGCTTGCTGAAGATGAGGGTCTCGGCCCGGCGGTGGGCCTGCGAGGTCTTCATGAAGATGCAGCCCAGCATGATGGCGTTGATCACCAGCCCCACGATGTTCTGCACGATCAGCACCAGGATGGCGGCCGGGCACTCCTCCGTCACCATGCGCCCCCCGAAGCCGATGGTCACCTGCACCTCGATGGAGAAGAGGAAGGCGGAGGTGAAGGAGTGGATGCTGGTCACGCAGGGCACGAAGGTGGCCGTGGCCGTGGCCGCCCCGTCCCCGGGGTCCCGCTGCAGCCGCGTGCTGTGGTCCAGGTCTCCGTGGGCGAAGGCGATGAGCCACCAGACCATGCCGAAGAGCAGCCAGGTGCAGAGGAAGGACATGGTGAAGATGAGCAGCGTGTGTGGCCACTTGAGGTCCACCAGGGTGGTGAAGACATCCTGAAGGAAGCGCCCCTGCTCGCGGATGTTCTTGTGGGCCACATTGCAGGCACCGTTCTTGCCCACGAAGCGCGCCCGCCGCTCCCGGGCGCGGTACCGAGCGTGCTCCGGCACATCCTCGGCCAGCCGGGTCAGCACGTACTCCTCGGGGATGATCCCCTTCCTCGAGAGCATGGCTGCCCGCCGCCGCCGCGCCGCTCAGCACCGCCCCGAGCCGCCGGGGGCGGGGGGACCGCGGCTCTGTGTCCGTCCGTGTGTCCGTCTGTGTGTGTGTGTGTGTGTGTGTCCGTCTGTGTATGTGTCCGTCTGTGTGTGTGCGTGTGTGCGGCCGCGCCCGGGGCCGAGCGGGCGGACCGCGCCGCCGCAGCCCCCGCCGGAACCGCTCCCGGAGCGCTCCCCGAGGGAGATGGGGGCGTTTCTTTACCTTTTACCCCTCGGGGATTTTCCTTTTTTTTTTTTCTTTCCTTTCTTTCCCCCCCCCCCCCGCCACTCTCCCCCGAGGAAAGGTTTCGCGCCGCGGTTTGTGTGTAAACATTTGGTCCAGGATGGATTCGCTGCCCCAGCTGCCTTCCATTATCAGGTGGCTGGCTGCTTTGTGGGATGCTGTGGCTTCAGGTCGGGTGATTGGTTACTCCGGGGGGGTGGTGGTGGGGAAGGTATTGAGCAATTTTTAAAAAGGAATGTATAATAAGAATAATCATCCTTAAATTCACCTGCACGTTTTTCTGTAAATAAGAGGACAGTGTTCATCTAATAAATCGGGCAGTTGGTGGCAGGAAATTTGCTCGAAGAAGGTAAATCCAAGGATGTAATGGTTATACAGAGACCTGGAACTAAAGGGGCTCAATTCCACTTATAAAATTTGCTAGAGTTATTTAGACTTAAAAATTACTTTTTTTTTTTTCCCTCCAGAATGAAATTATATGAACCCATGAAATGATGTGAGCTGTGGTCGCTCAGGAAAGTATCTATAGTCCAAATAGAAGTAAAAGCTGGGGGGGGGGGAAAAAGATTGGGCTGCAAAGGGTTACTCTCCAGTGACATGAACTTCCAGACAGGCTTATCCTCGGAAGAGGCAGCAAAAGGAGGCAGGGAGCTAAAACCCATCTGTGGCACTGTGATGTTTCTATGGGTGTAAAAACATATATGTGCATGCCTGTAAGGATGTATCTTCCTGACAAGATGCATTATTTAAAAACATTCTGATTTGACTTCTCTACAATGTAAACAGCAATATTCTCATCCATGTGTTTACTTACTCTGATTTCAATATTTAGTTTCTATTTCAGTTTAGACACCAACATTGTACAATTGCTGAAACATCCTAGGATATTCTGGAGAAGAGGTTTTTTTCTTTAGTGCCAGTGGATTTATGATTCTTTTTTTCTAATTGCATGTGTCCATGGACTTTCCCTTCAGTTTTGGCTCCAAGTGCTGTGGTGCACACTGCAAGCAGCTATTGGCATTGATTCCCTGGGCAAGGCAGTTGTCCCGTTGATGTCTGGGTGTCAGCCAGTTGGCATCGAAATTAACTTTCACCACCCTGCAGCTACTTAAAGTGGCCCACCTAGGGATTTCAGAAGAGTGTTTTGAAGTAATTTTTGAGTATTCTGAGCTCTAAACATTTTTCAGTCATGTAATTAAATGTTTACTGTTACTTTAGACTATTTCTACTTTTTATGCATGAATATTTGCATGTCCTTGCACACATCCATTTCTTTTGGAGGGTCCAGTTTCCCAATACTACCTGATTTTAGTTATTCTAGTCTTGCTTCTTTGATGAATAAAACTAGAAAAGCAACAAGATGTCTGGCATCTGGCTGCCAGGCCACTGAGTGTAGCCAAAGGTGTTTCCCCTTTCTCTGTATCTCTTTGCTAGACTGTTTCTCTGTGCTTACTGTGAATATGTCACCTACACTTTCAGTTTGCTAAGTCCATGATTTATATGTACAATTTAATTCTAAAAAATGTTTGAGGTGTTTTTTTAAATATTTTTCCCCTAAACATTAAAAAAACCCAAACCCCAAAAGGATGAAGTACTTTTAATATTTACTTGTCAAAGGTGTAGTTTTCCAGCTGATGGCAGATTATACTTCCAGCATTTTGCAGTGAGGATAAGCAGGCTGTATAACACCATGCAGTTCACAGGCAATATTTCACCCTCTTTTAAAGAGATGGATTCAAGAGGCAGTCCTGACTTCTGTGCCGTTTTTCCTTATTCCTTCCTGGCCGAGGGCTTATTCTGTACCTTTTCCTCCAGAGGGCGGTACCTCCATGAATGTAGAATGGATAAAAACCAGTCTGCTGGAGAGCGTTTGAAAGGGAAGAATGAGCTGCTGCATCCCCTGGTGCAAGGAACGACCCATGGGGCCCACTACAGCAAGGGGTATGGCATGAACACATCCACTGTGTTGGTTGTAGGAATCCTGAACTCTACAGAGCCAGAGTATCTCCTTGTTTTCTCTTCTGTTCTTTATTGGGACTATCATTTGCCACTTCTTTTTCTCTACCGCTGAGCACTTACGGGTTGAGATGGAATAGCAAAGCAAGTGGCTTCTGCTGAAGAATTCTAGACCAGAATAAAAAGAAGCCCTATCTTTGTGGATCAAGTGACAGATACTTAGAAGAAAAAAAAAGTGACAGATCTTCTGAGTAAGCGAACACATTTGTATTAAGAGCTGCTGAACAAATTGGGCTCCCAGGAATGAACAATCCCACTCTGTAGTACTGAATCACGAGGGGTAAGTTTTTCCACTCAAAAAAATAGGCTTTACATTCCAAAACTCCCCCTGCCCCAATTTATCTTAAGGGGTATCAAATAAGATCTTACAATAATTGTTAAATTAAAATTAAAATCTAGCTGTTGCCATGGTATTACTCTGCCTTTACAAGCAGAATAAGTCTACAAAGACTTCCCTTAGAAATAAGAACGGGATGAAACAGCCACACCAACACAAGGGAATAAATGCTATAAAGGTTTTCATATAATGAAAGCATTTATAAAAAGCAAGCAAAACCATGGTTACATCTCCATGGGCAGCCTATCCCACTAACACCTTTGGGACTGAGCTGAGTCCCATCCCAGAGGAGAACTCAAAGTCTGGCCCTGGCTGCTCCAGTGCTGCCTTACACCCTTTTCAGTACAGCCCTCTGCTTAGCAATGCTCCATTGCCATGCAAACACATATGAGCCTGAATCAGTAGCAACTTCTGGACTGCCTATCTCGAGGCAACAAGGTTAACTGACTTGGATAACAACAAGGAGCCTCCCACCACAGAATAAAGTTCTTGGGTATTGCTTCTGGCCACTGTTAAGATGCAAACCCTTTGGATTTAGAGGCAGAAACTCCCTGGGACTTGGCCCATATAAACAAGACTAGATAAAATGTGCTGAGGAAATGTTAAGTGTGCCCTGTTCAAGTGGCAGCTGAGAGCCTCCCTGTTCACGTGTATTTATTCAGCAGTGTGGTAGCATTGAAAGGATATATAATCCTCAGATATGAACCAACTCACCGTACTCTCCTGCAATACGGCTTCATGAAATATAAGCGCCATTGAAAATGGAAACATATGACATTTGTACTTTGAGTTCTAGTTTCTTAACACTGAGATATAGCACAGTCTTCTTAGCAATATGCTGTGTTCTTTACTCCTCTGCATTCCCTTCTGGCTAAGGTTGTCAGAAGGTTGTGGAATAGGAGCTAGTCCAAATTGCAGTGTCAAATCCCAGGCACTTAATTAAAAGCATATGAAATCTCACTTCTCTGCCTCTCTCCTTCTGCCATTAGGATTTAGGATCTTCCGCAGATGGCTGCAAAACCTCTGAGGATCTCTCTCTGCAGCACGAGTTTGAGATGTCCTGCAGAGCATCTTCCTAAGCCTTTATAGGATAAGATACTGCCTTGGACCAGTACTGGAGGCAGCACACACAGCAGCTGCAGCAGAAACTTGCTCTGTGCCCTTGAAAGGATAGTCACCTATCTCCTGTTTCTTCTCTCATTGCCCTAATGGAAGCCTGGTATACCAGAGTAAAAACACAAATAGTTATGCAGCAAATGATTCCCTGGAGGAGGAGATCTCTCCCAACTGCCTGTTTTCTCTCTTCAAGTGTAGTAGGCAACGTCTTGCTACTACATAAATTGCTCACGCATTTCATCTGCATAACCATATCCTGTCTCCCCACTTTTCACACTGTTCATACTACCCTCTCCTGCTGGTTATATGTTCTTTGGCACAGTTACCTGCCCTTCATTATTGCCCTAACAACAGCAGGCAGATGCTGCAAATACTCTGCTGTAACACTACTTAAACAGCAACAACAGTTCTTCAGTTTTCCTTGCTCTCTGCTGCAGTGCTAGAAGTAATGCATTAAAATACCACGTAGCCCATGAGAACACCAAGCTGTCTTTTTCTAGAAAGTGAAGCTTTTGCTTTTTAAAACAGATTCCATATTAATTAAGCAGACTAGAGAGGGGGGAAAAAAAAAGAGGTCTCTCAAGTGCTACTAATTCTTCAAAAAGAGGAAGATGACAAAAAAAATGTATGTAAAGGCAAAGTTGCTGTATAGAGAATAATGGTGAAAAATGCACTGTAGCCTTCCATTGGGTTATTGCCATTCTAACCCCCTAGCAGTGAAAAAAATCCTGAAATGATTCTCACAGGGCAGAGGTGAGCAGCCATCCAGCCAACTTAGGATACTTTCTGTGGTTAAAAGTTATCTTAATAAGTATACTTATTATATACAATTATATAATAATATATAATTTATATAATAATATAATTCTCAGGATCACAGTGAATCCACATACAGCACAACAGTGGGTGAAATATGTGAAACTAGGAGACGATGAATCAAGTTCTCATGGCTCTGAGCTACAGTGAAAGGTTTAATACTGTTTATTTACCAGACTTGGAGGGATAATTTCCAGATGAATTGGTATGTCTGCAGTGGTCTGGAAACAGTCTGCATTACACACTGATACTTTATCACAGCCTGCCTCCTCTCAGCTTCTTCACAGTTTGGGAAAGAGTCTGGCTCAATACTGCTTGGAATCAGTATTCAGTGGGCATAGAGATGGAATCAGATTGTGACTAATTTCTAGAAAGTATTAGAGGAGAATCTAAGAGACAACACAGGCACTATCAAGAAACCACAATATAAAAACTGTTTTATAGATTTTATATTTAGATATTAAAGCTTTACAAAGTCATATGATCAAAAGAGATACAAGCTTTTGAGAAATACCTTTGGTATATAATTTTTCCTTCTGCATTTAGTCAGTCATGAGCATTATCTACAGTAGGGCCATGACACATGAAAAATAACACGTTAATAAATGACAGGAAAGGTTTGAGAGTTACATAGGAACTCCATGCTGGCTATATTTATTTGATGTGTATCCTGTAGTATTTCACCCATGTAGGGTTTTTTTTTTTCCAACTATATTTCATGGTTCTTTGGTAGCAAATAAAAAGAAGAGTAGTTGTATACAAAAAAGTAAAGTACACAGATAATTCATTAGTGCTTCAGATGGAGAAAAATGGCTCATTTTATTAAAAAAGGAAAAGTTCAATTTATTATGAAATAATATTTATTTACAGGTATTTTACATTTATAGAAAATAATACAATTGTAATCTAAAATGCTTTATTTTTACTACTTATCTGCTTGTACAAAAGAAGCAAAGACACTGTCCTCTTGTTCTAGCAGAACCTCAGGCTTGTCATATTCCAAAATAACCCCCCTCTTCATTACAATAACCAAATCTGCATTGAGGATTGTGTTCACACGGTGCTGAAAAACAAATCAACAAAATGCCAGGTCAGTATATCTATCCAATATATTCCAAGATAAGACAGAATTCCAGAAATTAGTTTTTCTATCAAGTTCAAGTTTGATTCAGGCTACAAATCCTACTTTTCATCCTAATTTACTGTGCAAATACTGCAGATAAATATACACACCAAGAGCCATGTGGGTACTCAAGTACCTAATGAGCACACAGGTACTTCAGTATGAAGAGTCCTATGAATTCACACTACAGTGTCCCCAGCATTTCCTAATAAATAGCACGCATTGTTTCTTTTTTTTTTTTTTTTTTTTTTTTTTATAAAATCCTTAAGTAATTTTCAAGATGCCTGTCAGATTCAATTTTCTTTGCTGCTTCTTTTAGCTTTTTTTCCACCACATCTTTTTAGGGTTTTTTTTTTTTGCATGCATCCCCATGAGATTTTTGGGGTCTGCGTTACTCCTGCAAGGGCATTTATTTTCAGAACACAACAGGGTCTGTTACACAGTCATTCATCACCCATAAGTTTCTTACTCAGGTTTTGGGCACCCTCAGTACCAAAACAACTCTTGTATTTCCTTCTGTGGCTTCCTAGCCAGACGTTCCATAAAATAATCACTGATGGCATCTACAAATCTCATTTCTGCTGCAGTTTCTGGGACATTTATTCAGTCCACAGGCGGGGGAGGAGACTGAAATATCACATTCCAGTTGAACTTGCTGCCCTTGTTTTCTGATCTCTTTCAGCATAACACAATCAGTGCTGCCATTCTGGTAACACAGCAAATAACATAGAAGATAATACAGGAATAATACTATAACTCTTCCTATTCCTGTTCTTCCTAAAAACCATTTAGGAACATATGGTCTTCTCTGGAAAAAGCAAACAAACAAAAGCAACCAACCAACCCCCCAACCCCAAAACCACGCAGAAAAAAGGGGCAAAACTACTACCCCCACACCCCCAAAAACAACGTTACGAATCTACTACAGAACGTTTTTAATACAAACTCCTATAAATCACATTTACATTTGGAAGTAAAAACATTAAGTTTATTCTAAGATATTGTTTGTTTGAACTGTGCAGTTTAAAACTAAGAGAGTAAAAGACTAATCAATCTTTCTCAGCCTGTCCCCAAACAAACTGAAAAAGATACACAAATGCAGAATGCAGTGCAACTCTGAATTTTCATGCAGAGAAATCAGGAAATGTCATGCTTATGATTCCTTTTTTATAATGACACACTGAATGGATACCATAGAATAAATCAGGTTTTCTATTCTACCTGTGCTAGGTGAAAATAAATGATGCTTAAAGATTCTTGAGCATAGATTTCTTGACTCAGTTTTTAAATGCTAAGAAGCATACTGACTTTATTTCACCTCCCTGAAATATGTTTAGTTTTTTTCACTTGTCCTTAATTAAATAATTATTTTAGCTTCATGAAACTTATATTTCACAGTAGTCAAAGTATACTGTATTTTAAATTAGCCTAAGATGGGTAACAGAAGAGAGACTGCATACTTATATCATGTGCCTTTACAGGCAATTTCTCTTGACATCACACAACACAGCAATTAAGAAGCTGCTCTTATGAATTTCAGTAGGAAAGTAGTTTAAATTGGAAAGGAAAGCTTACATTTAAAAACAACTTAAAAATATTAATGGCCCAATTAACACATTTATTAACATTGACAAGAACTGATTAATGGGGCATTCCTGATTCTTGTTTGCAGCAGAACGGCAGCAGAGACTGTACTTACTGCTATCGTAACCACAGTACGGTCAGCAAACGCCGTCATGACCACCTTCTGGAGTATGTTCTCCTATGGAAAGAAGAACATTTGGTGCTTTTCAAACAACTGAAGTTACATGATACATACAGACACTAAGAAGGCCTAAGTAACTAACCACTGATTATTCCATGCTTTCATTGTTCCTGCATCACAGAAACAAAAAAAAAATAACTACATACCAGAACTAAGCCTGAGCCTGATCTCCAGTTAGACAGCTCTGCTCCCTCCTGCCATCCCCACTGTCTCTGGGGTTCAGCAGACACAAGAGCTGTGCTCTGCTCCCCAAAACTCCTGCTTATCCTGACCTCAGTGCTCCAGTGAAGAAATCCAAGGTGAATTCTGGGTGCTGCCAGGCTGCCTGAATGCTGGCACCTCAGTAGTGTGTTCTTCACCCAACTGCAAGCCCAGGAATGTTCCAGCACACTGGGGACATCTAACACCAAGGGGTGACAGGGATAAGCAAGGGAGTGTGCTATACCTGGCATATTTAACAGTGGCAATGATATTTAAGATATTAACATACATAGCTCTCACTCAACAAGTACTCATCCTTTGCTATTTAGGAGACATGTTGCATACCAAACTGCCTAGAAGTGTCACTAACACAGACACCTTCATTTGCTATTATCTGTTCTTTAGATAAGCATTTCAAGGCAGGAACTCTATCCAAAATGAGTCAAAATTCAAACACTTTTAACTGGGCTGCACACAGTATAATCCCCAACCATACTGATACTTAACATACTAACACTTTACTAAACTAAAATTGTAGCTTTTGTAACCCCCCCTGCCCTCCTATTATGTTCTTTACTTATAGCAGGAAGGAGACTGAAACATTTCTTGTAACAACATAACAGATGGAAAAAAAAAATCCTAAGAATGTACTATTCTGTTCAGCTAAAATTCAGTCACTGCAGTATTACTGAGTGGTTTAACATCCGCCTAGGAACTCCAGACAATTAATGCAATAATCCTGTATGCCTTTTCTGTGTCTGTTTATTTCCTTGACTCTCAGGCCTTCTAACTTCCTGACTTGTCCTACCCACTGTGCTGGGGACTTTTTGCTTGCCAATGTACCCTTCACTTACCATTCCAGTTGATTTTCCAAAGCTTTGTTTACTATAAGAACTCAGCCTGCCAATTAAAATAACATGCTTCATTTTCCTAATGCAAGCAGTTCTGGAATATCTATTAAATTCCTAGTAAAATGGTTTAAAATGTCTTTAGCTTGTTAGCAATGACTCCCAACCACCTGGACTTGTGAACACATCTGCACTGAACGTGGCATAAGCATATTACAGAGTAGAGAGAAATGCTTTCCACCTTTTTCTTCGCATATTGTCAGTCGTCTCCTCCTCAAGGAAAACAAGAAATCAGAAACATTCCAAACTCACTGTTGCCATGTCAATAGATGCTGTGGCTTCATCCATGATGAAGATGCTCGTCTTCCGCACAAAAGCCCTTGCGAGGCAGAAGAGCTGCCTTTGGCCCTGGCTAAAGTTTTCACCCCCTTCTGTGACTATAGCATCTGGAAACAACACAGCAAAAACAGTATTTATGTTGTGTGTGTGTATGAGAAGGTCAGATCAGAACAGAGAATATGCTTAAAAAACAATGTCTCACTTTCAGCATAAAGTAGTATTTTCTAGGTGTACAGCTGCTGGTGATATGATTTTGCCTGTTTATTTACATTGTTTGAAACAGCCATTACTTTTGTCTCACCATATTCCTTATACCTGTTAGATAACAAAGTAGCTAAGGATGTTTAAGAGCAAGTTTCTCTGGCACTTCATGACATTGCACCCCGCTGTCAAAACAGCGTCCATCAATTCTTTACCCTAAGGCAGTGCAACTTACCATTTTAAGGGGGGTTTGTTTGGTTTGAGGTTTTTTGTTTTGTCTTTTTTTCTTGTGGGTTTTTGGTTTGGTTTTTTTTAATGGCTAAATGATTCACATCTTTAAACTTTTAAAATCTTTCTCCCTGCACCTGACTATTGGAAAATACAAAAGAGCATATTCTAGATAACACCTGACTTGTTGACACCTTGTTTGAATACACGAGATCCATAAACCTCAATGCTTCATAATGGAGACATACTGAAATGAAATAATTTCACCACTGAGTTGAAAAGAAAGGATTATGCCCCACAGGTACAGTTGGCAAAACAGTTACATGGATGTTGGATCTTTGCCTGCAGGCAAGCACTTTTTGTCACCTTCTGTAAGCTTAAAGAGCTCTTTCCTCATCAACTACCCTTTTAATAAATAAATGTGAAACAGGAAAGTTGTGAATACTGGAAACAATATCTGCAATAGGAAGACTTCTTACCTAGACCCCCAGGTAGTGCTTTCACCACATGCTTGAGCTGTGCTATTTCCAGTGCTTCCCACAGCATGCTGTCAGTGCATTTCTTCTCAGGGTCCAGGTTAAACCTACAGTCATGGGTAATTCAAGAACGTCAGTCAACAGAAACGTCGGCAGTGGATTTATTCTTTTAGTGTGCATAGAAATAAACCTGCAGATAATCAGAATTATGTGGTAAAGATCTGGGTCTGATTCTGATCTATGGTTGGTATAAATCCACTGAATTTTTCAGACCTAGTTAACATAATGTGACTAAGAAAAAAATTTGACTATTTCAGTTGAGCAGAAAGGGAAAAGCTTCCTGTTTTGCAGATATCTTTATACTTTTAGAATTAATGTTGTTCTGAATAAACTAAAGAAATTCTCATGTTTTACTAGAAAAAGCTGTGACTATACTCAGTTTAAATTAACATTCATTTTTTAACAAAGGCCAAAATTCTAACCTCTCTCTTTTTAAATCCAATGTCTCTGTTTTTCACTCCTGTAGAAATGTTAACAGAATAATCAAGCTTCATATTGCATTATGACATGCAACTCTTCACTGCAAATGAATAAATCTTGGATTTATGGATAGATGAACATTATTTTAGCTTGCTGTGGCCCAGAAATGATAGCAACAAATCTGGATCTCTTACCATATTACATTAGTATATAGATTGATGATAAAAGATTCAATGGTGCATAACACTCTATTTTTATGTTTTACTCCTGCTGTATGTGTTGTATATTACTGATGCCAGCCTAAATAAAATTTTAATAGGTTAATTAATACAACAAAGGTATACAGTGATATCATCTGATGTGAATGAATCATGCTCTATTCAGGCATGTTTGGGAGATAATAATGAGATCTGTATTAGCATGGAGCCAGCAAACCACAGAAGCCTGTATCATTTTCAGTGAACTCTAATGACTTATGCAGAAACTACAACTGCAGGTGATGTAACTGTGCACTAAGGATTGTACTGTTCTTTTCTAAGGTAAATGCCATGGACACAGGGAATGACATTTTTGGAATCTGGAACTTTTTGCCATTGTTTCTACTGCATCATCTTCTCAGAGAAGTAGGAAGAGAACAAAAGAAAAAGGGAACTAAGGTGTTTGGTGTCACAGATGAGAAACCAGCTCTAAGACTAGAGAAGAAACATGGATGGAGGCTCCAGGATAAAATAGCCCGGTCTCCCAGTACTTTTCATATTTTATTGCTTTCCCTCTGTCTACATCAGCATTTTAGTCTGCATTTTTTCCATCTCATATTTTAAGGCAGACAGATCAAAAGAGATGTAGAAGAAGGAAAGTTTCAAGAAATGTGGGGTGGTTATGGGTATTTGATCAGTGAGCTGAACTGATTACTGGATCCTGCAGGAACAAATAATGGCTTTCCCTATTTTCCAGGCACGGGATGCCTTCTGCTGACAGCGTGCTGTCCAGGCTCAGGCATTGGGAAAGTGCACTGTAGCAGGGCTGAGTGAAAAGCACAGACAGAAGGCAGTGATCCTCCCTACTCCAACTGAGGAGAGCAGAATTGAACAGTTTGGCATACAAGTCATAAATAATTATAAAATATAATTCATATAATATGACATATAAGCAATTACATGTTTTTTTTATTTAGTGCTGGTGCTTAATACCTACCGGATTGTTCCACTGAATAAAATAGGGTCTTGGAGAATGATTGACAGCCTGGATCTTAATGTCTGCAAGGGGAGCTTAGCGATATCTATACCATCAATGATAATCCTTCCTGTTCAAGAGAAAATGGACAGTCTGTTTATGGTGCCACACAGCTGCTGGCAAAGACACAAAGGCTCACTTGCAGGCTGAAACGCAGCCCAACAGGAACAGGCCTTGTATCACATATCCCCGTCACTAATGAAACATGCTTTGCCTAAGCAGCAAACACAACAGCCTTGAGACTAATCCTCAGCTGGAAAGCACATGGAGTATACCTGTAGTATGTTGTGAATGATTAGACACATTACCTAACTGCTGGACCAATATAAACATTTATCAAACAACAAGGTCACACGTTACTTCATTCAGGGACTAATTACCAGGGGCAACAAGCATTTCAGAAAACTAAATTACTGTTGAGAACCATGAAATTTTATCTCCAAGTACAACTGTCTGGCTCTGCATAAGGGTTCTGTGGGTGAGGTAGCTGGGAAGCAGGCTAACGTCCTTTTTGGGATGTGCTCCATGAGGCACATGGACATGGCACATAGAGTGGGAAATACAGTAGGAAATTCCAGGGCAACAGGCCAAACTGCAGTCGCCAGTTCCTGAGTTTTCTGGGCCCAGTGGGTCCCATCTGTGCCTTGCACACGGATATTTCTTTGTACTTGGACACCTTTCCCTTTTACCCTTCGTTCCTGCTGTTGGATTTAACAGCACAAAAGGCTGTCATCTGTCACTCTTGGACTTTTGCTTCTGTCAAGTAGAACTTTTATTGATCCAGCTGAGTAATGGCACAGCTGGTAGGTAACAGATGATACTGGATTTAAACAGGGCCAGAAAGCGAGCCCTGCAGATTCAAAACTCACACTTCAGAGCTGCTGATGTTAAGGAGAAAACTACCAAAGCACCTTCAGGAGCCAACCTTGACTGATAAGCGAAAGTGTAATCTTACCCTCAAAAGTGTCAACCATTCTGAAAAATGCAAGAGAGAAGGAGGATTTTCCACTGCCCGTTCGACCGCAGATCCCAATCTGTGACACAGAAAGCAGATGAATATCAGGCAAGCAGAAACAGATAATGTCTGTACTTGACACTTCAGATGAGTGGGTGGAGGAGCTGTCCTCATCCACGTGCTCCTCTTGTCCTCCTGACAGTTCAGGCAAACTGAACTGGCCACAGCAAAATCACTACATTCATTTTTTCTTTAGGGGTCTGAGTATTTAAGGATAAATCAAAGGCAGTCCTATATACAGGAACAATAGTAGAGCAGTAATGATGGGGCTAAAGGCAAGCAAGCCACATGAGAATGATTAAAAGTAGGTCTAGCCCAGTAAAGACTCACTGTCACTTCTCTTGGCACAGTTTGCTAACAGCAGGGCCCTGGGATACTGAAAGGGGGTGTGTATGCCTAAACATTCCAAGCTAAGAATCCCCCAGACCACTACATTCTTTAAGAGAAAAAAACTCTGTAATTCAGTCATCACAACATTGGGTGACATGTTTTTTTAACTCTGATTTATGTGATGTACGAACCTAAAGACCTTCTCAGAATCACTACAGTTCTTTACCTTTTGTCCTGGTGAGATGTGGGCATTGACATGCTTTAGCACTGGCTTTAAGTTGCTGTCATATCGGACACTGAGATTCTGGATTTGGATTTCCCCTCTGTCCGGCCAGTTCTGAGGAATCTGTGAGGATGCTGTACCCGGAGCATAGTGGGGGGGAAAAAAAGTACAATCAACCCTCCTGTAATAAATTAATTGGTCCATTGAGTGATTTACTACATCTTCCATGGTAATACACTACAAAATCATTAAAATTTCAGTAAGCTCATTCTGCATGCTGCACAAAACTGCACTTACAAAGGAGCCCTTCGTAATTTTCGGCTTCTGTTTTGAGAAGGCCATTGATTCTTTTCACTGCACCCAGCTGGATCTCCATGTCAGCCAGGTTACGAACCATCCAATTCAGATAGTTAGACACCTGATGTAAAGCAAATACATGACTAAATTCCAGATTTTTAGTAGTTTGCATCATTTGACCAGCATGCAGTTTATATTCCTACACAGTAACACCTCAAACAGTGAACAAACTGTATGATACACACCAACAGGGAGGCAACAATGACTACAGATTAAATTTTCTAACTGCAGTGCACAGATACTTTGGTACTATGGAGAGCTGATCGACACCAACAGAAAAGAGGTGGGGGGGACACAATAAAGACAGGTGAAAAGACATCATTTTGCTAACATAAGGTTTGACAATCTAGAACGATGTGCAAGGGCATAACTACAACTGATGAACTGAAAATTTATTCTTCAAAATGCAAGACAGTATAAAAATTATGATGCATCTCGGCCATGTTTTGTTGACATATTTGAACTAACACTTTGATGAGTATTTTATCTAAAAACTGAAGAAAGCATACACTCAAATATGTCAACCATCAAATGTGAACTGAGGTAAGCACATTGTTCCAGTGATGTTACAGTACCCACTATAGATGTACAGACAACTTCAATCTTCCTGTTCATCTTTGTGCCCTGAAGAATTACAAAAAGATGTTTGGGAGAGACAGAAAGTGTCCTGAGATTCTTACCATAAGAGCATAGGTTAGTCCCAAGCCTACAAGTCCTGAAGTGAGTTTATTATACAGGCAACTGGTAATAGAAGTGACAGCTGCTATGAGTACCACACATGCTCCAATGTACTCCTGAAGGAATATGAATAAGTCCATAAGTCTACAAAGGATTAAAACATTCTCATAACTTTGCATACCAAATAACAAACTGATTGCACACTTTGAAATAGAAGCAGAAAACCCCATGTAACTCCATGCAGACCCTTCCTAGGAGTCCATTCTTACTGCCTGTAGTGGACCTGTGTGTTTGGAAATGCTATTGTACCAACATGCCTTATCTTCTGGAGAAGTCAACATAAATACCTTAAGCATGTAATGGGGGTAATTGAAACTTTGCAGCTGATGTTACCTCGGAGAGGATGGAAATGCTCATGTGATCCCATTTGTGAGCAGTTCCTCTCTCTGTGGCCAAGTGAAGAACTGTTGGTAGCTCTGCAGTTGCTGCTGAATTGCTACCATCCATACTGGTTCTCACAAGCTGTTCTTGCACAGCATGTACCTAATAGTTGGACTGTGTCCACCCATAATGGGCTTCTGCTGCTTTAATTCAAATCATTGATGATTTGACTTTCCACAGACAGTTCTTTGAGTGATAGTGTGTAACAGACTAGAAAACAAACTCTGTAGGAGGGAGACTGTCACTTGTCTGTGTTTGCACTGTTTAGTGATAAAGGCACTGATCAGAATCAGGGACTCTAGGTGATCTAGGTCTGAACAAACAAAAGGGTAATAACACTTTATTCATATTCAACACCTGAACTTAGGTAGCAAGAGATGCCAGATAATATGGAGTAAAAAAAGGATGTATAAAGTATGACATAAAGGATGAATTAACATACATTTATTACATATAAAGAGGCCATGCTACCTGAACAGCAGCAGTGCACCTGCATCTAAAAATCTGATATCACCATCCACAAGATAAAATCCTTTGATTTGCTTCTTAGAGAATTATTTTTAACAAACTATTTCTCATGCCTGGCCACTTTACTGAGCAGGAAATAGGCCACAGAGTATCTTCGGCATTCTTCAGATGATCCCAAAAGAGGCACAAACCTATCTACAACCTTCTGCTCAAGCCACAGAGCTTCCAAGATACTGAAATATTCCTAGGGAGCCACAAGACAGGGGTCTGCTGACACTGACTGACATGGTCCCACAACGGCATCCTGGCTGGCAGCACTGTGAAGTGCTTTGATCGCTCTTCACACACACTGGAGCCAATGTGATCTATAAAAACTATTCTTGTCTTGGAAAAACAGCTGCAGGCTATGGGGAAAATTCATACTCCATTCAGTTTCCAGGATGGGTTTGGCACATGCTTGTTACAGAGAGACACAGAGGGCAAAGGTATGGCTTTGAAACTCAGATGAGGTTGGATAACTGTTGGATGCTTCATCAGATTACCTGGAACAAACTAAGAAATTCATTGTGTATACACAATAATAATGTACTTGCCATGCGAACTTCCAGCCAGCGATTGGCAGCTGTAAGGAAAAGGGAAGCAATGTTGTTGGAATCTGTGTATTCAAGAAGTTTTTGTCGAAATTTGGCTTCATACCTAAAAAAGAAATAAAAAAATTAATGGCGAAAAAAGTTCAGGAAAAGAGAAGAATGAAGAAAGAAAAGAACAGAGACAAAAGAACAAAGAGAGAAGGAAAAGAATAAATGAGTCAGGCCTTGGAATCTTAGAAAAATAAAGAGTACAATTTAATTTCTGTGGTATATGCTTATGGGCAGCTTGACACGGTCTGAATCAGCCTATCAATAGTTCAGAGTGGCATCATCTGTAGACTCATTTCTTAATGAGTAAATGAATGTTATTGCATTGATGAAACTCTACAGGACTTCAAGATCCCACTGGACATTTTCTGAATGTATTTTATTACATGGTAATTGTGAGAGACACAAATCTGAAACTGAAAAAATTTAAAATACATCTGAGAAGTAATACATGCATGCACTCATGAAAAGAAGTATTAATGCTGCAGAACGCAGTTTCTTTTCTCACTTAATCAGGTAAGCTCAAGTTTTAAAATTTAAATTACGGTAGTGCCTAGAAATTGTAACAATTTGTAAGTATAAACTCAAAGTACCTGCAGTCACAGAGCTCCCACATTAGACAAATATGTTTGCCTCTATCAGTAAACAGTGCACTTTGGAAAAGAGAAGTCTGAGTACATGGTGCAATGAAAAGTAACAGGCTGCAAAGAACTGTGTTCCCCTTCCCTTCAAGGAATTAGCCACAATACACAAAACAGGATCAATGGCAAATAGGTCTGTTTACAGTTTCTTATAGTGGATCTGCACCCACTCATCCAAATAGCTGCATCAATGAAATCTGCCCTGAATTCAGCAGGTATGGAAGATGATTCCCTACTACACCTCTTTAGACTGGGGTCTTGGCAAGCCTGCAAGTCACCCAGTGACCCCTTTTACCTGGGTATATTTATTTTTTTATGTGTAAATTCATGGGATGGTAATGATAAAGTATATCAACAATTATGGATCATAGTGAACAAGTCTGGCACAAGAGTCTTTTCCATGAGAGCAACAAAAGCTCGAAGGTCTAAGATTTAGTTTAAGCACCCAAAGCTTGCTTTTTTCTTCCCTTTATTACATTAGCAAGTTTAACAGACTTCGAATGTCTCCCTTTCCCCTACTTTATCCTTTAGCTATTATGGCTGTAAAAAGCACTACTCAGCTCTCCTTACACTGATATGAGAGAAAGGTATAACAATGCCTAAGTATGAAGTACATAGCTTAGAGAAGCTTTCAAATTTGTTCACTGCAGAGTACTTTAATTCTCCTTCTGAGTTAAATATAATAAAGCTACAACTTTACATAAATCATTTATGATTTTGAAGAAAAGAAATATGTGTCTCTTAGTGGAAATAATTTAGCTGATCAAACTTAGCCATGTGCCAAGACATAAGAGACATGTCTGCTGTATGCAATGGGGAATCATAGAATAGCCTGGCTTGGAAGGGACCTTAAAGATCACCTAGTTCCAACTTCTCTGTATGGGCAGGGACACCTTTCACTAGACCAAGTTCCTGAGAGCTCCATCCAACCTGGTCTTGAACATTTCCAGGGGTGGGCATCTACAGCTTCAGCTTCTCTGGGCAACCTGTTCTACTGCCTCACCTCCTCACAGCAAAGAACTTTTTTCCCAATATCTAATCTAAACCTACTCTCAGACTGAAGTGATTCCCCCTTGTCCTGTCACTCCATAACTTTGTAAATAGTCTCTCTCGATCTTTCTTGTAGGCTCCCTTCAAGTACTGGAAGACCACCACTAGATCACCCTGAAGCTGCCCCTTTTTCAGGCTAAAAAAATCCCAATTCTCTCATAGGAGAGGTGCTTCATCCCTCTGGTCAACTTGGTGCCCCTCCTCTGGACTCATTCCAACAGGTTGATGTCCATCCTGTGCTGGGGACCCCAGAGCTGGATGCAGAACTCCAGATGGGATGCCATACTCCAGGTGATTCTGCCTCTCTACTCACCAGAGTGGAGTAGAGAGGCAGAGCCACTTCCCTCAACCTTCTGGCCATGCTGCTCTGGATGCAGCCCAGGATCTGGGCTGGCTCCAAGTGCGTTTCTGTTTTTGCACAACCTAGGATGGTTGTTTCCGAAAGCAGGCATTAGTGTTACCATGTCAGAGCTAGTGCGCCCTGTCTCTTCTCAGGCCTCATTACCCTCAGCGCCCTACCATACAAGGTGGCTGTGCTGCTTCTGGAACCAATTCAGTCACACTTAACTTTCATGTCTCTATACCATGAGGAATTCCATGATGCAGATCCACCTCAGAAAATGTGAGGTAGGCATCATGGGTCAGTCATGCATATGCATGTGGAATGAGGACAGTTACCTCTGTTTCTGCAGCACTGAAGAAATATCAGAATTTCTCTTCAGAAAGTGTCCCCAGGTTACCAGGCCTCTCAGAATACGGACCAGTCTTTGCAGAAGCCTTCACATTTACATTTTCTTGATTATTTAGCACCAACACTTTTTTGAAGTGTCAGACAGCAAAATAAATGAGACCAGGGCATCCGCTGAAGGTGCATTTGTAGGCACAGCAGTAGCTGTCCTTCTAATCTCCCTCTGGACTTTTTCTACATTTCTTTCATTATGCTTTTTGAGTAAATCCAGGACAGAGAGTTACCAAGGGTAAGGACGCCTCAGGAACAACTGGCTCCTCCTAAGAGAATGACTGGATTCCTGAATTAGTGTTATTTTTAGGGATGCTCACGCTAGCAAGTCTAAACTCCACTCCTGCTAATATGTTAGGCAGCTGAAAAGCTACACAGCCCTAAAAATAGCTGGGTTACCAGCTGATGCAGGAGGCTGGCAGGCAGACGGAATACAGAACTTACTGAACGCACATGGCTGGCTGGGTCATCAGAGACACATCAGTTACTGCAGGATTTAAGAAAAAGGAGGCACCAAACACAATTCTTTGACAGAGGAACTCATTCCAAAGTGACAAGAAGAATCAAGAGGGAATGTGCTGAAAGACTGAAACTATTAGCTAGATGGCATTAAATATTATTTGCTGTATCAACACCAGAAAATATACAGCCATAATACAGTAAAGATCCTCTTGATCAAATAAAAGAATATATGGATAAATGAGAAAAGCAATAAGTAAAAGAGAAATTGATTTTCCTGAAAATTGAGCATAGACATAGCTACAAACTAGAGCTAGCATTATGTTGGCACTTAATGTATTAAATATTCAATAACAGTAATTAATAATGGAAAACACTATGCTGTTCTAGCACTCTTGGGGAAGTTACTTTCAGTCAAAAAGAAATAAATGGTTAAATTGGTTGTTCTTTCATTGAGCTATTTATATCCTATTTAAAATAGTTTAAGAAAAAGTTAACTTCGTGCATTGCTCCTCTTATAAAATTAAAATTATAAGTTGGAGAAATAAGCATGATTGTTTCAAAGATAGAAGGGTAACAGTAATAATTAACTGAAAAAATGCACAGATATCATCTAGATGAGATGGGTGTAGAAAACATTTGACTGCGTTTGAGTCAACTGGGAAAAGACAAGAATAGCCTCAGTGCAGGGAAAGCAGCTGGTAAGCTCAGCAGTGGTTTTATTGGTACCTCTGAAGTATCAGCATGACTTCCAAATTTGTAACACAGATATACTACTCAGGCATGTTATCAGGTATTCCTGTGCTGCTCTCCTGTGAGCTTACGTGGATGGAAAAATGAAGCAGAGCAGGCAAAGAAATACTTTGTCTCTAGCTTGTGTATTTTCCAAATCAGTGTAAACACCCACATTTTCAGCTATCAACCTGAAAAATAATGTGGGGTGCTCCTGTATTCTCTGAAGTCAAGCACATGCACAGTTTATCTTACCAGGGCATTGACTCAGATTACTCTGGCATAACAAGTTGGTGCATATTAGTTGTGTCATGGAAATTGTCCCAGCCCATACTCTGCCACACCACATGCTGTGGTAATTGCAAGCGAATTTAACTTCTTAAATCACATTTGATCACAGGGTTTTTTTAAGGCTGCATGCAAGTGTCTGGACAGTAGCCACAGGGCAGATGACATACATTAACTTGTTTTTCTACAGTAACTCCTTCACATGCAAAATACTCGAAGTTCTTCACTGCTTTAGTGTAGCCCTTACCCATGTTTTGGGGACTCTGGATTTTCCAGGTGATTCAAGTAACAATTAATTCTAACTGCACAATTGCAGAACAGTATCAGAGATAGATATTCAAAAGTGAGGTTATGGATGTTTCTTAAAAAAAACATACCTGAAGGCTCGGATGGTGGTAAGACCTTCAACAGTCTCTGAAAAATGGGAGAGTAATGGTAGCTGAGTGCTGTCATCCAGCTGCTGCAGGTCTCTGGAGAGGGTTATGAAAAGAATTTTGTAAAAAGACAGTTTTGTTCTGCTGTTATTTTGCTGAACCAAGCCAGGGAGTGAAAAGGAATATCATCCTAATAATCATAAACATACGGTTCAGAGAGATTGCAAAGCAGTACCACATGTCCCCGAGCAGGGAATGAAGTCCCCAGGAGGATTTTAATTTTAACATTTAACTAACTGGAGGTCTGAATGGGTCTTTTCCTTTTACTGCCTTCCCTCCTTTCTGCTATATTCCTGTTTGCTATACTCCATTGTTTATTGATTTAAACACCATTCTGGCTCTGTGCTGACTATAAATTTGATGGGGTGCTGCAAATAAGAGCTTGAGTTAAGTAGAGGGCAAAATGCATCCCCAAATGACAGCACAGCTTCTCACTGAGCTAAAGTATAACTCATACCCTCAATAGAGTAAATGAGACCACATTAGGTTGCACTTCTCAGTGTCATATTTAGTCATCATATTAGTAAAAGCACATGTAGGGTGAAATTCTATTTAGTCTCAGTTTTTTCCAGCAGGAAGTAAATTGGTTGCAGACTCCCTCTCAATCCATGCACACATGAAGGGATATGCATATTTTTGCATTGCTGCAAACGCTTCTTGAGTGTTAAGAGGGTGAAGCTCTATGACCTTTGAACGAGAAAAGTCACAGATATGGCTAAAATTTTTCACCTTGTTAAAAACTGGAAAACACTCAGAACAGCAGAGGTTGATTGTGCAGGTTGGATTCTTAATGGTCAGCATTATCACCATGGTTATACTGCATTCTGCAGCCTCTCCCTGGCTTTGTAGATTTCTACTTCCACCTGGACAGGCAGACATCAGTTTCCCAGTTCTGTCGCCACATTTTCTTGGACATGCCCAGATTGCAGCCCTTGGGGACAACAGGATGTAATTGGGTTTTTGTCTCCAGTGAACTCCAAAGAACTTTGATCGTGCACAAAGACCCTGCTCATGCCTCTCAGAAGTTCTGCTTGAAGAGTTGCCGACAAAGGCACTTCTAAAATGACACATTCCCACTACGGTGGATTTATCCCACTTTCAGACAGGGCCATGGCTTTGATAGGACTAAATTTAAACATGAAATTTCCCTGCGCTGCAATTCTGCAATGCACTGTAGATGTTTTGTTGCCAGAATGATAATGGTCTATGCTCTTACCGTGAGGCGACTCGGAAGTACTTCTGGATGAAGTAGCACATGATTGCTAGGGGAACCAGGGCAATGAGGAACATGGGTGTGACATACGAGATGACAGCAAGAGCAGACACACACAGCAAAGTGGAACGACTCAAGCACTCCAGGGTAGCTGGGATGTGCTGTAGTAAGAAGAAAAACCGCATACAATCTTCCATAATATATCCAGTTTAAACCCTTGCTTCATTTTCCTTTCTCCTACTTACAAAAGGGATACAATTTTTGAGGATTTGAAGCACTAAGCATAAAGGTTTGCTCTTGAAACTGCTGGGTTTTGGGAGCACCTGAAGGGATTTCTGCGGGTCTACTTCACATGTCTGCATTGTGGAGCACGATCCTCATGTCAGATGATTACAGGTGCAGGAGACTATTTCAGCACCTGCATTAATTCTATGAACTGGCAGTGCAGTCTGGAGTAAAAAATGGTAATTTGAATTTTAATCATTTCTATTTTAGGCAATAGTGTTTGCCTTTTTCTCATTTGATTTGCTCATCTGTGTCAAATGAATGTGTTTACTTAGAGGATATCACTGATTTAATTTTGCTTCCCTTTCACATACAGGGCACCTTAAAAATGGGTTTTCAATGTACATTTAAGATGAGGAACTCAGTTGGAACTGAGAAAATCATGATGCAAATTGACACAGTCAAAAATATAGTTAACCAGTAAGCTTCATCTAAAATAAGTCTAAAATAAATGAAAATACAGTCTTTCAGAATGAGAAAGATAGAAAAACAAGAGCTCAAATATATGCATTCAGTACCTGGTCAATGGTATTGCAGTCAGCTGAAAACCTGTTCAATATACTTCCCAGAGGTGTTGTTTCAAAAAACCTAAGATGCAGCAAAGAACAGCAAAGATTACAATACTGATATTAGAATCAGTTTAGTTCATTTTTTTTTTTTCTTACTTAAGCTTGGTACTATGTCACAGAAACGAGCAAATAGCCACAGTAACATCTCTCATTTTTTCCAATAACCATGGCTTTCCAGTAAAACAGCAGTTTGCAATGTACGACCATAAGCATGAACTCAAGCACCTAGAACCTACAACCTACAAGCAACCCACAACTGCAAGCACGCCCTCAGCTCCCTCTACTGCCTAAGCTATGCACATCACATGATTACACTTGAAAAAATCCTTTCAGATTTTGATTTGAGGCTACTTCAATTCACAAAAAATGCAAAAAAAGCTTACCTAACTGTTGGAATAATATATTAAAAAGCATTTGGATATGTAAAATGCAAACTACATTATTGCTCTGTAATTTTTAACTGTTCCATACCTCATGTTGAACCTGAAGTCTAATTCTATCCTGGGAGAGGAAGTGACGTTTTCCATGTATATCATTTCTCTGTGACTTCTGGGTCAAATACAGTTAGCATGAAAATAAGATGGTATTTTTCCTTATGCCCAGTAAGAGGTGCAGGTTTGAATCAAGCTACAATTTTCCTTACATGCACAGAGAAGAAAACTTATGGAGGCCAACAAAGGCCTTCACTGGTACCTGAGCATCCCAGCATACTCTAACGATGCAGCTAATGACACTTGTCTGAACTCATTACCTTTCATAGACTTGTACAATTGCTGCCTGACAGTAAATATTTCCAGTGATTAAGATGATGATGCACGCTATGAATTAACTGTATAACATATTGATCGATAATTGTGTTTTCTCCCTAATTAAAAACAGCAAAGAGAAATTAAACATTCAAGGGAATAAATCTCTGAAGTCACAGTCGGGCAGGAGAGGTGTTTGACTCGTGTCTAGGAACTAAAGCAGCCTGGGTATCATTTTCAACAACTACTCAGGAATTTGATACCTGGTGATTTTCAATGACATTAAAAAACATGATGCACAGTCACTTCTTAATAAAAACTGTACTTAGAAGACTGACTAGAAGTAAAGACAAGATGACTACAATATAATTTGTATTACAATCAAAGAGATACCTCATTGGAGCCAAAATAATTTTATTTAGTAAAGAAGAGTGTAGCTTTTTGGTGACTTTCAAGCCAGTCCATTCTACTGCTATTGATGTGACAAGACATAATACGATGCCAAGGCAGCAGAGAATGCTGAAAACTTTTGAATATGGAGAATGGTCGAAATCCTAAGAAGCAAAGAGTAACACAATTATTCACTTTAAATTATGCTTAAAATTTATTGTAAACACACAAGCACAAGACTGAAAAAAATGGAAGGATTAAATCATTTTTTCTCCCTAAATTAACTGCCCATGACTTTTACTGACCTCAAACCACAATTTATTATCCTTCGGAGAAGGAAGTGTTTGCATGAATATAAGAGATTAATTGGAAGTTTAAATATTACAGAATACTACAAAAGGCCCTGCTTGCAGTGAGAAAGAACTATGATAACAAAATTACTTTAGAGACCAAGGTTCAGGTATATCAGCTAGGTGACAAAAATACAACAAATCTAGCAGAATGAGAACAACACACCAAACTTAACTGATAGTTTTACTGCACTGTGTACCTCAAAAACATACTGAGCTTCAAAATACTGTCTCCTTTACTAGAAATATAGCACATTGCGTACAAATCCTGGAGCAGAGGTTGACTGGGAGAACAACTCCAGTTAAATCATAAGAGAAAGGTGAACAAGGCAGTGTATACCGTGCAGGTAGAGCAGTTTTTCATCTCTGGTTCTAGCTTGTTCGAAATGGTAGCCTCAGTCCAGAGCGCCAGGCAGTAGTCGATGGCCACCATCACCGTGTGCTTCAGCAGCTGGGACAGGACCAGCAGCGGCAGGAGGAGGATTCCTGCTGCACTGAGGTACTTGCCACAGGCTCTCCAGGGCATCTTTGCTCTCTGATGCAGCACCGAAGACAGGTTGTCTTCATCATCACTTTCTGTTACTTCTTCTGCAAGGTGCAAGAAAAAAGCACAGCCACCCTGACTTACTCATGCGCACTTTTCATCAGAACTGGCAAGTGGAAGCTACAAACCAGGTCTTACCACACAGGATAAAGAGTGGCTTTAAGGTGAAAGGACCCCCTCAGGCATGCATGGATTAACCTGCTAAAGTCTGTATCAATGCACCCTAAAAAGATGCAAAAAACTTCAGCACTTGGTGATCAACTTCTTGAACCATGTTTTTGCAATTTGAAAGTACTGACTTTAATATCATCCTTTGTTCATTATCAAATCATATCCACAAATAAGAAAAAAACCTCAAAAGTTTGGAGGAAGCTATGACTTGTTAATGCCTGCAAATCACTGTAGTCCAGAGGTAAGAGCAATAGAAACATTACTCTTATAAATCATGACCCACATGGAAAATTATTTGTTTTCTTACCAGTTTGAATGATGTTAATTTGCTCTAATATAATTTAACTGTGAAACAGTAACGTACTGGCCATGGGCTCAAAGGTTGCCCTTTACCTTCATCCTCTTCATCATCCTTCAGCAGTGCTTCACGGGAGTACATAGTCCTCCGGAGATTCGTTCTTTCCAAAACAGGGTTTTCCTCAACAGTAGTTTCCTAAAAAAAGAGACAGTTCATGTATTTTCAACCAGAGGAAAAAAATTACTAGCTGTGATAAAACTGTTTCCATCCGGTGAAAAACAAAAGAGAGAATCTCACAGCAGGCAGCCATAAGTGATGGATTTGCTACCTCTGTGTAAAACCGAAGGACGCAAATTAAATATCTAACATGAATTTCAGCTTGTCAATCCCAACCCTACTGGAATCTTAATGCTGACAGTTATCCCTGAATTAATAAGAACCAACAGTGATATCTCATTCTTCCTGTATTATAGAATGAAAGGTAGAACATCTTAATGATTTAGAGAGCTTGATACAGGCACATCTGAAAAGCTTCTATCCAATGCAATGAGTAAATTCAGGCATATTTATAAAACCAATTGTCAGTACAATGCTTTTCCAAAATGGCCCTATTTAATATTACTTAGGTGAGACTATTTTGATAGGGCTCCCAATCAAAAATGGATTAAAACAGAATCAAGGGAGTATGAGGTGTCCAGATGAAGAATTTTATCTTTATAGATAAATAATAATGGTAATACTAATAGTACATTCATATTAAGTTAGATCACACACACTGCATGTCAACCCCTGCTGATGCTTTCAACCAAAGAAAAAACAAAAAGACACACTTTCTTGTATATATTGATTGCCCTGCCCATCAAAAACCTTTTCCAGCTCTTGGTCTTGTCGATTCATTAACGTCTTCCAGTGTTCAAAAAGCTCAGTCTCTGATTTCTGAATGTCCTTGAGTGTTCCTTCTCTCTGGATGTAACCATCTTTCATTGCAATTATCTAAAAAAGTTAAAAATACAAGTGGTGAGACAAATAGCCAGGTGTGCCTATTTATTTTAAAGCTGTGTTGCTGTGCCTTCACAGGATTTTCTCTTTTCTTCAATAAATGGTATTTCTCAAAACAAATCTGTCTTCTAAAAGGACAGTGACATTGTCTCAACTCTGTCCCTTCACTCAAGATGCTGCAAAACCAGAAATTTCCTGCACTCCATGTTTTCAGAAAAGAAGGCTCCTTTTAAGAAAGAAGAATGGGATCCCTGTCAGCAGACGGGAGGGGGGGCGTGTATTACTCTTCCTAAATACAAGTCAATAGCAAGATAAGATTTTAGAGTTTTCTTACCCTCTAAAAGGAAAAAAAGCTTTTAGGAACACACTGTGGGCAGTATGTTTTGCCCTCATTCAGGCAATTAGACATGAGCA
The DNA here is from genome assembly GCA_035047865.1 of Dendrocincla tyrannina. Taxonomy (NCBI): domain Eukaryota; kingdom Metazoa; phylum Chordata; class Aves; order Passeriformes; family Dendrocolaptidae; genus Dendrocincla; species Dendrocincla tyrannina. The sequence continues at coordinate 13,389,019 of JAWWMP010000165.1, forward strand.
CACTGGCTCCCTCTGTTTGATACCATGGACTGATAAGGAAGAGTTAGGGAATTTGAATCCCTAAAGCTTTAAATGCATAAATAGTGGCCACAGTTTGAAAAGAACTATAACTAAGAGAAAGTCTGAAGAGAGCTGTTTCCAGGTTCGTATCAGTGTAATTACATTATATTCATGGGGTAACTACCTTCACTTTAGATCTGACAAGGAGAATTGGAAAATGAGGTGTGCAGATTGCAAACCCACAGGACATCATTAAAAAACAGTTAATGCAGTAGTTATTCTTCTCTCTCCCTGGAAGCTTCAAAATTTCCATGGGTAGGCTGTGGGAAAATAATCTATTCTGCTTATTGCTAAGAATTTACACCTGAAAAAAGGTAAAAATGGAGCAAACAAGGATCTTTTGGGGGTCAATTTATTCAGCAAACCTGTAATTGTACTGGACCTTGAATTCTTCTGAGGGCTTTGCTACAAAGATTTAGGAGACCGTCATATATACTTCAAACAATATTTTTATTTGCAATTCCTTAATAAATATTCCCTCTTCACTCCACTGGTTAAGGATTGCTAAGGCTTAATGAAACCTGTATATAGGAATAAAACCTGAACTACTTCATAAGTATTTTTTAATTATAAAGTCAATACAAGTCCTTTCTGTCCTACTGGCTGCTTGGAACAGTATATTTCATGAAACATTACTGAAACACGTGTAGAAGATAATAAAAATGAAGTAATTTTCATATACCTTATAAAACACCAACAACTAGAAATGGGTCTGACATTCACAAAGAAAATGAAAATGTTTATAGTGATACAAGGCCATAACCGTTTATGTTTTTTAAAAATGCAAATATTTAACAATGAAAAAGAAGTTAAAATGGACTTCATAAGGAGGGGAAGGCAGAAAATTCCTGTATCCCAAGACACACTAACCAGAAAACCAGAACTGTGTAAAGAACAGTAGTAACTCAAAGGTGAATAACCGAGGGACAAGGTCACAGCAGACACCATAAAGGACAAATGCTGCCCACCAAAAACATGGTCAGAACAAGATTAATATCTATCTGCAGCTTTATACCAAGTCAATATGAAGCACAGGCAGCAGCTGAAATATGATTATTTCTTGAGACCAGGAAACTGCTGCTGTAGCCTGTGCAAGCTGCAGAAGAGAGAGAAGTCCTGTTAGGAGGTATAACTGCAGTCATCAATCACCACGGGCAAGCAGACCTGGGATGCTGTATCTGGAAAACTGTAGAACTAAGTGCAAGGCCAGTGCATACCAATGAAATAAAATAAAAAAAACCCACAAACTTCCTTGTTCATCTTTGAAATTTCCAATTACAAATTGTTAAAGACAGCAAATCTTCATTTTTTTTTAACTGTAAACTATAAGCTATAACAAAGAAACCTAACAAAACATCAAGCATTGCACATTTCTTAAAATCCTGCCACTGTACAAAGACCAAAGATATTCTTGATACATTAGATATTAGCACTAACCAGAAGTAAATACTGAGTTTCTCCTTACATTTCCATGTACCTCAATATCCATAAATGCACCTTTTTCTGTGACACTACAAATTCCTAGTAACATCCCAGCAAAGGCAGATGTGTTACTCAAACATTTCACTGTTTTGAGATAACAAAATGAGCAAAAGTTTTCAATATAACTTATGGGTTTGGATACTCAATTTATTTTATATGCATCCGGCTTTCATAAGTGTATTAAGTTTCAGCTCTATTAAAATCCAACCTATTTAGGTGTTCTAAGATGAGAATCTCAAAATTATGGCACCCCTAACTCACCGGCTAATTTAGAAAAGATATTTATTATATATCTTCTGAATAACTATCACTTGGTGAAAAGATGAAGTGAAAGCATTATTTGTAGCAAGACATGCTCATGCCACATTCTTGCCTCCTCAGAAAAAATGGGAAAAGCTTTCTTACCCAGTCAGCATGGGGCAGGTACTGCAGCTTGTGAGTTACCAGCACAATGGTCCGCTTGTCTTCCCGCAGCATTTTCAGGATTCCTTCTTGCATGAGATGGTCGCTTAGGTGGATATCCAGTGCAGAAAATGGATCATCCTGTCATGAGGAGAAGGGGTCAGCTTTTGGAGCCAGAACTTAAGGGGTCTAAGGAAACTGGCAGATTTTAATACCAGTAAAACCAGTTAGATCAGTATAGACATATAAGAGAGGCACAAGAAGATCTAAATTGTGCTGAGGAATGGTTTTCTTAAATCACATAATACCAAACCTTGAACTGCCTTTTTGCAGTGAGCACTCACACAAAGGGGAACGCCAGCTGTGCCAATGCTATGACCTGCTCCTCTCCCCACACGTGTTCACAGCCCACATCACCATGGCACGGGCTCCTGTCAGCCTTCAACAATGCCCCAGCCTTGTGGGCCTGGGCAGGCATTGCAGACTGCCCAAGGGACAGTGACAACGAGCACATTTTTGTTGCCTTTGCACATAACTGCCTTCAGATTTTTTTTTTTAAATTCATAAATCAATACTCTAATAAAGAGTCACAACCAATACTTAACAAAGAATCACAAAAAAGTTACAAAAGGAGCAATATTGATCATTTTGATGACTCAGACGCTTAATTTATGACCTAGATTACCTCATTGAATCAATGAATTCTGGGCAACTCGTTTAGCCATAAGCTAATCTGTATCATCTTTTGGGGAACTTGTTTACCTAATCCTATTTATTCAGAGTCACAGACCTTGTGATTTGATTTGCTGTTTCTGCTAGGAATAGTGATACTGGCTGTAGGATTTACTTAGGATTATTATTTCATACTATTACATTATTTCTGGAAAATAAAATTATGTTTTCTCCAAGTGTTTGCTGATAAAATAGGTGGGAATTTGAGTTAATTCTGCTTTCTAAGTGACATCATTGCCACCAGTTAGTTAGAGAGAAGGACAGAGGTGAGTCCTTTAGAAAATATCCTTCAAGTTTTATTCCCTTAAATATAGCAGCAATTTATATTGTGACTGTATTAGATACTCTAGTATTGTTGCTTTCATGTATTTACAGACCCAAATATATCTGAAATCAACAGTACAGTAAATATGACCACTGAAATTCTAATAAACCAGATCATCATATCCTAAAGCACCTAAAAAGTGCATTCAAGACACAGTAACTTCCAATCGTGATCCACAATTTACTCTCAATAACATGTGTGCACTGAGCAAGGATGTGTGTTGTCAGCTTTACTGCTGCACTGCTCTGACCTGGCACAGACCTAAACATCACTCTGAGACCCAAGGCTGTGCACAGCCACCTTGCATGTGATGCTGCACCTCTGGGCACTGCCAGTGCCACTCACAGAACAGGACACTGCACTGCGCAGTCAGCTGAGGCTGCTCTTTAGGGCAGCACTCACCACATATGATTATAATGATGTGTTCATAACAAGACATCCGAAAAGATTCAGTTGATGCTACAGGGCTAGTCTGACATGTACTAACAAATAAATATAACAATGAATGAATGTAATGAAGAATAAAATATGTAATGAACTATCGCATGACCTTTTTCATATCTGTGATTATCACAAGAAGTTTAAAACATATTACATTCATGCTTGTGAGAGAAAAGTTTCATGAGCATTTGTTTACAAAATCAGTCCTAAAAGAACTGTTTGCAAATACTAACATAAAGGATTCATGATGATTTTTTTAAAGCATTAGTAACTGGAAAAAAGTTTATTTGTAGGTGTTTTTAAATTATCAAACCATAAGAGAATCTGCTGTTATGAGAAGGTTATTGAGTGTCCTTCACAAAAGTACAAAAGGGGAAAAAACAAATTACAGCCCAATACTGGATCAGCTGATTTGCAGCATCTGGCTCAACAGCTCTCTACTCTCCTGCACTCTGATCATTGCCTGGAAATATGCAAAGCAAGCACATAGTGATCAGCTTCATTACAAGGGAAAAGGTCTAAGTACAAGCTTCATTACAAGGGAAAGGTCTAAGTAACATCCCAGACTTTTAGGGGTGACCTCAAATGTGCACAGCTTTTCTAATCCCATGTGATCTCATGTGTCACTGTCCTAACATCTGGATTCAAACCTCCTAGAAAACTGAGCTAGAGAAGGAAGTCCTATAATTGGAAAGCCAGCAAGCTCACTACTAGTGAGTGTGTAGGATGCATCTGTTTTCCCACCTATGAAGCTGTTACAGCCTGCTCTCAGCTCCTTTTTCATAGCACTTCTGTTGAAGCTGGGACAGGATATACAATATGCTGCTCAGGGTGGAAAAGCAGCTTAGTTTGTTGCAGAAAGCAAACACCCCAGACACAAGAAAACATTTATTTTAGGCCTAAGACAGCTTAGGAATTTCATGAATACAGTTGAGACTATTACATTTTTAAGTATCAAAGATAAAAACAAGGCTCAAAAAGAATTTTCAATATACTGAGAGGGGAAGCATCAGCATTTCAACATGTAATACCTATCAGTCTGTCTGCAGCATTTTCAAAATGCTTCTACCTGCAGGCTATCTAACAACAGATATAAAATAAACAGTGCACATTTGGCTTGGCTCAGTGAGACACAATGTTCAGCGTGTGATCCCTGAAATACTCTAAATGCTTGCATCTCCTGCCTCTGCATGGAGCATAAACATAAGGGCAGCTACTCACCAGGAACACAACATTTGTCTGCTGGTAAAGTGCTCTTGCCACGCTGATACGTTGGCGCTGCCCTCCAGACAGATTAATGCCCTGGAGATAAGCAGGAGAAAAAAAATCAGCCAGTTAAAAGAACATCAAGTGAATATTAATATTCTGATTGGACTACCCCTAATAGACACTCTGGGCAGAGAAACCCAGAGAAATTTTTCGACAGTGTGGGCCTGCAGTCCCACTGGGGACACAGGACACAAATTGTTAGAGAAGCCAGAGCATCGCATAGAGGGCTGTACTCCATACAGAGGGACAGGAAATGTTTAACGGTTGTGGTGACACAATGCTGGAGGTGCCACAGATATTCTGCAGGCAGCCTAAATGAGACTTCTGCTGAAAAGTTAGTCCTACTGTGTCCTGGGTTTATTTTTTTCAGTTCACTTTTATAATCATATGTTGTCATACTATATCAGCTTCATTATATACTGTAATCAGGAACTGCTAGGTGGGAGGTCAGACCATGTTGAGGTGGACATTACCTGGTTGCTGTTGTACCTCTTTTGGCTTTTGGTCCCCTGCTACCACCCTGCTTCAAGTTACTTGTATTTCCTGTGACCCACCTGCAGTTTCACAAACACCTTAAGCTCTCATAAGCCAGCATTGCTGCCAAAAGATGCTATGCCACTTTTCCCTCCCTGTGTCAAAAACATTTGTTTGGCTACACAATGAGTTTGGTTGGGAACTATTCCCTTTAAATTAACACGGCAGCCAGTGTGGAGATCAGGCACAGAAATGGATCCTTTAACGTAGCTGTGTGGGGCTGGTTTGTTGTGTTGGGAGGGCAGTAGGGGTTGGGTTCTTTTGTTTGTTATAGTGCCAGTATATGCTAGAGTAAACTATTTATAAATTTGTGACTTCAGTTTCCTTTCTTGTCACTCCTTAATCTTCCCTGATGTGATAAAGCTTAGTTTGCTGTTGAATAAACACCTGGCCTTTTGTAAATGAAGGGACCCTAAAAAAAAATAAATCTGTATCACTTATTTTTATGTTACTCCTAAAGAAACCAAAAAGTCAGGATATCTGTGATAGCAGCTGCAGAATAGTCAAACATTCTGACAGCAGCACATTTAAATCATTGCACCTCACATAAATGACAGTGTTTCCATGTTTACAGAGCAATGAGCTTTCAGACTAATGACCCAAACATACACTTAACTAAAAGATTACCTTTGTTGCCAAATAACCCTTAAGATTTTAAGAACACCACAGAATAATAAACCCCCCTCTCTATATTTGAAACAAAAATAGAAGCCTGTAGCTGTTTACTGACCCTCTCTCCAATCTGGGTTTGGTCTCCGTGAGGGAGAATGTCAATATCAGGCTGGAGGGAACAAGCATCAATTACTGCTTTGTACCTGCGGAAACAAAAAAGGGAATGCAAAATCCACACAGGTACTGCTAAAGAAGCACATTTCCTACCTGCAGAGGAACAAAAATTAACCAGCTGGAAAAATCACACGGTGGAAAACATATTTGTTACCCACTAATTGTCCTAATGGTTTCTCTTTCAATCACAGGCAAGTAAACAATATTTCAGCTAAGAAGAAGGATCTTAGGCCAGCTTCCCAATTGAAAATGTTAGTTAAACCCTGGAAACATAAACACAACTTCTTCCAAGGTATAATGCTATTCTTTACCATTTAATTTTTTTCACATCCAGGGCCTTTGTGTTTCTTGTTTCAATATCCAGGGATGACAGAAAAAAGATGTGTGTAGGATGTGAATACAGAGTCAACCACTTCTTTTAAGGGCTGGGTGGGAATAGAATACCAGCAATTGACTTTGAGATATTTTAGAATGTTTGCTGGGCATCTATACTGAATAAAAAGTCAGCCCATTAAACCTTTTCAAACAACATTCCCACTCCCCAACACGTAACATCCTTCTAGGCGATTTAAACTAGTCAGTTAGGTGTGAGAATACTACACGCTAAACAAACACAGTTCTTGGAAATGAAAACATTTGTCAAGACAAATGTTGTCAAGACAAACCTTGTCCCTTGTGTCATTCAGGAAAAAACACAGTCAAAGGGGGATTGCCATGCTGAGGTAGGTGCAGTATGTTTGCTTCTAGACAGAAATAGGGACCCATGCTTGACCCACATGACCTCAAAATTTAGGCAAAAGAGGAGTAAAACACAAAACAGTGCTAGACCCTGTTACCTCTGCTTGTTAAAGGAGCTTTCAAAGGTGATATTCTCTTCCACTGTGGCATTCAGCAACCAAGGCTTCTGGGATGCATATGCTACTGAGCCTCTTTTCCTGGAAGAAAACCCGAACCGAACAAACAGGAATTGTTCCCAGCTTACCAGTGTAGAAGGCATTTTTGGAAACCATTTGCTTGTAAAGGAGAAGCTGGTAATTACTCCTCAAAAATGCTAGCTTTCATTCCTTTGCTTTAAGACAATCAATAGCTCTCCCATTATGGAAATACATAAGATGTTAAATTTCCAACAGAACACTGAAATTGTTCACCCAACTGGATTTCACTTTGTTCCCTCCATTTCTGCTGTGAAGTGGGTTTTGGAGAGGCTCAAAAAAGCTGCCTCTTGAGCAGTGTGGATGGCAGGAAGAAAATTACCAAAGACTGAATCCCAGATGTTTGAATAGATTAATCAAAAAAAATACGGATAGCAGATCACTAGTTAGACAACACATTTCAGGAGAGACATTCTATAAAGATATTAAACTGTTTGAAAATGACCCAAGCAACTCCACACATGCACAAATACAATTCTCTGCACCCCAGATACATTTAATTTTTCCCATTCTGAGAACTAGACTAATAAAATCCTTCTATGCCTATAAAGGAAAGAGAACACAGACAAGAAATATTTTCTAAATTTTTCCCCATGGAATTTCCCTCATAATGAACCATCAGAAGAGACAGCTTACCAGGCATAGTCAACAGAATCTCACTATGCACATATTTCACAGGAATTATTATTATTACTGCTATTTAAAAAGAAAAGTATCTGCCTACTAGTGAAGTAGTACTGATTTGGTTGGCTGCAGTGCACTAAAGACCTCAGTAAGGCAGAGCTGGGAGAAAGGCAACATCTTTTATTAGAGCAACTGATACTGTTGGAAAACTCATTGGCATATCACTGTTTTTTGAGAAAAAGGCCAAAAGAGGGATCATGCGCCTGAAAGCCTATCTGTTTTCTTTCTAGCTATATCAGCTAATTCAATAAGAAGATAGGATCTCTCACCCAAACGTGGCCTTTGTCTGCTAGACAGCCATTACAGCAGCCTCTTTCTAGTTGGACCTGAAAGCAATTGAAACCACGAGCTGCCAAAATACACTTTATTTTTCTTTATCACTTAAGGTCACTTGCCCTGCTCTTTTTTTCAGGCTTTTACCAAGCTTGCTTTGAAGTCGTGATAGGATCCAAATTTCATTGATGACCTGAAGGAACAAAAAATTCCACTACCCTGCTAACACGCTTCCGAGTCCAAATTTCTGATGGCTCATTGGAACTTAATTATGTTTTATGAAATTTCTTTACTGGAATATGAAACAGAAAAAACAAAAGAAAAAAAGAGAGAGAAAAGAAGTCCCCAGAAGCACAGCTTGCAGTGCCAAAATCTAATGCAAAGAGCATTCAGTGCTGCCTCACAAGGGAAGCATTTTTTCAATTAGTATGAAATTTTCATCCCAATAATTGAGAAAAAATTGCTCTGAGCATTCCAAGATGAAGATTTATTCCCCTCCCCTCCTTTTCATTTCTTGAAACTGTGCCTTTGCATCTCTTAATTCTCAGTGCTATCAAAAAGTTACTTCTAATTTAGTTCTGTAAAAATAGTAGCCAAGTTTTGAGGAAAAAAGCTTTTACAGCTTTTGTAAAGAGTGGTCTTTGGTTGAGTGAAGATACAGGCACTGCCAGTATGATGCACTCCATGCTGAGAACAGGACAATACCTGGGAATACCACTCACACTTGGAATATGTTCTGCTTGTAGGACATCAGTGAGAATTGATTATTGCAAGGAACTTGGGAACAGGCAACAAGCTTGGGAAAACTGACTATGGATTTAGAATTTAGTAAGTTCCTCTAAATTAATCCTAACTGCAAACTTACACTAGGATGACATATCAGGGCAGATCATATTTTGACATAAGCAAAAATTTTGCAAGTGCTTAACCATATGTGAAATTTATTGCATGTCTACCCATTCAGTGCAGAGAGTTCTGAACAACGTTCGCACAGATTCACAGAAAGAGCTGAGGTTGGAAAGGACCTCTGAAGGTTCACACTAGTTTTTAAAAGGTTGTACCTGAATTCCGTGTCAACAGGACATTCTTTCTCTGGGCTGCAGAAAACAAACACAAGGGTTTTTTTTTTAAATGAAATTATTTTAGACAGTGCAAATAACATCACAAAGCACTACCATTATGCTTTAATGAAAACCACAGCAAGATGACTGTATAACAGAAGTAAAACTCTCTTTATACTAAAATTCTGTGCTACATGATACTGACCTAAAAAAAGGCATGGTTAAAGCTTGAGTTTTGAGAAGTGCTGAACAACCTTGTAGAAAGCCTTCAATGCCTATAAGCAAATGTTCAAGACCTCACAAGACTGGCTCAAAATACTCTTTAAGAAGACCAAAAGGGTTCACAGGATGTTAGTGCAACAAAACCACCAGAGATATTCTTACAGCACTTAACCAACTAGGACCTGAGAACATATGACAATGCAGGTAATTGGTTTATGCAGTCCAATATTTTTTCCCACTTTTTAATATGCCATGCTGTTGTGCATGGTATCTCACCCTTTGGTGTCCATTTCCATAACAGTTTTAAACTGTACGTCTAATGTGTATGTTCATGTCTATGTCTAATTCTGATCAAATTTCTCTTGTATATTAATGTGTTTCCCTTTGACTCAGACAAGAAATTTCAATCTGTCTTATACAGGCACAACTGTGAGATTTCCAAGTATCTTTTACAATTAGGTACATGAAACTCCCTCTTATAGGACATGCAGATAGGAGCAGAAGTTTTGGAGGACTCAGTCTGACTACCAGGCAACAAGTCTGAGAAATAAGGTAAATGGGAGAGAAGACACTGATAAATTTAAAGAAAAGGCAGTGGAACAGTTGGGGAATCACAGAAGCAAAAAAGAATATATTCTGGTCAGTAGAAGCTACACAGTTTAGCCTACGCCAAGAAAAGGGACATCATATGACACTTTCCCTCTGCTGATTTCAGTAAGAAAGTTCTCACTGACTTCATCAGGGACAGGATCATCACTTGTACTAGGTTTACCATCCTGAAGGCACTCCACTAGAATGGCAACCCAGTCAGAGAGCTTTGTTCTTAGCTGATTTGATAGATAATCCCACAATGCAAGCTGAGCTATGTTAATCAGGTAAAACAAGGATCCCATGCCAATGGATGGACTAATCTGCTACTCTTCACACTTTTCAGCCTGTGTGTGCCTGAAGAATGCTACGTGAGAAAATAAATTTATGACAGGATTTAAAAACTGTAGGGTATTGGGGAGAATTTGCTTTAATAAATGCAAACTTTAAATACTTAATACTATTTTTTAAAGTGCAGCATTAGAGAATAATCTGGTTCAGACTTTAAGAGAATGATTTTCAAAGACACACAGGAAGGTTACGATACAGTTTTCAAAATCTCCAAACAGCAATGGAGATAATGCCTTCATAATGAAAATCCAGCTCTTATTTTCATAATTTGCATAGGTAGTTTCAAAAACTGTTTCCTAAGATAATTAATGCAGTTAAAGTTTCACTGACTTTCAGAATTGTGACTCTTTGAAAACCTTAACCACAGATTTCAGAAACCTTTGGTTCCTTCTACTGCAGTCGATTTCGCAGGAAGACCAATAACCACGTACAATACCGTACCTGAAATCTTCCCCCGTCTCACTGTCAGAAGTACAGCTGCATCACAAATAGAAAGCAAAGACTGTTTACTTAAGTGAGCACAGGCAATCTGCCCCAGAAAGAAAAACTATTAAATTCCACTTAGTGCACAGGCTGCAAACATTACTTATCACAGGGCTGCAGTGCAGCATCTGTTCCTTCTACACAAACTGACTTAATTTTAGCAGCAAAAAAAAATATTTGGCAACTTTTTTTTCCCTTATAAACATTAATTTGACTCCCCAAATAAAATCACCTCTACCCTGTCCTGGAGGTGTTAGCAGAATCAGACATCGTGCTGTGACATGAATGCAGTTCCATTAAAAAAAATCTAATTTTCTGGGAAAACAAAGTTATAATTCATGATACTGTTTTCTCCCATGGCAGTAACTGCACCTTTGCAGCATATAATGGGTTAGTGTGAACCCCAAGTCCCACCTTCAGCTGACTTGCAACGTACTGCATTCTGTGTCAGCCCCATTCTTGCCAGTGTAAGTGGGAGCAGGTCTGAGGGACAGACAGGTTTTGCTTTCACTGTTTTTGAACTTGTACAGAGGTGTTCACAGAGCTGCTTTGACAGGATGACTGGCCATACTTATTAATGATGCTAAATTCAGGTCCACTGAAAAGAGTGAAAAATCTATGTGTCAAATGGTACAAACAAAATCAAGGAGGAACAAAGTCTTTCAAGCTTTAAAGAGGACAGTCTCATTATCTTTATGCCAACACAATTTGCTTATAAATATCCAGGAGAGAAAACTATACCTGCAGTTTAAAAAGTTGGCTTGAGACACTTCCATAAAGTTTATGCATAATAAGCAATGACCATATCTAAATTGAATTTACTGTACAGCTTGAGAGCACCAGCCAGCCACTAGTACTTTTATGTTAAAGGTCGGCATACCAAACACAGCTTTTCCAGTTAGCTCACACTTCACTGGTCTTAGGTGACTGTGTCAACTCAGTGGCACCTTCTCCAAAAATCCATTAACCTGTTGCATACCATTAAGTAGCAACACATTCTTTACAGAAGCTATTGACAGGCTGAAATACCAAATATTTTTCCAGCCCATTTCATGCACAACACAGGGACACTGAACCACGAACTTGAATTCCTGCTTCATGGCCACCTTGAAGAAGGCCAGGCCCAGGGGATACACTGGTAACTTACAACATGTAGTATTTGTGAATGACAGCAACTCCCTCTTCACTGTGCCCTTTTCCTACACCAGCCATGTGAGACAGGCAGAAAGCTGTGAGCTCACATAATCCACCACGGCAGCTGAAGCAGCAAAGATCAGCCAGGGTTCCCTGTGGCAAAGCACAGTTTACCTGTGCTTATGGCAGGAGTGCCACGTAGCAGCAGTTTCTCCTCAGAAACGAGGGCCAAGCACCATGCTCCCAGGGCACCAGGGATTCTCAGTGGCAGGAGGTGCAGCACTGACAGTAACATCCCAACTTCCCCTGCTCAGTTCTTTTGCTATACAGCCACAGGTGCCACCCCTTTCATATCCAAGTGTTGGGATATCAATTCCCTGATCTGTGTTTCTGTTTGGTAGCTGGAAAAAAATTTGTTCTCCATTTGGAGTTTTAGCTCAACTTTGTCAAAACTCTTTTCCCCACTTTGTTTTATCCACGTTTTGTTTTATCCCCTTTCCTGTATACTCCTACCAATTAAGGATGCCTTGATCTCCTACCAGTGCTGAAATGCCAAAGTAATGTATGTTTGATAATGAGGTCTAGATCTAATTTTTCAAGGCATATAGATGTCTAAGGATGCAAAGATGAGCCTACTGAGATTTTCAAGCCTTCAGATCTTCATTCCCAATTTAAATTAGATTAAGTACTTGGATGTTTCTGAAAACTCCAGTAAACATTTTTTTAAAAAAATCATTGTACTTTTTAGGCATCAAAATAACTTTAAAAATTTTGTCATTTGATGAAAACAGTCAGCTCCACATCGAGAAGAAAACCTACTGTTAACAATTTTAAATCTATCACTTCCTTCACATTATAAGGACTCAAGATTGACATGCAAGTAGATATATGCCCTGTTTAAAAACAAATCACATAATTTTGATTGAGCAAACTGTTTCTCATTTAAGTAAATTTTTTTTTTTTTTTTTGTGTATTATTTACTCAAACAAGGCTTGAACTGGGACCATTCAAAGTGAGATACTTTCAGAAGAAATCAGCATGCCATATACTATAATTATTTACTCAATAACCAGTCAAGTCAATACTTTTTACCACCTGTTCAGACTGTAAACAATGATTTCTCTATTTTTTTTATAATCTCTAACCATTTAAAAAAAAATTATACTGAGATACTCTCAAGCCTGCTTTCGATAACAGGCATTAATCTGAGCTGGATCTTCCAGACACACAGTAATATGAACAGGAAAAAAACACACATGTGGCTCACTTCTGATTATCCCACTCCTACCCCAGAAACAAATTATATTACTTTTTAAGGTTTTGAAACAAATAATTTTCATAAGCAGCAAACAAATGTGATATGCAGTTAATCCTGTTTTATTCATAAAGCATGGAAGCACGGAGCAGGGAAATGACTTATGCAAGGTTATCCATTAGACCAAGGGAAGGGACAGGAATAGAATCCAGATTTCCTGAGCACTGAGAGACATGCCAGCAGGACATATCCTTCATCTTCATAGCTATGACCTTGGAGGAAGGGAAGGGGAAGGAAATTTGAATGAACTAAGTCAGGTCTATTCTGTAACAGGAATGACTGAAGCCAAGCATTCCCAATGAAAGACCTGTAACAAGGAACTTACTGATTTCAGTGACACATTTCATTGCCTGGGCTAAGGCTGTGAGTCTGGTGATTACTTGATAAGACCACTCTCCGTGAACCTGGGATAATGTTGCATGTTCCTGGTCAGGCATTAGTATTTTCTTATCAAATTAAGGGAGCTTTCATCTGATAGCTTCACAACACAGGTGTGCAGCCCACACTGACTGCATCCATCACTCTGAATAGAGCAGTGCACATGGCAGCAGCTCTGAAAGATGAGACAAAAAAATCTCTGTCCCAGTGCAGCCAGCACTTACAGTGCTCAGATTGTTTCAGCCACAAGTCCCTCTACACATATCTGACAGATAGCAAAGCAAATGTGATAACAACTGAATTTTACCTTGTGATACTTTGGCACATATAGAAGACATGAAAACCAGTTCTGACCTTTACATTGTTGTGAAGCACATACTTCTAAACAAGTGCTATTTAAAAACAGAGTCTGATCAGAACCATCATATCATCTGTTTTAGTTTAGCGTCAGACATTCAAATTACTTCTTAATCATGTTATGTCATCTGTAAAAAATTACAGCCTTGCTTAAATGAAATTAGTTCACCTAATAAGGCTGCAGGGATTCCGTATGGTTCCTCACGGCACCCTGATTTTCTGCTTGGGAAAGTTATGTTCTAAAGGATAGCTCATGACATTCTGGAACTTTGGCTTTTCTTGTCTCCCTCACCAGCTGAAAGGGTCACCTTCCTATGTTTCATTTTCCATACCTACAAAATAGAGAACCTTCCTTCCTAGTACTATTACTGGGAAAGCATGTACAATTCTGAGGAGTATGACTGGCTTACACATGAAGCCTGGATATAAATAATAGCACTCTACAAACACTCAAGGAATTTGAGAGAACACTTTAACAAAATCAGTGCAGAATCCACTGGGTAACAATGACCCTCTATCCATCAGTGTGTGGATTTGACTTGCAGTGGCACTGTTGTTCTTTCATTCCCAATCAGTTGGAAATAAAATTAATTGTTTCTCTAGGTTCTTCTGCAATTTCTTGAGCTTTAACTACAAATAATCCTATCCCAAAGGGCAAAGTGCAGTCTGTATGGATAGGAAGTCTATTAATGTAAAATAAACAGGCCAAAAATGTTCACACGCACTGATCAACCTGTGTACTAGGGATGGCAGCAGTACCGGAAACCACATACAGGAGTTGCAATGTATCATTCCATTTGTCACGTAGCTTGAGGGTCAAAAGACCAAGTCCCAACAGAAAAGCAACATTTTTTTCTCTCCCTTCTTGGCCAGTACAAAAATGAAACACAAAGTAGAATCTATAAGTGGCTGTCAGAGTACAGGTGCTGTGTCCCGTGCAAAAGGAGGGAAGGATATGACTGACTGCCCCTTGTCAAACAAGGCAGGATGTCAGGGGAGGACTTTGAGGTCACTGCCACTTAGAAGACTCTATTCAGATTCTCAGGCACTAGACCAGTGCTGGGGTGGAGCACACATCTAAGCCAGAGGCTATTCCTAGTGAGCCAGTACCTCCTTATGGCTCCATGCAAAGACAAAAGCTCAGGCCTGAAAGTGCAAATGCTGTTCTGTAGCAGCACAACACTTCAAGCTAATTAATTCTGATTCCAAATTAGTTACAATTCACTCTGGTTATTTTGCTGGAGTACAGAATACCCAAGTATGCTTATCTCTTCCTGTTTAATGGACAGCTTGTTTTACCCTGGCTAGGGATTCCTCCTGATGTGTCCCCTTGCCACGTACATCAAGGTTTTTATCTTGACTGCGTATCTAAAAAAACCCTGACTCCACAGTTTCCCAGGATAGAATTTAGGTTTTTTCTGCATTACTACTCAATTCAAGCTGAATTTTTAAATGAAATTAGAATTTTAAATTAAATTACACTACCTGCTCCAGGATATGTTCCCAGAGATCTTCTGCATCTCACCAAGTATGGCCAGCAAGAGAGATGACTTACCACAGCCCACCTGTCCTACAATCATCGTTAGCTGACCTGTGAGAGAGGAAGGTATATATAAGGTTCTGATTTATCAAATGCTTATGAAAAAACACCTTCTTCTGTATATCTAATGTAATTTTGTACCTTGAGGGATTCGGATATCAATGTTGGACAATGCTGGAGGACCTTCAGGTGTCCAAGTGAAAAATCCATTTGTGACCTATACCAAGATGGAGAGAAATAAGAAACAGAAACCCTGTTTTAGAGCTCATTTTTTCAACATCAGAGACACTTCTGGTTTTATTACACCGAGCCTAGGAGCAGAGCTAGCCTTTGCTCAATACAGGAAATGGATATTCAGGTGACTGATTTTGTAAAGGTCTGTATTCTGACGGGCAAGAACCTCTGAGGTCAAACAAGCACAACTATTAGAAAATCATCAAGAATTCATGAGTGGGAAAAAAAAAGTCGCTGTTTAGAGTTTCTCTTGTTTTGTTATTTGTAAGATAGGTATATATTTAAAGTGAAATGATTACAACACAATGCAATTATACAGATGATCACAGTTTGCTCTCTGCAGGGCCCTGAATGTCACTCTAGACACAGTGCAGCAATTACACGGTCCAAATTCCAAGCAGATTTGTGGAACCTTCCACGAAATTAGATGTCACTGCTCTTATGGTATTTTCCTTTGTAAGTCTGACATGATTCTCAGATAACCTAATACAGAAATCTTTTAACAGAAAAAGACTGAGAACAGGAAACAAAGCCTGTTCAGATTTTAAATGGAGATTTCCATGGAAACTGTGAAAAACAGAAAACAGGAGACTATTTTAAAAGGCCTGGATTTATACAGGCTCTCACTTTTTCAGAGCCTTTCAGATATGCAGGGTACAACTACCTCTGATCTAAGAAGAGTGAAAGGGGACACTTTTATCATACCCTTGAGAAAAACTGATACTCTTATCTTGGAAAACCACCTGAAAAAACAAGAAAAAGCAAGTGTGGTGTTCTTCCCTCTTCCCAAAGGCAGACAGAGGATCCTTTCTCAAAAAACGCTCCTTCCTGGGCAATGAGCTGCAGACAGACAGCACCTGCACAAGTTCCCTGACCCAGGGGTCACCAGTGACAATGATGTCAGCAGATGGAGCCAAAGATTATCACTGGTCCTCGCTTTTGGTTCAAGCCTTATAAATACTGTCCTTACAGAGGTTACTGCACTGGTCTCTCCTTTGTGACAAACTCCTCTGTTGTCAATCCAGGCTGTATTTTGATCCAATACTGCCCCCTCAAACCCTCTCTCAAATATTCCTCTTATTTTCCTGGAAATCTGTTCAAGAAGGATCTGCCATCAAATTAGCATGTCTAAAAAAACACCTAAAGGCATTACCAGTTGTCCTACTTGGTCCCATGAAACTGAATTATTCATTCTCTTTTGCTGGAAATGCAAATGTAATAGCAGACTTCCTCAATAAACAGCATCATCACTATAACAACCATGAGGATTTTTATTACTTCTGGCCATTTCCACATCAAATCAAGAGCATCAAAGTGGCACCACTAATTTTTAATTCAGAGAAGTTAGGTCTTTGAGAGTTGTTTTTTAACTTCATCTGGAAAGGCTACTAGGAAATCCCAAAGAGGAAGGGAAGATCCATGACAAGATTATTTTAGGAATGTCCAGAACAAATTCTTTTTTATTTTCTTCATACCATTACTCTATGCAGGCATGGGAAATGAAAGAAAGAGTCTAGCATATATAAAAGGTTGGGCCAGGTGATCTTTTGAGGTTCCTTCCAACCTCAGCTGTTCTACATGTTACATTACAAATTTTTGGCACAAGAACAGCACTAATGACTTAAACACTTCAAACAGAAAGTTGCCAAGTGAAATCTAGAGGAATAATTGCAGCTAATCACAACACAGAGATCAGGAGTTAATTCTCAGAAAGGAAGACAGAGACAAGAAAAGTGGAGGTTAATCTCTGACAAGTGCACAAGTGTCTCATAATTCTCATCAAATGCTGGTTCTTAAACTCGAAACTGCCATCAGAATACAAAAGTGACTATTAGTGAGCTGATATAAGTGCTATTAGAGTGACCTTCATATCACCTTTACACAAAAATCATCTGCTTCTGTGATATTAATGGGTCTTCTCATGTGAGAGCTGTAATTGTTCCAGTCATCCCTGGCAGGCCTCTTGCGGTTAACAACTTTGAGTGGCTGTGCAAAATCAGAAAGACAGAAATCAGCAATAATTAGTGGCAGTATCAGCAAAATGTCCTCAACACAAGCAACCACAGTGTGGACGATATAGTTCAGGGTATTAAAACTGAGGTTTTGCGATCGCAAGAAACAATTAGTAGGAAATGGAAAAGTAACAAATTTATTCTGGGTACAAACTACTCCAGCCACTTCTTCAGCAGTGAAGCCACTTTACTCACCACCGCCTGGTATTTGCTGTGATTATCTGCACTTCTCAGCTCTGAAGACTTATCATGCTCCTCTCCAATTTCTTCACTGGACAGGAATTCACTCAGTTTCTGCACACTGAAAGGGAAAAAAACACAGTCACACAACAACCTTGAAAGCAAGACTTTTGTTCACTGCAAGGTTTATTATAGAGCATCCCTTCTGGTACTTCAACCATTGACTGCTGCATAGTTTTGTTTCATTTTGATACAGGTGTATGAAAATGTGCAAAGGGAAGTTGCTGCAAGGAAGTTTTCAAACTGTGCCCTGTTGTCTATTAACAACAATGATATTTTAACAGTTTGCAGAGATGCTTCTCAAGTCTTGTCTCTTCTGACACCACCAGAGACATTACACAAAAATATTTTCAGGCATTTGGTGGGACACAGACCAGTTACAACAGGGGCTTGTTTTGAAGCCACATGTTGAAGCAGAATTAGTGTCATTTATGTTAGTCAAGTGCAGCATCATCAGTTCTACTGAACAGTCTTATGAACACTAAGTCTGAAAAAATTTGTACACTGTGAGCTAAATTCAACCATCTATGATGAAATATGAAGTGTGTAAGGAAACATGATAAAGAAATATACCTTAAAAGAACAGTGTTCAACAGATGAGATATAAAAGGAATCCTGACAACCAGCAACAAAGAAGAAGGCATACAATCTTCACTAGCTGCTTAAGATTCAATTAGTTAAGAGATAATGTGCTTTTATTAAGACATTTAACAGATCAGGGCATCAATTTTATCTCTGTACCTGACTTTATAAAATGTATGTCTAATCTACTCACAGGGACAGCAAATGAAATTTGTGGAAGAATTGAATTGAATCATGAACCCAACATCAAAGGTACTCAATTAGCTGGAAATAAGTTAACTATCAGTCTTGAAAAGGATAAAGTGCCAGAAGGCCTTATGTTCCTAAAAATAAATTTATGGACAAGGACTGAAAAAACTGATTTCGATATTAAGCCTTAGGCTAACTAGGGAGAAAGAGGCAAACAAAACCACTGTAGCATAGTGATACGTGGCTATCTGTTTGGAAGCCAATTTTACAAAATAAAAATAACCCCCCACATCAGCATTTATTTTGCATTCCACTGGCAGGGTTTTCTTCTTCAGAAGACTAAGGTTCTTCTAAGAAGCTCATGAGATCCCCCACTGGTGCCAAAGTGGTGATGAATCGAGGTGTTACAGCACTGCCTAAGGCAGACTCCCTGCATAGTTAGCACTTGTTCTGCAACCAGAGATCAGTCACCTGGGGACTGCCTAGGAGTGAACAGGTTCTACAGTTTTTCTGTCAATCTGCCTAATTGCTAATGGCAGCTGAAGACTAAGAGATACACAGTGGAGTGAATTTAGCTAGAGCAGGTACTACAACAAAAACAGGGAGAATAACGATTGGGGATGGGATAAAAGCAGTAATAATCAATTCAGGCTCAATTTTGGATCAAAATTCCTTAATGGGAAAGTCTATTATCTCAAAGGAAGAGATTAGAAGCTCCATCACTAGAGATATTAATATCTATTTGCACAAAGCCCTGGAAAACCTGGCTAGGAATCTTACCTCTATTGTCCAGTGAACCAGGTGTTTAAAAGAACATTTTAAATGTCTTTAAATGGACCAAATGATGATTTAGATGTTGCCTACATGGAGTTGATATGCAGCTACACTTATATTCTCTAAATGAAAATTACACTGGTATTTGAATAATTGGTCTGAAGGTAGAAAGAGCAGATAGAGAAGTCCCCTGTGTATCTGCTCCCAGGTCCAGAGGGGTAGGAAGAGAAGACAGCAAACATATTCGGACCATGCATACCCAAACAAGACTATGTCTGTATTACGCCATTCAACAATTTGATTTTGCTCTCTAGTTGTGTATCAAGGTGGTTTTACTCTAAGTGCCGAGCCCTCTGCCCAGTGGTAATTCTGTATTCCAGTGCTTCTGGAATCACTGTTCCCGTCGCAATTACTGAAGAAACACAGTATGGCTGTGAGAAAATCTTTTGTTAGAGGTAAGAGCTCATATTTTAGGATGCCACACTGTTCTACAGTCTTCAAGGATAAAAAATCTTCTTTCTCTGCAGAGCTCTTGCTGACAGTGCAATTTCATTAGCACTCCAATATCTCCATGGGGGAGATTATTTTTAAGCCACAGAACAGACATATTGATCAAAACATGGTTATTTGCACAGCTGACTGAGAAGGCGGTTTGATATTAAACTCAGTAAGATACATAATGCCACTCTTGATGCTTAACCTTTACTGACATTGTACACTGTATCCTTTGTCCCTAAAGACCTCGCATTTAAGAAATACATCACTTGGCTGCTCAGTTTTCATTTGCACTGGCAGAAACACTCTACATATAAAAAAACCCCAACAAACCAAAAGAAAACACACCTCTTTTCAAAGAGATGTCAGAATTTCTCACCTTCCTAAAGACTTTCAACTGTTTCCCCTCTCAGAAGCAGACACTCAATCCCCATAACTTAACTGACAGTTTTCAGGAGTCCTACATGGAACAGAAGCTTTAAATCTGTGTTGCTATTGGAATCCATCACACAGAGGATCTGAGATGGTGTCAATGAAAATCCATTAGGATGCTTTGCAATTGGGCAAATGTGTAATGATTAAAGACACCAATGAGGTTTTTGGTCGATACTGTCCTTGATAGCATCTGGCATCAGAGATTGTAGCCAATGTCTACAGAGCAGGGTTTGTGAAGCACCTGAGGTGCAAAGCCAGTAACACACTCTTACTATCCTTTACATGGTGGTTTCACTGCTGGATCATCTTCTGCTTCACTTAGTCCCTTTCTGTCACTATGGGAGAAGTTGTCTTGCACACTTTCTAAAACCAATTAGAATACCTCAGACTAAAAACCACTGAAATACAACTCTGCCAAGTTAGGTTGCCTTTACCTGATCTTAGTGACCAGCTATTTATTATCAGGAAGGTGTAACAGCAGGACACAGTTATAGCAAGCAAACATTAGTTGTGCACAGTTGGTGCAAACTTGACTCTGCTTTTTCATGTTTACCAAACTATTTAAGCAAGCACATCTTTGCATGGGTTGAAAAAAATCTGGCACATGGTTCCAAAATACTGCCCTGAAGGATGAGGTGCTCTATCTAGAGTAGCAACAGCAGCACTCTGGAGCACCACCTGGGTGCCTGTGATACAGACAGCCAGGAGGGCAAGGATTACATCAGCTTTGTTAGAGTTTAATTCCTATCTGCACTATGAATGCAGGGTGACAGCCTGCTAATATAAGGTACCTACAGAATAACTCGAAGAATTCCCAGCTAGCAATGATTAATAATTGGTTGATACTAATTGTTTTAGAATTGTTCCTGCAGCATTAAGAGACAATTAATTTACATAGAAATCCTTAGACAAGCCAAAATAAATACCCATTACCAGTGTGGGCCCCCAGATACTTTGCTGGATGTAATCTTTGCATGACAATTTGTCCTGACTCTAGGGACTACCACAGTACTCAAAGTATTTCCTTCCAGGCACTGATGCTCTCAGATTTCACAGTCCTTAGGAGAGAGGACACAGCTATGACTTTGCAGTGTCAGGGAATTTTGAAACAGCATGGGCAGTCTCAGCCTCCTGCTGAGCATCTGCTCCTCAGATGCTATATTGGATGTCAAAGATGTCCTAATAAAGTAAGAAGCCCAAACTTGCCTCCCCTATCATTCAAGTAAAGTTACACTGCACATGAAAAAGTATTAAAGAGATTTTTACACTAATCTGTTAATACTGAAGTTAAAACTCCCAGTGAAACAGCAGTTCTGTGGCTGTTCTACTGGTTATTTCAGTTTTTGAACACTCAAACTAACACGTTCATAAAAATTCATCAAGTCTGGAGTAGACACTTAGTCATTAACTTACTCTCACTTAATAGTGACTTTTAGGTTTTTTGTTTGCTTATTTATCATCTAACTCTCCAACAGGCAGTCTCTCAGGAAGAGGGATGGAAGCTTAGCACAACCCAAAGACGTGCTGAAATGTATGCTTCTGTGAGTACCTGTTACCTTTCAATATGCTTAATGGAAGCAAAATGTTTGGGTGATTTACAGAACTAAATCTTCAGTAAATTGTCACTTCCTTTCCTGTAACCACACATCTGTTGAATGCAGTACCAGCACAGCTCAACCCATTCTCCACAATGAAGCACCAGTTGTGCACCACAAAATATTGGTTGTGACAATTGTGTCAGCACAGAATTTGGCTCACATGCTACAGCCAAGGAAATCAAGCAAAGCAAAAAATTGAGAAGCAGTTTACAAGAGCAGATAAATAATCACCATGCTATTTCTAAACTTGAAATTGTAAAATGAGCAAAACTCATGTTCTCCAAAATTGGAAAGACGGTAGCAAAGATATTAATTTTACAGTTCTCACCTTACTAATGCTTTGACAGTGGATCTAACCACACTGGAAAGCAGGAACAGTGGAGACACAAGAATATGAAACAAGGAGATGGAGGCAAATGCCACCGATGGGGAGAAGTCAGCCTTTCTTGTCAGATGAGCATGGACAACAAATGTCTACAAAGAGACAGACATCATCATCATCAGTGTTTTGCCATAAAGAAGGAAAGAAACAAAGACTTCATATGTCATAAGTATTTCATTTACAGAATCTTAATTTATACTCTTAACATTTTGGGTGAGTGCTGCATACTCCAGGCTGCTTCTGGTCCCAGATGACCAGTGGTCATTTTCCATTCTCTCCCAGAGGAACTGCAAATACGTAGCATGTTTGCATCCTGTTTTCCTCCTTCCTCATTTCCACAGCACTTATACTTGAAAATGCAGTTGTAATTAACACTGCTTAGAAAAGTCCATACTTACTGTAAGTACAGCTGCAATTGGTATTGCTGCATTCATAAAGACTGTGAAGGAAAACATGTAGGAACATTTAGAAACAGTTTCCATTCAGACATGTTAAATGCTAAAATACTACTTGAACTGGTTTACAATCATATTTTTATGCTCAAGATAGGAAAAATCCACAAATATCTACACACATCAGTACAATGTTTTAAAATGCCTACAGTTTACTTTTCTTCATGTCACCAGATGAGACAGAATCCAGCAGTGCACCCAAGAAAAAGATGACTGATGTACTGTTTTTGAGCTGTGATCAGCTCACACACTGCTCAGGACATGACAGGCAGAAAGGCTGAGCTGGTAGAAGCTCTGGCAGGTGCCCTGAACACCTGAACGTGAAAGGAGACCCAGCATTGCTGCACAGGTCACAGTGCTGGGACTGCTCCTCTTGATCTGCCCCATCCCACAGCCCAGCACAGGACTCCTGGGAGAGCCTTTGGTATGTACATCAATTTTTGACCTACTTCTTGGGCCCCACAGCCAAGCTACAGGGCTTTGTGGCTCCCTTAGGTTTTTGGGATGCAATTCAAGGGGTAAGGAAAGATTGGTAACTCTGCTCTGTATTGTTGACTTAGCTTGGAGGGTTTACTCGTCATTACTTCTGCTTTGTCAGGCTTGGATACTTTATAGTACCCTCAGGAGCTCCATACAAGTTCTCATGGTACCTAAACATTTCAGCTGGGCCTTCAGTTATTGAAATACAAACAATGAACCAGTTTCCTTCCTGACCTTGAACAGTGTCTGTCTTGGTGCTCTGGATTCCCTACTGTAGCAACCCACAACTCCTCAGGCAGCATTCAGAGGTTATTAAAGAGATGCATGGGGAGAAGTAAGCAAATAGCAATTCTACATAAGGCCCTCTCTTAGATCAGGCAGGAATATGGGTTAAGAATGCAGTAATAACCAGTTATCCTCCGGGAGCACAAGCCAGAACTGGAGCTATGATCTTACCCTGCACGTCTGTCCCCTCTATCACAACCTGAGGATATTAATCATCTCTTAATTTTTGACTTTTGCTCAACTGTATTTCATGTAAGTATACTATACAGAGAAAGGATATAGAACCTATTGCTAAAATAGAATTCAAATATCAGTACAGACGTAACAGAAAAGACAAAGGCTAGCAGCCTCTTTTGTTTTAAACTTGCCTGTCTTTCTTTCCTACCAGGTACAGAAATGTTCAAACAGTAAAAGCCCTTCCCAGTTACTTCACCTCAAGTGTCAACAACAGAACTACAAATACTGCTGGTTGACTGCTTGGCCATCCTTTTCTGCGCATAAGCCCCTGAAGGACTTTATATACTGTCAGATGTTTCTTTTACCTACATTTACATGATATTAATTTAATGAGTCCTGTAGCATAATTATAAATTCTGTACTCATGTTTATATAAAATAGATGAGTTATTTCATGTAGCTCTATTTCTTTAAAAGAGGGGAGTATTTGAAAATATAGGTATGTTAGTGAGTGCAATTCCAAAATAAAAGCTTAGCCTTTGAAAGACTGATATGTATTAAAGCTTAGAAATTCACAGTTTACACTTCACCCTAGGGAAAAAAACAAACAAACGAGAACCTGTATTTTTCTGAGGAAAATGTTCTTTCTGTGTTGGAATACAAAGCAGCTTCGGGCCAGACTCTCATTTCTCCTAATGAATGAGATGTCCTGCCCAATTTTCACACATTTTTATCAACTTGAGGTAGAGTACAGAAATTTTGAAAAAGGGGAACTTGCTGCCTGCAAGTATATCCTTCTGAATACCATCAAATCCTTGTCTTTGCAGTCTTTGCTGCAGAACACGAGTTTGCTTTTAGGAATGAATCTGAGGAGAGAATTTAGCAAAGATGATAAACTTTTCAGAGATGGAACCTGCCCCTTCTGCTGTCTACACTAATGAGATCATACCTGTCAAATACATGTCAAATGGGAAGCTGGATGGATTAAATATCCTGCAGGGCTGGCAAAGCACACTGCAATTAAGGCACCTAAGGTACTTGGTGGCTCCCAAGAAGTTGATCTGAATTTTGCTATTATGTGAGATCACAGGTACATTCAAGGACTTCACTTCAAACTTCTTTCAAGCAAACAAATAAGAGCTACTAAAATTTGGGGATTGTTTTCCTTTTTTAATTTTTTTTTTCAATTATGCAAGAGTCCAGAATAATAAAATGTTTTCTAAAATAAGTTCATTTTGCAGCTAGGATTTTTCGCTTAATTAGATCCAGTCGAAAGTACTTTGTTACTGGAAAAAGACAGACTGAAAACTGGGAAAAATGTTCAGCTGGTTCTGAATATTTTAGGGTAGTAATTACTGTTATTTTCTTGTGAGAAAGTCTGGAGTTACTTTACCTCTTATAGATTAGGAAAAAAATTATAGAAACAGGAAAACCACCACTTTGGTTTTTTTCTTCTTCTGAATATAGAAGTCCATACTAAATCATGTAAAGCTGCAACACAGCTTTGATGCTGGTGGGTGCATTTCATTAAAATATAAGAAGAGCTAATTTCTGTAAAAGCTTTTTAGCACACATGAACAATTCCATATTTGTACAACCTGGATCCAGGCACAGGAGTGAGGCACGTAAGATCCAAATTCCATGTGGTTGTGAAATGGAATTTTCTTCTGGTCTAGCCAACATCACCCTGAAACTTGTAGGCATATATTCTATAAACCAGTGTAAATATATTCCTTATGAATAAAATAGCTCCAACCACATTCTGTCATTCCTGTTAATAACTAAACATACTTAGAAAAAAATTCTGTAGTCTATGCAAAACTGTATGTTAAAAAAGTATATATATAAATCTCTTTTCTACTTCCTTGGCTCTAGTAACTGTCTGCCTTCTTCTTGATCACAAATACACAAAATCTTGGTCCTCTCCCACCTTTTGTTTTGTTCTTAACATATGTTCACTATAATATTAGCTAACATGTTTTGGGCTGATTATGCCTGTCGTTCTAATTATACTTATGGTAAGAAAAAAGAGCAGGTTCTCCTGTATTTTATATTTTATGTTCCCTTTTTAGTCTGCTAAAGTGCAAGTTTGTAAAGATCAGTGTAATTTCTGCTCAAGTCAGATGGTGTAAGGAACTGAACTAGGCTGAAAGAGTAAGGACCCTTTATAAGCCAAAATTATATGCATCATCAACATAAAGCTGCACTGCTTTGCCCCAAGCCGAGAAGTTATCATCTCCTGTGTCTTGCAAATACAAAAATATCCCACATAATACAAAAGAAGAGTGCAATTGAAAACTTGGTATGTTTCAAGAATATACCAAGAATTGGTTTTAATAATACAGGTTCTTATTCATATAATTATTTCTTTACAGAATAGTCAGGATTCTTGGGATGAATACACCTTTTCCCAGCTGTTACCAATGACACTGTGAGGATATAAAATCTAATAAGCCTCCACAGCTCCTTCAGTCCTAGAGCTAAAGCCGTGGCCCTGACTATAGATAGATTTTAATGCCACATGAAGCACTGCAGAAAAAGGGAACCCGTCTCCGTTGATCTGGGTGTAAGATGGAGTTTCCAGTCTCACAATCTCCAGATAAAAACTGTTTTATGTCAAAAACAGAAACTCCTCTCAGAGCTCAGAGCGCTTAATATCCCCAGACAGAAATTTGGATCTCAGAAGCCAATGAATACCTCAATGTCAGTTAAATTCAGTGGGATCAGGATCTTTCCCTTAGAGTGCATTACCCCTGTGATCATTTGTCAGTGAATGAAGTCAGTTGCATGTCTCTTGGGTGAATGAAATCAAATAATACTAACCAGACTGCAAGTTATTTTTTAAAGGACTAGTCTTCCTTCCTATTCTAGAAGGTATTTGTACAGGTCCCTTGTGGCATTTGAAAACTTCTTGATAAAATATTTCATTTCATTAATATCTCACAGATTATATGAACAGCATTCTTCAGTGTGACTTTACTAATTATTTCTAAAGCATTACAGTACAGAGTTCAATTTCACAAAGGTCTTTTTAAAAGCATAATAAAGTCTTAAAGCAGTTAAAAAATAACATCAGAGAGAAGAATTTAGATAGAGAATGATAGAATTGCCTGGATACTCATAATTTTCCTTTCCAGAATATAGAAATGGTTTTATGAATCACTTATTTCAATGAGAAATCCAAATTTTGAGTAAGAAAGCATAAGTACCACATCTGTTGGAGCTTCAATGCAAAGAATACCTGTCACACATCATGATTTGTATGCTCTGTACTGTGCAAAATGCAGGAAAACAACTAAACAATAAAAAATGTCAACAAAGGCTTCCTCCTGAATGCTGTGTTATAGAGGAGAATATTCCTGCTGAAGGTAGTCTGTGAAACAGTTATCCCTTGAAAGCTTTTCTCCAGAAAAAAAGTGAATGCTGCAAAGCATTGACTTTCTCTTTTAGGGATATTTCCCATACAAGCAAAATTCTACTGAATTAAATGGAGAGTCTGACTAAATGAAAAGCAAGGAGTACAGATCAGAGCCTAAAGCAACAGAAATAATCTCGACAGAGAAATGGCAAACTCATTAGTAGCTAATAATGCAGTAGCACTTAGTTGAGCAGTGGATTAGAATGAAGAGACTTACTGGATATGGAGGTATAAAGGGCAAAAGACTTGAGGCTAGTCATTTCCTTTTGTCTGGTTTCCTCCACACTGCTGTGAAATATGTGTTCCCAAGCATAGAGTTTAAGTAGTTTAATGCCCCGAAGCATCTCATTTGTCTTCTTCAACCTCTCGTTAGAGTATTCCTGCAACAATCACACACACATTCACTTGAAGATTACAATTAAAACACCTGCTCCCTAAGCATAAGGACACAAAAATTGTATACAGCCCCCTGTAATCAGTTCGGTACACATCACTAGTTCTGTCCATTCAGATGTTCTGTTGTAGTGCTTCACAAAGGTGAGCTTCCCTGCAGTTCAAGGGAAAAGGCCATTGGTTCACACTCCTAAATACCATAGTTTGGACTGAAAATTTTACTCTTCTGTCAGGCTTCTCATCACTTGCAAGGCTGCCTCTCGGGAAATAACCACCCAGCACACCGGCTGGATTTTCCAATGGAACACTGATGATATCCAGAGGAGACTAAAACACACAGGCAAGGTATGACTGGGCACTGCTCTGAGCAGCCAGCGTGACATGGAAACAATCAAAGCAGCCTGGTCACATTAGCAAGCAGTTGTGATCCCATCGGGAACCTTGGCCTCAAGCAGGGCCAGCTGGCTCAGGCACAATCATACACTGGTAAATTCGCACTTCCAGTAAAGCATAACCAGAAGTTACACTGCTTCCATTTTTCAGGCTAGCTCAAGGATCTTTGTAGCACACCTCACTGCACAGCGCACACATTTCTATCACAAACAGCACTGCTTCCATCTCCAGGAATTTCTAGGTGACAGTGATTGTCTGCTTGGATGCTGTGGGGATGAATGCCGTCCACATTTCTGGAAGGGTGCATACTGTTGACAGGAAGGCAATACTTTCCACACAGGATGATGGCACAAATAACTCTCATTACCACCCATGATTTGTAGTGGAAGAGATTTCTGGCTCCACTACAAGTTCCTAGGGCTTCCTTGGCAGTGCAACAGTTGCTGAAAGTGGGAATAAGGTTCAGAGCAGCTGGGCATGGTAATTCCAATGAACCAAAGGAACTTTCTTGGCAGTGATGCAGGCGATTCAAATTATAGACAAGCCAAGTGAGGGATCAAGGAACAGCTCATGACTTAGCAGACCTCTCTGCTCCCCAGTTGAGGCCCAGAGTGTGGGAGTTAGGACAACACGGAGTTGGTTTAAATAAATCAGTTTGATAGATTTCCACATCTGGGGTCCAAGTTTGGATGCAACATTCCTAGTTCCTTTGCCCTTGGACAGCTTGCCCTGCATGATTCATTCATTTGTGCACTGCACAGAGCCATTTTAGTCAATGATTATTGACCACTTATATTTGCAAGTTAGAAGATTCTTAATGTTATTTGTTGTCTTGGGGAAACATATTTGTTGAAAAACATAATCCCCCAAAAATACAGTTTTACCCCTTACACTTATCATGTTCTCACATTTTTGAACTTGACATCCTCAAACATTCCACAACGTTTGAGAAGCAGTTCTGGGTCAATGTCCACAGTTAGCTTTGGAATTCCAAACACAGACCAATGCATAATTACCAGAGGTGATATTTATATCACGAATGAGATTGAAGACTTACCAACGTGCTTCTCTGGGCCTGGGAGAGTTTTGTTGCTACAAAGTACTGAACAGGTGCAAGGACTATGATTACCGCTGCTCCAATTAAGGCACTGATTCCAAGAAGGTAGTAGAGCAGAAGAATTCCTACAATTATCTGTTGGAAGAACAGAAAGTGAGGCAAAGGTCTTGGCTTAACTTTGTGTATGCACCACAAAGACCCATTACAGGGTAACCAGACAGCATGTTCAAACCAGCAGCCGCCACAGTTGACCCTACCCCAAATACTGTACGTTGTGCAAGGCTGGCACAGCGGGTGTGATCAGCCAGGATCTTCTGGCACAGGACCCACCCAGTGCTCCTCCCCAGCTTGTGCATTCTGTGTATTTCTGTTTCATGGACGTCCCATTATGCACAGTAGAAGGTTGCACAGGTTTGCATATCTTCTGTAATTTAACTCTCATAGGTATTTAAAAGAACTTGATTTAAAATCAAATAAATTTAGGGCAAAAAAAACTTTAAATAAAATTTTATTTAAAAATACTTCCAAGTAACATATTGAGGTATTCCCTTTAGAGTCATATTAAATATTTTTTCCCTACTGGCTGGATGACATAGCACCTATTTTCTTCAATTCATAATTATTTTTTAAATTCTTTAATGTTGCAGTATTTTTATACCAGGGAGGAAATTACATCTCCCAGTTTAGTAACAACTCACTAATCTGCACCACTGGGACTTCCACAAGAAGAAATGCTTCTTTGATTACTATAGAAATTAATATGAAATATTACTAGAAATACAACTGATCTTGCAAATGTTAAGATGTCATTATTGCTGACCAGCATACTAGAAAAAAAAAGAGCACCATAATTACACCACTGAGAACCTCCAGTTCAAATAATCTCTAACAAAAATTGGCAAGGATCTGTGTTAAGGTTCTGCAGTGGCAGACTGACGACGACTGTTAAGAATGGGTTAGAGAAACAGCTTAAAAGATAAAGGTTTGTCTTTGAGTATGTAAGAATCTAGAGATAAAGCCACAGTGTGGATGGAGAGGGCTACTATAAGCAGCTTGATAAACACAAACAATACAAACAAGCTACCAGTGTTAATTACCACTATTCTAACAACTGACTCCGGAACATTCTGCAGCATTGACACTCTCTGTATTTAACAGTGTAAGCTGATCAATTAATCAGAAGACAGTGACAGAAAGTTAACTTCATACATAATTTCCCTTAATTAAAAAAAATAGAAATTTCCTTAAAGAGCTATGTACTACTCTTGCTATGTTTGCACAGTCTCACAACTTTCACAGAAGCACTATCTTCCATAATTTCAAAGCTCAATAGTTATATGCCCATCTATTTTCACACATTTATGGGAACTGGGTGTTTCCATGAAGAAAAGGAGTCCCTAGTTTCCACATTTCTATATTGACATTTTCATTAATTTGAGGCACAGAGAGAGAAAATACAGACTTTTTTTCTCTTAAGAACCCTTTTATACCTCTCCAAAGCTGAAACTAAACTATGACGCTTAAAATGAGCCACAGTATTGACTTATGAAATAAACAGTAACATGAAAGTAAAATGCTATTATATACGCACCACAAATCTAGTAAGAGGCAAAGCTAAATTGCAAATTAAAAATCTTTTAGTGATGAGTGACTAATCTGCTTCCACCTGAAGCCGGGAAATTCATGAGTATATGAAGCCAAACAAAACATACAAGGCCTCTGCCAGATACTCCTGGCAGAGCTCTTCTCCAAAGCATAAAACAGTCTTGGTCAGACAGATCAAGATACTCATTCCCAATGGCTTCGTCACGGGTAGACACTCTGGGCACTCAAAATACAGGAAAGCATTGAACAGTGTGCAGCCACTGCAGAACACTGACTCCCTGTTTTCCTGCTCTCCCTCACTACTGGTTCACTGACAAAGACATTATGGGACTGCCTGGTTCTACAAAGAAAGCCTCAGCTTCTCAGATACACAAGGAGAAAGACATCCCAGCTGGATCTTGAGAGAGTTAGCTGCTAGTTCACAGCTGCTTTTCCACCTGCCATCCTAGCTACTGAGAGGTCAGTCTTTGCAATAAAAAAATTCATGTTTCCAATAGGTTAAAAATTATCCCCTTTTCATCTTCTTTGTAATGAGGTAATAAGGGCAAACTTTTAAAATATATTCAGCATGTATGGAACAAAAAATACGTGAAGACTTGTATCTGAAAGGTGCTGAAATCTGTAAATCTAATTGGATGTCATTCTATATCATACCACAAAGTAGAGTCAGGAATAAACAGTACACAGATAACATCTGAACTCTGGAGGACAGTATCTGGCAGATGGGAAGGCTCTTATTAATATTCCTGAGAAGGTAACAATCATATTTAAAAAAAAACCAACTATGTAATGAAACACTTTGCTGTGTTTTGATTTCATCAAAATCCCAAAGCTCTTCCCTGCCAGAGATATATATCAGGAACAAGAAGCTCACCAATAGCTCTGGCTATTTTGTCTTGATTATTTATTGAGGATAGCAAATACTTTCAGCCAAAAACTGCTTTGTGGGCAGTTTTGAAAGAGACAAATGTCCTTTCAGTACAAGTGTAAGCTATCCTTACCAGTGAGGCCAAGATATGAGAATACAGGATTTTTTAATAATCACAATGAATTCAAACAAGGGTTTTTATAAAATGGAGGTGTGGAGAGAAAGCCTTTAGAGGGCTTCATTTTGCTCCCAGGGTTTGAGCCAAATCTACTGAAGGCATCTTTCAACTGATTGGCATTCCTGGGCCACTTTTCAGGGATTTCAATAACATTCAAAGAGTAACTTAAGGCAATGATAAAGCTCCCATTGACTCCACTCAGAGCAAAGAGGGGCTCAAATTATCAGGCCTGTATAGAAAATCTAACTGGTTATGAATGGCTACTACAAAATCCACAGCAGACGCTGAAAGCTTATTGTTAGATTGAGAGCTACTAAACAATCAAAAATCTGTTTTAAATAGTAACAGAGTTTGTGCAACTTATTATTAGCTATCTCTTGGGCAGTTGTTTTCACTACCTCATAAAACAAGGTATTGAATGCATGTCATGGAAAAATGTTTTGAAGAAACCTTTGTGACCAATGTGACTCATTGGTTTTGGCAGTGTGTGCACCATCCACAAAACAGGAGCATGACTGGCACTGATTGTCCTCATCTGGTAGGGAGCATTGCAAGGGGAATTTTGATGCAAATATAATCATATTTTCAGCAGACTGTCAGGAAATCTTTATGAGTCCGTGACTTCTGGCACATTAGAGCAAAATGTTGTTACAGACTACGCAATGAAATTGGATTAGTTCTCAGTTCCACTAAAGCGCTCTCTACACTGAGCTGCCAGAGAGGTCTTACAGAAGAGGTGTACATGAAACTGTACATAGTTTATTTTGCTAACAGACATACAATGGAGACTAAGCTGAGGGGATAATTGTACCCTAAAGATTAACATTAAAGGGGTGGACTCTTCTTAACACCTTGTAGCTCTTTCAGCAGTGTCATTTTAGCAGTATACAGTCTTCTTACTGCAGGGTGCTTCCAGTGAGTGGAATTAAAATACCCTGATATCCTAATTGCTACTAACAAACTGTCAATATGTAGCCATATTTAATATGATATTTCATATCAGTTTCATTATAGTTGTCCTCTCTTTTGCAATTAGACACCAATATTAGGATACATTGATAGATCATTGGTTTTTTCCCCACCCACTTTAAAGTAATCTGGTTCCCATTTTCCCTCCCTCCTTCCCACCCCCGATGTCAGGGAAGCCATCCTGGTGCTAAAAAATTAATCTGTTTTCATTTAATTAATCAGGAAATTAATCTGGCTGACCATACCATCAGATGATTTTTATGAGGAAATGCTTATCTGAGCTGTAGTAGGTTGACTAAACACAGGAACAACTATAAAATAAACTCAATTCTAACACATATCTGTACTGTTAGAAAAGAATCCAGACCTCCTTATGGCCAGCACTGTAACTCCTCACTCTTTGAAGGACATCCATGTAGTTTACATAATTACAGCAATGGCTGGCTTTTCTTCCCCACCCCCAGCTTTTCAATGCAATATTCTTATATGCTTAACATCTTATAGTATGAGAAGCTGATGGACACGAACTCCTAAACAACATACTAAAGCCATGTTATAAAGAGACTGGAAACACAATCTGCCGGCTGCAGTCTAAACAGTCTCAGGAAAATTATTTAGTTCTTGGACAGGAGAAGGCAAACCAAAATGCAAAGCTGCTGGGTAGATTATTTGCAGGTTTCTGACTTCCCATCAGCCACTGTGTGGTGCTGGAACCAGACTGCCTTTGCGACACGAACACAATGGAGTTTTCATCATGTTTTTGAAACTATATTATACTTCTAGAAAATACCAAGGGAAATTAAACTCTTCTGTTTCCTCTGTTCATATTTACTTCTAGAGTTGCCATAAGCTAAACAAATATACACTGAGTAGCTGGAAGAAAGCAGAAAGACTTTCAGGGTACCATTTTTATATCAGATGAAACTATGTGCTTTACTGTCAGCCTTCTCATTAAGTGCAGGATGTTTCTACAATTTTGTTTAAGTACTGGCTCTTCCAAACTTAGTAATCTGCACTTTCCCCCCCCAATTTCAGTAAGTGTGAACTCTGAAAAATGATCCAGGTTCTACTGAGATCACTCTGATCTTCTACCACCCTCTGTCTGCTCTACTCCCTTACTAGCACAGACTTAACCACATGCCCATCCAGTGAGATTCACCACTTCACAGACTCAGAGGAATACCATCTCACTGCAGAAAAACAAAAAGATTAATTTTGATCAGATTCACTCTTCAGTGCTTTTGCAAGCTTATGTGACTCAATGCATAATCTATAGAGCTGAAACATCGAAGAAGGTAAAAATACCATGTTTCCATGTTGGACATCACACACAAACTCCTATTGCCATAAGTGAATGGCTTCAGATTCATTTCCATCAATCATGGAAGTACCCTCTGAGATGGGACTTTGCTTTCCTCATCCTGAAGACTTGATAAGACACAGTTGCATCTCACTGGGCATTAACAAAAGGCTACAAGATAGGGTACCAGGAGTCAGAAGACAATTAGGTGTGACTCAGAACAGTGATTTACTCCTTGCAATCCACATGGGAAAGGAGACTGAAAGG
Source organism: Dendrocincla tyrannina (assembly GCA_035047865.1). Lineage (NCBI taxonomy): Eukaryota > Metazoa > Chordata > Aves > Passeriformes > Dendrocolaptidae > Dendrocincla > Dendrocincla tyrannina. The sequence goes on from JAWWMP010000165.1 coordinate 13,423,150, forward strand.
ATGAGAGTGGTATTTGGAAACAGGAGACCAAAGACACCAGAGAGAATAAAGCAGCAAAAGCATTTCATATGACATATATACTATAATAATAATAAAAAAACCCAAACTGTGGAATTTCTCATCCCAGAAGCACCAGTAGTTTTGAGGGATGTTCAAAGGATCATGTCTAAGCAATACATTTGTAAATAAAGTGCTGCTTCTCTTGCTTCTGCTGGGATTCAGAAGACAAATGATTGCAATAACTTCCAGTTAACTTCCCCAATGTAATAAATGAATGCACTGCAACCTGCTGCACCCTATAAATTCTTGTTACAAATGCAAAGCATGTTTGGCAGCAGTCAAGATTCTAATAAAATCCTAGAGTCCAGTCACAGATGTGAAATCCATTACATGCAATGATTCTAGATGCTGATAGCTTGAAATTTTATTTCCAATTATTCTTTAACTTTTTTAATATCTCCACTTTCATAAAATTCATACAGAATACTGAATACAGACTGAAGCGCGTTAAGAACAAAAGCACATTCAATCACCTCACCTGGACTGGCATAGCCCAAAGGTTAGGGCAGAGGAAAAAGAACCACATCAGCTGATTTGTGTCTATGGCAACCAGGTTACAGATCTGGCCTGCTGTCATCTCCCCCATAGACATGTTAGAAGTTGAAAGTTGCATAATTTTGTTGTATATTTTTGTCTGAAAGAGATACCAAAGGGTGTTAGCACACAGAAATAAAATGAGATTTCTAGCTCCATCTAGAACACATCTAAAAGGCTCAGCATGTTGAGTGAAAACATTTCCAGTAACTTGAATGAAGAGCTTCAAGTTACACCTTTTATGTTATGATGCCAAATTTTAAGCTACTTATTCTTCATCAGCACCAAGTACAATGGTTGTCTAAGTACTCCATTTTTGCATCCCTGTGCAACAGTTAGAGAATGAAACCTTTACTGCCCCAAATGTCCAAGAACCACATAGCAACTATGGTTTATCCCTCCAGCATATCTATGGAGTGCCCTTGCTGTAACCAGCCCTAATAATGTATTATAGATTCAATACATAATCATCAATATATTATAAACCTTGTTATTTTTCTCTGGCAACTGATTCAGGTTCTATTCAGCCTCAAAATGAGGCTGGCTGAGAAAATGGCTACATTTTGGCTAGAGAGCTCTGTCCCATTACAAAGTTTAATTCACAGGCAACTAATGCCACAGGTACAACTCTGTACTAAATTAAATGGGTGCCTCGGTGCAGAATCAGGCACTGTGTATGAAAATAACTTACTACAAAATAATGAAAGTGTACTTTTACCAGCTCTCGGTAAAAGGCTACACAGCAATGTTTTGCCACCATGGGACTGAGCTGACAGGAGGCAACTTCATTCAGTAAGTGCCCTCACATCCAGTGCTTACTGTCATCATGAAGCATAAAGTCATACAGGGCACACTGAACAGGTGCAGGTTTAGACAGGAGAGGAAGAAAGAGAAAAGATTCAAAGAAAAAAGTGTATAAAAATACCAGCACAGAGGTTGCCACTAACACTAACCTACTGCTTAGAGTGATGGATAGAATGTGAATAGTCCAACTGGCATTATCTGGACCTCTGTGTAACATCCAATGCAGAGAATACAAAACTTTCTTCAACAAAATTAACGTAACACTATTTTTCAACAATTCCCCTTTTACACTTGCGTGGTCCATGTATTTTTCAGTTCGTTGCTGCTCTTCTACTTGATACAAGACACACAATTTTTCTTTGTGTCTTTTAGGTCAAAATCATTCCTTTAGGATTTTTCTAATTCACTGTAATAAGGGAAAACCAATGGATAGGATCCAGAAGTCTGGCAGCCGACAAGTGGTTCCAAGTGTAAGATCAAAAGAGAATTAAACAATTACGCAGCTCCTGAAAGCATCCATCCATCACAGAGTCCCCACAGGATCCATGTAGCTCAGCAGATAAATAGTGTAACTTACAGGGCTGGCTTTCAGAGGGCAGGTTTCAGCCAGTGCATTTGGCAATCCCACACTGTAATCTTACACCAAATTCTCCCATTTCCAGGCACAGAGCTTTGTATGCTACATAAAACTTGGATTTGCTGTTTGCAGTTATACAGTGATCATGAACTCTGTTTTAACAATTTTATGTATGTTCAGTAATTACAGAGCCTGAAGTGCCTGGTAGATTTTGTAGCATGACCCATGGAACAAGAACTACTCTAAGCATTGGGAATACAACCTGCCCCTTTGTTCAAAATTTATTTACAAGAGATTTTTAAAGCCATGTTATTTGCGTGCGATGTGATGTTACAAAAAACGCTTTTGAGTTGCGTGAGGTAGAGTTCACATCCTAAACTCTTTCAAAATTTACATTCAGTTTTACCGTCAGCAATTTTTTTCTTAAAGGTAAGAAAAAAATACAGAATTAGATATTACAAAAAAATATAAAATATTAAGTTTATATAAAATCATCAAATAAGATGCAGAGGAAACAGAATGCAGGTCTAAACTAACAATCTCTAATAGCAATGGCTACATTCAGTATATTTCAGGATAGAAGCCTTTCAAAATTTAACAAAAATAATTTTAATTTTTATTTAGAAGTACATGTATCAATCTATGAAAAGGTTAATTAGTAATATATTGGGTACCTGTATGGCGCCTCTTAAGTTGATTCCTGTTTCAATAGCAACATAATATGATGCTTGGAGAAATGTCCTTTGCAATAGAAGGGCAAAAAATAAGAGCACAGCCAAAACATAAGCATTGGACAGGAACTCTTGAGATGAAATAAAGAAAACACCAAGAATTTTGGTCTGTAAAAAAAAAAAAGGAAGTTAGAAATCAGGTGCAATGGTAATTTCATTATCTGCATTATTAATAAGCAGAGATAATCACAATTTATTACTTTCAAAATGTCCCCAACCTTGGCTGAAACCTCACAGTTTATCCATTCAAGGAAGCAGTCTCATAATGTGCCAACTCAGTAAGCTTCATTTAAATGCAGAATGGCATTCATAGGATTTCTGATATCCTTCCAAAACTCTGGGACAATGCATAACTCCATATGGTAATTTGTTAAAAAAAGTGCACTGACCATCATCAGAAAGGAACAGTTAATGTCCTTTCAGAGAAATTACTCTGTTTTCACACCTCAGGTTTCTGAACACTAAAAGTGACCGTCAGAACTTGTCAAAAAAACTCCTGGAACTCTGCACATTATTTTGGCCTCCAGCATCTAGTTGAGATCTTTTATTTATGGTCATTAACTTCTAGCAAGTTCATGAGATCACCCAAGTGCATTTTGAATAATGTCTACACTTAATGGGAAAACAGTGCATTTCTTCCAGATTATATTTAACAAGCCAACACCTTTGGTGCCACAACTAGTTGAGAGGCTGGCTCACCTTGGGAAGCCTTCTGAAACTAAAATGTCTCTGTCGTCTTCTTTCTCCTCTTGGCTCCTTCCAATAATTGATTGCTGGCTTGCAGTTCCATTAAAGGCAAAATGAGGAAGAAGTCTCTTTCTATTCCCTTTTACACAGCTTCTTGCCATTTACACTCCTGCTGTATTCCTTGCTCAGCACATTTCTTCTTGCCTACATACTTTCTTGCTGTTGACATTTTCACACCTGCTATAACACTTAATAAACTATATTTCACAAAATCTCACTGCCTGTTTGTTTTATTAGATCTGATCTGCACTTGCAGTTCCTTCATAGAAACCCCATATGGCAAGTTCATACAGAAGCTAAATTTAGTTTTTAAAGCTGTTCTTTTGTAAGGTGAGGCTGAGCCAACTGGAAAAGGAACAAACTTCTCCCTACCCCTCTTTCCACCTGGGTTGCTCCAACCTGCATGGTTCTGTTCCTCACTGTGCACTAGTTGGGGAGCTAACAGGATCTCTTCCTGAGCCAGTTTGAAACACTGACATAAGAAAATCAGCCCAGAAAAAAAATAATGGGCCAAATCAGACCACAGAAGTGCCTACTCAGTGCCAGAGACGGAGCAAAGGAGAAAACAGGAGCAGAGGTGACAAAGAATGTGAAAGGAGGAAGAGTAGGTCCTTCCAGCAGTGGCGACCCAAAAGGTCACCTCATCTTCCTGAGAAACTGAAGTCTTAGGGTATTTTTTCCCTCTCATTTTACTCCATCTTTTGGCATTCATGATAGCTCCTGCCAGTATGATTGTTCCTGTAGTAGGAGGACTATCTATGCCCTTGACATCAATAGGGTGATTTTTAGATTTTATAGCAGAGAAATGTATGCTTACCCTTGCAAACAAGTAACGAAGATAATGAGCAAAACAGTTTTTGAAAGGATCCTCTGTTTTGTGAGAAGAGGGAATGCTTACAATAACACATCCAGGACAAGTTTCCTGAGACTGTATCTCCAACCTCACCCAGCAATATTCCTTCTCATGAGAGTAAACTAGTTTGATCTGTCCAGGCAATAGTCTAACCATCTGTTGAGGTGCCCGGGAGCTCATTCATCAACACAGTCAGTCCCCATAAAGATCTGATCACTTCCAACTGTGCCTGACTGTTCTTCAGACAAACTGAAAAGTCATCAAAGGACTTTGTCTGCTACACAACACTGACAGACTTGAGTGGATTTCTTAGGTTTACTCCTTTCTCCCACTTATGTGATAGTTGTTACAATCAGTGAGATTCAGACCAAGGCTGGACACAAAGAAAAGCAAGTAATTATGATTCCATTCCTATAAATCTTTCTTCACAGAAATGTTCTTTATTTCCATAAGGAAGCATCTTGATAGACATACACTACTTCTATGCAAGTATGTGCAAGAACTCAAAAGATACGCAACACTGCCAAATTTCTTGCCTTGAAAATGGGGAATAAAAACTATTTCAATAATTTCTTGCTCCCAAAGGTAAATTGTCAGATGAAAATATTTCCAATTCAGCTGGATGCTTTGACTTCAACCAGACTTGATGTACATAACCATTTCAGCAGTCTGTAGGGCCACTGAACTCACTAATGAATTAGCCTTGAGAGAATGTATTCATACAGCCTCCAAAGTCAAATCAATAGAATGTAAGTAACCATTAGGCATAGCCATTTCTTTAAAGTTGTATCAAATGCAAAACTCTGAACTATGTGTACATGTCAGGAACTACGTTCAGATAAAGAGACATTTAACAGCAATTTTAGTTATTTGCACCCTAAAGGGATTTTAAAGCCCTAAATTATTATTTATCTCATAGTAATTCAAACAGGCAACAGCAGCATTATATACTACAAAAAGTCTATGATACAGTAAAAATGAGTCTCTCTTCCACATTATTTACAGTCTTACAAGTTCAGCTTTTCAAATCAAGTCAACTTTGACTCTTGCAAGATCTCGGTGTGCTTGTAAATGTATTCTTGCTGTAACTCTGATGAATAAGGAGGCAGACTTAAGGCCTTAATTTAGTCCAGAAGCTATAGAAAATATATCACATTTTGGAAAATATACGAAAATACAATGGTAAATTGTAACTATAACCAAGTCTTCTCCCACGCTACCTGGAAGGCCCCAGTCCTCTACTGCACCAGTTAAGAGCCATCTGTAGTTTCCTGTGCATCATATATATATGTATATATTCAAATACTACACAGAAGGTGAAACGGTATATAACTGAAGAACTTGGAGGTTTTGCAGGAGAAAAAAAAAAGGCAAAATCACATTTGAGGAATTAATTGCTATTATTTTAGTAGTTCTTCACTGGGATTTCTTTTTATTTCACTACATCATCATCCAGGAAAAAATGACACCTCTAACACATAAAAACTTAAAAAAGCTGCTTATGAAGGCAAAGTTAAAACAACATACAAACCTGTGACACTAGGAGGCCCTGATTGTCAAAGATACACATATATAACAGCAAAGAGAAAGGCCAGAGCATTGTCAGTCATGAATCACAAAGATTAGAGATTGTGCTCCATGCTATCAAAGGCAGCAATGGAAGCAACATGATTTCAGTGCTGTCCTACATATACATCTGGCTAGTACTGCTAATCACTGCAGCTAATACTACTTTTTGTTGGATGTAAAAGAATACAATTTTTTCCACAAATATGTTTGACAAATCATGCTTTTCCAGCTATGAGATTTTGGTGCAGCATTGATTGCCATCAAAACTTTATATAATAGACAAGGAGGGAAAGCAAGATGAATTTCTTCTAATCTATTCTTCTAATATAATTTCTTCTAATACTCCCTTAAGAAAAAAAGAGGACAAACATATACATAAACATCACACACACTGGTGAAAGCACCAATGTTTGGCAAATTTTAGATGCCTTATCAGGCCACTATGGTTTACAAAGTCAATGAGCACCTCTGTGTGTAAACTACAACAGCTGTCTACATATACTTGTCAGCCTGCAGGAAACACAGAGAAATCACTAAACATATGCTGAACCTTTTACAACTAAGGCAAATAACCTTGTTTGAGAAGTTGATGGAACTAATTAGATGGTTTTGGGAACATTCAGTGTGCCACATTCCTGACAACTTCAGAACACCACTTTTTACAAGTGCCAGTAGGCTCTAACCAGTAAAAGGCTGTGCAAAAGGCCACTATTTAAATACCTGAAGAACCCAGACCACACAGTCTTAAATGTCAATACTGGTCTTTTTGCTGCACTGGGCCCTATGACTTCTAGAGCTTTTCAAATAATGAGTGTGGTGTATCTTTAGAATGTGCTACACAAGCAGATACTCCTAATACCAGAACTGCTAATCCTAACATTGCAATGTGGAAGATGCTACTAGCAAAATGTAAGGGTTATCATTCTTTCAGTCTCCTCTTCAGTGTGAAATGATTAACACTCAGAGAAATTCATGTCATAAGAATGTTCTGAGGTGGCCATAAATATTGGTACTGGAGTTATAAATAAACATGAAGAGCATGACAGAATTTAAGACCCTGTCATGCTCTGACTAACTGCAGTACTAACTAAAGCAGTTAATACTGCCTGTGACACCCATGTGATCTCAGAGTTCAAGCTCCAAGGTGGTTTGTATCTGTCACACAGGGCCTGAAAAACAGAGCAAATTTCATATTCCTTCGTCTTCAGTTTCACAAAGAGAATTTCTGTTTGCAAGATACAGTTGACTCATTACAACATCTCCTCAATCTAAACTACTTCAGATGTAGATGGGTAAGAGATGGGTAAAAGATGCCCTCCACTGTAATCACAGCTTACTTTGCTTGTCCGATTCTGTCCCACTATGTTGCAACTCTTTCAACACCCTCAAACTCAGCAGCACATCAAGCACAAAACATTTCCCCCAACTTATCTTTCCCTTCATAAGACAGAATTTCAGAAGGCTTGTTTTTCACACCTACAAGGCGCTCAGAGGCAAACAATAAGGCAAGTTTCTCCTTTTTTTACTAATTACAAGTGAAGACACATTCCTAGCAGTAGAGCTGGCATATTTCTTTCCAAAGTAGATCAAATTGCCTAGGTGTGTGCTCACATGTGGGAGTTTTCCCGAACACCCCAGTATGCTTACAGATAGTTTGAATAGAAAACCTTCATTAGAAAGATATTTCATCTAATCCAGCCAAAGCAATTTTCAAATGTAAATGTAATTAGCCTCTTAACAGAAAAAGCTGTATATAAGCCAGGTCAAAACAGATGGAAAAGCCTCTTGGAGACAATTTAGCTAAGCTAAAATCCACCCTTATGTGTCACTTCTGGACTATCACCATCAGTGAATATTACTGTTAGGTGATTCCAAAACCATGATGAGGCTACTGCTTGGCTAGAGAGGGAGGATGGATGAGGCTCTGCCTGGGCCCTATCTAGACCAGACCCGAGCTCTTTTTTTCCACAGAGCAGTACTACCAGACACTTTTACAGGAAAATTAACTATGACAATCTGTAAATTGTTATTTGTTACAATTTCAGTTGAAAGAGTATCCCAAAAAAATTATAGAGAAGCAGAGCTCAACAGCTCCCACAGTACTTTGCTGCAGCACAGCCCTACAGTTTTAATTTTCTCATTTCCTGCTTTAACTGTTTTCCATTGAAACTACTGGCTATATTAAAGTTTCCAAATATTAGGATAAGGATTGCAGAATGGACAGACAATTAATTTCAGCCTGAGGCCTTTGTTAAATTTTCCGCAGTTCAGCTGATGTATTTCAATATTTACAATGCACCTAATCCAAAGTGTACTTGAGTCAACCGGTACGTTTCCATTAGTGTCAACAGACTTTGGACATAAAGTCTTACACCAAACACTAAGTGAGCTGCAGGAATAAACTGATCTATCTCATAGAAATTCAGCCTGAGTGACCTCAACTTATTATGAAAAGATGCTTCCTTACAGTTTTGTTTTTAGTTAATCAAGAAATACATTGCTTCTTCTAGAAGAACACTCATTTAAATAGCGTTCTTTAAAAATACGTTTCAGTTGATCTTTAAGAAACATACCTCCCCAAAGACACTAGTGGAAATTCTTTGTCACACTTAAATTACTTGTCATTTTATTGTGATGACAAAAGCTCCCTTTAATCTTCTTCGATATCGCTAATTTTTGAAAATGAAAAATGAAGCCTATTAAAAACACACTTATCCTTTCTGAAAAGCACTCAGTCATATACTTGATTCAATCTCTACTCAAGACTGTACCTAGGAGACCCTCAGATTAGCTCAGTTGGTTAGAGCACGGTGCTAATAACACCAAGATTGTGGGTTTGATCCATGTATGGGTCATTCACTTTAGAGCTGGGCTTGATGGTCCTTGTGGGTCTCTTCCAACTCAGAATATTCTGTGATTCTGGATAAAATACTCATGATATTGACGGGATTCTGGACATGATTCACTGTTATCTTGAATGAGGTTATTTTCCAGAATGCAAGGCTTACTAAATACATGGGTCACATATTTTGCCTCCCATAGAATCACAGAAGGGGTCAGGTTGGAAGGGACCACAGTGGGTCATCTGGTCCCACCTCTCTGCTCAAGCAGAATCATCATAGAGCACGTTGCCCAGGACTGTGTCCAGACAGTTCTTCAGCAAGGGACACTCCACACCCTCTCTGGGCAACCTGTTTCAGTGCATAGTCACCTGCACAGTAAAGAAGTTCTTCCTCTTATTCAGGTGGAACTTCCTGTGCATCAATTTCTGCCTGTTGCCTCCTGTCCTATTGACTGGCAGCACCAAGCAGAGCCTGGTCCATCCTCTTGACATCCTCGCTCAGATAGATGGATAAGGTCCCCTCCCAGTTGTCTCTTCTCAAAACTGAACACACCCAACTTCCTCAGCCTGTCCTTGTACGAGAGATTCTCCAGTCCCTTCATCATTTTGTTGCCCTCTACTGGACCTGCTCCATCACAGTATAAGAGTGGGTAACAGGCAGCACATTCATACTGTCATTTCTGGCATTCACAAATACATTGCAGAGTCGCTTTATTTACTGAGGCCAAACAATGCACAGTCACAGCTTTTTGTGACTCCTCTATTTTTACGACATGTTGACAGTACCTGTGGGCGGATGGTGTTATTTCCTTTTCCAACATTGTGAACAATCCCAGAGATGCAGAGCGGCCCAGCGAATCCAAGCAAGTCAGCCAGAATACGGAATGTGCTACTGAGAAGCAAGGGTCTTCCAAATGCACAGCAGAGAGCACGCCAAATGGATCTGGATCCTTGTGGAGAAGATGATCTTTTGTTCTGTCCAGAATAAAAGAAAAATTAGTAAGAATTATGTTATACATTAACCCCAGGTCTGACAAATGATTGGTATTTTTATCGCTGCTTTAATTCATTGACAACCATTTGCAATCTTTGAGCTAGAAAAGCAGAGGAACTACAACTATCATTTCATTTCTTTTTATAGAGACAGAACAAAGCATTAATTTGCACTCCCCTCTGCTTCATAGAAAGAACCGTGATTTCTTTCCTACCCCTAATAGGGATCAAATGAGTGTGTTGCTGAGGGAGAAAGAAAAAAGGAGGGAGGGAACTGACAGTTTTTGTATTCTGGTGAACACAAAAGCTGGAAACCTACACTCTTTTTAGACAGGATGAAAAAGAGTTCTCATCAAGTCTTGAATACATTCAGCTCCAACCAGAGTCAAAATTAATTTGAGTTGAGGTAGTTTTAGCCCTGAATTCTTCTATGAACAAACTGTAATTGAAATAACATGTTAAAAAATAGTCCTGCAAAGCCTCATTAATACTGACTCTGTAACTGAATGTTTCCAGGGTCTTATTAGGAAGAAAAATGGTGTTCAGTGAACACAGGCCATAATTACTTTCCACATCAAAGCAGATGCCATATGCATTTTACACACATTTAACCAGTAATGTGTTTGACATGCATGTTTAGGTAGAGAAATTTCATTATTCACTGAGTATATGTTCTCTTTGTATATAGAAAGCTGTGCTAATGAATACTTCATGTGCATCGTGGTTTCTGAGATATCATGCTTATTCCACAAGTAATAAAAAATGCAAGCACTGAGTAAGCAGAGACACAATATCACACTTTGCACACCTTCTGTGCTTCAAAGGCCTCATTAAGAAGAATGTAATTGGTCAGAGCTCTCATAGCAATGGGAAGTTTGCCTATGGTTTTCAAGTCTATTGGTTTTTTATGGGCAGTCTTGATGAATGTATTCATCCACCAGTATGTTCCTTTGGACAACAGATTCACAAATGGCTGTAAGAATCGAACACCAAGGTCCTGGAGATCCTCAGGAGGTTTAACTTCTTTAGGAGTTTTGAAGAAGACATACCTCTGAAAGTCAGAAAAATACCAACAGAATCACACTAAATGCATAGAAAATAGAAGTGCACAAAGAATAGATAAGGACATTGGAGATAATCAATTAATAAAGTCTGGAGATTCCCGAGAGTGTATATGGCAATAAAAAACGTTTGCATTGGCCTAAACAGTGAAAGAGCAAGGGCAGACAGCTGGTGACCTCCCATTGTCAAGATAAAACTTTTTCAGACTTCACCCCTTTTTGGGAATGAAAAGCCAAGCCCCTTAAAAAACAGACCTTTCCTTTTTAAAGAGTACTCAATCACATATTTAATTCAGTCTCTATTCATGATTAAAATCTTTTTAATCTTAGGAGGATTTCTGGATATGCTCCAACCATAGTTGGAGAAATAATTCACAGATCCTAGCAAAAATGATGACAGGGTTAGGAAATGCTGTCCAGAAGAACAGTGAGAACAGTGAAAAGGAGGTAGAAGGTACAGCTGGGATTCAAAGTCAACTCAATCTTCCTTCTTCTGGAAGAAGACTGCAGAAGGCAAGAGGAAAAAAAAAATGTGAGGCCAGTATCTGATGTTTCTGCTAGCAGAGGCCTCACTCCCTACTTTTATTTTCTTTTTCTGCTCCCTCCTCAGCAGTGGTCAACTCTCCATGCATCCCAATCCCCTTCTTCAGCAGCTGCAGCAACAAGCCACAGAACAATAGGCAGTTAAAAAAAAAATATTAAAAAAAAAATCATACTGTTGACTAGCTTGTTCAATCCTTTAATAATTAAAACCAAACAAATAAAACAAAAAAGGTGACCATGAACAGTGACGATTTTTTATTCTGTGGCTGCTAATTCCACAGAGATTAAATCTCATTTACTTGTGCAGTTCTATTATGAAGAGGTTTATGAGCAAGCCTCTCTGATGTCACATTTGGATTTCACTTTTCCCCCACGGCAATCTATTGGTTTTCATTTATGATATAAACTCTGAATACCGTGCATTGAGGTTTTTATTCCTCTTCATTTAAAAAAAATGTTACTACAAAGGCTACTTTTAGACATATTTTTCTTCCCAAGTTATCAAATAAACATACAAGCAATAAACCCCAAAAGAACAAATGCATGACAGGTACAACTTGCATAGCTGAATGCACTACTGGAAAGAAATCACAGAAGGAAAACAGCAAGAAAATTTACATGGAAATATTTCTTTCCCTCCTAAATTTAATTTGTGCACACATTTATGTGAATTCCAGGTGAAGGGAACTTTGGCATTTATCTATCCAGCAGTCTCCAAAGTAATGTCTCAGCTTAGATGATGACTCCAGACATCACAGAGGGAAAAAGAAAAAAAATATAGCTGCGAGGAACCCCAGTTGTCCAAATAAATCACTTATTGTGATTGTCTCCTGGAAAATGAGAGATGTTATTTGTGTGGCTAAGATACTCTGTGAAAGAGCAGACAATTCCTTTCTACAAGTCTTCCTTTGCATCAGAAATACTCATCAAGACTGAAACAGAACCATTTAAAAATTGAAAACAAACTTGAACAGATGAAATTGATCTTAATTTAACTACAACAGGGTCTGGCATTTTTTGAAATTATGTATTTATCTGGCCCAATACAATTGGATTAACCTCTGATCCTTAAATTGATTTCTAGCTGGATTTTTCTTTCTCCTTTAGAAATATATTTTACTCTAAGTATGCAGAAAAAGGAATACAAAAAAGAAAGAAAAATCAGCAACCCAAAACAATAAAAAAACCACAGGGGGAAACTTTTATGACAGTAACTTACCCTCACCCTGATGACATTAATTTCTACAGCCAGTAGCATTCCATATAGAACAACCAGGAGTCCTGTGAGACAAAATCGAAGCTGAGAAAATCCAACCCCATTATCACAGAACTTTACAAATTTGATGGTTTTAGTTATGAAAGCTAAAGTCCAATAGAACAGCAATGCTGTAGAGAGAAAAAAGAAAAAACAAAACCAACTTAATTAGCTCCACAGTTGTAAAAAACATACAATACCATTATAAAATATTCATTCAGAAAGAATGTAACAGAATATATAAAACCAGAGAGTGCCTTTCTCATATCAAAACAGATGCCTAATTCAATTCCACAAACATTAACATATTAAGATGATGTTAGTCCTAAATGCCTTTTTATTAGATTTAGTGTTATTTCACAAAGTGAAGTCTGCAGAAGAAAATTTCCATCTGCTGCAAACATTTGTCCACATGATAAGTCCAAGAGCGGGTGCTGCTCCACAAGCGAAGGTGCCTGTGAAAGGTGCTCTTCAGATTTGGTTAATGCTACAGGACTGCTATGAATTTGTCTTGAAGAAAAATTCCCTGAGAATCTCTGGGATGTAGGCGGAACAGATAATAAAATACTTTGTCCAAACAGCTGCTGTACTATTACATATATTCCATATATGTAATTTACAGTGTAGATAAAACAGTCACATCACATTCTGGCATTCACAGAATACAATTTTTATTTTTTAGTTATACTGAACTTCCTGTCTAAAAGTGCTCATGTTACTATCAGTTATAGATAAATAATCCTTGCAGTAAGCTCTGGTGATTTGGAAACACTCTCCAAACCATTAATCACACCATAAGCCAGCTCCTGTTCCCATTCTTAAGGAAATGCCTTCCAGGGTTGTTTTCTTTTACTTTCATTGCTGCTCTATCTGCCACGGTGCAAGAGGGAATGTGCTATAACTGCCAAGAAAAGCTTAGATGTGCTTTCCAAGTTTTGCTGAAACACTTGAGAAAAGCTTCAACCAAAGCATGGATAATCATCATGGATAATCATCAGGAACTTGCATAAATTTCAAACAATTTGTGGTGTTCCAACTACCCTGAGGCAGCCCAGAAAGCCCTCTGGGGATGTACTGTGGGGCTACCCTTTCCAAGCAAAGCTAAATTCAACACAGAGAATCCATCTGGGATTTGGGACTGCCAATTCTGCTTCTAGAGAAATCAAGGTAAAACGTCTCCTTTAAATGAGGACAGTGAATGGAACAGTACAGAAATACAGGCACTAGGGCATTTGCCAAGGGAGTATATCTTCCTCTAAAATTAACAGGCCAGTTTGTAAGAAGGAAGCACTGAGTACTCAGGTATTTGAGCACTGTACTTTAGTGGCTGATGAAGTTGCAGGGAGGATTTAAGAGAAATACTTACCAAAATTCTATAATAGAACTTTATCTTTCTTATGTGAGGCTTCCTACCATCTTCCCAACTTACACTGCACTAAATCTAACTTTTTCATCCTGTTCCAGACTGCTTCCTTCCTTTGAGGCACCATTCCTTCCTATTTGCAATGTCTGGCTATAAAAAAATCTCGCTTCAAACAAGATACATTCCATACTGTTCTACTCTTAACCACCTTTATCTGTTAAGCTTTGTTTTGCTTCATTCTTCTTACAACAAGCTGAGAACACATCCTTCTTGGAGTAACAGGGACTTACACAAACATTGCAAACTGAAAATATGCACCCACAGAGGCCCTCTGAAAAAGCAACCAACCCAACTGGCACCTATGTAGAGCTCTTGGAATTCTAAATATGAACTAGCACAGCCATTCTCCTATTTAGGATTTAAATAAGGGTCTATATGATCCTTTATTATTATTTTTACAACATTAATCTATCTTTTATCTAAGAAGTATTAAAAAGTGCCAAACACAACATTCTCAGGTGATAAGTGGCCACCCACTATCATATTTCCTAGAAACATTAGAATTTCTTTATCTTGTCGATTTTAAACATAAGTGTATATAATCTAATCTGGTGAATGTTCACAGGCCCCTCAAGATAAGGCTCCTTGGAAAGTACAGTTACAACTCTTAAGCCATAACTATAGAGAGGATGTTTCTATCATCTGCCTGGTGAGTGCATATTGTCTGAGAGTTTCTGGAAATTATCTCCAAGAACTTCCACTGCTCTGAACTGCCTAGTGATCAGACCACAGAGGCATGCATGCATTTACTGGATTACTTTAGATCTATTCTAGATGCCTAAATGACCTCACTTTTTTGTGGAGCTCTGTGAGCTACCTCATCTCAACACCAGAGTGTAGATTCTTGCCTGGGCCAGACCTCTGAAAATTAAGCAATGTGGAACCCAAACCCTTCCACACCTTTATTGAATTAAGCCCAATCTAAAACATCTCACACTTAACTGGTTGGGATCTATTAATTAACCTGTGTCTGTTTGGAAAGAAATTTTGCATGCTAAGCAATAAGCATTATTTTTATATGAAAACAGCAAGTTCCCTTTTAAAGAATAAACTGATTCCAAGGAAAATAACTATAATGTAAAGGTTCAAGAATTTTAAATTAGAAAAACAGATTACTGTCTAGAAGTGGTAATGCAGTTGTATAATTAAGATTTGTAAAAAAACCGGGCAATTTTCTAAAATGAAAAAATTCATGTGTTCCTGCACTACTATCCATTTCAGATTAAAAACTCCAAGTCCTTTTGTTATTTTTTGTATAATTTTCTCCTACTTTTAATTTATGATTTCATATTTATGTCTAAAACAAAGAAACTAACTTTAAAAACAGTGGACTCAGATGCTACCATTCAATTACATATTTTGAATGCCGAGAAAGTTATCAGATTTTCCAATTCAGTATGAAAATTATTCAAAATGCATCCTGCTAAACTGTATAAATATCATGCATCCATGTGGTGCAAAGAGCATCAAAATTAGTATTATTGTGAGAGTACCCTGATAAACAGCATTACACAAGAACAATCACATGTGTTGAAATATAATTACAGGTCAAAACCATACAGAGAAAAACAGATCAAAGTGTTCCAATAGTTGAAAAACTCAACTGCAACCCTGGAATCAATCATTAGCTTCAGAGAATAAATATTCCAAACCTTGTCAACTTTTTTTGATAAGAAATAATGACTATTTCAAAATAGCCAAGTGCCTGGACTAAACCTGAAAGGCTGGATTAGTAGAGGAACTTTGAGTCCTTGCCTTGAATACTCCCAGGGAACATGCTAATCCCCAGGCATGGTATCTGTCTCTTGCTTTTTTATGAAGAGCTACAAACGGACTCGGTTTCTTTAAGGCACGGAGTGATTTTTTCTTCTTTTTTTTTTAAAAAAAGAGAAGAAAACACCTCAAAGTTTCTCAGGATTGAAAATTTCAGAATTAATGAACTGACATTTAAGGGCCTACTGCACTGCATCAGTGAGAGTTTCCCTGCTGGGTTTAGTAAATTTTGGATAAGGCTCTGTTAGCCTCTGCTTTATGAGCTACCAACTCTTTGCAACTGTGAACATTCATCCCGCAGCTGAGGCAAATGATACCCTGCAGTTTGGGGGAAATTCACTGATGCTCAGAAGCAGCAAGATGACACATCAGGTCATTTACTTTACTCTGTTGATGCATGTTTTCAATATTAGAGCTCTTCTACAGCATTTTAGTAACAGAGAACTCTCTTTCTCATACACTCAGCAAAAAGTTGATGATAAACTTTAGCTTTCCCTCATGGTTCCCATTTACCCCATAAAATGAGGCTCTAAAGGAAAGCTGCTTCATGGCCACACTGCACTCTAGTGGGTTGATAGCTGAGTATAGCTCTAATTTTACTATCTCATACTGGGCTAATTTGTGGTAATTGCCTCATCCCACATGCCAATACAGAGTACTTGCAATTAACACTGAAAGATGGCAATTCTCTCAGTTGTGCAGTGTGGAACAAAGGACAGAGACTTCCAGAAAAATCTGTCATAGGTTCTCTCACAAACACAGAACAAAGAAAAGAAAAAACAGAAGAAAGAATAAAATAAAAGTCAAAGATCATCAGATTGTGAAGATTTTGGATTAAAATTCAAGTCAGGCCAACTAACCAGGAAAGACTGTGATAGTCCAATTTTCTTTTCTGCCCATGAGCTAATAAGATCAGATTTTCCAAAGGACTCTATTACTTGGAAATTCTTGCAAAATTAAAATTCATCCATAATATTTAAGTATCGGTATTCATTGGTAGAGCTGTCTACTATTCAAGTATTGTCCAGAGCTTACCCAGCATCAGTGTGCTAAATACTGAAAAAATTATCATAAAAGAAATCTCTACAGAGCAGGAACAAGGCAAAAATGGGTAATCAGCTATCAGCTGTAACTTCGTGCTACCCCTCTCAAAGTCATAACAGTGGCAAGGCAATGTGGTAATGACACTAAATTATTTAACACACAGGCAACTCTAACAAGCTAGCAGTGCTTCCCCAAGACACAACATCTAGTCCTAAGAGAAGGAATTAAATAGACTACGCTGACTTATTAAAAAATTAACTAAATTACCTCATCCAGTTATAAAAGATAAAAAAGATCTCACTTAAAAAAAGAATACAAGAAGAAAAGCAATTCCAAATAAGACACAAAGGTTGCTAAGCCTGGAGAGATGTCTAAATTTTTGGAGAGGAATTTTTTTTTTTTACAAGAGGGTCCTTCTGCAGAACAGGATTCTCACCACAACATTCAGTTCAAAATAATCTTCAACATTTGAAAGCTTTCTCAAATCCAGTTACCACTGACTTTTTCCCACCTGACAAAAACTAGAACAAAACTTTGATACACAGAGCTACAATGGCACAAGACAAATTTTAGCAGGATCTATTAATACAGAAAACTAGCTCAGTTTGATGAGCCAGGATTACCAAAGAAACAATGACTAAACATGTAGATGTCCACAGCCTGCAGTCTACTTAAACAGAATTCTGAGAACATATATGACTGTTAGCAGCAATGAATCTTCTATAGCTAGTTTATTTACAATCTTGAAAAATCTATTTAGTACACTAGATAGTTCTCATTTTCCATTCAAAAGTTCTTAAAGCAGACTTCAAAGGGAGTTTTAGGAGTATTAAGCAAGAACATGCAGGCAAAGTAATATCCAGGGTCATACTGAAAGACATGGATGTCATTCCTTAGCTCCTTGCATATTTCGACACACTACACACACAAAGACTCTTAGATCATGCTTAAACACAACATGCTGACAAGCAGGGTGATTTGGACAGCTTTGAGAGCTAAGAATTTGCCATGCTACTTTTCCCACAAATCCAGTTTTTCCTAGAGAAGCCTTTGGCTCACTGGATCCCCAAGAACACTATAAATTAGAAGCATTGAAAACAATGAACAGTTTCAACACACATATAGGTGTAGCTTTATTCATTCAAGCCAGCACTGAGAGTGTAATGACCTGCCACAGAAAAAGCAGACGTGCAGGACCACAATCACACTTCCAAGTCTGGTGAGTTGTGAGACATACCGATTAACAGCTTCGGGAAGTTGGAGGTTTCAATGTTGTGGTAATAGACAACTGATGTGATGGCTGCCAAAAACGCCATCCCAGCTGGCATGTACAGGTGTAAATGGCGTGACTCTGAGACCCTTCAAAGGAAAAAAGTGAACATCTGTTAAAAGTCAAACCCTATATAAATGTTTCCCTTTTAAGTTATGAATGGTACCCTGTACCCAGCTCTGATGTAGAATTTCCTAGCATGAGTTATGGATGCAAACCTCTCCAAATTTTAATTGAACTTATGCTCCTAAATCACATAATTGGATTTCAAATTCCTCCCAGGAGGTGGAAAAGAAAGGTGTATACTGTTATTTCCTACTGAAATCAATTGGAACATTGCTTAAATTAGGATAAGCAGCTCAGCTCCAAAGTGAGAAAAGTTAATTTAAACTAAACTAGTTTGGGAGCTGTCCATCAAAGTATGCAAATAACAACTGACAGCACAGTTCAAGATTTTCTAGAGAAATATTTAGTAGAAACGTTTCATTTTTTTTTCAGTTTGGGAGAAGGAAGAGGACCACAGCAGGGGAATTACAGTGAGGCCTGTATTCAGTGACTGCCAACAAACAAAGCACCCAACAGAATCATACACCCTTACATTTTTTCCTGTAAAGCAAAACTCTCCTGACACCTTGCTTCAGTCAGCAGCAAAGGGGGTCCTGCCAATTACAGCCCTTTGGGAATATGGGAATTGTTGGGCAATGTTGTTGGTTTGTGCAGAGTTGGGTAGAAAGATATTTTCCCCCCTCCTTCCTCCTACTTGTCATCTTCTCTTTCTCCCGTTTTCTTTCTCTCACAGCAGGAACTCAGTGCTTTATGCTGTAAAGAGGTAAAATATCCTGTCTCCCAGCCAGCTTCCAGAACAGGCATCAAGAGGAAAACTTCAAGACACAAACATTCAGGGAAATTCACACCTTGTACTCTGAACCTGGATTTGTTCTTGCTGCAGCTAAACCTACTTTTGTCTAATTTAGAGAGACAAAGAGGGCCTTAACGTCAGGGAAATGGGAGACCATCACAGGACCTTGCATGTCTGAGAGCAGAACACCCCAAATGTCTACCAGATCCACAGGAGCTCAAAAAGGCCATTTCCTGTATCTCTACTGTAGGAAAAGAAAGGAAAGTCTTCCCTCACATGGAGATTGTGGTGAACTCTGCAGAGCTGGCAGGAGGCATGCTGACAGCCTGTGTCATGAACACTGAATTCCTCTTGCTGACAATGAGCTTGTATGTGTATACAGCAAAATGAGAAAGGATTCTCCAGTCTCTGAATTCCTTAATGCCAGGAGGTTTTGTATATCAGAGCTGAAATATCAGCAAGAAAAAAAAGGCAAGTGGAACAGATTTCTTCAAACAGCCTAAGCTTCAGTAGGTAACACTGCAGTGGGAGGCTTTTTAAATCTGTTTATTTCACAGTTGCTGGAATTCCCCTATATAACTGTATCTCCAATAGGCTGCTTCTATTGCGGAGATGCCAAAGCCTTTAGCACCCAGTTGCTGTCAAGAGGACTTACCAACATGATCCGTTTTGATCTTAGAAAGCAGATGAGTCTCAAAACTTACTTTTATTCACCAGAGCGCTCACTAGCCTGCCAAGTGTTCAGGGAGGCACAACTGTGGGCTGGCACTCCCCCAGTGGAGCTGGGAGCTTTGATTCTCATCAGGTGACACCTATTACTTAACAGCAGTGTTCTGAGTCAAGTTAAATAGCAAATAAACATAATGAGAGGGACTGCTAAAGAGCAAAATAAAAGAGAAAACCAAAGCAGGAGATTTTGCTCTGAGCATCCCACGCCCTGATAACTCTGAATAAGCATAAGAAAAATTCCTTTTAAAATAAACTGGCACTGAGAAACACCCTATTTATATATGTTTAAGAGAACTTACAATAAAAATGATGATGATGGTATCAGCTTCTATAGCAGAAGACTGCAGTGCCTTTCACACTGGTTGATGGATAGTTGTTATACAGATGGCTAATCAAGGAGGTTTTGTTCTATTTAACAAGGAGCTTTGACTTTACAATCCTTGCATTGCAAATCATAAGTGTTACAAAAATCATACCTCTCTTCAGAAGATGTTCATACTAATTGCTATACATCATTAGGTTTTTTTGATAAGAAATCACTCTGCTGTATCATTTGTTTCACTTGGAATAATTTTTCCCCACAGATTTTTGTTTAAAGACATCCTAAGTTGAATAACAGATGATGGATCATGCTCTGTTCCAGGTAACAGAGCAGATGTACTACAAAAACATCAGAAGAAACTCTGTGGGGGTGTGAGATAAGGCCAAGTACATTCACTAGTTTTATTAAGATGAACAGAACTCAGTTTGGGGGGGAATTGTTATGACCTACTGTGCACATGGGAGTTCCTCCTGAGTCAGGACTGTGGGACTGGGTCCTTGGACATAAAACATATCACGAAAATGTCACCATCTGCTTGAATCATTAGGATTTATCTATTATTACTCTGTGGAAAGATAGTGTCATTAAGCTGAACTAAAAACGATTAAGGTCAGTTTTGCCTCCGTACATCACTTGGCAAGGCCTGTGGAATTTCTGATATACAAGGTCGCTAGGTTAATCACTAAGAAAACAGATCATATGTTTATAACCACAAAGAATATGGTCTAGATGAGAATTTAGATAGGGAGAAAATATCTACCCTGAAACCTTTAAACTGCTCAGTGCTGCTAGGAGAAGGCAGACATACACTTACCCATCAGACACTATGCCCTCTGCAATTTCACACACCAGCACAAACAAGAGGATAAAAGTCAGTATCCAGCGTAAATTGTGACCAGGAAAATGAAGCCATGTGCTATGATGTATGTGTACTTTGGAACTCTGACTTCCCCATCCTAAATGAGAAAAGAGAATCACAGAGAGCTTTCTTAACAATAAGAGTGACACACAAAGCTCCTGCGTAAAAACTTTCCCCAAACACACAGGTAACAACATTGACACAGCTATGTTGTTAAACACTCATGCATTTGGATATTTCAGAACTGTGTTCTCATTACTCCACTTCATATGAAATAAAATCAACCACGCAGAAAGGACACAGCCATAAATTCCTATACTATTCACAACTTACTATCAAGTAATTACATGCACTAAGCATTTTCCAAATATATTCATTTTAAATGAACAACAAATAAACATTTTGACAAATACTCACAAACACTATAATAAATATACTACTTGGTTGTTTGTTTGTTTTTTCTCAATTCTTTTAAAAGGTTAAAAAAAAAAGTTAAGGCGTAAAGCAACTAATTCTCTTGATCTAGTTAAAAATTAACAGTACTGAGAAATTCCAGATAAACATAGAGGGCTCTAAGCAGCTCTTCAGCTGACCCCGTTTGAACAGTCGTGCTGGATGTTATTTGGTTGTTATTTCCGCACCGGACCTTTCGCGATCCACGGGAGCGAGTTAAACCACGCAGCCCGTGCCGGGGCCCTGCGGGCTGGCCCGGGCTGAGGCGAACGGGACCCGGAGCGGTGACAGCCGCATGTCCTGAACCACCAGGCCACCTACCGGCACCCCCGGGCTTGTGGCATCCCCTCGCACCGCCGCGGGTACCGCAGGAGGCACAGCCGCTGCCCAGCACCCCTAATGAGGAGGAGGAGGAGGGCTGCCCGCCGGCTGTGGCTCTGCAGTTATTACAGGGAATATTATTTGGTAACGCGGGACTTGCTCGCCAGATTTTCTGCGGTTTAGTATCACATTTATTTCTGCTTCCCGCGCTGCTCGTCAGAACCGGCAGGCAAATCCTGCGCTGTCCTGCAGCATCACCCATCCCTCCCGTGCCCGCGCACGGGGTTCCAGCTGCGGGAGCGCCGCGGGCTGTCCCACCGCGGAGAGCCCCGGCAGGCGGGCACGGTCACGGTCACGGATCGGGCGGAGCGGGGGCAGCCCCGGCAGAGGCGGCCGCCGGAGCATCCCGCAGCTCGCACCGCGTCCTTACACCCCCCGCAGCCTTCAGCATCCCCGCACGGAGGGCAGGACCAGGCCGGGGGACACCCGAGCAAGGGAGGCCAGGCAGGAGACGCGGCACAAGCGCGGCAGCGCGGGGGAGGGAAACCCTCGGCGAGACAAAGCCAGGCGAGGGAACACGGCAAAGCAGCATCGGGGATGGGGGCAGAAGGAAAGGGGGGCGGCCAGAAGGCAAGGCACAGGCGGGCAGGGCAAGGGGAACGCGCAGGCACTCACCGATGAAAAGGATGGGGAAGGTGATGAAGAGAAGGAAGACGTGCGGCACCACGTTGAGCGCGTCCACGAAGCACCCGTTGTTGAGCACGCCGTGGTCCACGTTGTAGGCGGTGGAGTTGCCCTCGTCGCCGCAGAAAGCCAGGGCCATGGCGGGACCCTGCGCGCAGCCCGGCGCCGCCTCCGGCTCGGCGCACATCAGGCGGGGCCGGCGCGGGGATGGGGATGGCGATGGGGATGGCTCTGCCCGCACCTGCCGGGAGCGGCAGAGGGAGCGGAGGCACCGGCCCGGCCCGGGCACCGCGCTCCGCTCCGCCCCCGGGATCCCGCCCCGCACCGCCCCCGGCCGCCCCCAGGGGCTCGGGAAAAGCCCCGAA
The DNA here is from genome assembly GCA_035047865.1 of Dendrocincla tyrannina. Taxonomy (NCBI): domain Eukaryota; kingdom Metazoa; phylum Chordata; class Aves; order Passeriformes; family Dendrocolaptidae; genus Dendrocincla; species Dendrocincla tyrannina. The sequence goes on from JAWWMP010000165.1 coordinate 13,445,821, forward strand.
ACGGGAATGCTGCGGGAGCGCCCGGCGGGGACAGAGCCGCGGCATCCCTTCCCTGGCACGGCTGAGACCGATGCGAACGCTCCGTGACAGCCCTGGGTACCTCAAAGCGTTAAACCCGGTGTTCTGGGTCTCGGGGGTCCCGGTATTGAGCGTTTTATGCATCGTTAACATGACAGAATATGAAAAAAAAACCCACTACATTAGTGATGACAGGGGAACTATAGGCTGCAGGAAGTGTATTCTTTCAGCCTTGTCAGCTTCGTGCTTTTTCCTCTCTGCTATGATGAGGATATTATTAGATTAAGTCATGTATTCAGCCATACCTTCCCCTCAGAGGAGAATTCTACATCATATCCTAAAGAGCTCTTATGCTCATTCCTTACCTCTTGCTACCTGTAAAGTAAGTTCAAGCCTAACTTCCCCCCCCGCCCCAAAGACTGCCACAGTCTGTGGAAATCAGACCATCAATCTGAGTGGGTTCCACATCCCTCCCCAAGCATTTTTACGTATATCAGAATTATCTATAAATAAAACTTTCCAAACCTTTTTGTCTGGAGTAGAAGTTAGGCTCAGCTGAGCCAAAACTGAAGAAAAATTCTAACCAAATACCTCCCTGCTGGGGGGTAACACTGGACAGTAAAACGTGACATGCATCAGAAGTCTGCACTTCCCAGCACAGCCTGGGTCAAAGCCTGAGATTCAAATATCTCTGGTGCATAGCCATGAAATACTCAACAGTCAGATTCATAACCAAATCTTTTCCCTTGGAGTTCTTTTTATCCCTAGTCGTGCTTTTCCATTGTGTTTCTGAGTATTTAATACAACTTGCCACATCCTACAAACAGAAATACAAACAAATAGTGCCTGAAATGCAAAAGCTGCAAGTTGGCTAAATGCCTCTGAGGGAAACGACCCCGTAAATGAAAAATTTCTTTGTTCTTCCTTCAACATAACAGAGTGCATTCAATTTCTAGGACAGTCAGCTCCACTAATAGACCTGAAAATTACATTTGTCATGCTGCTGTAACTGATCTTGTTGTTGGACAGGAACAAAGAAAAAGCAATTCTCTGCATGCAACGTATTATTTCCTATATATGGTCTTTTGGAACTACAGCAGTGCGGTTAAGAACAAAAATTAGAAGGCAAACCTCAAGCCAAATCCTGTGTATATGTATTCTCAATGTGAAAGTCACACCCACACTGAAAAGACTATAATTATTTTAAGTTTTGGGCAGAGTCCAGCATTCATCTGAACTTCTGGTCAAGCTCATCTCTGTTATCCTAATACTTATTTAATAAACAGTATGAACAGTTTACATACAGATAATTTAAAAATGATTTACATTTTACTATTTCCTGAGGCCCCAAGTGACATAAGGGCTCTGTGTTAGCAATGAACAAAAAGTAACAAGAACTCTTGACAGTTTATACCCCAGAGACTGAAATCATGGTTAAGATTTGGGGGAGGAATCCTCATCACCTTCACTGTGGCCACAGAATTAACACAGAAATTTAAGTTTACCAACATCTCCAAGGGAATACAAGAACTGAGCCCATATCCTCAACCTCTGCATGTTCTATAAACCTTTTGGCCATCTTCCTTTACTACAAGGTGTCAATCACAATATTTTTAAAAACATGTATCTCAACAAAGCATCAGGCAACTCCATAGTTTTGAATTTGAAATCTATCTTTTCAATGGTTTTCAAATGCAGCCTGGATTACATAGTTAACATGGTGGTCTAAAATTAATGGTCTCAGATCCTAGGACGGATTTGCACCCATCACAGAGCTAAAGCTGAGTTGAAAACGTGTTGGCAACCTGAACAGAAAAATGATGGATTACAATTAACTACTTCATCAAGTACTGAGAAAACCCAGACAGACAGGAATCAAAACAGTTGGTAAACTGAAATTGGTAAGCTGAGCATTCATAGCAATAACTGACACACGCATACCCACACACACACAAACTTTAAATAACTCACACTTCCAATAACAAGGCTCCAATTTTGTCCCTGCTGTAACAATGAAATTGGGTGTCATGTTTGGACAAATACTGGTTTTCCTCACTAGGGCAGCAAATGACAATGTTTTTTTCACTTGCAAATGGTGAAACATCTATTTTGTGACTTCAAAAATAATAAGGTGTAGTTTGATCATTTTATGTAAAGCTTAGATGTGATTGCCTCTGATGTCAAAGGACTGAACCTCCTTACCCAGCCTATGTCTGCTGGTCCTGTGGGCTTTGGAGCAGGTCACAGAGCAATAGTTTCTTTCTCAAAGCTGTGATTTTTTGAAGCTTTGTGAGAGCAGAATTATTTCTCAAACTACAGAAAAGGCAGAGAAAATATGAAACCAATGGGTAGACAGCCATATTCATCTGCATGTTGCAAATGCAACCTATTTTTTCACAGAAGTCCCTTCAGATCTTGTTTTTCTCACTCTTTTCTGACTACTTCCATGTTGCAAGAAGTCAGCTTCCTACTTCATTATTTCAGCATATGTATTAGAAATGAGACATCAAGTTAGATGCTGGCAGCCATTAGCACATTCAGTAGGTGACAGGAAATATTTTGGAAGCATTTTGATTAGTTAGAATTGATTTCCCAAGAGACAAGGGCAATACTTTCAATTCCAGAAAATTAATTTAAGGAGAAATCTCTGTTTCTGCTTGCTTGGAATTTGTCTGCAGGATGCAGACAGGTTTTGGTTTTGTAGTAAAGCACTCACTCTTCAGAATTTGAAACCTGATCATTGTTTTCAACAGTTATTCATTTATGTGGAAGCTCTCATTTTTCTTTTTTACTTTTATCATTTGTTTTATTTATCTGCTTCACACTGACTTCTCTTTCTTGTCAGTGCTATGTAGGAGAAATGGTCTCTCCCTAAAAATCGTGTTTTGTTACTGTGGATTACTCTGCAGCTTTTGGCTTGTGTCTGGAAAAACAGATACAAAAATTAAAAAGAAAACAACTTTTGAAATGTCTGAACCACAGCGCATATTCAAAGCTAGATAGTTAGGCATTTAAACTTAAGCATCAAGCAGGAAAATTTCACTTTCCAGTGTATTTAAAGTCATTAATGAGACCAATTATAAACAGGAAGTCTTAATCAGAAAAACAAAAAAACCCATAATAAAGCAAAATTATCACTGTGATTTAGAATTAGCTAAACAAGATGGACTGTTCTATGACTTTTGGTTCCTATTAAATTCTGCTTTTGGAGGTAGAGAAGGAGAAAGCTACCAATCCCTTTCAAAAACACACCGGGAAAGACTGAAAGGAAAAAATTGGAGAAAATCACCCACAGAAAAAGCTGTTACTTTATTCCCATGCAACAAAGAACTCCATTCCACCATTTCATAGAAAAAATCTGTTAACAAAGAAAACGAATTTTCTTTGTAAAAATAGTCTAAGGTAAGGTGCTCCTGTTAAAATATCAGTGCAATAAGCATAATCATAGAATCCTGGAATGGTTGGGGCTGGAAGGGGCCTTAAAGATCACCTTGTTCCAACCCTGCTGCCATGGACAAGGACACTGTCCACTAGACCAGATTGCTTGGAGCTCTATCCAACTCGGCCTTGAACGCTTCCAGGGCTGGGGCAGCTTCTCTGGGCAGCCTGTTCCAGTGTCTCCCCAACCCCTGAGTGAAGAATTTCTTCCTAATATCTAAACTAAACCTGCCCTCTTTCAATTTAATAATAGTGCAGAGATTGACAGAAATAGCTGCTTTTCTGTAAATAAACCTTATTAATTTTTAATTGCTATCCCTCATTAAAAATGAAGCAAGAACTTATGAGTAAGCAGATCTATCACAGAGCAGAAACAAAATACAAACTCTGTTGGACAATCATCTTTAGGCAAACACTCAAATAAGTGTTTTAGATTGGAACAGCTTATCTTTTAAGTGTGTGCTACAGAGTTCAGGCATCTTGCAGCTTCAGCTACATACATGAGCTCTATCATGAAGTTATTTTATGAAGCACATTTTCAATGTAATTCAATAAAACATTCTGGCAATTATTCTTGCTTTGAACTAGCTTCCCAGTTCAACAGGGCCAGAGCAGTGCTGACTTGGCACCTGAAATCTGGGGAGAAGCTTTCTTTTCTGTTCACTCGCTTTCCTTTGAAGTGCTAAACATGCATTTGGGGCTACCTGGCAAAACTCACAGTGAATCACCTGAAGGCCTGCGGGCTGTTTCCCTTACCAGCCTGAGCTGAGGATAGGCTTGATGCTCACCTGCCCTCCTGCATCACCAGGATTCTTCACAACAACGAGGGCAATGCTCTCCAGGCTCCGTGTTTGCCTCAAGTGGCCCTGCTTTGCATCTTTCTTTCACTAGACAGAGGGATCAGTGTTGCACTCATCAGTCCTCATTCCTCCGGATATCCACTTGTCACTGCAAAAGAGACAGCTTTTTGGTAAAAGATTTGCTTTTCCTCTTACCTGCCATCCTCTTTACTCCACCTAGAGCTCTGATTCATCCTGTACACATTTTGGAAGGTATTTTATTACCCCATCTACAGTTAGCTTGGTTGGTGCTCAACACTTGAAAATATTTTGAGTTGAGTTCAGAAATGCTGGTGGAACCAAAGCAGCACTGATTTTTGAAAAATCAGTCCTAAACCAACCTTCTATTCACTCCTGACTATCCTGGTACACAGATGTACTTTTACAATGTCTGCATGATCTCACTGATCACATCCTACCTTGGTTTATTTTCCAGTATGTAAATAGTTAGGGGTTTGAGTACTCTCTGTGTAGTACTTGTAGTTAATAAAAGTGTTGTGTGTTCCTTAAGAGAATGAGTTGAGTGCTGTGAACTAACTCACGCCCATAAATAACTCCTGTCTGGCTTCAGTGTGGTATTCTTCAGCAAATGTTATTTTAATCACTGATTCGGTTAAGTGCTGTTATGATGCTTGTCTTGTATATGGGCTCTTGTATATAAAAGATTATTTTGCCTGTTTATACTAAAATATACACACACACTAACAAATAACCACAAAAAATAACAAAACCAGCATTAATTTCCAAAAGATTAGACATCTGAAAGTCACTGACCTTTCTAGGAACCCTTCCAAACCCCAGAAATTAGGCTAAAAACAAAGATTTGAATTGTTTGTTGAAGATTATTAGAAACAAAGCAAAGATATCATCTTTCCTTTTCAGATAGAAAACAGTTCCAAACAGTTCTGCTGTGTGTTCGGGCACACAGAGAGTTTTAGTAAGTTGATTTGTTTATTGACCACCTGGAAATTGTTGCAGGCTATCCTTGATTTATCCAGTGGGTAAAATCAACACAACAATTAGAGGGAAACAAAGCTACCGATTCAACTTACATTTGGAATTTATTTATCTTGTGTTGCTATTTGACAAAACTGTACAAAAAATTAACAGAGAGAGTCTTGAAGTTTAATGAGGTTTTGCACTACATATTTTTCTATTTGTTTTTAATAGATTGCAATGTCACATTTATTCTAGCTCTTAAAATAATGACAAAACAAATCACATTGTGGATTCATATAAAAAATTATGATATTCATAAGAGGCTTGTGCCTGTATAGCCAATACTGTTTATTCCCTGTTATGATTTATCACACAACTAATTAATTGCCAAAGGCCTATTTCAGGAGGTTTTTCTCTCAAGTTCAACCCACATGCAGACTACATTTGGGATTTTCAGAGGCACAAGGGAATTCAAACAATCAATATCCATATAAAACATAAAGAAAATTCATTTAATAGTTTAATACTTGAACTTCTAGCCAGTAGTACCTTTTTTTCCATGATGATTTTAACCTGAAGCTCACTTTCTCTTGGAATAGTACAGTGTTGGGTTTTTAAACAGCAAAGTGCTCTGCCTGGATTTGTAGGTGTGGAAGCTTTACCTGAAATGAAGTTGTCTGTGACACTGTTACCTGGCAGCAGTAATTCCCGAGTGTCCTCACTTATGGCAGATGTCCACAGCCCCAGCCTGCAAACCAGCCAGAGGTTCTCTGCACTGAGTAAGTATTTTGGATACCGTCAGTAGTTAGAAGGAATCAAGTAACTTTTGTAAAAGAATGAAAATATAAGAGATAGCTGTACAACTGTCTCCAGTACTGAAACTTGACACTATTCTTTGCTCTCTATAGCAAGAGAAAAATAGTTTTTTAATGCTAAGTGTCTATAGATTTGTATAGTACCAAACCTTCAAATCAGCATGCACCGTAAACTGAGCAAAATAATGCAGCACCAAGAGGGTTGAAGCTATTTGCAAGTTTGGGTCACATTTAATTGGTGTTTTTAGCCAGAAAAAGGAGGAAAAATACTGGAGCAAAAACAACTGCCCAGCACATAACACCGTGGCAGTCACGTTAGTACTCAGAAAACAGGCTTTGCTGAGACAGGCCAGGCCACCAGTCTCTGAAAACAAGTAGTTTGTCCTTAGGATTCAGGGTTGTCAAGTCTCTCAGCTGTTCAGGTAAATGCCACAGGCCCTTCACACTGTGAATAACACAGAGGAATCACCTCATGGACTGATCATGCCCTAGCATTTTGAACTTACTCCACTCTTACAACTAGGGATTCCTCCAGTGGCTGAAATAATGGGTGAGTGGGAGTAGTGAATATTTGGGTTAGTTTTAATGTTTTATACAGTGCATTTACAAGTTGCCTTTTTTAGGAGCTAATAATAGAAACAAGGTCTTTGTACAGCTACAGCATTCCTCTAAACTTAGTGTAATAGAGAATGGGTTGAAAATAATTAAGAGAGATTAATCTCCAGCAGCATTTAAAATAAAATACTACAGCTAGCAGCAGTTCTGGCTCACCAGGGACTTGCGAGTTGACTGGAGGTTGGCATATGACACCCATCTACAAGAAGGTCAGGATGGAGGATCCAGGGAACTACAGGCCTGTTAGCCTGATGTCAGTGCCTGAGAAGGTCATGGAGCAGATCATCTTGAGTGCCACCATGTGGCACGTACATGACAACCAGGGGATCAGGCCCAGCCAGCATGGGTTTAAGACAGGCAGATCCTGCCTGACCAACTTCATCTCCTCTATAACAAGGTGACCTGCGTAGTGGACAAGCGAAGAGCTGTGGATGTTTTCTACCTGGATGTCAGTAAAGCTTTTGACACTGTTTCCTACAGCATTCTCCTGGAGACACTGGCTTCCCATGGAGTGGACATGTGTACTGTTCACTGGGAAAAAAAATGGCTGGGAGGTTGAGCCCAAAGAGTTCTCCAGTCCTGTTTAATATCTTCATCAATGATCTGGATGAGGGGATCGAGGGCACCCTCACTAAATTTGCAGACCACATCAAGCTGAGTGGGAGTGTTGATCAGTTGGAGAGCTGGAAGGCTCTGCAGAGGGATCTGGACAGGCTGGATCGATGGGCTGAGAGCAACAGTATGAGGTTCAACAAGTCCAAGTGCTGGTTTCTACCCTTGGGCCACAACAAACCCGTGCAATGTTACAGATTTGGGACAGAGTGGCGGGAAAGCTTCTCAGCAGAAAAGGACCTGAAGAATCTGGTTCACAGCTGACTGAACATGAGCCAGCATGTGCCCAGGTGGCCAAGAAGACCAATGGCATCCTGGCCCCTATCAGCAACAGTGTGGCCAACAGGACCAGGGTAGTGATCATCCCCCTGTACTTAGCACTGGTGAGGCCACCTGGCGAGTGCTGTGTCCAGTTCTGGACAAGAAAAGACATTGAGATGCTGGAGTGAATCCAGAGAAGGGCAACAAACCTGGGGGTGTTGAGCCTGGAGAAAAGGAGCATCAGGGGAGACCTCATCACTTTCTATAAATACCTGAAAGGAAATTGCAGCAAGGTGGTGCTCAGTCTCTTCTGCCAAGTAAAAAGTGATAGGATGAGAGAAAATGGCTGCAAGCTGTGCCAGGGGAGGTTCAGAATGGATATTAGGAAACATTTCTTCACTGAAAGGGTTGTCAGGCACTGGAACAGGCTGCCCAGGGAAGCGGCTGAGTCTCCATCCCTGGGGTTATTTAAAAGCCACGTAGATGTGGCACGTAGGGACATGATTTTATGGTGGACTCAGCAATGCTGGATTAATGGTTGGACTAGATGATCTGAGAAGTCTTTTCCAACATAAACAATTCTGCGACTCTAATTTTATCCTTTTTGAGGATTGTTCTCTCAGTGAAAACAAGAATATTTAGAGGTGGGACCATGTTTCAGATATATCAGAATTCTGGTGCTGAGTGGCACTTATGTGCACTATTATGATATGTGTCAGCAAAAAATTCTAGGTACCCACATCACTACAGGATGTAAAGTAGCTGTAGATCTCTCTAGAATAACTGCTCTCAGAAAAGTATAAGCTATTGGTTGGAATATTATGTGCCTAATATGAAAACTTCTAATTACAAGAAAAAAAAAAGTCTACACTGTTCTGGTAAAAAAACACAAACCCAAACCCAACCCGGCCCACCCCAACAATCCAAAGCAACAATTTTCTTCTGCAGCACATATATTACATTTTTACTGGATGGTGGTACCAGAAGGCTAAAGACAATGTTTTGTGTTGTACATCTCTTCTTAAAAGAGAAACACCATTGTTTGTTTTAGAAAATTTTCTGGAAAAAAAAAAATCTATTTTTTCAAAGTTGAATGTTTTCTTTTCATTACAGCATATGTTCCACTGTTTCATTCTGGAGCATTAGATACAAACCCAATGCTGACTCGTGAGCACAGCAGCCAATTTGTAGTGTGCTACATCTGTAAACACAACTGTGATTGATAGAGCTGATATCCCACTGCAGATATAATGAGAATTAACAAGTAACATAAATGAACATTGTGTTGTGGTTTATAGTTTTTAGAATAAATAGCCTATGAGTGCAGTTTGTAAAACACAGTAGAGAGAAATGCCTTACTTTACAGGAACTTGCAGGGAATTTTCAGAGACCCCTTAGTTGGAGACTGATGTCCTAAAACAGTCCCAGGTACTTCTCAGTGTTAAGTCCATGGCTCCTCAGTAGGTACCTGGGCAGCCACGTGTACAAGCACAAACCTTTTTGCCTGCCCACCTCATACTACAAGGGGGTGTGTCAAAATCACCCAGGCAAGGTCCAGTTCCCAGACTCTGATCTTCCCTGCTACGTGCAATTATTCCTGATTCTCTCTTTTTCTCATGGTTGTAGGTAGCTCGTCCCAGCACGCTTTCCCCAGGCTATATTTGTCTCCTGTGATAAGGCGGGAATACGAGTTAGTGGAAACTTTCTGCACGTCTACATTTTGGCAGTGCAGTGTGAGGAGGAATGTCAAGCGCTGAGGCTCAGCCATGGAAGTTTTTCACATACAATCCTCTGCTGCTTTTCATCTGCAGTAACAGCAATGCAGTGGAGACAACAACAACCACATCCAGCTGGAGAGCAGTGACAAGTGATGATTTTCTCATCTGTGCCAGGGATACATCCTCAACACATGCTGAAAGTAACTGGGCAGAAAAAGTAAGATTGTTTTCTGTGTATTCCCAATCTTGAAACTGGTCAGGGCTTCTTTAAGAAGCTGAACTTAGAGGCTGAACTGACCTTTTCACCACATCATAAAAGAGCACTGGCCATTCCCCTCAAAAACTCATAATTTGGGCCATGAAAGCTCAATAAAAGATCAGGAATGGGTTGTGCTAGAGCTAGATAAAAACTCTTCTCTCTTCCACTGCTGGCAACACAGTTGACTACAGTGATCATTGTTCTGTGATTAACAGACCACACGAATATTAAACAAAGAACAGCTGAGATTTTATACTTCATGTGTTTTCTGCTTTCTAAGAAAATGGTGACATGCCTCATGTAAAAGTCACTTGGCATTGTCCTACTGTAAAAAAAGGTAAGCATTTTGACCCTTTGTGTCATTTATAAATCTAGCCACTTTTCTGCATCTATTTACTATGTTAATTTAAACTTCTGTTCGTGTACACATGGGTTTAAATATACCACTAGAAAAGGCAATAGCGGCTAATTTTATCATGGAGAAGGTATGTAATTCCTGACATACTTCAATAGCACAACAGAAAAAAAATTTCTACATCTGTTTGTTTGGTTAGAGGTATAGAAATGTGAATATTGCCACAGTTATAAACAACCAAATGAACACATACAGCTTTCCTGCAGCAGTACAGTTTAGGACAAATCATTACAACTTAATAGCAACTTAACACAACTCAAATAACTTCTCCCTATGAACAATCCAATGACAAAATATGCCCATCCCCTCTGTTTTAATCTATGACTGTTAGCAGAAATTTCTTGCAATCAAATTCTCTACTCCAAGAAAAAAAGCAACATTATAAATTATGTTGTCCCCACCTGTAAACCCTGGAATCCCTGATGAGAAATTTGTATGCTAGTTGGAGACCAGACTTTTTTATGTGTCCTCCTCTCAATCTGGACTTTGTGTCTTGACCATTTGCATGATCTGTAGATCCCAGTATGCCCTGTGCACTGACTTCTTCATAACAATGCTGATTTCTTATAAAAGAGACAATTTGTCCATACCCAGTTGTATGAGATATGTGATGGGGGAGCTGCCTTCCTTCCCCTATGCGAAGAAGAAGCAACCTGGAGTTTGGAGTGCAATGGACACACATCAGTCATCTCAGTTCCTTCTTTTAAACAGCTACAATTACTGTATGAATGGCTTGATGTTTGTCATTGCTCTGAACTGGAATTCTCTCACCCAACTCTCACTCAAACTCTTCAAGTTTTTGATTCCTGCTATGCAAGTCACTCATTTGCACTAGGATGGAGCTGCCTGATTTTCACTGAGGAACAGTATTCATTTTCTTCTATTCTACCAGGCTGATACCTCACATTCAAAGATCTTCATCACCACAATTCTTTGTGAATAATCAAAATGGAAAACTGCATTTCTCCTCTGTCTTTCCCTCTATCCTGTCTTGCTGCTGGAATTGCTGATAATCAAAATTTGTTTCTGGGTGTCTCTCCTATGAAAATTCCACATTTTATGCTGGGAGGGGGAGGAAGGATAGCAAAAAAATATTGATATTTGAAAAATATTAATCTTAGTTTCAAATAATAACCACAAAAAGCTATTTCACCCTGTCAGGGAAACACTTATCACAAGAATTTACTCAAGGCTTAATTTTGTGCCCGGTGTTTCTAATTAAATGTTTTATATCTAGTGTTCCTTGCACTCTGTTAAGTGGCGTTATTGCTCAAGAGCCTCAAGCTGTTGCCAGCATGAGCATGGGGTCTCAGTCCCCCTCTGGCTAAAACATTCAGAACTGCTTAGGGGAAAGGCAGAAAGAAGAAAACAAAACCTCAGAAAAACTAATTTGAAACTCTCTTGGTTTTGGGAGTGTGTGTAGCTTTGTATAAATAACAATTACCAACCTTCCCTCTCACTTCCTTATTGTTTAGAGAGGTCTTTGCCTTCAAAAAAGCTGTCTGATTTCTGTCTCACTCAGTTTATGCTGGGAGGATCTCGGTCTCTTCCTCACAAACTTTCCTCTAAGCACCACGTAAACAAATTCTGTTATAGCTATTGAAGACTAATGAGTTTTACTGATGTTTGGAAGAGAAATGGTGAGAAAAGATAAGATGAGGACAAGTCAAGAAATTGGGTAGTGGGAGTTGGTGGGAGGAATAACCTTTAAAGATTATTTGAGAAAATGAGGAGGAACTGAAATTCAGTACGAGTACTAGAACTTCAGCATTAACAACTTTCCATACTAAGCATCTCCAAGGCTGAGGATTCCTTTGCCTTCAGATTTTGACTTCAGGCCCCAATCCAGCAAAGTACTTAAGTCTGAGTAGTATTATCAAACTCAACCTATGTCAATGGGATTGGCTCATATGCTTAAACCTAAGCATGTACTTAAGTGCTTTGCTGGATCAGAGCCTTGTTTGTTCTGGTCTATGGTTACCTTGTAAGTGGGAAATATCTATCAAGCACAACTCAGATGTGCAAGGGATACCCATTGCTAATCATGCAGTGGGTTTTGTGATACTGAATGAAGCAGCTATCTGCAGGACATCAGACTCCGCATACTTTTCATGTAGACAAACAGTCTGAGTTGAACAACAGCCATTCAGGCTGAAGTATCCAAGAGCTACCAGCCTGCAACATACTTATTCGAAATTAATTCCTTAAAACTTCCTTCTAGTGACTTTTACAGTAATAGTTTAGCACCTTCATTGACCTTATGGTACACATCTAGCATCACAGTTCAGAGAACACTTCTTAACTGTAATCCATGATCCTCTTAAAGCTTTGCATTTCTAAAACTTCCTTTCTAGAGAACAGAAATTTTATTGATTACTTTTCCCGTGTCTGTCTCCAGTTCCTCTTTCATCCTAGAAGCTTTCAGTATAGACCAATAATAGCCCAAGTTACCTTGTTACCTTGTCGTAAATATAAATAGACTCCAAGCCTCACTAAAGTGCTGTACTATTTTCTGTGTCCTTCAATAACACAGCAAATGCAGATCTAGTAAAGGAGGAAGAAGTATTCCAGCAGAGGCAAACTTTTTCCTGCCTTCCTTAAGAAGAAAGAAAGAAAACATCCTAGTCAGTCTCCATTAATATAGTTTTCATGACTTGTGAACAGCCCACCTGGAGTATCCTCAGATATCTAGTCTTCAAGATAGTAACTTTGAAATATGTTCCAGAAATTTTGGACAGTCAGAAAAAAACAAAACCCAAACAAACCTTCTGAGAACAAGGACAATTACAAAAGATAAAATTGGCAGATAGGCAGAAAAACACTGAAGGTCAAACTTGGTATCAGAATCAAACACTTATTAGCTTATCATACATTTATTTCAAGGGATTTTACTCATCTGATTTATAATCCTAAGGGTCAGCTTCTTACAAGTAAAAAACTGGCTTTTCTACACTAGACCTGGTTCTTCAGTTGCGTAAAGGTGACTGTTCAACACAGAGCCCAGGAGAACACTTCTGTGGTGAAAGTTGGCTAAAAATTCCACAGCAGTTACCCCAATTCTGACCACACTTCATCATCGTCAACATACAGCTAAAACATCTATCAGCTACTTCATATCAAAATCCTTATAACCAGATAGACATCCTTTGACACAAAACCATAATTTTCAGTCTTGTTTTTAAGGTAAGAGGGTTTATAACAACTCACTTATATTCAGAGTTTATATCTCATATTTGTGAAGTGCTGTGATTATTTGGATATGTGTACTCCTCAAATTAAATCGATTTAAAAAACCTTCTTGTTGTATGTGCACATATACACTCCTCTTTATGTATGTACATTTGTTTACCAATAGAGCATTTTTTTTAAAGACCAGAACTTCTCTGAAATGTACATGCAAATTCTAAAAGATGCCATAATCATATGATAAATAATGGCTAAATTATATGCTCCTAAAGTTCTCCTGAATGGCACTAATAAATACATCAAAGACTTCCCTACACTAATATCTAAATGAGTAATAAACCATGGCAATGCATGTCACAGTTCTGATCTGCAGGGTCTCACATCATCTGCCTGCACACAGGCACGCACAGGCTCACTGAGCAGATGTGAAAGTCACAAGCCTCTAATGTAATTCATGCTCCACTTCAGCAACTAAGGGGGTATGCTAAAGACAACACTGTGACTAACACAGCCAAGAAATTCCTGAGAGAATAAAATGATTGTTAACAGTTCTGAGAAAATCTTCCTCTGGGTTATTATCCCATAGAGAGACACGGTGGGGTTTAGTGGTCTTAACCAAACAAACAGCTCTGAGAAACTAGACATATTCCCTCTGAGATTATAGCGAATGAAAAACAAAAAAACTCTTATGTTAAAAGCAATTTGAAGCATTCATGATACTGTCAGCGAAGTACTTGGACTTCTTCCTGCTTTGTGCTTCAAGTCAGAGTTTCCATACTCCCATAGGAAACTAAGCATTGGCTGAAAAAGAGAAAGTCCCATTTACTGTTATCTTTTCACAGCTGGCTTCATTGAACAGGGGTGAGGCATGGGCACATACAGTGATTATTACAGCCACCAGAACACAATGAAGTAGCAATTCAGATAGGCACTCCTGTTTGAATAATTTACATCTGAGACATTCTGCTCACCAAAGTAACTGAAAGGGAAGTTGCTTCAAGAATGTATTTTCTTGTAGCACTTTCCAACCCTTGAGCTAGCTGGCAAATGAAAGATGTGATCCAGTCCCAGGGCACTGAAAGTCAGCAATAAAGTAAAAAAACTAACTACCTGACTAATGGCTTAAGATCATTTTAAGATTTCACAAGTGTCAGGCTCCTTTTTTCTAACACCACCTCCTTACATTGCCTACAGAAATTCTGCAGTCCTTACACAGGCTAAACTCACAAAGTAACACTTTCTTAATATACCTGAAGCAACGAGCAGTAACTATTTCCTCAACTGCCTCTCATGCATTTTAAGCTGTATCCAAGCAAATCAAGTTAACAGAGTAGATGGGGAGAAGAAAGATAGTTCTGTGACTAAGAATCAAGACTGCAACTCAACTGCTGGTACTCCCACAGATTTCCCAGCTCAGTCTTCTGTGCTCCTTTTGTCTCTGAAAAAATAACACCAGTAGAAATATTTCTAATATCTAACCTGTAGGTTTTCTGTGTTGTTTCCCAGTGTGCCTAGACAATGATTAGCACAAACAAGCACTGGTTGCAGGCTGAAGTTCTTTACCATCAGAGAAACCCTCAAGAGAACATTTGATAGCATCACTCATCTATCTGCATTGTCATACAGTCCAGATGGTTGCAGTATGTAGGCAACTGGGAACCAAAGCAGCAGCAGAAGTACATCCTGCTGCAATTTCCTTCTGGTGCTAATCTTGATGCATTTAACTTTTAGATTAGTTTGTCGGTTAGGAATTCTGGGTAGATACACTCAAAGACCTAGCAAACAAAATATACTGTAACAACTGCATTCAGTAGCTTGCCAACTATCAAATGACCAGATTTGCCCATAAAAATTCTATAAAAGATTACTGCAGCTCAGCCAAGTGAAAATTCCCTACTGTGCAGAGTGAATTTTGAGTTCCACAAGGGTGGCATTCTGCTGCAAAGGGATCTGTTACTAAAGAAAAACTCAGAAATCTGTGTACTTTAGCAGATTAACTATTACTGTGATGTACAAACCCAGAGACAAAGAGGAAACTAGACTTCTTCCATTTGGCAAATGCAATTTTATTTCTTGATTAGTTGCAGGAGTTGAAAGAGTTAAAATATTAAACATTCTAACAAATGTACCCGCCACACACATTAATTGGCATACTGCAAATAACAAAAGTCACTGTAAGTCATCATCTGTGTATGAGTACAGAGTTCTCAGGAACACAATTGTTATTTTCCCGTGTTACAGAAAGGAGGGTTTCCAAACCTTGGAAAGGCCAAACTTGAGTGGGAATTTGATATGCCCAAAGAACTATAAACTGTCTCTCTTTAATACAGGTAAGAAAAATCTCGACATAATACAAAAAACAATACAAGCTGGCAGATACAAGGAAGGAAGAAGTCAATGACATTTCTAAGGAGAGATCTCGCTAATGTAAATAAATTAAGTACACAGCTGTAATCATACTTATTTACAGCCAATTAGTATTGATTTTATGGTCTTGAGAAATTCATGCAAATTGAAGACCAAGAGCAGAATACGCTTGGTGACGTCCTGCATGGTTTAGTCACATATATAGCCTCACTGAGAACAAAGTACACAACTGCAGACTGTGAATCACACCCAAATTTCCCACCCATGACTATATGAGGAAGGAATTTTTGACACCAATACAAATACTCAGTAGTATAAATGTGACTATGCATAATTATTTAATCTGGTCTACTTGCTAGCTGTCTACTTTGCTGGTACAGAAAATTCTCTATACTGCATAAGTGCCACCAAAATTATTCTTTATAATGCTAGCACTGCTGGTATTCCCAGTTCTTCCAGCAGCAGGGTTTTTATATTCAAAAAACCTCAACAGCTGAGCAACAGAAACGGACATTAAGAGAGCTACAAGAATATAAGTCAGCTATATACATTCCCACTTTCCCAGGGAAAATCACTACGTAGGGAGTAAAAATGCAATCTTTTTCGCACCCAAACTGGCCTGTGAAGGTGTATTCACAAGTGCTGCATGTGGGAACAGACATCTGTGTTCTATCTTTATTTGTCATTTTGGTGTCTATTTCCAGGAAAACTGAAAGATAATTTTCAAAATCTGGCCCCCCAAAATAGCAAAAATAGATTGAGTGCTCACAGCCTGAACTACACTCACCAGCAGTTCCTTTCAACCATCTTGCAAAAAAAATTTTGCTGTATGTCCATAGAATGATTTTAAATCACTCAAATAATCTGAAGTCTCTAGTTCAATTTACAGGTCTGATTGCTCACATGTCAATCAATAAGGATGCATTTCATGTAGCTATTGATTTCCTATTAATTCAGAGTAGCAGGTTTCTGCAGAGCAAAGACTCCAGTTTTCCAGCTGTGGTCTTCTCTAAAAAAATGTTCTGCAGAAGAAAAGGATAGTGAAAAACATGTTAGCTGTCATGCACCGTTCAGTCTTCCTGGTGAGCACAATTTTGTAACTCAGTCTCAATTAAGTAATTTTTATTTGCATTATAAGTAATAATTGAGAAGACCCACATGCAATAAGAACTCTTACCTTGGTGTTTCTAGAGATCTATGACTGTACTTACAGTGATTATAGCACAGACAAGCCATACACAGTAAACTGAGTTTCTGACACAAGGATAATTTCAGAACAAACCCGTTGTATAGTGACAAATTAACAGATGCAAACTTCAGTGAAAACCAAACACTCATGAATATTTGTTTACAGGCACACTGTTGTATAATGCAAGTGGAAACTTGTTCTTTGGACAAGCCTTCACAAGGAAGTAATTTGTAGTTGCTTTTATACTTATGAACTCACAAAGCCACAGCAGTGGTCCACAGATAAGGAAAAAAAAAAATCAGGTTAATCCTACTTGTTTAGGCAGGGCCTACTTATTTAATAGTCTGGCAGATGATAAACCAATTCTGCAGAGGATCTCTAAGGGACTTTATGCAGTAGAAACTGAATACTTATATTTTAATAGCACAGGCATGGCAAAAGCCCAAAGAACACTCCAGCACGCCAGGAACAAAAGCAAGCATGGCAAGCAATGCACAGGCAGGGACATGCTGAAAAAATAACGCAGCCTCACAATGGCCAGTCATGTTAACCCAGGTGTGGCTATTCACCATGAGGGACACTGCAGTGGCTACAGCTGCAGGAGATACCCTTGTCTGTACACGGGTGCACTGCCTTCAAAAACCTTTCTGTGTGTGGTGGGACTGACTGTTGATGAGGGAATAGTAGGGCTAAATACACAGGATATGAAAACAAAAATAAAGTTACAGTTATTTCCTTGCTTGTTAGTCTATGTGCAGGTATTAAACAATTTTACGTCCATCTACAGTTGGCGTTTGCCAGTAAAACTACACTGATTTATAGCAACTAATACTCCAGTATTCTACATAGAACAAGAGTCCAGGTTAGCAGTGTCTACAAATACTAATTCTGCCATTTTACTTGGTAGTCAGGATACCTTCAAATCTTCTCCTTCAGTCAAGCTAGAAAACATGGGTCTTGCTTTTGAAACTGTCCAAAGCAAGTTGTATCCACTTGATAGGTCTATCACACTAGAAGCTATGGATTCTTCTGTTTCACACCTATGCTGATTCTCTTTAAACAAGGCTTCTGTCAACATCATAAATTGCCAAGACACACAAATGACTTAGCTCTTTTGAAAGGTTTACACATAAGTTTGCTCAGACAAGGACAGTAAATTCAATCTAACAAAAAACACCAAAATCACACAACAGAATTAAATGTCTGGGTGTGATGAAGAATTCTTATGGGCATGTTTCCCTAAATTATGATCTATGGGAACACACTAAATGATTCTGACTGAAGTTAAGCATAATTTCTAAAAAAAACCCAAACCCCAAATCCTCAAACTTCAAGCAAAGTATGAGTGTGTAGTACAACCACTTCTGAGAATCCCCATTTTGCAAAGTCTGGGAACCACTGCTGTAATGCACAACAGCTACTTATAACTATCAGATTAGCAACAATGTAAAGCAATGGGTTATATAGTCCACAAGAAGTAAATACTTGAAAAATATCTGATAAAAAAAAGCAAACTGTATAGGCTATTGTTACTAGGCTATTAATCCCCAGAGAAAGAAAGCTTATGCACTTACATTTCATCATCATATTCCTTTGGTGGTGATGCTGCGATGACTAAGTCAATCCAATCCTGAAAAAGAAATGCACAGGGAAACACGTGCTGCTAAATACTGTTTTTAGAAGTGGCTGGTGGACCACCATGGAAAATCAGATAGAGAACCAGCAGGGCAATCTATCCCTGCAAAAATACAGGGAGGACCAGAAGAGGAAGAGCACCTGAGCAATAGGGACAGTTCTTGCTGAGAAAACACTCACTGCAGCTAAAGTACAGTGTTACTTGTACGTCAAGAAATCAAAGCTAAGCTATTATAAAAAAATTCCAATCAGGTTGCAAGTAATTTTTAATATCAAAGAATGATTCTACAGATAAATGCACTATAACCACTGAGAAAGTAATGTGTTTAAATACCAATATTGACATGTAGCTAAATGCCATGGAATTTCACAGTCAACTACATGCCTGGTTTTCAGAGATGCTATATAACAGAGTATCTTCTAGAGATTTCAGCTCACTTCGGTAGTACATAACATACCTGCTACTTTTGATGTTTGCAACCTTATTTGTGTTGCTATGACAGTGTCATGACAGAAAAGTATCTCTCATGAGCATCAGAAGTAGAACAAAGTAGTATTCCAGGTTACTTACCCCACCCATATTCCAAGCTTTTGCTAGAGTTGCCTGTGCTTCTGCCAGCTTGCTGTCAATTAATATCTTGCCATTTACAGCCAGTATTTCATCCCCTTTCACTATGCCCCCTGGTGAAAAGACCAAAATGAAATACATACACATAAACAAACAAAAAAAATGTTGTGTCTTTTCTGTGCCATATTTGTGCACTACTGAGTATAAAAGAAAATGTTTGCACTGGATGTGAAGGTTCACACCGAAAACTGGATGAAAGTTACTACAGGCAGAAACAAAAGGAATTTTTAGGCACCTAATCTCTTATTGAGCATGACCAGTAGGAAACTAGTTCAATAAGATTTTCCACAGTAGCAGTTCACCTGTTTGGGTGAGCTATACAATTTAAAAACTGCAACAGACTGTAGGTTGTTACTACTATGCCCCATTGCTGGAAGTGTTCAAGACCAGGTTGGATGGTTTTTGAGCAACCTCTAGTGAAAGGGGTCCCTTCCCCTGACAGAGGGTTTGGAACTAGATGATCTTTAAGATCCCTTTCAACCCAGGCCATTCTATGATTCTATACAAATACCTCAATTAATTACATTACTGAAGGAATGAGTGGCATTTGTCAAGGGTTTGCAGGACTGTCATTCTTTTCCAAGTAGATGTGCAATGTTTAGTCCTTCAAACTAGTTTTGACTTGCTAATCTGGAATGAAGCACAATCAGCTAACTGGGACTGAATTTGAAGAGATAAAAACACAGCTGGTAAGGGAACAGCCTTAGTTACGAGAGATCCTAAAAACGATGAAAAGTCAAAGCCACAGTACTCATAGTGGCTGAGATGTTTTCACATGCAAGAGTGACTTGAACTACACAAGGCCAGCAGTGTAAGTGGATATTGCCCTGTCTATCTGATGATCGTAAGAGTTCTCAAGGAAAGGATGAGAGATACTTTACACCAGGAGTAAAGCCTAGATGTGTTGGTGCGCATGTTCTTGTGCCTTCCACAGAGCTAAGCTGTTAGCCAGAAAGCTCTGGCCTTTAGTGGGGGTTTGGGAGTAAAGCCAGCTGTTTTACAAGACAAATTACTAATGAAGACAGCATTAAGAACAAAACTAAGCAGTGTAGTGTAGCCATTGCCAGGTAATTCCTTTGCACGTGGAAGTACCGCATATGTTATTGTTTGGAAACTGTGAAATAATGGAGACCATCAGAGATTACGAGAGAATCGGGTCTTGGTTTTCATAAATTTTACATAATCATAACTTAAGCAGAACTCTTGAAACCATGAAACTCTCCCTGGAGTGCCCTTTGGGCTGAGACAGAACTTGTCTCCTTGAGCAATCTCAGTGTGTGTTTCAATACCAGGCACAGCTATAAAGGCAGCCAAGAACTCACAACTCTCAGCCAGTGTAAGGAGCCCCTTTGCAGAAGCATTCAAATTCCCCCTTGTTGCTCACCATGTTTGTCTGCAGCACCATCCTCGTAGATGGCAGACACAACTATCCTCCCAACTGGAGAATCAATTCCTCCCTCAACTGCAAGGTCCAATGATCCTTCCTATGAAAAAAGTTTTATTTCAGAAAAGGCTGTTAATTTTTGTCATTAACAGCAGCTTAATGTTTTCTTCCCAGTAAATTATACTGTACATCAAATGCTTACATGAATTCTTTAAATATCAAACAATAGAGTATTTACCTTTTTAATTCGTAATAGTCGTACATCTTTCCCCATAATCTGCTCTGGAGTAAACTATGAAAGATATAATGATCAGTCATTTCCACTATGGAAACAAAAAACAATCACACTGATCTATGCAGTTTCTGGAAGAAAAGTGACCTTTTCATCCTCTAAAATAGTGTTAGAGGAAGATCAGAACACCAGATCATCTTTCCCTGCAAGAAAGCTCCTTTTCAACATGACTAGAAAAGACAAATACACAAGGCCCAGCAAACCAACAAGCAAGAATCTTATCCCTTCCCAACCCTCAAAATAAAGGATTTGTTTTTTTTCTAGTGTATTTCATATTGAACAGTAAGGTATAATTAAATTCTCTCCTTACCATTGAATATGGATCAAAATCTTCCACATACTTCTGAAAGCCCTGAGAATAAGACAATATTTAATTGTAAAAACATCAGACTCTTGCACACACAAACTCCATTTTATTTATTAGTGAGAGAGCATATAATTCTGTAAGCTATGAAGGACAGTAAATGGAGAAAAGCACAGAAAGACAGCAGAGAGTCCATCCTGACAGTCAGAGGACATTTCTAAACCTTATGACAGATAACAGTTCGAACTGGTCATACTATGGAGCAGTTCTGAGAAAGAGTTTACCACTCTCAGCTCCACAGTTCCTCTCTACACCTGACAAAACAGAAACAAATACTGAAAGCATCACGAGCAGGTATGTTCCATCACACTCCTCTGAGCAACATTTCTTGGGATTATCACCATGCTGGATGCTAACAGGTAGAAATGCCAGGCTCAATTCAGCTGTCAGCAACACTAGCCCACACTGCCTGGGTTTTCACACTCTTTTTCAGCCCCCTTCTCTCCTCCTTGCCATGGAGTTACAGGGAGTTGGCTCCATACCACAAGCAAACGCAGGAGAACAACCAATTTTTGTTTTCATATGGTTCTATGGAAAACTTAAAAGTTTTGTCAGGGAGAGTCTGAAATGCAGAAGTTAATGTTGCAATTAGGCAGACAAAGATTTAAGCTCTGAGAGGACCCACAAAACCTAGTGCTTAACCCTTAGCACCAGTTATCTTTTCTGCAAGGATGGGAGTTCCTGCATCAGCAATCTGGAATCAACGGTATTTGAGTGGTGGTTTTTCTGGAGAGGACTAGTAGCTACTGGGTGAGACTATACAGCTGGTGTTGGAGATTTATAAAAACTTTGCACCTAAACTTCCTGCATGCTGAAGTAAGCACTTCAGGACTCTTGTGGCCTCAAGCTGCAATAGGGCCTAGGGGAACAACGCAGAACCCCACACAACCCTTTGTTGACACAGCAGGCAAGACAGTATCTGACACAGACCAGTGGGTGCATGATCAAGCTTGGTAATTTCATTATTGTCCTCTTTTCTGCTGGATCCATTTGATGACAAAGTCCATTCCCCTTTCAGACTCAGCTAAGCCTTTTTCCACTTGTAAACCAAATGCACAGCTTAAGGCTCCTCTGGTACGTTTAAGGGCTGGCTGTTACATGGCAAAGCTGCAGCAGAAAACACTAATGCCTCATCTGCCACACTCTTTATCATCTCTCTCAGTTGCCGAATTTTGATGTGACTCCCAATGATCCTCTAAGGTCTGATCTCATCCTTACCAGCACTGCCTCTCACTAAGTCATGGAGCACTACTACACAGTTCTGCATTAGCTGACCCTCAAATGCACAAAGGTGCTGCCTCTTTGTCTCACCACACTTAAAGAGATGACACAACATTGATGGCAATGACTGTTGTGTGGCCTGCCAGTCATTACACAAAGGCACACTGAATCTTACACCACGGACCCTGGCTTTCCTCAGGCTGTCTCGCTCTTTAACTTTTGCCTGAGATCAGGAGACCAACTTAAAGAAATCATGTCCTTATTCAGTGTTCCTTCTGAGACAGAAGAAATATTTGCAAGGACTGAAGCATAAATTTATCTCCCCAAGCTCCAGAGAGCTCAATCTTTGGGGCACAACTGCAGAATTTCTGCTTGCTGCCACAAGTTTTTTTTTTACCGTAGGGAAATATGTATCAAAAGCATCTTTTGGGAATAGGAACATGAAAGACATTATTTAGCATTTAAATTATGCATTGCATTACATTTGTTAACTGCTAACTTTGAGGAACTAAATATACATGGGAATTTCATCACAGACATCAGCAAAGGTAGAACTCTGCCTTGGGGGAAAAACGCCAACCATTCATTCATTTACAAAGTATATTATGAACAGTAAAACTAAAACTGTAAGAGAAACATTTTACAATGATGCCTACCTAAACAATTAATACTCTGAATAACTAAATTTGTATTGCCCTTCGGAATCATGGCTGGAGACATCTATGATCTTGGAGCAAGCAACTTGGAGAAAAGAACTCCAATCTCAGCCAAGTCACTAAGTCATTATGTAATCTAAAGGAAGTTAGTGAACTCTTTGTCCCAGGTCAGTCTCACGAAAAACAGATGTTGCCCTTGAAGAAAGTTGTCCTGGGAAAACAATTCTGAACAGGGGAAAAAACCAAACCAAAACCAGCCAAACACACAAAACCCCACAACAAAAAAACCTGCAAGCAAAGTCATAGAAATATAGAATATCCTGAGTTGGAAGGGGTCATCAAGTTCAATCCCTGGCCTGGCACAGGACAACCCCAAAAGTCACATCATGTGCCTGAGAGCATTGTTCAAACACTTCTTGAACTCAGTTTTGGTGCTGTGACCACTTTCCTGGGGAGCCTGTTCCAATGCCCAACCACCTTCTGGGTGAAGGACGTTTTCCTAATATTCAGTCTAAACCACCCCAATACAGCTTCATGCTGTCCCTTCAGGTTCATACCACTGTGTATCAGAAACTTGGTCTGGATCCAATAATGTACAAATATAGGTAAGACAGAATGAAGACATGCACTGAACTGTAACAAATCTTCCCTGAAATGGGCATCACAAATTCAGAGAGAAGAGAGTGGACTCAGTATCCAAGCAAGGACTAATGAACCAAAGAACACTGGGTGGAAACCACAGTCCTAAGCCTACACTCCCACTACAGGACATTTAAGGTGAAAGGGTTAAGACCATTCTAATTCTTCCCTGGCTCACAGGACTGAACATAAGTTGAATACAGAACATTAAAATGTTCAATTGCACTGAAACAACTCTCTTGTCAGGACTTGTAGATGAAAGGTAGAGTCATTTACAGAAGAAAATCAACCCCAAAACCCCAAAACACAAGGACCTAAACCAGTGGTACTGCTCACTGGTTTCTAGAATCAATAGTCAAGAGCAATTGAGACCTGACTGTAATAAGCAAAAGAATTGAAACTCATAACCAGATAAAACAAAATTTTACAAAAACGACATTTGTTGAGAATAAAACTGTTATCTATTCAGAACATACTGACATTCAGTGGCAACTGAATAATCTCAAAGTTGGATTTTTCTCAGTCAAATGCAGTTTTCCGTTCTAGATCTAGATTGAAACTGATCAAAAGAAGAAAAAAGTCATTCTTAATCTTAACTGTTCATCACCCAAAAGCTCATACTGTGAGCTTGCTACTGTGTACCAACTTTTTCATGTAACGTGGCAATGCATCTAACTTATCTTGCACTAACAAAGGTATTTTGCACAGCAACCGGCACACTTTACAGCAGCAGAGAGTTAAGCATGAAGTTAAGTTCTTCAAGGAACAATCTCCTGAACCACGAGTCAACCAAAGAGGAAGAGATGAACACTTCATCACTACAACAGAGGAAAGTAACACAAGTAATAATACAGTGGGAAAATCCTACACAGTACAGGAAGGCTGAATGAAAAAGTGCTTTACCCCACCAGTTCCTATGATTTCCTACCAAGAACTATGTCATGGTAATAGCTCTATTTGTTAAACTAATAAAATACTTCATTACTGAAAGTATTACACTGGACATTAAGAGAAACAAGGAAACTTTTGGAATATAAATTTGGAATATAAAAAAATATTGCCAGTATAGTACCAGTGATGAGTGTTCAACTATCTTAAATGTTGCATTTAACCCTACAAATAGTTAGAGATGGTTCAGCCTAAAGGATTTACTATCCTCTTAGTCTATCTGTCTAGACTAGAAGGAGCCAAGGCACACAAAGTTTACAAAGACTAGCAGTTCTCATGCACTAGGGCTGTCTTACATCTTTGCTTTTAGAAACTGAGCAAGAGGATTAGAAAGGAAAGTTTTAAATCTATGATCAATCAAAAGAAGAAGTGCCACACAAAACATGGAAAACGTTATTTTACTTGTTTTTTGTTAGATCTAAATGATGAATTGTAAACCACCATCCTTTTAAACATCTCTTGTGGCTGCAAAAGAAAGAAAATTGCCAAACCAGGTATTAACTTTTTTGCTGAAAATAAGTATCACCTACTCATAAATTATCTCACTGGTTATTTGGCTCCTCTAGAGACTGAATTACACTTCCACTTGTTAGTGCCTGTTCCCTGTATCATTTCAAAATGACAGCACAGAAGCAGGGAAATAGTACGGAATACAAAGTTGAAAGAAATCAAGATAAACTAGATAAATAATGCACATTTCCATACCACAAGATTTCTTAAAAAATATTTTCCATGACTCATTTCTACAAAGCAGTGCTTGGGTCCCTTATCCATGATTTGTGAAAAAAATAATTGAAAAAAAACCCCAAACAAAATCAAAAATATGGACAAAATGCTAGACAAGTAACTTCCAAAGTACTGAAAAGCCATGATATATAGATGTTTATGCATTTAAGATTTGCTCTGCTACCAGGGATTTCCTACACTGAAAAAGCAAATTCCATTATTAAATTCCTTATGATGTTGATATGCTGAAAGCAGGCATATATGTATTTGGGCTCACCCTGAAAGAAGTAATTACCTAAATGCCAATCACTAGGATAGGTTTATTCTACTTAAAGAAGAATTCCTCCAGAATTTAATGGACTTATTTCTGAGTGGTCTTGCTTCAACTAGGATATCTTCAAGTAGTTTCAATTATTAATTAATTAATATCAATTAATAACCAGCGGATTTTATTTTGTTTGGCTTCAAGGATTTTAATCCCATATTCATTCTGTTTAATTTCCACTACTCAAATGGCACACTGCAGTTTGGAATCACTTAAAATATTATTCGTTTCTAAATATTTTCAAAAACGAAATGGGCTAAAGCCCCAAATAATTATACTAAACACTCCTCACACATCTCCAGTGTCCATTCAAAATCCTGCAGCAAATCAGGGAACGTGTTTGAGTGTTCTGAAACAAGAACAATTTTCTACAGACTGAACTATGGCATTTATACTGCCAGACTCAACTTGCTTTTAAAAAATATTACTATGTATCAGTTTCACTACTGAGTCTATCAGTGTCCTGTAGTCATAGCATTACTTGGAAAAATATATTCCATAGTTAATGAAAATTTTGTCGTTTGCATTTAATTAATATAAAGACTGAGGTTTTTGTCTTGAAGGATTTGTGGGTAAGTTTGGAAAGATTTTCCACAAATCTCTTTATATCCTCTCTAAAAAGAAATTAATTCATTTTCCACACAGATTGTTTTGGTATAGTTACAGCAAATAATAACTGAAATTTCCAATCCTCACACATCTTTCCACAGTGTCTAAGCACCTGTTGACTGCAGTCCTGCAGAATCAGGCATCAAATCTTGCAAATTAGAGGAATGCTTGAATACTAATTCTTTCGTTTCAGAAATGCTGCATCCAATCCCAAAGGAATGAGAGAAGAAAAATCTTTAGTAGCAGCAGGTGCATTAAAGCCTTCTAACTCACACAACAGGATATTTGTGATAAATGCAATCCTCTCCTATTCTCTGAGCCAAAATTTAATTAGCTTTGCCACGAGTGTATTCCAACTCACTTTAGCACAGCAGAGACAAACAGCCCACACTGACTTTGACCCAGAGCAGCCCTCAGCATTCAAGGCCACTATCAAGGTTTAATTATCTTTAATAATTCCCTATTTATAAGCGAGAACAATTTCATTTTCATCAGCTGTTAAAAGATGTGGGAATTCTGACCTGAATTTAGTTAGTAAGATAACTTCAGTCACAACAGACTATCTGGCCCCACTACCCACCAGATAACAGGAATATTTTACCCATTCTTTCATGTCTGTTTTATTCTGAAGGGCATGCATTTTCATCTTCTTTACCAGTGAATTACTCAAGTGTAGGCCAACTTGATTAACTGCTTGAATCAAGATGAGTTTCTACAGCTTGGGACTCAGGACAGTTAAATTCAAGTAAAAACAAGGTAGGAAAAATTATATGCATTATATCTTAATATGACCTAAAAGCTGCAGTTCCATAAGGTGCGTGAAAACTAGACAAGAAATAGGGTAGCAAACAGTATTTTGCCTTTGGTAACTCTTTTCTTTGCTAAGAGAAGCTGAACTGGTCCTGTATCTGTATCATGAACTTAAATAAGGACACACACACACCCACTGCCAACCAACCAAAAACCACTCCTTCTGCATGAAATCTAATTATAAGTCATACAGTTCTGGAGACGGGCAGGTAATGCCTTGTCTCTTTTGTCATACACTGGTCTTTTCTTTTTTTAACTAATAGAAGTAGCTTCCCTCTTTGGTACCTGTGCAAGTCTTACTAGACACACAACTGTGACAGGTGTGACTTCATTGCAGCGAGGATGACTTACTTTACTGCAGTAAGTCATAAAAGCAAGTAAGAGGCGTCAGGTCTCCAAAACCAATTTATAGACTGATCTTTCTCTCAATGTCCTATTAGAATATTACTCCCACTGAAATTTGGATCTTCCAACTGATATACGGCAGTTTGGGAGTGATGATTGACATCGGAAAGATTTTAGCAGACTTGTGATTTGGAAAATGTGCATGCATGCATAACAAATCGTAAGACATTTCCCTGTAGAAGTGGATCTTATTACCAGTTTTTTAAACTAACTTTAAGTAGTCAGTAACAAAATAATAATAATAATAAAAGCACCTTTTAAAAATTTGTACCATGACTGACTGCACATAAGGGTATTATCAGTTCTGCAAACTAGTTCACATATGCTCACTTTTTCAAGAGCTAGATTATATTAACTGCAGATTCTGACTTTACTCTGTTCACTTGTCCCCTAAGGAATTTCATGTTTCTTGGAGATGTTGAACTACTGAACATAAACAAAATGAGAACTCCAACTGAAGGAAACATCTACACTGGAGGGATCTGAATTTATTTTTTACTCATGCACCTGCCTTCTCTTAAGCAACTTATAAAAACTGCTTCCATTTATGATTCAATCCACTTATAATATAGAAATTTCAAGGTGACTATGGTTGTGGGAAAACTGGTTACAAGTATCACATAAATTTGTTCAAAGTGTAACTGGGAAAATAAAGAACAAAAGTAAATTATTAAAGCAAAAATTACAAAAAAATTCATTGTGCTTCAATGAAACACATGTAGGAATACTGTGCACATCACTTATTGTCAGAAATAACAGAAGCTTCTAATTAAATAAATGAAATGCAAATGTAATGTTTTTTCCATCACTTAGTCTTGCTCATATAAATGTGTGTGTATATATATATGCATGTCCATACACATGCATGTAACAAACACACAACTCCAATAAAAACAGCAAAAGTAATGATGAATATCAAGAATAAATACTACTAAGTGGTCCACTGGGTATTTTAGGTGAATTATAAGGGCTGTCAGTTTGGAGTTATCACCTGCCAGAGCAGTATTTCTCTTCTTTTGTTCAGTAAGCCTTGGCTCACCTTCCCTCATATACTACAGTTCCCAGAGATGCTGCACGGTTGGTCCTAAAATGTTTAGCCTCTGACTTTTTTCTTCACTTACATTTGAAACAGAAAAGGAAACAAAATAAGAAAAAGTAGTTGATTGTGAGTTCAACTTTGCAGTAACACTGCATGACCGGTATATCAGAGTCTGATATAACAGCACACTTTTTCTCTGGAAATAAAAAGATATATATAAATTATATATGTGTGTATATATACATGTACATGATGATAAATGATATAATGAGATACATATAATTACACTTCAAGTATATTCATGACAATTTACAAAAGAAGAATACAATTTAATTAAGTTTCATTACTTCATTTCTGACAAATTAATTCAGGATTTATAAAAATAAAAATGAGCATGTGAATAAATGAAAAATAAGATTCTAAGGCTCTGTATTGCTCTGGAATTATGCACCCCTGTACAAAAATTGCCACTAAAAATGGCTTTTTGATCATGGAAAAAAAATGGAAAAGTACTCTTTTGCACTTACCATTACTGAGCACTCAAAAATATACATGAATTTTAGTTAGCAGGAAATGAGACAAACACTGATTCCTTGAGGACATGTCAAAAACAAATCCCCAGAAGTACTGAAACACTCAGTAAAAAAGTATATTAAAGGGCTTACCAGGGCCTCTGATTTGATTGTTGGCCTGACCACAAAGTTTGGGTCAGGATGCAGCATAACTGGTTTAGAGACTATTGGTACCCCTGGATGACGTTGAGTAGGTGGACTTGGAGCAAGTTGCTATGGAGTTAATTTAAGAAAATTACAATTCACAACATAATTTGTGCAAATTCATCATTTCACCACAATGCCTCAATTCAAACAGTTTATCATAATGAATTTAGCAACACTAATACAACAAAAAGATTAACTAAGGCTTAGAAAGTCAACAAACCAAAAATATAGTTTGTCTTGCATCCAAACAGTAGCTTTTCCCTAAACTCTGCCTTCACCAGCAAAATTATGGAAAAATCTCAGCTGTTTTTGGTATTTTTCCCATAAAGGCAACAAACTGAATGAGAAGTGACAGGAAAAAACCGAACAAAACAAAAGCTGCTAAAGTTGACTTCAAGCTGATTTTAACTAATCCATGGCTAAAGAGCACTTTTAAGATGAAATTCACCAGGGCTGCAGCAAACAGCTTTCCATAAGGAATTTTAGGTTAACTTATCTTGATTTGACAGGCAAGGTTAGTTACACTAATTACCTACCCTTGACTGCAGGAAGTACAGACACCAGAGGCATCTGAGACCCAACCAGGCAGCACGTACTAACCCGATCCTACACTTCTCACTCAGCCAAAACTCCCACTGACGTCAAGCATAGTTTTATTCAAGAAAAGAGTTCAAAACTGAGCCCTGAAGGTTCAGTTTCTGACTTAACCCCAGCAACTTTTAGCACACTCTCCTCAGTGTTTCTCATAGGAAATGTGATGTCTTCCAGATATCATTTGTATAGTACAAGCTGTATCCTCTGAAATTATCTACTTGCCTCCAGCAAATTGGCTGGGCCACTTCTTTTTTTTTAATGGAGAATTTTTGTTTTTCTCTGGTTTTACTTTTTTTCCCTTTTCTTTTTTAAATAATTTTTTAAAAAAAGAGTTTGGAACCAGATATTTGAAAGTCCCTGTGCATATCCCTCAACTAACGCTACACATTGCAAAATATATTGTGTTGTTAAGCTTTCTGATCTCATAAGAATCAAAATTAACAGGTTCACAGATACCAACTTGCTTAAGCTGCAGGGGAACTGGATGATTTCTCCTGGAGTCACATAATTTAGAGTGCAGCATAAGAAAACCTGACATCTGGCCACCCTGACTCAAAACAGTGCAAAGAGCTATCAAACAGATGTCGCTCCTTCGGAGCTGAAACTTGCTTCTTAGCATACATTATATTTAAAATATAGATTGGTCCTAGATCCTTCAGCCTTGACAGAAGACACTCAGAACATGCAAACATGGGCTGTATGTTGCTAAACTGTTGAAATATGAAATCCTTGGACCATTAGGTGTCACTTCCACTACTCAGTATTAGCTGCCTTTCAACACAGCAATGAATCCACACACATAAATCCATGTGCTGAATTTTAAATAAATTAACCACGCAAAGAGAACCCTCGACATTAGCATCACATAGGAAATTCATAAAACTATAGTAATATCACTAAGTGACATACCAGTGGATTGCTTGACACAGAAGATGCTTTGCCAACGTGGGAGGTGTTTCTTACAACCTAAACAGTAACAGACTCAGTTCTAGGTTCATATGAAGTGTCAAACTAATAGTAATTTGAAAAACAGGCAATCTATACCAGATATTTTAATAGTTACTTGTCAAGAATGTACTTGACAGGATTGATATTCCCTTTTTCAGGTATTTGTTCGAGCTGAACTGGAAATTAAATGATGAAATACCAAAAAGGTAGTAACAGAGATTTACCAGTTTGAGTAATACTAGAAAAGTTAACTTACGGGACAACTATAGCTGTCTTATTGTTTGGCTTTAGAAGGCACAAACACAAGATCTTTAATTCATGAAGTCACATAAATGCACTGCTTCTGTTTATCTGTGGTGTTTAAAAACTGACTTTGTAAAAAGTAGCAAGGATAAATTGACAAGCTTGTAATTTTTCTTCCATTTCTGAAGCCACATCAGGAATACTAAGTTATCTACTTATAAACAAAGCAGCTTTGGCTCAATATTAATATTTTAATAAGAGTCTAGATATTTCCTCATACACACTAATTAAATTCAGAGAAAACTGATGTTAATTTTGAATGCAGGTTATTTATTTTTACCTAATCTCTTTTTCTTAACTATTAATTTCTTTTCTCTAACATACCTAGCAGTGAAAAACAGTTGGAAACACATATTGGTTTGGGGTCAGATCCAGTATGGCAGTTCTTATATCACTTCTTCTATCTGAATATTTTCTATTAGCTTTAGAAGAGTGTATTTCTCCTCTCAATGTATTTTGTAGACTTGTGTCAATTCACATCATTTTTACTTTGCAAATAACTTGGGAAATCTCTTATCCATAAGAACTTATGATATTTCTGTTTCAATGGATCTAGCATCTTGGCACTTCAAACATATAAATCGCATAGATTGATTATCAGAGGTTCCACTTTGGCTTACAAGAGATTCGTGGTTCACAAATACATAGAAATAATCTATCATTTTTCTCCAAACAGTTATTAATTTGCATATCCTTCCCCACGCCAACTAAACTCATGCAAATATTATTTAATAAACATGCAAAAAATCCGGAAACCAACAATGCAGGCAGTCAACCCATGCAAAAGCTGTGTAGCAAAGAATTGACAATATGGGATCCTCTTCAGCTGTTTGAAATAAATAAGAATCTTTTGCCATAAAAACAACTACATGAATCCCACTACAGTGGTTAGCAAAGGGAATTACAATGAAACGGCTGCCATTTCTTTCCTAAAGTGAGATCTGGCACACAATTTCTTACATTTTTTCCTCTTTTGGACTTAGATCATAATAAAGTCAAAGGGATTTCCCAGAGTCTCTAACTCTCATGTGTGCAACAAATCAAACCAGATTAGCAACTCCTGCTTCTTTATTTTACTGGCAATTTATATACTTTAGACCTTTTAGAATACTGAGCTTCTGATTTTAAGCCAATTTTTTGTCCACTCTTGTCACCTAACAAACCAATTTGAAGACACAGTTAAAACACTTGCACAGGTAATTTACATATATATAGATATTTTTCTCAAATTTAACTATGTATTAATTCCACTGCCTACCACTGCCTTTTTTTTTTTCTTAATCTTTTAACATTCAAGGACAAATTGTCTTATTTTCACTTTTCTTCATCTGCACGTGATAGGGTTACAATGTATGTAGGCAGAAGAGCAAAATCCTCTTGACTTGAATTTAAAAATGTTAAAATAAAGCCACCTTTCGACTGTACTCACTACCAAC
The DNA here is from genome assembly GCA_035047865.1 of Dendrocincla tyrannina. NCBI lineage: Eukaryota > Metazoa > Chordata > Aves > Passeriformes > Dendrocolaptidae > Dendrocincla > Dendrocincla tyrannina. Next base: position 13,478,173 of record JAWWMP010000165.1, read on the forward strand.
AAACTATGAAACCATTTCACTTTCTCTCGCAGTGTGGCGTATGGCAGATGGGTAGATCCAGTGGACAAAGTGGGTGAGGGATTAGGGGAGGGAAACATGCAGGGGAATGGTAAAGCTGCATGCATCCAAACAGATCCGGAGGTCACCTGGGAAGCGGGTGTTACCGACAGGGCTGGACCTCTTGGAAGTGGAACATTTGAGGGAGGAATTGGATGAGATGGTGATGCCGGAGTAACAGTGGGCAGTGGTGGTGGAGGTGGTGGTGCACGTTGTTTAGGCTTGTCAACTTCATCTAAGTTTATATCATCGAGATCTGTGGTGTGAAGCTGCAGGCCACCGGCAAAACGCCGCATTGAAGTGGCAGAAGGAGAAGCAGAAGGACGTCCACTTGCCAACTATGTGCAAAAGGACAGGAATCTGCCTTAACAGTTCTGCCTCCAACAGTTCTGAAGAAATTAAAGACCAATCCTAGAACAGCACTCAGTCCAACTGCTCCTGCACAGCAAGGTCTTAGTTTCTCCCACACAGAATATACATGAATGTTTTCTCTGCAAGGCTTTTTAAAAGCACTCCTTGGGATTCTAGTTTTAAAAGAAAAAAAATGGGAGTGCTGTGACAGTAGCCTTGGCTGCTGGGGTAGGGGGGATGACAAAAGAAACCCCAAAAACCCCCAGTAGCATGAAGTCTTCAGAAGGTAAAAATCACAGGACAAATCATAGTTTTGATTTGACTCAACTCTTGTCGCCCTAGCTCTTAAGAGAAATCAAGAATTACTCTTTGCAATGGCTATTATCTGAAAGTAATCAAAGACAGGCCCTGAAATTCCATGTCATTAAAAAAGGGAAAGGCGTTAAAGTAGTGAAAACATAACCGCACAATAATACAAGAAAGGAAACTACACTTAAGCAGCTGTCAAAACAAAAAGTTCAACGTGCTATGAAATTCAGATCCTCAAGGGGGCTGAGATCTTATAACTTCTCTAAGTCCACACCAGATCTGTTGTGGGGCTAACAAACTCCAGAGTTTGAACACAATGAGCAGCTCACTCAAAACCACGAGGTTATGTATGTGAAGGAGGATTCTATGTATGCTGTTAAATTTGCTAACATTTCTTTTATCAGCTTAAGTATTTAAGAAAATTCAGTAAACACTCTTTCATTTTGCTCTTTTGTAGACTCAGCTGAGGAAATATTACATAGATGAACTGTCTGGCAGACACCTTCATCTTAGTCTAATATGACCACACTTCTCTTAAGTGGGTAATGCTGTTGACATTCTTTTGGATCTCTTTATTTAGCATGCTCGCCCAATACCAAAAAATAGGTATTATTTTGGCACTGAAGAAGCAATTCATGCCTGTAGTTCCTGAGTATTTTTCAGATGCATTTACCCATCAGAAGCACTCAGATTTTGTACTTTACAGTTTAACTGCTTGGGTAGTTCTGTAGAAAAATTATAACAGAGCATTTATATATACTATAATAGAAGAATTGATGGAGCATATACAAAACAGAATGCTTGTCTTAAATCTGGGCAGAGCTCTGAAAATACAACAGTGTTTGCGATCTATAATGTTCCTTCTTACTTTACAAAGTAAGGGGGACAAAGTTCTAGCAGAACACAAGCAGCCAAGTTTAGGTATCAAGAGAAAACTCGGCACCATCATTCCAGTGTCCTAAAGACCTGCACTGACAAGCCACATGGAGCTGAGCCGAAGGCCATGGAGAACAGAGGACCAGCTGCTTTTTTCAGAGCTGCTCCACATTGACCTGAAGGCAATTCATGCAAGAGTCTTCCCCAAGGGTCCCCTTTGTGGTTGCGATTTCTTGGGGATCCCACAGGAGTTCAGCAGATTGCAGTGTTCCTCCTCAAAGCAGCTGTACTTGGAAAACAGCCAGAGCCACAGGATGGTGGGAAAGCCTCACTCCACATCTAGAACCATTAGGCTTCTAAGGGACAATCACTGCCTGCAACTGCACTAATTTAAGGGGGCTATTTAAAGCACAAACCCAAACCCTCATCTTTGGGAGTTTCTCATCTTCTTGTAATTTTCTTAACTTGTACCTTTATGTCATGCAATACAAGGAGGCATCCAATAGCTCATCATCAATGAAGTTCTTATTTTCATAGGATATGAATGAAGCCTGGTATTCTAGTCCCAGTTCTGTTATTGGCAGCATGTCCCACCCAGTCCAAACAGCTCAGGAGCCAACAAAACTGTTAATTTTGTGGTGGCTTTTACTTAAAGACAAAATAAAACCAGTTGACTAAAATAATGTTTAAATCTTCATAAGTTACTGAAACAGGAAGTGCCATAGATGGTAATACATCAATTACTGACATTTTCTCCCTCTTTGAATGAAGGCTTAGGGGGAAAGATAAAGACAGATTTTTCTCTGGTGAAAGCCTGTTGCTTTCGGCAGACAACTAGCAAGTTAGAGACCATGCAATATATGGAAAAGCCAGAATTTTACCTCAGGAGACTCATTCTCCACAGAGGAAATCTGTTCTAACCGTGTTTGACAAAGTCTTTCCACCCAGTGCTGCACCTTTTCTGATTCTTCCAGGTCCTCTCGTTCTGTCTCAGATACCTTAACCATAACAGTGGTGCATGAGAAAAGGTTATAGGTATGGTAACAGTACAAATATGCTTCAAAAATAGGAAGTGCCATTTAAAATAGTTTAAAAAATAATAATCCTTTTGAGGATGATTTCCTAGTTTGCTCTCTTTCATTGAATTCATCACTACACATGGACACCCATTAACTGCAGAGCTATCCTCATCTGGGCAAAAGCTGACTATAAAACAAGCAGATGTGGGAAGAGAGTTTTGCAGTAAAACAGCTTTTTAAACTTCATTATCTTTGGCATACTTAAACAAGTGTCCTGCTAAGAAAATATCCAGCTCATTTTCTTTCAATATAGTTTTGCATTCGATAAATCACAACATACCTCTTGCACGAGGCGATTTATTTTCAGTTGTTTTTCTTTCTCCAACATTCCTTCTTTCTCTTTGGCAAGTTTTTGCTCAAATTCCATTTCCTTTTTATTCTTCTTCTGTTCACAAAAACTGTCACTTTTTGACTTCTTTCGTTCTTTCCCTTTCTGGGAAGTTTTTTTACAAAAATGGTTACATCAGCTAAAAATACCACACACTTCAAGCTTGGTACATGAGTGCCTGCCTTAAAAACTTAGTTACAGTCTATGCAAGTATGAGGATGATCTTTTAAAAGAATATCTACAGTCCATTTACCCAGCAATTTGCAGGAAATTCACATTTTTGAATGGCCTGTGTCCATTAACATAAGTTGGATGAGATCAGAGACAATTCAACTTTTTTTCTTCTCTGCACATTACCACTTTAGGGTACACAGGCCAACTACAAAACTTTGAATAAATCAAACAGTTTTGGTTGGGTCTTTTTATATAAATATATGACTGATTGCTTTCAAGTGACAGATGCTCATGTATAGGTAGATAGTCTATGCATAAAACAGTTTCATGCCTATGTCCTAAGACTAGCATTGCATCCCTTAATAAAACTGAAATAAGGAATTGTAAAGGAAAAACTTAGACAAATGCAGAAACAGAATTGCTTCCAAGACAGAACACTGCATCACAGAGACCATGCAGTTCTTAAAAGCACTGGATAAAAATGCACTCAGATGGACTAACTAATATAGCACCAAGCAACTTTAAAATCTTAGATGTAGAATGGAAACAAAGGGCAAAGCTGCATCATCTTTTTGAAGCCTCTGTTCCTGTCGACATTAATCACTAAAAAATTAGAAAATACATTTAGTACTGTCTACCAAATGTAACATCAGGCACGTCAACCTGCTAGGTATCAACATTTGAAAAATTACTGAATTCAAAGGCACACTAAGCAGTACACATGACAAAGTCTTCCAGAAGATGGACATACATCAGACAATGTTAGCTGCCTTCACTGCATTCAGATACAACAGAATGATTCATCTGTTCCACCAATTCTCCCCATGGATTCAGTTTACTTCCTATTATAGATATTTTTAGTACAGAGTGAAATTTTGGTTTTAAAACAAAACAAAAAAATCATTAGCAATTTGGAGTAGGATGAAAATTCATCACTGTCAGATTTAAAAATATTTCTAAAAGCAAAAGCTTAAAAGTACATGTCTTCAAGCTTCTCATCCACACTGTGTCAGAGTTCAACAGTAATTTTGTAAGATCTTCACTACTATAGGGAAAGGAATTTGGACATTCTGGAAACTGTATTTGTCAGCAACAATACAAAAGACCACCTATTTGTGCAAAGAGACTGAGTTTTCATAACATGCATTTAGAATTTTCAGATATAAATCCTGCCTGTGCTGACTCTCACACAGGTTACAGATCCATGGTGTTTACAATCACTAGTGACACAAACTGGTATTGGAATGTACCATATTTTCCTAGTCTTTAAAGACAACAGGCATATGCTGGCCGCACAGAAGGTTAAAACAATAGCCCTAAATGCTGACACAAATGCTTCATACGTCAGAAACATCCTGACCTCCTCAGAAACCTTGAGTTCTCAGAAGACAGGCACATGAAATCTTCATCTCACTTCTACCACAGTTAACTACCAAAAAAACCCCACCACCAAAGCACACAACTCAAGAGCAAACTCCCTGTAAAATGGCTAATATACACAGAAAGAAAGAATAAAGCAACAGCAAGAGCAAAATAGTATTTGAAACTCTGATAAATTGCAGCTGCAATGGTTCAGCAGCATCTCTACAGACAGAAAAGTATTCTATCTCCTTAAAGATTGATAAATTTTTTTTGCTCCCTCTGTGCAATGCACATGCCTAAGATGCTTTTGCCTTCAGCACTTCTCCCACTGGGAGATTTGCAAAGGTATAACTGATTATTTGGTTCCCATTGATTTTTTTTCTCTGTACTTTTTGGGGGTTTTTATACACACAATTCTGAGGACTTTTGGAGAACACGAAGAGATGCACTGCCCAGCTGTAATGAACACCTGCAAAGTATTGACACAGAATTCCCTCTGCAGTACTCAAAAGGACAAACTCCCAGACACGTGCATCCCAAACATGTCTTAATTTGTGCACACGTTAAAAGAAGCAGCATTTGACAATACAGAATACATAGTAATAACAGAGAAGAAGAAAAACGAGGAATTCAAATTCAAACACACAGCAAACAAATTTACATATCAAACTTTGTACCTTACGGATTGTGGGAAATTTTCCTTCATACCGATAAAACCATCCAAAAGCTACAAAAGGTAAAGGAAAAGTTGTTTTTTGAAGAAAAGCCAAGGACTAGTTCATATTCAGATCAATCCATGCTGATACATGTAACATGAACATTTATTTGAAGGCGCAACACCAAAGGATTTCTATTACATGACAAGTTCTCAGTCAACATCTTGTTAAATTGTGCTAGTACATTTAGTCACAAGTTCCTCTTATTTTAATGATAAATATTTCACGTTAAACAAAGCAAATACAACAAGTAATCTTCATACAGGACCATACAAGCATGTGCATTGCTAAGATTTCTATGATCACAGTCCTACTTTGTAGTAGTTTTAACAAGCCCTCTTAAAATGAAACAGGTATTTAAAGTCCTTCAAGCTTGTTTGAAGAGACAAGAAAAGCTCCGTTTCCTAGGACAAAATATTTCAAGCCAAGTGCATAGATACTAAAAAACATATTGCTATTAAAAACTTACTTATTTAAAAACTTAAAAACATACAAAATAATCTAGTACCATAATTTTATATAAGAAACACTGATAACACACAGAGCTCACAGTATAATTTGCATTCCTGTAGGATTGTTGGATTTCATATCAAGGTATCTTTAGAAAGCGACGACAGCAGCAGTGACAAAACCTTTCATCTTTTACCAAAGCAATTTTCCCCCAGAAAAACCAAATGGTCAGTTCAGTGTCAAGACTGACTGTCAGGAGGAAGTGAGACACAGGAAGAATCTGAATCAGGACGGGAAGTTAAGGTGGAGTGGCAAACCTGTTTGTCCTGCTTCATGATCACTTCATCCGTGTCATCTGTTTCAAGTTGGTCATGTGCAACTCCCTTTAAATCTACTAGAGAAACAAAGGAGGAAAGGAGTGAGGAGACAGAAGTGACAGTCTAACTGGAGGTTCCCATGAAATGAAAAAGAGATCAGCAGTGTATGACTACATGTTTTCATGAAATAAAAAAAAATAAATTAAAAAAAAGTAGCTGGCAAGGGAATATTTTTCTACATAATTGAGGGGAAAAAAAGGTCCTCCTTGAATCAAATCAATTCCCAACCTCCTCCAACCCCAAAGAGCAGTTAGAATCTGCATGTGGACTATTAGTCTGCTCTGTGATGTGAAGGTGGGTGCAGAGGTAGGAGGCTTTTCCTGTAACTGAACCATGAGCAGTTCTGGGATAGAAGTATCAGCCTTCTACTGCACTGTCACTGGGGCAAATGCTACACAGAGAACATACTGAAGAGTCAAAAAAAACATGCTGAAGAGTCAAAACTAAGTGGGTAAGAGATGGTTAGGAATAGGCCCAGGCCTTCTGTAAATTATGCAACAAGCACTTTCCTGTTTTTTGATAAAATACAATTTTAGTACAATCTCCACATACTATTAGTGGGCTCCAATGTAGCTTCTTAACTGCCAACTAAGCTCTGACTGTCTCCAATTCCTTCAGACAACTAAGTGAGACTCACACTTCAGGGTAATTCTTTGTGGAAAAGCTGCCGTGTACAAATGGGACCTCCCCAGTCTCTCAAGTAATTCTGAAGCAGAGTTCCCAATGATATCAAATGAATTTCCAGGTCCTCACCCTGGAAGGAAGGGATGCCATCCAGGGAGACCTTGACAGGCTTGAGAGGTGGGCCCATGTGAACCTAGGAAGTTCAACAAGGCCAAGTGCAGAGTCCTGCTCATGGATTGGGGCAATCCAAGCACAAATACAGGCTGGGAGGAGAATGGATTGAGACCAGCCCTGAGGAGAAGGACTCGGAAGTGTTGGTGGATGAGAGGCTCAACAAGACCCGGCCAAGTGAGTTCGCGGCCCGGAAAGCCAGTTGTATCCTGGGCTGTATTCAAAGCAGCGTGGCCAGCAGGGCAAGGGAGGGGATTCTGCCCCTCTACTCCACTCTTGTGAGACCCCACCCGGAGTGCTGCACTCAGGTCTGGGACCCCCAGCATAGGAAGGATGTGGACCTGTTCTAGCAGGTCCAGAGGAGGGCTACAAAGATGATCAAAGGGCTGAGGCACATCTCCTATGAGGAAAGGCTGAGAAGAGTTGAAGGTTGTTGAGCCTGGAGAAGGCTCTGGGCAGACCTTAGAGCAGCCTTCTAGCACCTTAAAGGGGCTACCAGAAAGCTGAAAAGGGACTTTTTAAAGGGCATGTAGTGATAGGACAAAGGGGAATGGTTTTAAACTAGAAGAGGATAGATGTATATTAGATATTAAGGAAGAATTCTTTTCCTGGGAGGGTGGTGAGACACTGGAACAGGTTGCCTAGGGAAGCTGTGGTTACCCCGTCCCTGGAGGCGTTCAAGGCCAGGTTGGACTGATCTCTGACCAACCTGGTGTAGTGGAAGCTGTCCTTGCCCATAGCATAGAGGTTGGAACTAGATGACCTTTAAGATTCCTTATGACCCAAACTGTGAAAAGGTTGACAGGCAAAACACTGGACAGAAACAACATGGAAAAAAATGCATCAAACCCCCAAGCTAAAGAGGTTTATACTTCACACAATTTTAGTAAGATTTTTTTTTTTTATTTTGTCTGATGCTGCTGATTATTAACAAACATGGTTATTAGACTGGACATAGACTTTGCAATATAGGTACCTGTTAAATAAGAGCTATTAAATTAATTTATTGTGTGCTTCCAGCCTTCTGGGAATAACCAAGTCACAGAATCACAGCATATGACCCACAAGGATCACTGAGTCCAGCTCTCAAGTGAGTGGTCCGTAGAGAGATTGAACCCACAACCTTGGTGTTATTAGCACTGTGCTCTAACCAACTTGCCTTGGACACAAACTGATAATATATTCCATACAACTCAGTGACGTGTCTGAAACAAATACAAGGAAGAAAGTTGAAATCAATTACTTACTTTTGTGCTTGGAACGAGGGGCAGAGTGAACATCTGCAGTTACAGTTTTTAGAGACTTGGGTGGTTCTTTAGGACCCCAGTCTTCTTCCCACTCCTTTTTAAACTTCTCTTCCTCTGCTGTTATCCTAGAGGAAAAAAATGCAGCTAGGAATTCCGAGTATAAAACAACAGCATCAATATATATTCATTGCAATTATTTAGTGTTAAGTATGTTTGGGCTGTATTTTAGTAAAAAGCATAATAAACTACTCCTTTCCCCAAACTAAGTTCCTTTCATCAATCTTTTTCATTTTCTAAGCTACTAAGGTAAATTGCAAAGTACAGTGTAACTGAGTAAAATATTCTTATTTTATATTGAGATTTTAAGGCAAATTTATATAAACACCACGCAGCTACTAAGCTCAGTGATACACTGCAGTACTGGCTGTCACCTTGACTGGAGTTAAAAAAACATCTCTCACCTACTAATTTTTCATTTTTAGAACTGGAAGTACCTATTGGAAAAATAGTTTTAACAAAAACAATGAGTGACAGGACATCTACCACATGCCTAAATAAGATGCTACAATGGTGAATTATACCTAAAAAGTACATGTCTTCTTTCTGCGCCTTAGATCCATTTTGATGCTTGCTTCCTAAACACACTTCCTAGATCACACTAAAAAGCAACTCTTCCCAAAAAGAACTAAATACTGTTGAAACACAAACCGCACTCAATTCAGGACTCAAGGAAGAAAAGGAAAAAAGTAGAAAAAAGAGGGGAATAGGAGGGTAGAGAGAGTGTCACACTTTTGGGGAAAAAGGAGTTTGCAGAACAAGGATATTACATAGAAGGCAGCTAGAATGGCACCGTGATCAGAAAAGAAAGGACATTTCAAAGGACAATTCAGCAAATACCAAGTAGGTCACGACAGAAGTGTCACAGAACCTAACAGCTTGTAGCTTCATATATGGTGCCTTAAGTGATCGGGGATCTATTTTTGACCATAGCCGGTCTTGAACTGGTAAACTGATATATGGTGCCAAAATTTACCAGGTCTTGGATAGATATGATGCCATTTATATTTGGATTATCTTTTGCATCTCTAAATTAGCTAAAGTAAATTGAAAAAAATATTCACACTGGGTCAAAGCACACTTAAATCCACAGCTGAGCTCAGTATTTAAATTTAGATGCATAGTCGACAGCAGGAAACAATGGTTATAATGTTTTAACATTTTGTTTTAATTTTAAAAAAATGGGGTTACATTGTAACTTCAAGATGTACACAATGTTAGGGACCTCTGCCATTTAAGCCCATTTGAAAATTTTTCCTAAAATGCATTCAGGATATAAAAAAACAGCAGAGTGACTTTATACAAGGAATTCCTGCAGAAAGGCTTTTTAAAAGAAAGCGAGGGGTGATCCTCACAAACCACTAATACAGAAAAGCATTGTATTCTAGTGTGTCTGCCACAACTGCTTATTAAATCTAAGCTTCAGATTTCATCTAAGTTCCTCTACTACCATTCTCCTTCCTCTTCACCAAAGAGATTGACACTGACTTGACATTTTGGATTCTAATATGAAAAAGCTTTACAGTGCCTGAGCAGCACTTGAAAACTACACAAGTACAAAGCCATGCTAGATCTTACAATGCGCAGGCCTCAAGGCATGAAAGCCCTCCCTGAGTGAGTAAAGATGCACTTAGTTCAGAAGAGCACTGCAGAGATGAAGCATTCATTATAACAGATGGGCAATCCGGATTTGGAGAATGGAATCATTCTTCACCTCTGATGGTCTGCTTTTATAGCAGCTTTTGGCTATTGCAGGCATTTCTATAGTAGACCACAATAAAGAACACGATGTTATCAAGTTCCCAGGAATTAGAGAAGGGAAATGCATATGAATTCATCCATGTGCTGCAAGAGAGCCCACAGCTGGACTGTTGGACGATTTTTCTCTTGTGACAGCTGGGGAATATATTCCTTTTTGTACTTTGCAGATTCAGATCAAAACATACTGTGCAATTTACTCATCTTTCATGCAATCTCCCAACATCATTTAAAAGGGAAATTAATTACTGTGAAAACAACAGTATATAATACTGGTTAATTTCAAACTTCCAAATGTAAAAGAATGCTTCAGTTACAAATATAATACTGACTATATTATGATACAACCTTTGAATGTGTCTTGTTCCTAGAATCACAGCATTTAAAAACCAGAATAGACCATGATAATAAGAATCACATTTCTTGAATAAAACAGAATAAAATTTCCTGCTTTTGGTGCCACAGTTTTAATTTAATTAATTTTCACCTTAGAAAAGGAAAAGCCTAGTTAAAATTTATGATGACTATAATTGTTTTCAGAACTGTCTGATAGACCAAAAGGACTATTAAATTTCATCTTGCAAATCATGAACAAACTGTTTTGCTTTGTTTTTTAAAAATATAAGGTAAGTGGACATGTCATCAAGCCCCTGAGTATAGGCATGTTTTCCAACGCTTTAGTGATTCTTCTCTGTTGTACCCCTGGCCTGCTTCTTAGCAGTACTAATTTTTTTCCTGTTAGAATTATATGTAGACAACAGAGTAAACAAGTTTAGAGACACAACACTTCCCTAAGTTTCTCTCTATATTAATAACAAATAAGTGCTTAACTTCAATTCCACATTGAATTTATTACCATCATAAGCCTTATGTTTTCCAGGTGCTGATTCTCAGATCAGTTTCCTATTCCTCAGCTGTGGTGTGTTTACTGATATGTTTTAGATGCCACATTTAGCTAAGTGGATATACTACACAATTTTATTAGAAAGGAACATTCCGAATTTTTGCAGACATCTTAAATATAAGAACCCTTCTTCAGGTAGCATATTGCCTGTGTAATGTTTTCACTTACTGCTCTATTTCTCTGCGATATCTTTCTTCTTCCTCTGCAGCCTTCTGGGAAATCTCCAGTTTTCTTCTATAATAAGAGGAATTAGGCCAGCATGATAAAAATAGTATTTTTCTGAGTAAGAACTTAGACAAAGTGTGTCAGCATACAGTTAGTAAAAGATACAGACAGTAAATACACATGTATTGGTGAAAATTTTTAAAAGTTGTCTTTAAGATACCAAGGATTCAATAAGCTTTCAGAGGAACCCTGAGGTCGTTCCTGACCATCTGGATAATAAGGACACTGAACCATAGAGGGATGACAGTCAGGGAGCAAAGTCACCCTTCTACTCAAGACGGGTTTGAATGATATTGACTTTGAAAACCCAGAGCACCACAGGATAAGGATTTTATGAACAGAGACTCTACAACAGCAAAACCAAGTTAATCTAAGCTGGGACTCTTCTCACTTCTGTGAGGAGAGTAACAGAAATAACAGTGTGCTCCCACCCTCCATGCCCTACTTAAAACCCAAGCTAAATTTTTCAGACTGTCCTATACAGAATCCTTACAATCTCTCTTTCTCTTGCTGCTCTTTGATGATTTTGTTAGTCTCCAGCGCAAGTCGCTTCTGATGCATTAACTCCTGGCGCTCCTGCTCACGCAGACGTGCTTCTCTTTGTCTTTCTTCTTCCGTCATGAACAGCTCCTTTCCCTGCAATCAAAACCACCACTCAAATCAGTTGTGAAAAAAAAATCTCATGAATGTAATTCTTCTAGGAAATAATTCAAAACCAATTACATGCTAACACATCTGCCATTTCCTCACATCACTTTTTCTGAGGAATGCATTCTGAAAGACCCTAAGAGATCTAATCACTTCACTCCAAAGAGCTATTCCAGCTTCAGCCTCAAAGTTAAGGATGTGCTGGACACCTCAAGGGAGTCATGCAACTACTTAAGTCAGCAACAACAGTGTAGGGGGGTCATGGCAAATACGTGCTCAGTCTGTCATGCAGAGAAAACTTGACATTATACTTTCTTGAAATCTAACTGAGCAATGGAATGGCAGAGAACAGCACATTGAATGATTCCCAGAGTGAAGACAACGACACAGTTGCTGTGTTTTAATGCCCTTATGCCTGGCTGCTGCAGAATCCCTATCATTCAGGGAACACAAACACAGGGAATATACATTCCCAAAGCATTATACAGTGTTTCAGTTGGTTTTGTTCCTGTTTCATTTGCTTTACATTTAAAACAACAGCATTATTTTCTATTCAAAAAAGGTATTTCCATAGTCCTATACATGGAACACAGGTAACATTGGTCTAATTTTAATTTCTGAAATTAAAAACCCGTGCCAATTAGGAAGTCAGGATTTTTCATGTCTTTAAGGCTCAAAGCAGACAGCTTGAACAAAAGCAGGCACTGAAGAATGCCTCTGCACCATGGTCTTTGCTGACCAAAACCAGGAGTAGGGAAATTGTTTCCTTTTGCTCTCTCTTCCTCAGTACAAAGGTATGCATCGAGGAAAGGAGAGACATGCAAGGTGAAGCAGTATGGAACAGAAGAGTTCCATAGCAACAATGTGCCATTTTAACGACACAACCCCAGTGATGCATGCTGGAGTAGATATCATCTTTTCTAACAGTTGGTAGCATATCTGGGAGTTGAAACTAAGTCCTTAGGATGTTGAGTTCCTGGAGCTTAATCAGCTGGTCTGGAGCATTTGTTTAAACACTGTCTACAATGCCTTTGGACAACTGCATCTTTTGTCACTGTAAGAGCAGTTTAAACAAGCCATTAATTACTTAATGTAGCTACACAGAATACATGAACCCTTAGGAAATTGTTTTACTGATTTATTAATCCTTCTTCCCCTATTTAATTCAGTTGCAAAGCAATTAGAAAATACCATCTTTGATTAGTCTATGGAACTTGATTATCCTCTTGTATATACACTTTGCAATAAGAAGGATTAGGGCAGTAAAAGCAGTAAAGCATTTATCAAAAGTTACACTGAAGTCAGAGGGGCAATTTAAGTAATTTCAGCTGGCTTTAGATTAAACTCCAAAGACTTACAGTTCTGTTGTACAGAACAGCAGAAATGGAAAAATCAAACAATTTTCACAGCGTTGATTAGAGAAATCAGATAAACAGTTACACAATGAATTAATTTGGAATAAGACGAAGGCATCAGTTATTCAGGATGAAAAATTATTTGACTCCCATTCACCTTTCATGTTTCAGCAGAAGCAGATATCTACTAGAACAGAACCTCTCAAACATGAGAAGCCATTACAATAAACTTAATTTCCACTCTTGGCAAAGGAAACTGTTTTGCATCGGCCCACAATCATGAAACTGTTTTATTTGAAAACACTTTGGATAGTACAAAATAATCAAAGGCCACTCAACACTGTCCTGGTTTGACAGAATTTAGTGGGACAGATCTTATAATGAAACACAGGTTTAGTTTTTATCCATTTATTTGCCCACATAGGAGTTTTCACAACTGTTCTGCTTTTACAAATATACTACTTACAGCGCCTGCTACCACAGAGATAGTCAAAGTACGACTACTTTTGAGCACTCTGACAGCCTGAAATTTAAAACAAAAGAAAAATCAGTTTGAACAAAGTGATAAAAGGCCATTATATGTTGGATGGAAGATGCTAGTTGTCAAGGCTGGAATTTTCAGAAGCCCCACCCCAGGTAGGGTGGTAGCTATGCAAATCTCCAAATTCCCACATTCAATACACAACCCCTTGAGTTAGTAGTCTAGCATCAAAACACACTTCTTGTGCCCAGCAAAAACAGATGTTGAATAAGCTGACAACTACCAATTCAAGGAATTAGGAAGACTTGATCTTACCTCTTTGTGATCCACATTAGAAAAGTCTACTCCATTTACCTCAACAATCTGATCACCAACCTAACAAAATTAATACAAATTTTAGCACAGATGGTAAGCTAGTAAATACATTACATGAAAACAGAAAGAGATGTGCTCTCTAACATTTTTAATACAATAGTCACTTTCTGATCACAAGGGGAACGGACCAGAAACTGGTCAGGCTTGCACATCCCTCCCATACTGGCATTTCCTTGAGATCTGCTTGAGATCGAATCCTGAGCTTGGCAGAATATTGGCCTGGCACAGGTCACTCATGTTCTTAAAATTTTAGGAAACTAGCTTCATTTGAAATGTAGCCAAAAGTTATTTCTCTTCCATGGGAAAAAACCAAAACAAGAAACAACCCAGGTAATCACTTTACAGTGATCTAGAATCCCTGAAGCCACAAATACCAAACAAGAGATCCTCGTGGTACCTACCTTGGAAGGTGGCATACTTACCTCTAAGCCCACCTCAGCTGAAAGAGAACCCGGCTTAACATTGCTGATAAAAATGCCTGGTTTTTGTGTTGGCCCACTGGAAATACTGGCAATGCAAAAAACCCAAAACATTTATGGGATAATATTTATGGAATAATACGGTGTAACACAGTGAGTAGTTTTAGTTGTTTTCTCAAAATTTATTTTTGATTAAAGAACATTTAAGGTATTAGCGTACTGTGAAATGAACACCACAATGGTTTGTCATCCTACTTTTCTATTCTTTACACCACAAAACTCTTATTTCAGAAAAAGCTAAAAGAAAAGTATTCAGGCTTCTGGATTTCGGCTTAGATGTTGAAACTAACATAGTATACTGACCTACACTGTCTAAGGCACTGGGACACCAAAAATATTTGAAAGTAAACAACACAATGAAGAATTACTAATTGCTTGCACATTTACTCACGGAACTGCAGTATACTCTATGTATAAAGCCATACTATTTTTATTTATTAGAAGCAAGAAAGATGTTTCAAGCAGAGGCCAACATCTAGCTTGGAAACTTGAAGCTGCCATTTAAGCTGGGCCCAAACACCAAAACTACTTTTGCAGATATATGTCCAACCAGCGATGTTGAACCACTCCTTCAGATTTGGAATTCGTTTTTTAAAAGTCTATATCCTCCAAGTAACATGAAAGAAAACTCCTGATAACTCCCACTATATTTTCCTAAATATATAAGAAATCCTATAACACCCCTTCTACCCCAAAACCTCCATAAAAAGTGCAAGGAGAAGAGTCTGAGAATCACAGAATCATATTTCTTAAAATTACTGAAAATTCAACATCAATTTTAGGAACTGGATATAGCTTTATGATGATGGTGTCTTAGCTCTTAATGGGGTCACAGGAAGCAGTTGTAGTTCAGGGAGTGAACCTGACAGTGGACTGTCCTGAAACTTGCTGTGTCACCAAGCAGCATTTGAAGTATTTAAAAATGCAAAAGCACTTAAAAAATCCAATTCCAGAACAACTTTTATCAGGTCACTTGCAGTCTGCTCATATTTTGGAATTTTAATCTTTTTTTTGTGTGTGTGTTTTATAACAGAACTTTCAACACAGGTATTTATGCTTTGTCTAAAAATAGGCAATATGTGCCACAGATATCCTGCTCTTGCACTTTGCCTTTCTGATCCAGCATGGATCTTTATTTTCCTGATATTATATCAACGAAGAAAGGAAATAACTGCCTTGAATACCTCACTTAATAAAGCAGTAACATTAAATAACAAATGTGTACAGACCTGCATCCCATGCCCTTTGTACCAATCAAGCTTATGAAGACTTTCTTCTCTTTACTGTCTCTCCCTCCAGAAGAAGCAAGTCCAGCAACACTACCCTTTGCTTCCTATAGAGGGATTAAAAAACGTTGCAGATGTTACTCTGTTTTGTATTTGTATCAAGACTACTAGAAAGTTTCATGTGGCCAGGATGAAACCCTGCCAACATCAAGATAAGATTGCTCCAAGACCCTATCCTACTGGAAAAAAATGTGAAGCAGAGTCATTTCAGCGGACCTGCATGGCTGAGGTCAAAGGTTGAACTTATCTATTTGGAGAAAATTATTTAAATAGTCAAACTGTGTCTTCAGAAAAGGCTGAAGGAAAATTAGAGGAAAGTGATATGGCAAAATAATCATTTAGAGATTCCCTGGCAACAGGACTGAAGAAATACATGATAAGTGCTCACTATTTAACTAAGTCTTTTCCTGAAAGCAAAAGAACAGTAATCATGGCATTTCTTTTCACTGCTGCAGCCCTTAGAAGTCACTTGCATTCAATGTCATTCCTCCACTAATATACCTAATACAGGCAAAATAATGTGATAAAGATTTACAGAATAGAACTACAGCCTGGGAAGTTAATAAGCTCAGGCAAAATAAAGTACCAATTATCGAGTAAAAGCTATTTCATTTGTGTCCTGCCCTTTCCTTCCCTAATGGTTCTAGAATAATTTCATATCACAAAATATGTTTCAAACAAGCCACTTGTAACAAGATATTGCATCATAGAAACACAAACAATAGTTTTTTGATAAGGTCAGAGAAGAAATTTCAGAACCATTACAGATTTCCCAGAAGATATGTTAATAAAATATTGATCTCTTACCCCAGACTCTGACACAAACTGATCTACATATTGCCATTTAAGGGGCTCATCAGCTGAACTGAAAGGAAAAAATAATTTAAAATAATGATACAAAATAAATCTCAATGTACTCAAAAAGATACTTTTGAATGTGGCCTTCTATTTTGCATCCACAACTTTCTTTGGATACCATTCACAACAGCTGGTTTATCTGCCACCACTTGAAATAAAACATCAAACAAGCACACAGTTCTTTATGTTAGTAAAATTGATAAAACCTCCTCAAGCAGAACAATTTTAGGAAACTGAGAAAGACTCTAAAAACAATCATAACAACTCCAACAGCTTACACAAATATCTATGCAGAGAGACATCTCCCATCACTAAAATTTTTCAAACATCTCACTTAGAGATTCAACTTTTCAACAAAAATTGGAAGTGGACAATAATTTTAAATTTTTTCTAAGCTCTGAAGCAATTCTCAGATGCTACACATGTAAAGAAGCAGTGGAGCTTTCTGTTAAGCTAGGCACATTGATAATTAAATTTACAGGAAATATCCACGAACATTGAGGAAACAGAAATTGGTTAAGGAGGTAACTGGCATAAAAAGATTCATCAAAGAAGACATCTGCCCATTTACTACAAAGAAAGTGACATTTTAATCAGCATTCAAAACATTTTCATAATTAAACACAGATTCTTTAGATACAAGAGGCTAAGTGAAAATAAATTAGCTAATTTGCTTTCAAATGAAATGCCATTACCTTTTGACAGGTATCATGCCAACATCTGAAAAAAAAATACTCTGTTAAGTTTCTACAGATCATCAGCAAGCTATTAATAATAATCAGCAATCTATTAAAAATCTTTGGTGGTAGAGGTGATTTCTTGTGTTACTTACGTCTTACTTTTATGGACACTATTTTCTTTGTACGAATGAGGTTTATGACTTCTTCATGCGTGCACGATGAAATGGAATATCCATTTATACGAACTATCTCATCTCCAACCTTAAGTGTGAAAGGGAAAAGAAAAAATATTTGTGAATTAATATTTTAAAGGGTTTTCAGGCAATCATACAATCTGGCAATCATTTTGATGCAATGACTTGATACTGTTGAGTCCTAAATACTTTCTGAATTTCAGGTAATGTTTCAGATCAGATTTACCTGTATTTGTTAAGACTTGATATTGAACACCAAAAGGCAGATTAATGGCCAAATAACAATTTTATAAATACTATCTAGTCTCCACACATCAGATTTGTACTCCACAGATTACCTTAAATACAAGTGTCCATGTTTTAATTCAAATAATTTTAGAGTGATTTTCTTCCTTTACACTTCAGCAGTTTAACTTTGTTTTTACTATCTGTTTTCTGAGATACCTCTTTAACTATTTTTGGTCAATAGGAAAGTTAAACTTGGTCTTACTACCTTGCCTGATTCTGGTTTCAAAAAATGCACTATTTTAATGGCATTTACCCCTTTTTCTAATGTTTATCAGCAATCAAATGGCAGCACCACAAGAACATTCCATAAGTGTTCCATTTACTAGTGTAGAATCAAAAGGCTTTCCTTCCTCTAGTATAAATCCAAATTTGGCATGATACAATGACTAGACTAGAAACTTCCAATAAATGCTGCCTAATGATCCTCTCAGCTAGGTAGCCTGAGAAGAAATCAGTGATGGAGATATTGCCCACTTCATTTAAGGTGGTACCTTATCAGCTGCTCAAGATAAGACTGAAAAATGCAGGTGCTGGCTAGAGCATCATAAGCAAACACATTTACTGAACATGAACCATGTGACATGGCTGTATGAAAACTGCTGCTCGACTTCTTCCATGAGGCAATGCAAATCAACGCACTGCACAATAAGCTACACAAATGATTACCAGGAAATGACTTTAACAAACCATCCACAGTATCACCTTATACCTGTGTACTTTGATCTCCACAAGGACAAAGTCAAGTACTTCAGCTTTACTGTTGTCCAGTAGCATTTCCTCTAAACTACTATGAATATTTATTACGTAAAACATATCAAAGTGCCATGCTAACAGTTGACAGGGCTTTTCTCTTTAATGTCAACAACATAGGATTTTGTTCTTAATGCAACTTTGTGTGCCACCTCACAAAGGTACCTGCTTTCATGGCAGCACTATCCCTAGTTAATGATTAAAATGTTTCATTTAAACACTCTAGTTTCAAGCTCCCAGATTTCACTTTAGACTTAAGTCTTCCATGCTGGTATCTGCATCAGGCTGAATACAAGTCTCAGCAAAGCTGAAGCAACTGGTTTTAATCAACAAAATACGGGTGCAATGCATTGTCATGCTTGTTAAAAAGAACTATCTACAATTACTTTGTTGTGATGCTCTGTGCTTTCACTCTCGGTCTGGAAAAGGTCCTTATGCTAAGAGCACTACTTTTACAGTCTTAGTAAACACCTTTTTTGACTGAAAAGCTTAGGGGAAGGGGCAGGTTGATCATAATACGCTTGGTGAAAGTTAAATAATATAAAGACTGACTATACCAGCTCTGAACTGGGAGAAACTTCCCTCTCACTGACTTGCTTTGGGACCAAGATCAGTTGTGAACATACTTGCGGCTGCTGCTGCAGAAGATCAGAAAAGTTCTGGAACACCAGAGGCACAGAAGACTCATCTGCTAACGTGGTGCAAAAAAATTGCCATTATGCAAAACCAACTATCTGCTTACAGAATAATGGACTTCATAAAGAATTCACAACAGTATTACAATAAATACTACAATCTTTAATGCATTTGTTACAATTGTACCACCTTAAATAACCCTGTGACCTATTTTTTTAACATAACAGGTTTTGCTTTTTTCTTTCAAGCCAGATACTTCTAGTCTCCACTGTAGAATTTTTCCAACTTTATTGTCACTGAAATAACAGAGGTAATGCCACCACTGAAAATGCAGTATGTGACTGTCCTGCAGGAGAGAACACAATTGCAGAGGCAGAACAGGAGGACTGCTGTCCCCAGCCCCTGACCAGTGGGACATCTGCTCCCTCTGCTGGGCATCAAAAAAAATCTCATCCAGGGAAATGGCCTGCACTCCTAAGAGCTTGAATGTTTTTAGTTTAAGCCAGTCAGATTTTTAAATTTATCTTTAATAGCAGAAACTGGCGAGTACTGAAGGGTTTTGAATGCGCAACCCGTGATAGAGATGCAGAATATGACACAGAAAAGCACATGGGGTCTGCCATTTAGAGTCGCACCCAACAGCTTTCGCTAAGAAAGAACACTCACTTAACCAATTGGTTCCAAGCATTCAAAACCACATCCATCCACGTATCCATTCATCCCACAGGCTGGGGAGCCATGCCATTGCAGTCCTCTTTGCCCTGAAAATGCATCACTAAATTGTAAGCTGGCATCCTACCACAAAACCAAGACAGTTTATCTGGAACGAGCTTCCCAGGGACATGGTCATGGCACCAAGCCTGGCAGAGCTCAAGAAACATGTGGACACCACTCTCAGATACAGAGTGTGATTCTTAGGGCTGTCCTGTGCAGGCCCAGGAGTTGGACTTCAATAATTGTTGTGGTTCCCTTCCAACTCAAGATGTTCTATAATTCTATGAATTCAGTCTAGAGCTGTTTCACTGCCCTTGACACTTTAAGAAACTCATTGTGAATAATGTGTTTTCAGGACTGGGATTAGAATTGGAAGCAAAACAGCTCAGAGACAAGTCTGGCACTGTATATAAAGATTCATATGCTCTACAAACCATAAAGACTCCCAGCTTTAGGATTCTGCTCTTTATACTAGTAGGAAAGTTAGTGACCTTTGCTTTTCAAAGGAAAGTTGAGTTTCTTCCTAACAAAATGCTGCAAATGCTTTACCTCCGTTCTCATCTCTGGTTTCTATCTAGATTACTGACTTGCAAAAGTACTGGAAGTTTGTGCGTAACTTTTGTGTTGATCTTAGTGTTAGGGGGAGAGGAGGTGCTTTTTGTTTGGTTTCTGTTTAGCTCAAGATCCCTCATATACTCACATCTTCCACATCATGCAGGCTATAACAGACTACAGTGTCTGTTATACAGTGTCTGTTTGCACACACCTAACTCTTTAAAAGGGTAACCTAACCTAACGTTATTAACTGCAATGCCTTAACACACAGAAGCATCCCAGTTTCAGAACAGCAAGTGTCAGTGCCAGCGTGGGGCTTCTGTACCAGCAGACCTTTTGTTGCTCTAAGGATGTCATCATTCACTAAGCAAGTCATATCTTTTAGTATCACATTATCTCCCTGAAAGGCACACACTTCCAAAATTATAAATGCACACAAGAGCGTATTTTATTTTCCCTCCACTACAAGAACGAGCTTGCCCATATAGATATTTTTAATGCTCCTTCTTTATTACCCTGTCATTTAATTTCTGAAACTCAGCACTCTTCATTCAATCTAATGACATTTGTATTATTGACTGACAATGAATGATGGTGCTTCAGAAAGAACCCAACCCAGGCTGAACTTCTCGAGATGTACAGGAACATAAACTGCTTCTCTTTAGGACACTTCAACAGCTTCTCCTGAACAAAGTGATCTGATACTGGGATAATTAATAGTTGCTTTCATATATTTTGTTACTCTTATACTGTTTTCACTGTATATCAACCCAATGAATCAGAAGCAGTAGAGATAAAAGTCTACAGGATTGAGTAGAACAGTAACAATTATTTTGGTATTATATATCAGTTTCCCCTTTCCTATTAAACAGGGAGATGACAGACTTTTTAGAAAAAAGATGCAAATCTAACTTTTCCCAAGCAAAAGGGCTATTATTTATAACTTTTAACATGAGAAATACAATATTTAGTGCTTCCAGGAAATTGATGTGGTTTATGTAACAACATCCACTGTTTCAAATTTCACATTTTGTATACTTCTTCCACTTTCATCATTCATACCCATCTCCATCTCTTTGTATTCAGCAGAATCTCCACACACATAAGTATCAGGAAGCTGGGGTGAGGGGGAGGTGGAGATGAAGTACATTTCTCCATGAAAGAACAAAACACTTGCAGTCCTTTAGAGAAACTACAGTAAAAAAAAGGCTCAAAACTACAAGTGCCACAGTGAGCCTTCATGGTTATATGACCATTTAAATGTAACTTGGAAAGTACTTCAAGGAGAAATCATACAAAACTAACCAAATTTTTTTAAAAAGCAGCAGGATGTGAAACTTACAGTATAATAGAAGATCATTATACCTTTCTCAGACAGCATTTTTGGGTAGAAAATGCGTAGAGATTTGGTTAAATAAAGCAGGTGGGTGAAATTTCAGAAGCAGTTGGCCTTACTGTGAGACAGCAATTTAGAACAATGGGCTGCCTGTCAGGTCGTGTTATTCAGTGAGGTTCAGAAAGTGCCTAGTGCCACCTATTATTCAGGCACTTTAGGCTGAGCTTTAACACCACATATCAAAAAACACAAGTCAGGCAGTTATAGGAGCCACAAAGCACCATCTGCTCATATTAATTCATATAACCTAAGCCTAACAAATTCAATCTCAAGTGTATTTTCCCCTTTATAGTCCCTGTTATGTCTGCCAAACTCTAACCGTGTTCTGAGCTGCAATACACTTCATATTCCCCAGCCCAAAGATCCTTTACAATCCCCTTCACTGACATGAACATGTAGTACGATGACTTCGGTCACAGAAAGCCAGTAGGGCCTTTGTGTGTACTGAGAAAGCAGGAAAACTGACATCCTTACAGCAGCACAGTAACACAGCAACTGAGTATAACTCTTGATCTAGTGAGCACGTCAAACCATTAGCCTGAAACACGCAGAGAAGCAGAGCTGCAACGCAGCATTAAGATACACATATTAGCATGACAATCTAAGACAGTGGCTATTAAGTCCTTCACTGCTCAGCATCATTAATGCCCTCCAGTATTTCCCGGGAAATGTCTTCAAAAGCCATATAAGTGACCGGTCTTTGTCTTTTACTCAGTTTTCTAGCAGTGGAAGAAGGATGCAGCTGGAATAGCCCTACTGAGCTGACCACAACCCAGGAACAACTCTCTTGTCTACACTTCCCATTTCCACTGTCTAACACAGTGGATGAGGTACATGACCTTCTGTAGTGCAAACTCTGAGATGGTGTGGTGCAGCAATGTCCTTTCCTGGAGCTACCCACTGGCAAAACCCATAATTAAAAGTAGGCTGACAACACATACAGCACACTGTGGTGTCCTAGAACACCCTCTCAATTCTAAGTACAGACAGAATTTATGGGTTTGTTCTAAGAAAGAGTTTCTAAAACATCAAGGGAACCAGCCACACATCAGTCCAGAGCAGGCTGACAGAAGATGGGGCAAATTCCATGGTGATTCTAAATCAGATATATAGTTATGAATGCACAAACAAAAGGGCACACACATACATGCAAACAGAGACAGGAATAGTTACTTAGATTTTTAGAAAGCTCTCATCATGAGAGACACAAACGTGGAACCCCAAGTTCAACTGCCCTGTTGACAGAGGTTTATTTTATTTTTTTAGTGTAAGAGAGTAATGGGGTAATACTGATGAATATCTACAAAAAACGTAAGTTTAAGTAAACACTGTAATGAATCATGCCAGTCTAATATATTTTGGACTAGCATTAAATATAATCCTTAATCATCAATAATTTCAGCAAATATTCAGACTTGACAAATTAGAATTAGTCTTTCTACTCAAACTCAGACCTTTAATACACCTTATTAAATTCAAAGTCATAGAAAGATGTAGACATCTGCCATAGCAAATGCTCACTTCTCCCTTCACTAAGCAATGCCAGATTCATAAAAAAACCCAAACCCATAATTTCATTAATGCAAATTGTTAAGTGCCGATTTAGAAATAAAGTGTTTCTATACATTATTATTTTTGCCAACCTTGTTGGCAAGTTCACGTATTTAAAATTTAATCACAGAAAGTGCTATTATCTGCAGCACAGAGGACACTGGAAATAGTTAAAAACAGGTCCCTTCTTTTATTCCATAACACAAAACCCCCCACAATTTATACATGAAATTCAAATCAACATTTCATTACACAAATTATTTCTGTACAATGTGGAATTAACACTTTCAGTATTTATATCCTCTGTTCTACATTTAATCAGAATTTGGCAACCTAAAACTCTCTTCCACAGTCTAGAGATCCTTCTTTCCATCTGCTTACGTTTAACTGTTGCTACTCAGGAAGTGCAAACATTACAGAAAAACCTTTAATCTTCAAAAATTATCATATCCCAAATAAGAAAAAAAAAGGCTTACATATCATTAAAAACTGTGAAATTAACGGTTTTACCACTTGTATAATGGTATTTGCTGTGGCACTGACTTACTTATCTTATGAGTTTTACTAGTAGGGGCAAAGAGTACCTTAGAAATAGTAATTTGTCTGTGTTAAAGAACAACCCTTAGCACCAAACATTACATATAATTCTCCTACCTGAAGTCCAGCATTGTCTGCCTGTCCTCCTTTAACCAACTGGGAGATGAAGAGGCCGCAGCTGAATTCCAGCCCACCTCTCACACTTATGCCAAGCCCTTCAGGATTCAAACGATCCAATCTCACCTCTTTCAGCTTTCTGCATAAATAGAAGATACTTGACTGTTCAGCTGCACAACACCATGTGGCAATAATATTTCATATGAAAGACATGATTTTTCCTCTTATATGACTTAGGCATTAAAGAAAGCAAGTTGACCAAAGTTTGGATGGATGCGTGTTAGCTAAAGCCATCAAGGATTATTCATATGAAAAGACTCCTGCAACCACTGAAGCTGCCTGCTCCTAGGGGTCTGGAGCTACGAGAATTTTTTTAATTACTAAATGCAGGAAAAATGAGAAAAGATTTTTTTTTTGACTCATTGAGCCTGCTTTTACTAGATTGAACTAGTTGGCAAACAATTTCAGGTAGCTGTATTTCTAAGAAATATAGCAAAAGTAAAATAACTATGCCTAGCTCTACACAGATGAACAATATTTTACTCTGAATCTACCTGAAAACTCAATGTTTCCTGCTTGTATTTAA
The DNA here is from genome assembly GCA_035047865.1 of Dendrocincla tyrannina. Lineage (NCBI taxonomy): Eukaryota > Metazoa > Chordata > Aves > Passeriformes > Dendrocolaptidae > Dendrocincla > Dendrocincla tyrannina. The sequence continues at coordinate 13,502,724 of JAWWMP010000165.1, forward strand.
GTCAGCTGCATTGTCCTGCATTCTCTTACCGTGATCGTTTGGGTGTAAGCTGATCATATTCCACTTGGTGTTTTAAGGGGATAAGTGGGCGGATAGCATCAAATAGAGGCAATCTGCTTGGCTCATTTATCACGAGTTTTAGGTCCCCCACAAGCACTGGGAGATTCATCGATCTACAAAAACACAGTGAGAAAACAAGCACAGGTAATCAACATTATCAACACAAAGCATCATTTTATGTTACTGCACATGTGACTTCAATATTTTTATGTCCTTTCAAGCTACTCAAAAAGTTATCTATGCAGATATTGGCTTAACCAAAGCAAAATAAACTCTGAGAAAGCAAGTCTTCTGTAAGGAAAGAAGAATAACTACTATTTGATTCAAAATAACTGAAGTCTCCTATAGGTTGACTATCTTGATCAAAGACATCACATTTAGAAATAACAACCTTAATTTCATTCTCAGAGTCCCTGCAAGATTTATGCTTGGAAATAACTTTCCAGATTAGACATACCTGCCCACTAGATTTTTGTTTCCTTATCAGTTAGGAATCCTTGTAAATAAATCTAGGCTACAGACTCCTCCTTTTCCTAAACTTAGGGGACTGAAAAATTCAATCCAGGGAAAAAAAAAAAAAAACGAACCACAATACTCAACCACTAGAACAAAGACTTGGCTTAAGTTTTGATTTTTTTTTTTCCAAATCAAATTTGAAGGATAATCAACCAATACACACAACCTACGGAGGTTAAACTGCTGTGAACATCTTTCATGAGAGCTGTGCAAAATGCTCTTCTTGATATTGTCAGCACTGTGATAGTTATACGTCTACAAAATATATTTTGTTGTACAGCTCCAAGAGTGAACGAACAGCTCCGTAAGGTTCAGTGGAGCTATTCATATATAATATCCAGTTAAATTTACTCTGCATTATTTGCTGTTCCCTTTCTTATAATTTAAATTTCCTGGCATACAATATTTGAGGTATATGCAATGAAAATACAGATCAGGAATACCTATATGGGATTAGAGGTCAAATACTCCTGGAAATGGTATTCATAGTGAAGAAGACATTAAATGGCAACTTCAACAGCAACTGCACATATTTTTGCCCTGGAATATTTCATAATATCTTCAAAAGAAGTGATACAATCATAAACATATGTTCACAGAAATAATGAAAATTTTGCCCAAGTCATTGAAATTTGGAAATTAAAGAAAAGTTGCTATACGCATTGTTAATTTTGTAACTGCAAGAAGATTTTAAATAATTCAGAGCTACTGAATCAATCGGCTTTCCAAACAACAGCCTTTATGAATGGAAAAGCAATTAGACAGACCTAGTGAAACTGAATCAGATATGCCGCTGAATACCCCCATAACTATAGCTCAGTGCAAACATCAGATGGAAACGTCTACATTTCACTCAGCTGAGATGCTATTCATTACTTTATGGATGGAAACAATGTCTATCAGAGCCACTTCTCTATGATGAGTGGAAAATACATTCTCATCTTCTTTGAAAAACAATGGATGAGAGCTGATGTCTTTTGCAATAATGCAAGTCTAAAGCAACTGTGGTTTAAATCAGTTCAGCAAAAGGATTGATAATAGGCCTATCACCTTACCAATATTTTACCACTGTGTTACAATAAGCCTGAATCATTAAACACGACAAACAGATTCCAAGATTAAGTTTTTCCAGCTTTCTGAAAAACAGGTGCAAATTTTTTACATGACTATCTAGCAAAAATCTTTGAAAAGCAATCTCAATTAAAATTTCTGTAGCAAAATAAGCATTATTTGGAAATATTAAGGAATCAGATTAATGCCCTCTTCCTGTTTCCTAAGAATAGTTTTATCATCCAGGTGCTTTCTCCCATATACCTCCCAAATATGAATCCACCAAATTCTTTTACAACACTACCAAGTCATAAAACCAAAGTAACTTTATAGGTGATTACAGACATGTTCCTTCCTTGCCTGCAGGTTATGCTGTGAAACCGTAAGACTTCATCAAACAGGATAAAAACTATTACTTCACCTGCTTTTCTAGCATCATATAGAAAGACTATTTGAAATCCTAAATATGCACACTTTAAATTAAAAAAACACTAGTGAAATTCTACACAAACATATATAAAAGTTAGATCTTACTGGTGGTACATCCGTAGCACATCATAAAGGTAATCCTTCTCTGCTTCATTGTCAATTAATAGATTAACCTGAAAACCAAAAGACATTATCATAAATTTCTAAGTAGCCACAAATGTTGAACATAAGAGAGTTTCACAGATTCTTAAGCCATAGAGCAAGGATTTCATCAAGTAAAGTCTTAACTTTTTCTTAAGATAAATATATTTTTGCAGGAGAGCATTACCTCACGTCACACGTACCAAATTTCTAAAATTGGTATTACAACAATTGGATAAGGTGGTAAATGCTGATATATTATATATGCAGCAGTAATATTATTGTAATAATATCATATTTGTCTTACCTGATAATCACTGTACTGTTGAATAAATGTCTTCAGAAATCTTTTTGGCCATTCATTGATGTAGCACATGGTGTCACAGATAAAACCACTACACTGATATAATCTATGTTCTGTCCTCCAAACCACCAATTTCAGGATGTCTCATCTCATTATGCAGACTGCTACACCTCTGTTCCTCTTGGCTCCAGCTCTTAACTGACAGAACTTGCTAGTTATTCTTTCCTCCCCCACTAATAGCACGTTTACTTAAACCAGTGTCATGTTACTATGCTGGCTCTTGGATAATTACAGCAAATTAAAGCAAAAAAAACCCACCCCAAAATTCTTACATGAGGAGTTCAATTTATATTCACTGATAATGAGACTCCCACTGATCTTACTTAAAGTGAGAGGTCACTTCACGAGTTTTACATCTGGACAAACCTGATGTTTAGGAAAACAATTTACATCTGACCTAAAGGCTAATATTTCTGTGACGTGAAGACTGAGCAGCAATTTGCATACTTAAAGAAAGGCCCTTTCTTTCTAGGTTTGTAATGCTTTGCATTAGGTTCTAAACTAAATACATGCTTCACATTCCTTTTGTTTCACTTGGCTCTCTAAAGCCAGCAAGATTTCACATAGAGGTGGTTTTCTGTTACTTGTCTCCTCTGGAAAAACACTTTCAAAACACCTAAAGGCCAAAAAGCTTCATGCAGGTCAAGATTGCTTGTAAAAGGCAGTAAAACTAGTGAATAAACCAGTTTATTAACAGTGAATTTCAAAATACAGCGGATAAAATCTGACTTAACAGGAAATAAAACAGTTGCAATCAAAACTGACTGTTTCACAATACTGTACACAGACTCAAGGCAAGGTGATACATGTAAAACTACATCCAGCATCCATTTTTCACTTTCCCAACCAGAAAAATACAACATATAAATCAGTTCTGGCTCTGGAATACAGAACTCATACCTAGATAAGGTACTCTGTGAGTAGTGTCTCACGACGGACACCAAATGTTTAAGCACACCAACCCTACACCACTAAGAGTAAAACCATCATCATCTCTTCTCCTGATGGGGAAAGCAAAGAGAAACAACATTCCCTTTTTCTCCTGATATGCTAGCTGACAGACACATCCCCACTCCCTCTCAGGAAATGGAGGGCTGTATCTAAATTCTGCCACTACTTCTTACAAAATGTTCAGCCTTCCAGTTTCATTCATGCACTTCTCACCCTGCACCAGCAACTTCGTCATCTTCTGGAGAAAAACAAACATCCAAATGACTTTTTAGGCATTCAGAATGCTACAGCTGGGTTAACCCTCCCGAGTTATCTCTCCAAATGGTGGGTCATTCTTCTCCGGCTGCCTGCAATCCCACCAATTATCGCTTCATCATAGCCCACGTGCATCTTTAACCATTTTCCTAATTCTTTAACTCCTTGGGATGGAGCTTTACTGTAAACATATGCTTTACCTAGGCTAATTGTCAGCTTCTAAAACCTCACTCTAATTTCATAAATCCTAAAAGATCATGGACCCCATCTTTAAAAAAAATTAAAAAAAAAATCAGTGGTATAACTTGGATCACAAAAGTATTTTAGTATTTCTGAAGAAAATAACTGTGGGGCATGGGATAGGTGATTTCACACCCTTTAAACCAAGGATATTATAAAATCCCATCTGGACACAGTGCTGGACAATCTGCTTTTGGTGGCCATGTTTGAGCATGAGGGTTGGAGCACATGACCTCCAGAGGTCCCTTCTAAGCTCAAACTTTCTGTGATTATTTAAACAGTCCTCACTGTAGTAGAATTATTTACATTCCTTATGCTCTCTCTCTCACTACAGAAATAGCACTGATTTTCACAGAGATTCCTAAGAAGTCACCACAAAATCTGCACCTACATACAAAAGAAAAATGAAATCTGTCAACAAGTCTACATAAGTTTATTCAATAGAATAGAAGTTGTGGGGAGGAAAAAGCACTTTTTGATGAAGAAAAAGTTCAGATGACAATAATACACTACTGTAGCACAAGCCCAATGTTAGCTTTCAAAGAATAATATAAATTTCTATTCAAGCTACACAGACATTGAAAAACTAGTAAACGGAAATATATCAATATATTTGGATATATTCTATACATTACACTGTTACCTGCTTGATAGGGAAAACTCCTCAAAATTCCTAAGAAAAAAAGAAGTGGAAAATAATTGAGGAAACTCGGCTTCTATGGCTGAGCACTTTTCCTGGTTTGTCACAGAAAAAGCAACCATCCAAGCCTTTGGATGCCACAGAGGCCTCTAGAAGCAGGATGATACAAAATAATGTAAAGAAAAGACCAGTTCCAGTATCATCTAACACAGATAATACTGCATCCTACCTATTTGCGCTAACACTGACAATACACCTGATGTTATCAGGGTGGGACCTGAATGATTTATGAATTATAGCAGCAATGAAAGGGAAAAGGTTTAAAGTTCAAGCTGGTAACCATCCGTCTAGAAACCAGAGTCTTCACAGACCCATTGCACAATCCACTCTTGAGTTATACAGTAATAGGTAGCGAGGAATAATGTGCTGGATGGCAACAGTCCTTAATGGTTTTGAACTTTAGTTTGACACAGAGGTGTTTTTTGCATTCCCTCTACTTCATCCTAACAATCCTTTAGTTAGAGTTAATAACCATGTGATAGATACTTCCATAAAATACATTACTTTGAAGAAATTTTGTTTCCTAGCTGACAAAAAAACCCACAACAAACCAAAACAAAAAAACAAAACCCATTAGCCAAACCAAATCAACTACAACCTCCACAACCTCCTTCACCAAAAAACCCCAAAAATAAACCACTAAAAAAATGCAACAAACCCGAAGCAAACAAAAAACCACAAAACACTACTGAAAACTTTAATCTGAGAGAGTGCTTGGCAGAAACATCTCTTAAAAATGTAAACTATTTTCCTCCTCCTTAATTAGAGCTTTTCGAGCTTCCTCTGCTCATACATTTTTGCGCTCTGCTGGGCACTTATTTAAGGTGGTAAATGACCAAATGACGTGCCAGGCAGACCGAGTCGCTCCATGTATCAAATGCATTTGCACTTGACTGCACAAGTACAATTACCCTGGGGAATGTGAAGGCGGAACAGCGGCGGGCTGAGAGCCTGCTGGGTGTTCGCAGGGCTGCAAAGGGCAGCGCCAGCGCCTGGACTTCAGCACCTGCCGCCCTGAGCTGCTCCGGGCGCGGCGTGGCATTTAAATAAAACAAACTGTATCAAACCCTGGAAAAGCCCATGAACTGGGGAACGCTCTTCCTTTCTCCCCCTCCCTTTCTAAAGGTTTCACCCATCCTTTCACAGGAGGCTGCCGCCCCTTGTTTTTTGGCAGGGCAGCGCAAAGCGCCCCGAGCGCCTCCGCTCCCGCCGGCAGCGCCCCGGTGCCAAGAGCCGTGCCCGGGCCAGAGGGGCTGCTCTCTGCCCAGAGAGCAGCCCCAGCTGTCCCCACTGCCTTACCTTGTGCCGGAACTCTCGGGCCACCCTGCGCTCCATGGTGTGCGGGTCGGGCGGGGCGGCGGTGCCGGCGAGGCCGCGCCCCGGGGCGGAGGGAGGCGCGCCCGCGCCCGCCTCCAGCATCCCCAGCATCCCCGCTCCGGCATCCCCGGCATCCCCGCTCCAGCCTGCTGCCACCCCTGTCGCTGCTGTTTGCGGCCAGAGCGACGGAGAAAATAAAACTAAGAGGAAAATAAACACATGGACGTGCACGCCCCGCGGTGTGTTAACCTGGTCTTTAACCTTACGACAGGTGCTTCTCCCATCCAGACTTCTCTCTTGTATTTGTAGGTATTTATGTATGTCACTAACCCTGCTAGTTACGAAAAGCACGAAGATGTGAAATTTAAAGCATACTAACACCTAGATTAAAACAAACAAACAAAAACCCCAAACAAAACCCAAGCCCAAACAAACAGAAAAATCTGCTTCAATAAATTGCTGCATTACAAATAATCTCAACTTTTTTTTTTTTTTTGCTTTGTTTTTGTTTAGGTATGTGAATCTGATGTATTACTGTATAAGTCTGATTTTCACGAGCCTTTCCCAGAATGCTGGTGCTTACAAATAGAGCCTCTGACATAGCCACTGTGAGCAACTGCAGAAGAATCAAGCTCGAAGCACCTGAAGAGGAGCCTATTTCAGACTAATCTCTTTTATGTTATTTTGCTTTGGGCTTATTCTTCTCCCACTTTCTGAACTATAGGACAAAATAATAGACTTTTCTAATCAGAACTGGAAGCAAAAAGAGGAGACCTGCTAACCTATGTCCCTTAGTCTCCCTGCAGAATCACCTTTACCCACATAACCCCAGAGAGAGCAGGCTTTTATTTAAGCACAAGGTGATTTACGTGCTCCTCCTTCCAACAAAGTGGAAACTTGTACGAATACATACAAAGGCATGACAAAAAAACAAACAAACCACTGCCAAATACAAACTGGATTCTGTTTTTTTATTCTGTGTGATAACCTTTGTAGGCAATACCATCTCCTTTAGAAATTGCTCTTACTGTATTGTATTCTTTGCCGTATTGGAACATTTCAACTTGATGAATACTATCCCCTTTCTCATATCAGGTGTCAGGAATAAGAGAGGAATGCATTTTAAGCCTGTATACAAACAAATACAATAGTTTTCAGACAACAATTTTCTGTTTCAAAATTTCAAACTACTAGTACACAAATCACATCTTCTACCTAAGTTCCAGTACCACATAATATCCAAAAGCCATTCTATCCAAGCATTAAACACACTGCTACAGAACTTCTTCCCTGCATATGCAAAGCAAAATTATCTTATATTTGAAAAGAGAAAGAAGGAGATACAAGAAATTTTAAAAACGTTGCCTTTAAATTTACATACAGACTAACAATCATTGATATCATCTATCAATTGTTTCTAAAAGGCTTTACAGGAACAGATCTTTCACAAGCTTGAAGTTGTGAACATTCAAAAGAAAGCAACTGGATTTTATAATACAGGTGAACTTTTCAGGAGTCAGAAACTCCTCCGTGTACTAAACAATTGTGGAATTAACTTCACCTGGTGATGTGAAAACTACTCTGAACCGTCATGTAAAGGACATAACACAGAAAGGATGACAAGTTGGTGGGTTGGTGGTCAGCTGTTACCTACTGTCCATAAATACAAAGCAAACAAATTCACAAAGCTATCCCATGCTCCAAAACTGGAAGTTTGATAATCAGTAAATTGAAAAGCTGGTTCTGAAGTTTTCATTACTTCAAATACATAATATTAAAATATGGTAAAATTATGACTGTTTATTATTTTTCAGACAATGAAATCTTTCCTGAGAAGAAATCAAGTTGTATCTAATTTGGCTTTAAAGTAGTTTCAGTTCTTGTTTGCTACTTGGGGTATTAAGGGAAAATGAATAAAGGGGTCAGCCCGTTTAGTAGGCAAAGAAATACATTGAAGTGTGTGCTGTGTAACCTGATTCCTGTTGCTTTTTATCTACTTTCTCTACTTCATTAATGTAACATGGATCAGAGAAAGTGCACAAAAGCCAAGTACATGCTGCACTCAGGAGTCAATGGCTCTGCTACAGGCTGAGGCTAGCACATAATGCTAAAAATCTGTTTGCAGTTTTTGGGAAAAATCTGTGTTAAAGAAAAACTTTTATTTCTCACTTTTTTTTTCTCTCATACACGTTCTCCCTCTAACACTTACAGGAGAGAACAGAATTCTCAGCGAAAACATCACTAGTTTTCCATCATTTCATTAGAAATGAAACACTTGTTGCAGCAAGAAACACAATCCACAGGGACAAATTACAAAGGCAGAAAAGAGATCTTTTTAATGACTTACTGTTAACAGACTTCCCAAAGCAGTCAGAAAAGGCCCCTTTTCATCTGAGACAGTTTCTCACCTGGTATGGGCAGCTTCTGACATAAGATATGCAAACTTGAAGAAGGATGGGGAGAGAGACAGCAGCAGATGGGAACGGGAAAAGAACAGAGAAAAGGTAACAGCGATAGGAAGAGGAAAGAGAAAAAGAAAGAAACAAAATGGAGGAAGCAAATTTAGTCACAAGGAAAAAATAAAGAGTGAAAAAAGGAGTAAACCTGGAAAAGGCTCCACAGAGCACTCGAAAGTGTGAATTCATAGTAATTAAAATAAAAAAGTTATCAGAAGCTATGGAAACGCGTTAGCTGCATTCAGTTCATGTCTTACTCATGTTTTTCTTTACCCTAGCCCTGACACCTGTTTCAGTGGGTCAGGGCCAATGCTCCATGAGGAGCACGGACAATTTGCTGTCCCCCAGCACGAGCAGGCGGGTCCCGGCTGGCTGGCCGTGCTCGGTCCATGCGCGCTCCCAGGGGTTCTGGGAGCATCCCCGGCTCTGTTCGCCTTAGGGTGAGGCACAGCCTTACACCGCACCCCACCGCGGGGGTCCTGGCTCCTGCTGAGACACCGGGATCGATTCCTAAAGCCCCGAAGGGTGGAAAAATGGAAATAAGCATGAGAAGGCGGCGAGGTCAGCGGCGGCATGGGAAGGCATGGAGAAGGGAGACGCGATAGTGAAGCTGTTCGGCACCGGAAGAGCAGCGGGGCCAGGGCTGGAGCCCCGCCGTACAGCGAGGGGCGGTGTCCTAAGGTGGGTGCTCGGGAAGGGCAGGGGTGGGGCGCGGAGGGGCGGGCGGCTGATAAACCCGCGGTGCGCCCCGCCCGGGAGGGCGGGATGAGCCCGGGGCAGCAGTCGCAGCTCCGTGGGGAGCGCAGCCGCCCGCAAGCCCGCATGGAGACCCGGCTCCTGCTCGGGGCGCTGCTGTGCGCCTGCCTGCCTGCGGGTGAGCATCCCTCGGGGCAGGGGACGGGAGGGCAGTCCTGCCTAGCGCTAACCTGCCGCCTTTGCCTTCCAGCCCTGTCTCCGTGGGGCGCGCAGGGGCAGCCTCCTGCCGGCGGGGACGAGCCGCTCCGCAGGTAAGAGCCATCCACGGCACAGCGCCGCTCCTTCCCCGCCGCGGGGATGCGCGGCGGGCCGCGTGGGGTGGGGTGCCCGCTCCGAGCCTACCCACCCTGCTCTGTTCTCTGCCCTCAGCGCCATGGAACCTCGGAGAGAGGAGCACCTCGCCGCGGCGATGCAGGTATGGGGGAGAGCAGGGCACCGTGAGGGCACAGCGCGGCCAGGCGCTGCAGCTCCTCGGAGAGACTGGGATGTGCAGGTGGGATGCGCATCTTCCCTCCGAGGAGCCCCGGGAGGAGAGCTTCGACCGCGATGCGTTCAGGGGCGATGCTGTGCCAGGTTGGTGCCAGGCTTGCCCGGCGAGACCCCTCTGAGCGGGCTGGCGGCGCCGCACCGAGGGATGGCTGTGCTGGTTGTCATATGCGTCTCTTACCTTACTTGAATGTATCTGTGCGCTACTGTGATTCCATCAGTATGGAACAGGTGGCTGTTCTACCCTTTGTAATTCTTCAAGACTTGTCCTCGAATGTGTGTTTTGTCCCAGCCACGAGACATGCCACTCGTGCATGAAATTGAACTTGGGGTTTAAAGTGTTTAAGCAGTGAGGGAATACTGCATGACTGTAGGTAGAGCTTAAGCTCGTTCAGAAAGCTGTCTGTTGTATCAAAGCATCCTTGCTCGAGGGAAAGCTGACGTCTGGTCTGACTCATCCACCAACAATCGCTTTGTGGGAGCCTTTTTACTTCTCAGTAAAAGCAAGTGAGCTGGCAGTATCAGATCACTACAGCTCAGCACTCAGGTTTTTGGATGTGGTTTATTTTGGCAACTCCACTATATCGCTCATGGAGTGTTGCTGAAATGTAATTAGGGTGTGTGATTCCTGCTCCCTTGTTTGAGGGTGGGAAAAGGAAAGTTCGCTTTGTTGTTCTTGTTTGTGGCTCAACAGAGAAGTTGTCTTTCTTTCAGCTTTCTCCCTGCTATGTCTGGGAAAAGCTCAACAATGAAAAAAATGTCACATAACTGCAAACAGGTAATGCAACCAACCACCAATAATAGCAAATGCTCACGGATTGAGGTTCTACCCCCAAGAATTCAAGATATAGCAATAGACTCTTTGTTTCTTTCTGTGCTAGCCTACTGAGCAGGAATACTTCAGTAAGAAATATGCTTAGGAGAAAGGAAAAAGAAAAAAGTATTGCACTCTTGAGTAGAGTGACTCTACTTTTTACTTTACAATGGAGTTTTTTGATAACTTTACAGTGAGCCAATATAAAGCAATGAGCTTGGTAAAAAATGGTAAATAGACTCTGAAGAAATTTTTAAATGTCTTGGTTCTAGCTGCTGATTTGTTTTTCCTTTCTGAAAGGAGTCTGGAATGGCAGTTTATAACACCTCATCTACTACAATGTCCTTATCTCGAAACAGGAGACTTCACAGTATGAAATGTGGATCATCCAGTAAGTTATTGATGTTTGCGCATGAAACCTCTTGTCTTTTATTTTCTGCATAATTTAATTATTTTGGGGAATTAAAAACACTAGAATAACTAATACCGGCTTTCATGATGAGAGAGCTCTACTTTGATTGGTCTCAAAGATCCACAGGAGTGTAATAATTTGTTAAGGGGTTTAACCTGGCTTTAACTTTACACATGATTCTGGTTTGATCATTTGAAGGGCCGTCTCTAACTGCAGTTCTTCTGATAAAGAGCTTTTAGTAGGGAACTCTGCTCTTGTAGTGATACACCTAAATATGTGGATTGCTGTATAGGTGCCTGTCTGTCCTGTACCTTTCACGTGCTTGGAGGTTTTTTGTTTGCTCTGTTTGTGCTGAGATGATCTCTTTGTGTTTATAATCTATGGATCAGCAGGATGGGGTACTTTAGCCACCACCTTGCAATACCTGGTGAGTATTTTCTTGAGGAATGTGTGTATTGGCTTTTTTGGTTCATCTTATTTTCAGAAGTGAAGTGGGCAGGCTTAAAATACCTTTGCTGAAGAGTAAACATTCTCTTTGTTAACTTTATGTGGGAGTCCATGTCATTCTTGTTTTGTACAAAGGGGAAGTATGAGGCAAAAAAACTCAGAGGCATTTTAGTTAGCGATGTGAAATCTGTAGTTTCCCTTCAGTTAGCCTGATTGATTGCATTGGATGTGGGACCTACCTAATAGTGAGTAGTGTGGATTTGCATCCCATAGTTTATAGCACAAAAGGCAAGGGGTGTGGAGTGGACTTGTATGTGTTGTGATTAGGGTTGTGTCATCTCCAAAACTTTTTAATGTCTTTAATGCACACAGTTTTCAGAAGCTTTTGAGGAGTGTGAATGTGGAGGAATAACACAAGAGTTTAGAGAAACATAATGTTGTCAAATACAAATGATTACTTATGAACCTCTCCCCAGGTTATGAAAAAGTCATATGTATTGTGCATGATAAAATTGCTTTACAAGTATAGCACTCTATACTAGTAAAACTCCCTCTGTTTTTGAGGATTGTGCAACCTTACTGACCCAGAAGTAGTTAGGATTTAATTTTTTAAAAAACTAAATAAAGCAGATTCCAAAGAAAAGATAAGCAAATCATGCTGAGAAATTTGTTACTGTAATAGTTGTTTGTTTCCCTGAGTTTATTTTTTGTCTAGTAAAAATTCCTTTAATGGGACTGGTGGATTTAATTTTTTGCTTCAGAGCAACCAGATGGATAAAAATCTTTTAAGATGCATTGTGTTACTGTTCAAGTGTGCAGTAAAACACATGAATGTCCTTTGCAAGACTTCTATTAAAGAATTTTTGCCAAGGGTTTATGTGCAAGTTTGTTGCTTCTTAGATAGGCCTAATATTGAAGAAAGGGAAGAACAAATTTAGAATAAGGGAGAATGAAATGGGTAGGAAATATTTCATGCTAACTCATCACGTGTCTTAGCTCCTGAAGAAGGATGCGGTTATGTAGTACAAGTATTTTGTTTTTTTTTTTTCCTAACTCATATTTTTCTGAGGCAAACTATTACAGGTGGATTTTCCATTTCTCATGTACTTGCTTTGGAAAGACAATATTGTTGAAGACATGCTTTTAAAATTATTAATGATTGCCCATACTTGAAGGCAAACACTATTAGTATGAAACTTTTTAAACAGGGGAATAGCCAGACTTGGAAGTTTCCTTTTTTAAATCCCAGTAAACTGTGGGGGAAATGGAATCCATTGTTGTCTGTGTGTGAAAGACATACTGAAAAAGAAAACAAAAGAATAACCTGATCTGATCTTTGTACAAGAGCTCCAAATACTTAGAAAAATAGTTTCATTTTGACCTCTCCAATTTGAAGTTATGCAAGCTACTATAACTCTACCCATGGACTAGGAACTACACCCAGTGCAAATATGAAATAGCAAAGCTTTTTTGTGTTTAAAAAGCCAAAACAAAAAGACAAAAAGAAAAAAAACCCAAACCAGAAAAAGAAACAAATCAGTAACAAAAAAAACCCCAAAGCAAAGGGTGGTCTGTCAGCTGCTTTCTCTAGTTTAGTAATGTCTCTAAGAAAATAATCTTTGAAATACTTTTAAAACTATAGTAGGATTAAATATAAGGGATTTTTTTCTTGCTTTCAGTAACTCTGTGGAGACAAACCAACATGTTTTATGTGGAATGAGCTCATGACTTCTGCAATAGATCTTTTTACCTTTGTATTGTATTAGTCAGCTGAAAGGAATTCAGAAAGTGATGTCATGTCTTACCTGTCAACAAAACAAAGAAGTTGGTACAGCACAGACAAATGCAATAGAAATTCTTGTGTTAGTTTTTTCTGCTTAGGGAACATGGGATTTGAAATGTTTATCTTTATAGTTGATGAAGCTAACATGTAGTTTACACAGCTGTTAAACTTTTAACTTCCTCCCATACAAATCTGTTGTTCATAAAAAATTAAAATGCAACAAATGAAGTGAAAAAGCCCAAACCCCAAACAGAAAACTCCAAAGCTAATATATTGACATATAAAGAAGCTGGGACAGGCAAACCAAATTATTTCTGGAAGTATTCCAACTACTGCTGAGAGTTTATAATATGTTTATCATAATATTTATAATATTTTGAACACTGCAAATTTTCTTGTGTTGCAATGCTGTAGCAGGCATGATTCACTGTTATTACAAAAGATACTTGTCCCTCACAGTGTGTGCTTGAAGACTTATTTCAGGAGATGAACCAGAGCAGAAAATCTGCAGCTAACTGGGAGTCTCTTGCAATTGAAGGGTTAAAATTGCATCCTGCTCATTCACTTCAGAATCCCAAAGAAGAAAATTTTACATCTTGGCATGGCCCAGGGCTGTATTTCATTCTGCTGAAGCCTCTACGCCACAGGAGTATTTAAGTTGTGAGAAAAGCAGAGAGGAATTCAGACCATGTTATAAGGTGATTCCAAGTCTTCACCCTGTTCAGTGAAGAGGGAATTTGAGAAAAGCTGCTTCATGACTGCAATGGTCATATTATCAGGGTGTTCTGCAGGTTGTAGGAAATCCCATAATTACTTAGGTGAGTCAAATCATGTTACTCAGGCCTACCATTTTCTGCTAGGAAAGTCTCACCAGTTTTCAGTTTCAATTTCCAACCCAGTGCACGCAACTGGCGTAATGTCAAAGGGGAAAGAGGAGCTGAGGGCTTTTTAACAGGTGTCACTTTCAGGTAAATGAAGGTCACAATATTCTTTCATAACTTTTCTAATTCTAGCTTTCGCTTAGTCTTGATTTTTTTTTTTTTCCCCCCCTTTCTGGAGGTATTAAAATGTTTCTTCTATTTCTGGAGCAGATGTAAGCTTTTCATAAAGTTTTCCATTTGATGTGTTCATATGGCTTATGCAGGGAGTTTATATTCCTTTAATGACAAAGATCAGAATGAACCCTGTGTTACAGGATGTTTGTTCTGGATATCCTAGGAAGTATTTCTGTGTTAATTGAGTAGAGTTGGATGATTAAAGGAGGCCACTTTGCCTATCTGAACTAGTGATAGGAGCACTATCTGAAACAGTGCTGCTTTCCTAATTATATACTGAAAGATAACTTATGTTTGCACACACAGCCACTCTATGCAGTGTAATGGAAGATACTTCACAGTGATGTAAAAAGGGATATAAACAAATACAAGAGCTATGATTATCATATTTTTGTTAGAATCTTACACACGCAGAAAGAAGAGAACTTTGTAAAGAAGAAAACACTTATCATTGAGTCATTTCACTTCCAATTCAGATTTGGCAAACTCCCTTTCTCTATAAGAAAGCCAGGGAGATCCTTCCTGGTGACAACAGGGGTCCCCAGGTCAGCTGACTGTGTTCACCATCTGAATAAACATGGCTCGAAGGAGGTTACCTGAGCCACACTGAGAGGGGAATCATTCAACCTGAAATATCAAAAGGGGACTAACTTCCTCTACAGCTGAGAGGGTTATGACTTGCAGCCTAAGTGCACATTATTGCAACTGGACAGGCAATAGGACATAATCTTAGTGAAGCAAAGAACAGAGCCCTGAGCTCTGGTTACACAAGTCTGCCTCTCTTGACAAGGCTTTTGCATTATTGACAAGATGGGTCACTGTGAGTATGTAAATGAGAGGGCTCAGTAAGAGTAAGCAGGGACCTTTCTACATGGGGCTTGCATTAGTTTTTATTGAGCTCAGGCTGACCAGGCAGGGAAAGGAGATGAATAGCTGGACTAGCAGGCAAAGGAGCATTGCCTTTTACTTTGTCTACCTGCCTTGTTCTTTTCAGCATGGCTTCTATTTTTGTTTGGTTTGGGGTTTGTTTGGGTTTTCTTGGTTCCGTTTTCTTGTTTCCTGTATAGCGTGCATGTTGAAAACAAAAGTATCAAATTTAATTGTTTGGCTATTTTTAAAGTCTTCGAATAACTGATTAGTGTTTATGTGGTGATTGCAAATGTAAATAGCCATTTAAGCACTAATAAACTGTACTGCCAAATTTTGACAGAACTTTGTAAGAGTTCTGTAAACTTGTAACTCAAGATAGTGTTTTGTAAAATCACATGACCTGAAGTCGATGAACACTTAAGTTTTTTTTAAAAGATATGGTTCACTGTAATATTTTTGAAGTCTTCTTCATTCTAACATTATAGTATTTAACAAGGGGTAATGGTACTGTCTCGAAATTGAAACAGACTAGTTTTAGATTAGATATTAGGATGAAATTCTTTGCTGTGAGGGTGGTGGGGCACTGGAACAGGTTGCCCAGAGAAGCTGTGGATGCCCCATCCCTGGCAGGGTTCAAGGCCAGGTTGGATGGGGCTTTGAGTGATGTGCTCTATGCAAGGTGTGCCTGGCCATGGCAGGGGGATTGGAACAAGATGATCCTGAAGATCCCTTCTAACCCAAAACATTCTGTGGTTCTATGATTATTTTTCAAGAATGATGTGTTTATAAAAATAAAGGGAAGAAGACCGAGTCTTTAGTTTGTCTCTTCCTGGAACAGTTTCTTCTGAGCAATTTGTCTGCAACAAATGCAATCTCAGTTTCAGTTCTAAAGTACAAAATTTACTATGACCATATACTAGGCAATTATTAAAATTCAAATCCTTTCCTAAGCAGATTTAAACTTTATAAGGACAAATATTAGCAAAGTGAGTTAATGTGTCACAGTTATTAAAAAATATTTAAGCACAAAGTTTCAATTTAGTAGCAAGAAACTTTGCTTCTGCCTGTGCACATCTTTCCTTAGACTGTGAAAACTTGTTCTGTTGTATTTTGATGGGGATTGTCCCGGGGAAAATAAAACCTCAAAAAAACCGTGGCACCTCCCTCCCCCATGCCCAAAACTTGTCATTGCAAGGTCAGGATCTGTGTCTTTACAAAAGGTATTTGTGGTTGGTATAGTTGGAAGCTGCAAGATGGAAGGAGGGCAGGCAGGTGAAAGATACACAGCTGGGATCTGACCATCTGTATTTCTAAGGAAGTATGTGCTCATCCTGGCAGAGCCCGCCCATAGGGTGTTACTGTATAAGGAAACAGGCACTGGTCTTTTTTGTTGTGCAGTATTTTTCACTTCCTTTGTTTGTTGTTTAGGGGTCTAAAAACATCAGACTAAGAGATGCCACAGCCATTGTGATTTGACTTCTTTAAATGTGTAATAGATTTACTAAACTGGCTGTATGTCTTGAGGTGAAGCTTTCGCAGTACGTTCCCTTTTTGTGGAGGCCTGTTGGATTCTCTGGGACCCTTTAATGCTAAATCAGCATCTCCTCTCATTCATGGAGTGAGTTTCACATTTGGTGAATGAACTGTGACTTAAGAAAGAAAATGATCATAATTTATTTTTAAAATGCCTTTTTTTTTTTTTCCCCCCACACTCAGATTCACTTACATGTTTTAATGGAGGTGAGTGTGTCTACAGAGATCTGTGCAACTGCAGTCGATTCAATGCAACCGGACCGAGATGCCAGACAGGTGTGTAAAAAAAGAAAACTAGCTGGATTTCTGGGATTGTACCTGGGTTCCCACAGCTACAAGAATGACTGCCCTCTGCCTAAAGGTTTCTTTGTGCTCTAGCATTTTTCGCTCTCTTTCTTTTATGTGGTGGTATTTCATGGAATGCCACATATACTGCCCCATATCAACTAGAGTTTGAATAAAAAAACCCCACAGTGCTATGTCTAAAATGACTCTCCCTTTGTTAGTGTATAACACAGGTGCTGAAAGAGATCATATATGCAGAACATGGGGCCAATATAATTTTGAAACTTTCGATGGACTCTATTATTATTTTTCTGGGAAATCTACATATGCACTTGTGAGACATGCTGAATTAGATGAGCAGAGCTTTTCCATACAGGTGGGGAATGATACTTCTACATTTCTTTTAACTGTTGTTGGACATGCTAATAATGTATTAATTTTAAGAGATTAAAAATAACTTATGATGATGGTATGGAGTTATAGAATGTAGATATAATTCTAACATGATGGGGGCTAGCAGTTACCATAGCAAAAAATATAAACAACTGGAATAAAACTGATGTTCTATTTGATTTGTTTGTTTGATAATTTGATGTTTGCAAAAAGCTGTGAAAAGATCACTCCACGACCATAGCTATGAAAACACCACTCAGTGTTTTGTGCAAGAGTCGGACCAAACTACTTGTTCACATGCAGAGTGTGAGATTTGGGATATTAGTTGTGTTGCATGTGTATTACAAAGAATTTGGTTAAAACCTTGACTTTGATACTAGTGATTTTATTTGGCAGGTGAATAATGATCCTGAATGCTATTCTTCTCCTTATTCCTGCAAAAGGTCCATTAGTTTATTCTTTTCTGGAGATGAACAGATAAAGATGAGCAGTGAAGTCACCTATAAAGGCTTTGGGTAATTGCATTCATGTTTCAGATGCTCTAATTACACTGGAATTAATGCCATGGTAACATTTTGATGGCAAAGATGTAACCTTATTTGTTGGTACCTTGAAGAAGTAGCCAGATCACAGCTGCAATAATTACTCCTCATCTACAGAGTAGTGTCTGAGGAAGGTGATAACCTAATTAGTGATATATAGTATTAAGAAGTATAATCATTGACATTCGTACTTTGGTTTTTGCTGTTATTTGCAATTTAATTTGGTTTAGTGGAGTTAGTCAATATTTATATTAGTAATTTCAAGATGCATGAGGAAGTCATTACATCAGCAATTAATTTATTTGTAATGGCTATATTTTCTAAAGTTATTTGATTCTGTGTAATTTCAGAGTACAATTACCTTATATTATTGGGAACTTACACATCCAGAAACTCGCTGGATACTTCCTAGTCAGGCACCAGTATGCCTTCACTCTGGCTTGGGATGGTACATCTGCAGTGTATATCAAAATGGCACCAGAGTACCTGGGCAAGACACATGGATTGTGTGGAAACAATAATGCTATTCTGCAGGATGATCTTGAAACTAGTTATGGTGAGAATTTAAAATGCTTCCTGTTGCATAATATGTTTTTTCCAGGTGAAATAAGTGTTAATTTCCTTAGTTTAATTTGAAAGGTAAAATCTGGTTTTAAATGTCCACTGCTCTCTTAGCAATTTTCCAGCCTGTGGAAGCCTGAGATATTGCTATTAGAAATAAATCAATAATCAGTAAATCCAATCAATGAAAACTGTCAAGTCCTGTTTGATCTGGCATTTAATTTATGCTGACTTTCAGAATTGACCAGTGATCCTTCATTATTAACTTAAGACACTTTCAAGAGTTTTAGCTTTCAGTAAATATTGAGTGAAGACCTTGGTAAAATAAATGGGGAAAACCCCAGTTTCCTTGAAAGGTAACTCAAGTTAAGCCATAAAAACCTCTGGAAATGATTTCTTAAGGCTGTTCAGCTCTTTGCTACCCTTTAACATTAGGGTATTTCTGTAGAGTACTCCTCCAAAGCTCAGAGTAGATTTGGTAGGTTTTCTCTGTTGTTTAAGCATGTCCCTCAGTTTCAGAAAGCACCAGCCCTGCACTGTTAACAGTCATTACTCCAGTGAATCCTTTGCTCACTAAATCAAATTGCTGATATTAATACCAAGATCAGTAGCTCATTGCCCCGGAGACTTTCCTCCATCCTCA
Organism: Dendrocincla tyrannina; assembly: GCA_035047865.1. NCBI lineage: Eukaryota > Metazoa > Chordata > Aves > Passeriformes > Dendrocolaptidae > Dendrocincla > Dendrocincla tyrannina. The sequence goes on from JAWWMP010000165.1 coordinate 13,521,783, forward strand.
CCTTTCTCTGTGTCTCGGTCACATAAAGCTGTGATTGTAGCACAGGTCAATACACTGCATGTGAGCTTTATGCGGTTAGCTTGGGGAGCAGTTGCCATGAAGATATGGCAAGATATGCATTTGGGAGTAATCCAAGCAGTAATCAGTATCACCACTGGTCCATGATGGACAACAGTAATAATGATTAGCTAGTTTCACTGTAGCTAGCACAGACATTTCTGCTTATGTGAAAGAGTCACACCACTACTTGGCTAATGCAGACAATCGTTTTGTACCCTTGCAGTGACCCATGAATGTCTCATATTACTTGGGTTTTAGTCTCTTCTGGCAGTTTTTTATATAATAGCAGCATAGACCTGTGTATATACAGTTTAATAAAGTTTTTCATTCCTTTCTTCAGTTGATGGACTATGGGAGGCACAGTCCTCTTCCCTTAAAGCCCTTCCTTGCCAAATTGTCTGAATAAGCAGCCCTCTGCTATTCTAAAGCCCCTTCTGTAGTTCCTTTAAAAAATATTTTTTGTTTCTTGAAAGTGCCAGATTGATTTCAGCTGATTCATTTAGCAGTAGGAAGGGTTGGGTGTTCTCTTCTTATTGTATTTTGGTTATTGAGGTGTTTCCCTGGGAAATCCTATAGAAATACTGTTGTTCTTCCAAGTTCACTGTGTGACTATATGTGTGTGCCTTGTTTAGGAAAACTGACAGATGATGTAACTGAATTTGTAGAGAGCTGGCAGGAAAATCCTCCACAAGGAACAACCAGCTGGGATAAATCTCTTCTCAATGAACCACCGTGCCTGACACAAACCCATGAATCTGTACAGGTCTGGATCAACACAAAAGGATTATTACAATAGTTGGTGGTACTAATTAGAGCAAGAATTTGACTTAGTGCTTTGAAGGAAACTGGAAATATTCACAGCTTTTCTTTGAAGAGATGAATTAGAATGGTTGCTTGGAAGATCTTGTCTTGTTCTCTTATCCTTCTCCCCATCCCTTTTCTTCTGTATTTAATTCTTTTCAAACATTATATTCATAGCAGCCAATAGAAGTGTTTGAATACAGAGCTAAATGGTGAAAAGTCGTAATATATGGATGTGTTTTAGAACTAGTTCCCATTCCTTCCCTTAGTAAGGATAGAAAGAAACAGGGAGGCAAAACCAGAAGGAGAGCACAGTTAATTTACCAGTGTTAAGATGATTCCATGTTATGGATACTCTAGCATGGAGAGTAATATGTTTTTAGACACTGCTTCTAGTGGGTGAGGGGAAAGTGATTCCATCACAAATGTCTGTTTTGATTTTCCATCGTGTTCTGTTCTGCTTATATTTATTTTTGAAAAACTTCCCAACAGCTGTCTCTTTCCTTTCAGAGGGCATATGCTCTGTGTAATATCCTGTTACATCCCCCATTTAAACAATGCCATGAATATGTGAGTCCTCTTTCTTTTATGGCAAGCTGCACAAATGATCTTTGCATGTAAGTGAATGTTCTTGGGTAATGCCAACGCTATTATAAAAAAACCCCAAACATTGTCCTTCTATCATGAGAGTGAATTGTAAATGTTAACACAACTGATTTGTCTTTTTCTGCATATATTTTTATCTAACTTTATTTTATTGGCTTGTCTTTGCTCACTTGTTCTAGATTTACTGCAGTGGAATACTCTGCAGTTGTTCCTGTTTTCTTTGGGTGACCAAAGTCAGGCCCAGATAATTTCATAATTTGTTAGTGTATCTCCCATGAATATGGCATCTGTTTTGATTCTGAGTGTGCAACATACTAGTATAGTATTGGTATAATGAGAAGTAATAGTGAAAAGATCAGTTTGGCATCTGCAAGCCTTATGGTAATCCATAAGGAGGAATTTTGATTACTATTTGAATTGATGCTAACATGTCACACCCTGCTATCCCCCTTGTCCAAGCAGTTTTGACTAGTTAAATTAACAGGCAGGACAGAAGATAATTTCCATTCCCTGTACCATGGTGACTCACTGGTCACTTAGGCTTTCTTTTGAATTTTCTACAGGGTGTTAGTCCTGTAAAATTCAAGACCGTTATTCAAGTCTATTTACTGCTGTTGGTTTGTTATTTGTGGATTTACTCAGGAAATTAGTGTCAGGTCTCAAAATATATTGATATTTTTATTAATGGCCTTTCTTCAAGTGTGACAGAATGTCTTATCCACTAAAGACTTTTAACCTAGCCCAGCAGCATAGTACTTCAGAGCAGTTTTAAAGTAGATTCAAACAACATGGTTGTATGCAATGCAGGAACACTCATGAGGTAATGATTTTATGTTGCACTGTAGGTAGAAAACAATATGTCACTTTTTCTTTGTGTAAGGTCAGCAGTTGATAATGCAACTTGGTGTCGAGCACTAACTGAGTATGCCAGAGCGTGTGCCCAAGCAGGAAAGCCACTTCATGGATGGCGAGCGCACTTTCAGCAATGTGGTATGTACATGCTTTTGTATTTTGAAATGCTGCTTAGTACTTGTATTTTGAAAAAGATACTCTTCTTACTTTTACTTTATTGTTCTTCCTCCTATTTTAATTCATATAGCTCTTAAATAAACTACTGATTGAATGAATCTCACTTCAAGGCTACATAAATATGATGGAATTCTTCTTTCATATGAATAATTTGTACTGAATATATTTAAAGTACTAAGCTTATTACAATGTGATTTAAGAGTCTTCTTACTAAATCACAGGTTCTTTAAGATGATTAACCATTTTTATTTTCAGAGCTACTCTTTCAAATATTGTGAAAGTCTTCATGGCTTTCTGATATATAAAATGTGTGTCATGAGTGTTAACAATAAATTTAAATTACCCTTGTGTAAGTCTTCACCTTACAAGTCAAATAAAGTCTGTTTGAAAGAGGTCATCTAATTTGGTCACCTGTCTGGAAAACAGGACCAAAACTGCTTTGTCATCCATGACAGATGATTTCCCCTGTGGTTCCAAAAATCTCTGTTACTGGATGTTCTGACCACTTCCTGTGATGGTCTGAGTATCTAAATAGCTCTGCTATGAGAAAATTTGAGTTTCCCTGGGTGTAATTTAAGGTTATTTCTTAATGCACCTGTAATGGACAAAATGTGAATATATATAAATATATATCAGTTGTGTGTGTTACAAAAGCCATTTTTCCAGACAACAGATACTGAACTGACTTGCCAAAAAATAAATACCTGAAAAAACCATGTGCAATTTACTTATTTACTTAGCCCTGAGGTATTACCACTGTACCTTTTCTCTGCCTGTTTCTGTTTTTTAGTCATTACCTGTGCTGAACCCTTGACCTACAATGAATGCATCAACTGCTGCCCTGTTTCATGTCATCAGCAGTCACAGTGCATTGACAGTGAGCTCCCCTGTGTTGACGGATGCTACTGTCCAGATGGTAAGATTGGCTTTTCCAATACCTATTATTTGATTCCATATAACACTGAGATTGTTCTTCCCCAAGTTTACATCTCTATATGGCCTGTCCAGACTGAAGCATTCCCAGGAGCCTCTTTATAAATGGAGTGCCAACGAAGCATGGATAAATGACCTCATTTCCTGACAAGGGCCTCTTCCTCCCTCTGACAAGTAGGAATAGGTTTTGGCACAGATCCCCATTCTAGCTGTAGAGCTCCACAATTTGAGTGAAAAATGGGTTTGCTCTGTTCTTACAGGACAGAAATCCTCCTTATTGTGGTGGTTGCTGCTTGGAGTGTTTTTGGGGAGGAAGGATTATTTTACTGGGTTGGGTTTTGGTCTCCTTTGTTTTCCTGAAGTCTGCCTGCAAGGTTAGGGAGCTTAGGAGAGCTCAAAAACATGCTATAAGTAAAACTCATTCATGTGGCCAGAAACATTTTTGATGCTGAGGTTCTTAGGCTGTTGTAAGGTTTGGGCAAGTGAGGTATCTACCAGTATGGCCTATGGCAAAACTTTACCCTCATCATCAAAATAGATGTTGATGTCCACTTTTCCTGTAGTCACTGGCTTCTCTTGGGCACGTAATTCTATCTAAAGGAAGACAGAGAAAGTTATACCATGAATCTTCAAGTCATGCCTCTTATATGTACCCTGATTATTTACAAGTTTAATCATATTTTTTATTTTTCGATCATTTTACCTTTTATGGGTCATTAAAGCCTTTTAGTTTCTAGCTCTCTAATAACAAAATAATAATAAGAACCAAACAAAAACTGAAAAACACTGAACTGAAAACCTATTTCAGTCAAATAAGGACCAAAGAGTAATTTAAAACAGGCAAAGATCTGTAAACGTGTTAAAAAATAAGCCAAAGGTATTCAAACAATCATGGATTGTGTATTTGGGTTGGGGTTCTTTTTGTGTATATGGTTTCTTCCCCCTCTCACCCAGTATTAAGTATTTGCTATTCATATCATGTTTGGTGTTTCTCAAGCAATTTAGTGACCCAATCCATGTAATATAATTTATTTAATATACTTCAAAGCCCTTTTTTTGGAATGAAAATTATGAACAATTAGTCTAGAGTGTATTATCACACATGACTATTTGTGTTCTTCTTGAGTATACTTATTAGTGTTCTGTCAGTCATTTGTACAGATATTTCATTTTTCTTGCTATTTTATTTCTTCTAGGCTTAATTTATGAAAATGAATTGTGTGTCAAACCTATGGACTGTCCTTGTGACTATCATGGAAGTTTCTTTGAAATGGGTTCAGTGGTTTATGAAGAATGTAATAATTGGTGAGTAATTTTTCTTTTTATGCTGTGGACCAAATCCTTTCATGGTCATGAGATAGCTTCTTCAAGACTTGTTTCAGTTGGACATAAAGACCCTAAGGTAATTGTAACACTAAGCTGTTGTTTTGAGCATTTCTAAGTTAATTTTATACATTGGAAAGAAAAATTTGCAAGAAGGGAAAGTGTCTTTTATTGGACCAATTTAACTGAAGAAAATGGATGAGGTTGCAGATGTGTGACTTTTTTTTCCACAAGAGTTCTATTTTTAAGTCATAAGATCCAAATTGCTTGTATTTATTCTTCTTAATTTTATTAATTCTTAACTTTTATAATGGTTATGAAGCAGCTAAAAAAAAAAGTTACTGGATGCATGGATGAAATTTCACCTGATTGTGCCCTCAATATGAGTTCTTGCCACAGCTTCCAGGCATTCTAATGACGGTGGTAACTCTGTTGTACCCTTTTGTGAGGCACAAGACACTTGGTGCTTGTTTCATAGAGGAGGAATCCAGGAAGAATAATTGAGAGACAGCCATATATAATTCACAAATTAAAAGTATGAAACCTTTTTGTTTTGATTTTAGCACATGCATTGGAGGAAAGTGGATCTGTACAAATCTTACATGCCCAGGTAAGTAAAAGTCTTGAATACTTAACTTTTTGATAACTGAATTCTTAGGTGAAATACTACTTGCAGATCTTAATATGATATTTCACTACATAATTTGCATTTTATTTCTGTCTTATGTGTAAGTGCATCTACACACTCAGCAATTAAATATTAAAATGGTCTCAATAGCAGACATATGCCTTTCAGCTGAGTGCAGTAATGTGTCTGCTTATACATTACCATGATGTCGCTGGTAGATGACACTGCCTGGTTATTCATCTTCTGCAACCAAATTTTCCACTGCAACCTTCACTTGGCATAATTACAAGTTTACTTTTTTTTGCTCAGTACTGCTGGCTTATCACTTAACTGTGGGAGACCTTAATGTTTCTGAAAATCAGTTTTAAGAGCCACAAATCAAATAGCCATAATGTAAGGATGGCATATTACTGCTTCCTTCTGGGGGAAGAGCTGTTTAGGTATCCTGGTGGGCATCAGGTTGGAACTCCATTACAAAAACAAGGATAAAGTTCAGTTCTTAACTGTGTTCCTAGTACCTGTTTGTAATATGAATACAATTTTATAAATTATAGAATATATGAGAGCGTATAAACCCTACAGCAGGAACAACTGTTGAGAGGACACTGTCTTTGCTACGTACTTAAATGCATTCTTTATTATGTTTGTCAGCTGAATGCTCAGTTTCAGGAGACACTCATTTCATGACCTTTGATGGGCGCAAATACACTTTCCAGGCTACCTGCCAGTACATTCTAGCAAAGAGCCGTACATCTGGGGCATTTACCATATCTTTGCAAAATGCTCCCTGTGGCCAGGTAAGGCTTAGAACTTACTTATGGTGTCTATATCCTGAAGGGTCTATTATTTGGTGAAAAAAGTATTTAAAAAAATAATAAAAAAAGGCAAACTACCTGCAACGGGATATGATAACTAGTAGCAACAATTTTCTGTAATGATGAAGTAATGGGACAGCAACAATACAGAGGAAGTCTGTACATAAATTGTCATGTTTGCTTGGGATAAGATTATGCTATTGTTCTCACTCTGTGTTCACTGAGGCTATTCAATAGCATGTGGGGGTTCATGCAGCACACTCTGGATGATGACTTCCTTTCTTGAGTACATCTTTCTAAACTTGCAGCCAGCACAAAGTAAGTATACTGCTTATTATTGCTTGAAAGATGACTTTTTTATGTCTTGAATATGGATTTCTCTTTCATCTTTGTTCTTGCAGCTTGAAATTAATTTTTACTTATGTTGATATGAAGCCATTTGGTTAGCTTTTTGGGCAGCTCTCTCAGATTTGGTTGTATAAATGCATTTGTGTTGCTGTTGTTAAGCTGGTACCCTTTACAGTTGCTTTCAACCAAACGTGCATTATTCCTTGGATTGGGAAGAATCTGGTGATCCTGCTAGTATTGCCTGTTTATAGAAAGATCGAGACTATTTCAAGATACAATATATTTGGTTGTTCTTACAATTCCCCACTTCAAGTTCAGAGTCCAAGAAGCTTGAGAAAAGTGGTTGTATATAGTATAGCTGTACTGTATCATTGAAGAAAAGCGAAAGAAATCCCCAGAGAAACATTGTGGGCAATTCTTTTATCAAATGAGAGTTCAGGCCTGAATCACTTGGTGCAGAAGCCCACAGTGAGGTACCTTCCAGCCTGACATGTTGAAAATCAATGAACAACAGAGGTCTAGAGCAAATACCTGCTGTGGGAATGTGCAGGGTATGTATGTGTGTCTCATTCTCTTGTGTTACAGAACAGTTACACCTGTGTGCAAAACAGACAGAATTGTGCCTTTTGCTTTAGTTGTTGTGGTTACTTTGTGCAACTTTGGGGAAAGTGGAAACCAAGATGGCTTTCTGTAACACTGATGAGACTGCAAAGTGCCTTGCAGTAACTCTTGCATTCTTCTTTACCCAGACTTAGCAACTTTGCTTAATGTGTCTCTGTGCCAAAATGGTATGTAGAGGTGAAAAAACAGATTCTCTTGGCTTTTAACATGTTGGGTTTCACACTTCACCTGGCCTTTGACAAAGGTGATCTGATCAGTCCCTAATAGGTATAGACCTTTGCAGAGGTTTGAGTGAAGTGTTCTGGATGTTAATAGGTGGGTGTTCAGGGGATTATGTGATATGTTCCAGGGCTATGTGCTGCTACTTTAATTATCAGTGTATGAGTGCTAAGAGGGTAGTGAGAACAGTTTGTGTAGTGTAGGGCAAGAATGTGGGACTTCACTGCAGCTATTCAAGTGTCTAGTTATCAACTAGCTGGTACCAGTTGGCAGAAGAGCTGCTTTCTGGTTCCCCAGGCACCGTCTGTTATCTATTTTCCCATTTATAAAAATGAATGAATTGAAATGGGAAGCTAAAAGATCTGTAATGTGAAATCTCATATTTCTTGGTGGTTTGAGGTTTTATGTGTCTTTAAAAAAGCCTTATCACTCCCATCTCATTCAAGCAGATTAAAAAATGTGGAAAGAAAATACTTGGGGAGATTTTAGCTTTCTGAATCACAAAGAATTCAATCATCTGGAGCCTTAGAGCTGGTGACATAAACAGTCATCAGGCAACAAGTTATTTCAAAACGATGTGAAATTTTGTTTAAGCAGTTTTTGGAAGGAGAATCAGTCAAGTGATCAGCACAGCTTAACCTTATCTGAGTTTCAGGTGACAACCTCACTGGCTTTGTATTTTGTATGATGAGAAGGTCTTCTGAATATAGGGTGTTTTTTAAGTGTCTAGTGAGAGAAATGGCCATTCCTGTGAAAACAGCTGCTGAAAGCTGGCAAGGGCAGTGCTGTGAAAGAAGCAGTTCATTGGAACAGAGAATAATTGTCAGGCAGAATTTCTCCTTCAGTTTCAGCATGAAGGAATAATAAAGCTTCTGTTGATACTGTGTACTAATGTATATACTATAGAGGGTTGTTTTTCTGGCTCTGGTCTGGTATGCATGTCACCCACCATTCTTTTATTTTCAGCTTCTTAAAAGGGCAACACTATCAATAATTTATAGCCACTGTTGCTGAATGAAATACACAGAAACCGAATTTCTTGAGTAAATAGGCAAAACAGCAAGATAAGCTGCAAGGGCATGACTTCATAAGGTAGAGATATCTGTCTCCACTGTCAGTCCAGGAGAGCTGGTTGAGCTAATGAAATATCTCTAGTTATTTTTATAGTTTCCTATTTTCAAGTTTCATTTTGTCATTTCAACTGTTGGTGAAAGATCACTGTTGCATTATTTTCTAGAAACAGGGAAATTCTGCATGTTGTTTTTAATCTTTCCATACCACCATGTGTTATGTGTGCATGGTATTTGAAGAGCCGACAGATGATCTGCTCTGTTGTTGGTTCAGCATCTGTGAAATCCATGTGGTAGTGTTCAGAGATCCTTGCAGCTCTAGGAATGGTTTTCAACAAGCAGGGCAACATTTGCCCTGTATTAGACAAGTCCCAGTGAAAGTCAGAGAGAGTTGAATAAAAGTGTAAATTCTTGAACTGGGCTTTCTAATCTCTGCTCTATGAATGGTGCTATTCACTGTATAATTTTGCTGTTTGTGCAACTGTCCAAAGGTCATCTTAACAATATCTTTTTCAGTGCCTCTTTCAGCACTTAAGATTCTTAAAATTTCTGTGTTCCATCATTAGTTATGACTTCACAGAACACAATGGAACTGAACACTGCAGCCACCCAACCTGTGCTGGATGTTCCTGGACTTCAGCACAGTTCCAGACCCAATCAATGTGAAATTTGCTCTTTGACCAAGTGATTTCAGTGTCTGTGTACTGGTGTACAAGACTGTCTTGAGTTCTGAAAGTAGTGTTGATAATACAGATATATTTTTGTTATGACGATATGAGATATTGAAGATACCTAATTGAGATGAGAATAAAATGAACAAATAGTGTGACAAAAGTGACTAGACCCGATTTTTGTCATTGTTCCTGAATATGTTAAATGGTTACAAGGTCTTGCAGTGAAGGAGGCTGAACAGAAGAAGCAGCAGTTGGATGTTTCCCCATTTTGTCTGTAGATGGCAGGGAATAGACAATCTCTTAGCTTTATCCAGCTACACCAAGCCAGTGTAAATAAGATGATGTCTCAGAAGCTATAAGTAAGGAGATTTGAGTGTAGCAGGAGTAGCAGAAGTATAATTTCATCTCTTGATCCACCTTTGTGCCTGATTCTCTGTGATAGAACATTTTTCTTTTTAAAAAATAAGGATTCAGTTCATTCTATTAAGAAAAATCTGCTAATCTGCTGTGATTAATAAACATGTTTTAACAAGCATTCTTTCCACATTGGTGCTGAAAGCCAAAAGACATGTAGTTACTCTGGAGGGTGGAAGTCCTGTCCTGGAAAGTTTAATTGGAACTGATGAGTGTTAGTCAACTATCTGACTTATTTCCATGTTACTTAGTAGAGGTGTATTTCTTACTGTGGCATGTTGTATGCATTCAATATTCAATAGACCTCAGACTTATGCTGATTCCATCTGTGTGGTGTGATGTCCAGTTGAAGATGACTACAGTAACACTTAACTAGTTTGGGACTTCACTGAGGTACCCATCAGTTTTGGTACTTGATTGAATGGACAAAACCTAGACTAAGAAATGTAGAACAAGTACAAGTACACAGGAGGTAACTTCTGTTTTGATGAAAGCAGTTAACTTGAATTCAATTCTTGATCTTTAAACTGTTCTGAAATTTCCTTCTGTAGGTCATGTAGCTTCTTTATGTCGTGAAACTTTACCATGTGAATCTAAATACTTTTTTTTTTAAGTATTTCAGTCAACTAGCTGCTTTTGGTACCACTGACTACTCAGTTCTACTGAAGAGGCTGGTTGTAGAAATACTAGATAAGGGCGACTTAGGGGGTCTTTTTGTTGGATTTTTTTTGTGTTGTGTGTGGTTTCTTTTTTTTAGTATGTTTCACCTGAACTGCAGTGGGGTATTCCTTCTCATGTTCTGTCTATATAACATTTTGCCTTAGAGAAGTGAAATGCAAATGAGAATAAGCAATGGTAGTAATGATAAACAAGTCGGGCAGGTTGGATGTTGTGAAATTGTATGCTGCCATGATGCTGCCTTTTCTTCATCTAGGGAGCTTATAAACATACTCCACAACTCCGCTCAGAAATAATGAACTTAGATTGTGTTAGGAATAACAGTTCACAAGACACGTCTCTTTCGTTGTTGTTTGCCTTCAAAAGAATTTTGTATCTTAAATTTGCTTCAAAAGAACCTGGGTATATCAGAACACTTCAAGGTACAAATTTGGATTTCAGAGCACTGCTCTATAGACAATGCAGCCTTATTTGTGAGCATTAGCTTAGTCTCAGTGGCTCTTTAGCAGGGAGTTTCATGAATTGAAGGTGTCTTGGTACTAAACTGTGTGAGAAGAGTTTCAATTTCTCTTTATAAATCCCACTTTTGAGCTGTATTTGCATAGCAGGTTAGAGTTATTACTAAACATTTGTGGGAAATCATTCGAAATACTAAGTTTTCTTACTTAGCTGTAAAGCTGTATGTTTTGCAAGTGTACTCTGCTAAGAATCGAGGTATAACTTACAATTTTCAATCCCCACTAAGTACTGATTGTTTGTGTTGCTCTTACTTCTAGAACCAGGATGGATCATGTATCCAATCAGTCAGTCTTATTCTTAAGCAGGACCCCAAGAGGCAAGTGACTCTGACTCATTCAGGAGACGTTCTGATATATGACCAATACAAAATCAACCTACCTTATGCAGATGGTAAGGAATTAGATATAAGAATATAACTCTTATTAAATGCTAAAGAAGTATTTTATTGACATCTGTATCAATATTGCTAACATACTAAAGTGAAATGGCATATTTTAGTATCACCTGTTAATTTTTTGTGAATATTTCCCAGATTAACAGCTGACACGCTTTTTGTAGGAGTTGTACATTGGTTCTACATAACTGTATTAGGCTACTGACTCTTAGGTTGAAACTGTGATTGTTCGAACAAATCCAAATGCTACCCCTCACGCTTTCAAGGTTGGTTAGTTATTTTCTGAGAGGGAATTATTTTCTCTGATTCTTGAAATGAATAACCTGTTTTCCTTTTTCTGTAACCAACTCGAGTAAATGTAAGTGGAAGGAGTCCTCTTGCCCCTTACAGATATGCTACAGATTTTCAGACAAAATATATGTTTTTGGGGGTTTGGGCGTGTGTTTGTTTTAGGGTTTGAGCGTGTGTTTGTTTTAGGGTTTGGGTGCGCGTTTGTTTTTTGGGTTTTTTTTAGTTTTTAAATCACTCCCTCTTGAAGGTATCTGGTATTCTACATATGAATATGCAACTGTGGTCCATGAGATTTAATATTAGCTTTGATGAGGGCTTTTTGTGCAAATCATTAGTACATTTGATGTCTGCGAGACCTTGACTGTGAATTTCACAAAAAATACCTGTTTTAATATAGGGAGCATATTCCTGGTGTTAGGATTGCTTTGTCTACAAGAAATGGTCTGCGATGTTTGTAGCTTTAAATTGATTTCTTTTAGTTTGCTGTTATGAACGTTTCAGTGAACTCTGAATGCATTTCTAAAAAGTGTGGGAGCTCTTACGAGTTTCTTGTTTTCTTCTTAGAATTTGAATTGGTATAGCCTTTCATGAGAAATCAATTTGGGGGAAATAGGTCTTAATAAGAAAAAAATGAAACTTAAAAATTATGTAAACCAAAACCAGTGAAATGAGAAGGAAGAAAGTGTAAATTACACGCAGGTTTCCCTTGCCTTTCAACAATCTCTGTTTTTACTCACCAGAATTATTTGAAATACGGAAACTCTCCTCTGTGTTTCTGCAAGTAAAGACACACATTGGATTACAGATCCTGTATGACAGAGAAGGACTGAGGCTTTATCTTCAAGTGGATGAACGGTGGAAAGACAATACTGTGGGCCTTTGTGGAACCTTCAATGGAAATACAGAGGATGATTTTTTGTATGAATAGCTGCAAGATTTCTATTTTCCAGTATATGAGTGTCTGTAGTTAGAGTGGTAGATCAAGCGTGTACTGAAGCTGAATGGAGAGATACCAAGAATAATTTATTTTGAAGTTCAGCATTAGTGAGATAGATAGGAGGCTTTAGTTTGCTGACAGAAAATCTGTGGCTTCAGCTACAGGCTATCAAGCTGGGTTTAGCTTAAAATACTTTAATAGAAAAGTATGATGAAATATATAAGACACACAAGGGCTATTTTATCTGAAAGATTTAGTCCAAAATATGAAGTGACCTATATAAGAAACTTTCTGCCTCCATTCAAGCCTTTGTCTTTCCAGCTCCTATTTTCTGCTGTAATTCCTAACCTGCTGTCTCTGACAGAGCCTCCATTGTCCAATGGCAGCAGGCCAGTAACAGGCTGTTGCCTGAGCTTCCCTTTGTTGTGATGCAGTGAAAGGTGGCCTGAGTCAAGATTGCTGTTTGTCCAGCTTCTTAGCAAGATATTTATCACAGATACCAAAGAACAAACTTACTTCCAGGGGATTAGAGTAGCCAAATAGAAGTAGGAGAAGAACATGAATGTAGAACATGACGGAATATTTCTTTTACCAAGATGAAAAAAGAAAGAGTAAGAGAACTATTTCCTCTCAAAACAGTTGGAATTTGTCTAAGTCAAAACTAGTTGAAAAATGAAAAAAAATTCCATTCCCATTTAAAAACACACTTACATTGGAATTTTGAACAAATTCCATCTTAAAGATTAAAAGGTATTCTCAGAATATTATTTATAATGAGACTAGAAAATACATAAGGTCTCAATAAAGAGATATTATTTATGTAAGGCTACTTAAAATATTTCTCTTTGAGAAGTGGTTTTGTAGTGTATTTTTGATGACAGTCTATGGATTGTTTTCATGTACGTGAGAAGTTGTTCAATAGTTGATATTTGTCCAGAAAGCCCTTAAACTTGGGGACTTATGAATTGTGTGAAGACATGACACAGATTGTGGTGTGCAGCCATGCTGATATGTATACCAAAAACCCCGATCCACCCCGGTTTTGGGAGATTTGCTGTAGACAGTGGTGTCTTTTGCAACACCTTTAGTCCCAGTTACTTTATCAGCAGAAATACTCCTGATTGTATACCTAATGCAGTCTTTTCCCTAGACTGTAAAACCCCATATTTAAACTCACAATTTTGATCACTCTCCCAGACAATATTATTGTGCCATGGTTATTTTGATCACAGTCTTTATTATTCAGCTTCTCTTGCCCTTCTAATTACCAGGGCCTTATGGATACTTATTCAATTGCTTTTGCAGTTATTTTTCTGTGTGCTTGGCTTTCTTTCCCTTTCTTTTTCTTGAAGGGAATAAAGAGCCTGAAAAGTCAGCTACCCAGAACAGACAGGAAAATATAAGTAGAGGATAGATAAAAATGAATTGGGTATCACTGATTAAGAGAGTGCAGACTTTAAGGACAGTGGTGCTCCCTCCTTCTCTCTTATAAGAGTGGAACTTAAACTATTTTTATCTTTTCTTCCTTAAAGAGCATCTAATGGCTCTCGTTCACATCTTCTCTTTCATTTCTGGGCCTTTGCCTGTAAAGAAAGAAGTCCTGAAACTTAAGCTTTACAGGAGACTGCATGAGAATATGGAACAGTGGAAATGGAGCTTGAATCAGTATGGTAGGACTGAGACCATTCTGTAAATTTACTTTATCTTTTCTGACTGAATTATCTTTTGCAAAAGATCTCCAGTTGGAGTAACCGAGAGCACTCCAGAGCTGTTTGGAAACACATGGAAGACTTCATCAGCATGCATTCTTGTGCATGATAGTTCGCAAATGGATCCGTGTGATGTTCATCTGCAGGCAGGTGGGCAGTGAGGGCCAGTTGTTATTGGCAAATTGTTTTCTACTTAGTACATCTGTGCCCACTTTCCTAGTTGGATCAGGTAAAGTAATAACCAGTCCTACCCATGGAAATAATTATCACTTACAGGTTGCATTTTCTGAGTTCAATTCCCTAGAGAAATCACACTGTGTGTTTAAGCATTTTGTGATACTTGCAGAGGCACCTGAAATACCCCCTTTTTGTATCTGGTTTTCAATTACACTGTATTAAGTCAGACATGCATTAAAGGTTGGTAGTATGTCTAGTATTGGTGATGCTGCTGGGTAAGATGGAAACTCAAAACTATTGCAGCATTCACTTTTGAAAATACTGAAAAATTTACATACTTGATTTAGTTGTCTGCTATTGAAGAGCATGAGTAGGAGAAAGATGCTGTGATGACAGTCTTTAGATTCAGCTAAAAGAGTCCAGAAATATGCTAGTGGCTGATGCCGTGAGGACCACAGATGGTTACTAAGTCATCCTTTAATAGTGATGAACTTTGTAGTTTGTCAGTTATATCCATTTCACAGTTCGTACCACTTCTTGTCTTGGACTCTACACACTTGTGAAGACATAGAGGCAAAATATTAAGGCTTTGTCTGTAATCTCAGTAGTGCTAGGGAATCATCATGTCTCTTGCTACATCATCTGTCTTTTGAGTATTTATACAATAGGCAGTACTAAGAAGCTGTGTTCTTTGTAATGGGATTGGACATGAATGTAGAAAGAAGTGGCCTGTACAGGAAGTCAGAAATTCTGGAAAAGGGATTTTGAAGTCCTAATGTAGACATCTTACTTTTTCTGGTGGGAAATGTATCTATACTTTCTGGGTATGCTAATACAGCATATTATTTCTTTTGGCCACAATTGCACAACAGGTGAGTGCTGTGTTTGGAGCTTCTTACACAGCTATTTGGTACTGCTCTTGTTCTCCTGAGCCAGCAGCTCTGGCTGTGGTTGCAGCCTTATGCAATTGCAAAAATGGGTAGTAAGTTATACTTTAAAATGCTGACCTATTGAAGTAGTTATTGGGAGTGACTTAAGCTAAGGAGATGTGTAATGAAATGTGTGTTTATGAAAGGCACTGGGTAATTTATAGCATCTGTGGCCTAACCCACTTCCAAGAATCAGCTTGAAGATAGAAGACTGAATGTAGACATGTCTGCATGTTGTAAAGTTTTCTGAATATTTTAAAAATCATCCCAAGAACAAGCTCCAAACTGTGAGCAGCTAACTTTTTTTGGCCTACTGTACAGTTTTATAGATATCAAACATAAAAAGATTTATGTGGCAATAGTACATAACCAAGATCTGTTGCACTGTATAGAAAGCACTTTTTGTTCCAACTCTTTTTAAACTCCTTTACTGAAACAGTGTTTAATCTGTTATTTGTGTAGCCTCTTATGCAGCGGAAGCTTGTAGCATCCTTACGAAAGAGCTTTTTGCTCCATGCTACCCCTATTTGAGTCCTGTTCCCTATTTTGAGCAGTGCAGAAGAGACACTTGCAAATGTGGAGAGACTTGTTTTTGCTCTGCTCTGGCTCATTATGCTCATCATTGCCGAAGATTTGGAGTTCTAATAGATTTCAGAGGAGCTGTCCCAGAATGTGGTGAGTCTTCTTTCACTTCTAGTCTGAAATAGTTACTGCTTGAGGGCTTTCAGAATGACATTCAGAAAATAAAATTAAATTAATATAATCTTTTAAATGAGAATAGGACTAATTGTAGCATGATCTTTTGTGCACAGGACAAGGTTCTTAACTTTATCAAGACAGAATTAGTACCAGTGTTCTTACAGAATTAGTACCAGTGTTCTTAGAGGATCTTTCCTTTACAGTTTACTTTTTTCAGTTCTTTGACTTAGGAAACACTGCAGAATTTTTTTAAGTAGTTGGAGGGTTTCAAATGTATACAGAATTAAAAATATGTCTGTATCTCTTATATATCATTGCATAACTCATACCATGTAGATCATTATTCATGAGCTGTGTAAATAGATTTGTTCTTTTCCTCATAGATGCTAGGACTTCCTAATTCTTTGAATGAGATGAAAAGTGATGGTGGTGTTTTAGTTAGATTACTGTCAACTTTTGCTGTCTGATAATCTCTTAGCTTATACTCTTAGTGTCAGTGACAGTGAAATACACCAAGTGCTGAAGTGAATGTTGAGAATTGGTATTGTTGATATTTAGTTTAAAATATATAGAAGAATATAAATATTCAGATATTGATAAAGATAGCCAAAGGTGACATCTGTTACCTGCTCTATAAAGCCTCACAAATGTGAGTGGGATAATATTATTAAGTTCTTAAGTTTATATTACCTTCTCCTGATGCAAATGATATTGATAGGACATGTAGTGCCCTCACATACATTCTTTTAAAATAGAGAATTGGAAATCCTATAAAACATCCCAAAACTGGTACCCCTGATGTTTCTATTAATGAGGCTGAAAATCTTTTGTAAGGAACATTCAAGAATTTAATATCTAATAGTTGTCATCACATCATGTAATTATCCAAGTTACAATGCATGATAAAGAGGATTTAGGAAAGTTAGTCCAGTTCTGTATCTCAGGCTAGAGTATCTGCATGTGTTTGTGAAAAAACTGGCTTGCCTGCACTCATTTTGGCCTGAATGGCAATATCCAGTATGACCGAATGGGTCATTCAAACCATTTGATTTTATTTAACTTTTCCACAAGCAAGTATAGTTTCCCTGTAATATATTTTAAAATTCATGCTTGTAGGATTTCAAATATGTAACTTTTTTTAGTATTTCAAGAACCTCAGATTTATTTTTTTTTAGTAGAGTGGCAGACATATATGTAGAGATATATATAGATAAAAGAAATTTAACATAGTATTGTGCAACATCTGCGAAGTACATACATTTTATTTATTGCTTTTAATGTTTTGTTTAAGGTGGTCTGCATTTTCAAAAGCCCATGCACAAGAACTAAGCATTTTCAGAGTTAAGAGGCAAAAAAGCTTCAGCTGTTTGGGTTTCCCAGTATAAATCTGGATTAACTGCACAGACTCATTGCACTTGTTATTACTGCGGATTTACATCTGTGTAGTTTACACCACATAGTGCCAAGATAGCAATTTTAGCAGAATTTAATATAGTTGGGAATGAAAGAACGAAGATGCATATCAGAAAAGTGTTGGGAGGTGCTTGAGACTCTTGCACTGTAATTTGAGAGATTTGTTTCATTTGGACAGCTCTTTCATGTGAAGATACAAAGGAGTACAGTACTTGTGTATCTACCTGTGGCAGAACCTGCCAAGCTCTCTCTGTGCCAGAGACATGCAGCAGTGATTGTGTTGAAGGCTGTGCTTGTCCCTCTGGAATGTATTTGAATTCCAAGACAGAACGATGTGTACAGAGGTAGGTAAAGGTGCAGTTCTGACAGTCGTACTCACTCTTTTAGACTAGTACATTTGCAAGTCCATTTAGACCAGTACATTTGAAAAGCTAATAAACATGTAAAGTTATAGATTACATGCATTTGTAAACTTGTCAGGGTCTTAGAATTACAGAGAACTGACATCTTTGTTGATGAAGAATAGTTCTTCTCTAACCTGGACACTTGTCCAACATCATTAACGCTAGATGTTACATATCTGTTTTTTTTGGCATATAAGAGATAGAAAACATAAAGGTTTACCTTCTTACTGATTTGCTTTGAATGTGCTTGAGTTATGTGGCACTATTGGGATCAATTTCTTTTTTCTTTAAAAAACCGCAACCAACTGCAAAACCCTCCGCCAACCAAAAAAAAAAAAAGGAAAAAAAAAAACAACAAAAAAACCCACCAAAACCAAACACAAACAAACAAACAAACAAAAAACGAAACAAAAAACAAAAACAAAAACAAAAACAAAAACAAAAAAAAAAACCACTAAAAGTAACAAAGCAACCAACTGAAACTCAAACTGCAATTAAATCACTGGGAATTTTTTTGTCTTTCTTCAGTTTGGGTTAATCAGCTACATGTTTTTTCTCTACTCCAGAAATGAATGCCCATGTTATTTTCAAGGAATTGATTATCCCCCTGGAGAAAATGTTATGACATCTTTAGGCAAATGGTAAGATACAAAACTCTGTTTTCACATCGTGACATGGTGTCACTTGTTTTCAACCAATTCTTTAAAATATTTTCGTTATGGTATTGATGTTATATCAGGATTTGAGGTGCTTCTCTCTCAATTCCCTTTGGTACTGCTTTGCCTGTTGCCTGAGTTATACTGTGAAGTCCTTGGGCACTTTACCTGCAGGGCTTTGGGATCCACACACAGCTCTAAATATATGCACAGAGCAGCTGTAGCACATGCAGAATTTGATGCTGAATCTGCTGACTAGCTGCAGGGACACTGGAGATGTCTTAGGTGTTGCAAAGACTGCAAGAATAATGCTGGAGTTCATGGGCTCAGGTTCTCTAGTGAGGTACAGGACCTGAAACGAAGCCAGTATTGTTTCAGAGTTCCCTGACAATGAGTTGCAACCAGAGCTGCTACCATTTTGTGAAAGTACTGGACTATTTCGGCTTCAATCAGACGGGAGTGGTCAGTGTTAGGTTTCTCAGGGCTTCCCTGCATGGAGTATCTTGTTAGGGTTGACTTTTCTGCAGTTTTGAACTGTTTTGTGTAGGGGGAAAAGCACTGTGTTTTTCCCTGTCTGTGTGGTATTTTGCATATGTGAGTGGGTATACATACTGCAAGCTTTATGATACAGTAACTTCCAATTTTTATTTTGAATCTTGATTAGCATAGAATTGTCTGAAATTTTTTTCGGTTCTGATTATGAACTGTAGTTCCAGGTAGTCAGTAGTCAGTAGGCTGTGATTTCAGATCTGCTGAAGCAAACTGAGACAGCATGAGGATGAAATTTAGCAATTGCTTCACTGTTTTCTCCTGTGAGCCAGTAGCACTGAAGTATTTGAAACATTCATTGTTATAAATTAGATTGAAATTCATGATCTTGTTAGATGTTTTCAGATGGATATCTGTTCATGATACATGCTAGGGGTGGTTGAGAAAAAAGAAGTTACCAATCTATTATTATGTTTTGCCTGAGAAAAAGTCACTCCAGCATAAAATGTTGTTGCAGTCACAATAACTTGATTGTATGATATCAGCATTGAGGTTTTGCCTTCAGTTTTGGGATAACTTAAGAACTGTTGGTGTCATCAGAGTTTTCACCTAAACTAGTACCTTGCTTTTTAGCCGAGTTCTAAGATGATGGTGAGAAAAATGGGAGCATCTATTAACGTGTTAAGAGCTTTCATACACCAGTACATACCAAGAGCTTGCTGTAACATATGCATATATGTGTTTAGGGTTTGTGTTTAGGGTTTGGTTTTATTGCTATTTCTCCTTGCGTTTTTGTTTTAGATAGTGATTGTTTTCTCACATTCATTACTTATTTTATAATCATTGCACTAATGTTTAGGGAGCAGTATAGTGGTGTATTCCTGTATGTATTTTTTTGTCAGCCTGGGTATTTTAGCTCATAATAACATTATGCATAAAGCAAAAGTTTCCAGCATAACTGATATTCCTCATATGTTAAGGCAAGACACACTACCCACAGTTCTAATGTTCAGTGCAAACATTTATACAGTTATTTTGTGTTGACTTTACATCATGCTTAATTTTTAAATAAAATAAGTAATATTTAATATTAATGATAGATCTTCCCAGTTCTCATTACTTCTCTGTATATTTCTATTGCAGCCATTGCAGTGATGGAGTAATGAATTGTGATAACAATGTAATAGGTGAGTGGAGAGGGAAAAGATGTATGAGATGTATAGATGTTCTATGAAGTTAACTATGTTCAGGAGAGAGAGGCAATTGGGTGTTTGCTAGTATTACTGGATGTTTCCTTCTGGGTTGTATCCTAAATTTAAATTTATTGCACACAGTTACAGAATGCAAAATTTCAGGTGTGAAGAACAATGTGTTTTTCAATTTTTGTTTCCCCAGCACACAACTGCCCAATTGGGCAGATTTATATTAACTGCACAAGTAGTCCACAAGTTGACCCTGAGCTCAGCAGAGAGAGAACTTGTGAGAACCAGCTGCTAAACCTCACTTTCTCAGCACACCTTCCTTGTGTGTCAGGTTGTGTCTGCCCACCAGGGTGAGTACAGACAGATCTGCATCTCTTGCTGTACAAACATAAATGACCATCTTGAGTAGTGATTGAGTAATTAATTCTGCTGAGGTTTTCTACGTAGCAGTATTCTACTTGGAGAACTTGAGATGTCAAATGCCCCACAATAATACATCCAAAATAAGAGGAATGTATTAATGGCAATGCAATTCAATCCCTGTACTATGGCAGAACTTTGTTTATCTATTTTTTTTTTTCAGATATCTAAGCTCTTACTTGAACATTTTGCTGAGGGAGACATGATTCTTCATTTGAAGGCATAATTTTCAGTCTTCTCTCCCTCAAGAGAATCTTTTAAGTCTTGGGGCTTTCTGGTGATAATATGCAGATGAGCTTTTGTTAAATTTTGAAATCAAGCACTGTAATGTTGAAAGATTTTTGAATATAAAAATAACAATAATGTGTTTAACTTATGCTGGTTTTGATGAGATTTAGTTTCTTGAGCACATAGCTTGACGCTTTTGAGTATTATCACTTTAAAATCATTGTTTATACCTTGTGAGCCCCTCAAAACAGAGAGTAGGTGCCAGAGCCTCACTTGATCTGGATTGAAATAGCTCAGTTGAAGTCTGTGGACTCTTACTGATTGATGTGTAGATATTTCTATGTCATGATAAAAGATTGCTGGGACTTTACCTAAACATTGAAAAACAGGAAATCTCAAATGATTTGCATGAACCTGTAATTAGTCAAAGTCACAATATGGTACCATAGTGAAAAAGTGCAGTGCTAAGGTAGATTTTGAAACTCTCTGGAGGCAGTTACTTTCAGAACAGCAAGAACTCACTCTCTTGGACCTGGCAGACACCCTTCCAAGCCAATGACTACCTTCAGTGCCACTGTATGGCACACAACTCAAATCATATGAAATTTTTGTGTCCTGCTACTCTGCTGTGCATAATCCCTGAGGTTGTGAGCTTTTCTCCTGCTTCCTGGTGTGAGTTCTGGAATTTAAGTCATTAAAATGATTTTTAGCTTTGGAAGGCGCAGTGTCAAGTGTTAGTGATCTTAAAGGTCTGATAATATGGTTCTGTAATGTAAGAGGAAGAGTATAATATGAGGCAGAGTTTTATGGTTTCTTAGGAACAAAAATATAAAATTAAGAAGTTTTGTCTTTACCATAACTGAGAAACTGCATTCTGTTCTCCTATGGCTGTACACTGGCTGTAAAGATACTAACACCAAATTTTTTGTTGGTTTTTTTTGGAGGAGGGAACACAAGGAAAGGCTTGTTTGTTTTTCAGGATTTTATCCTCAGAGTTTAAGGTAGAACTAGGAATATCAATCTGTACTAATGAAGCAGAAATTGCAAACTTACTTGCAAGCTTGTAAAAACTGATACCTTTTAAATATTCAACTCTAGTGGTCCTATATATATGTTTTTATTTGAGATTGCTTTAGGAAAAATTAAAATGGTCCTATGGTTTTGCATTTTTTGGTGTGCTTTTGGAAACATGAGAGATCTCAGCTATGTATTAACTATGCAAGTTTTTTATTTAGGCAGTGAATCCTAATGGTTTAGGAAGGTTAGTAATAGTTGCTTTTGGATAGAAGCTGTTAGATCTGAATAGCCCTAATGTTTTAAGTCAGTCACTGAATTCACATTCCAATGACTTGTACTGCAGATTGACCACATTAGAGTCAGAGCTACACAGTAAGATGAAACTAAATTGTTGGAAGAGAAAGATGAATGAAATACCATTGCCTTCACACAATACCTTATCCTGCATTGATGACAGTTCAAGTAGTGCAAGTAAATGCACTGTGAATTTGTGCAACTTTAAAATCACCTTTCTAGGCAGTCAGTTCTTGGAGGACTATAAAACTGAGGTGGTACTGTCCACTTCAAAAGGGTAAAAATAATTTCTTTCATCTTGAGGTTAGTTCTTTACCCGAAATAATTACTTTCATTGCTTTATTCATGCTTTTGCTCTTGTTTGAGATCTTGCATGGGTTTATCTTGATTTGTTACCTGTGAGCTAAACAGACTTAAGTAGTAATTAAATCAGTTTAATGTTTTTGATTAATTGATTGTTGTAAACTAATGAAATTAGTGAAATAAAGTGACTATGACACAGTTAAGAAACCTGTATAGGAAACTCCATTTTTTTAGCAGGAAGGATCTTTCTGATCTGTTTAGTGGTCTGTTTATTCTTCAATGATGCCATGAAAGATAATTAGCACAAAGGGAAGGAAAGAACCTCTTTTCACAGAAATGATGTTAAGATTTCAAGAGGGCCATATTTTTATTTTGGAGCCTATTTTTCTAGTATCTGGAGTTTGAAATATTCTTCACTGTTTATAGCGTTCCTTCTTGCTTGTGCTTAAAATATATTCTAATGGTCCTTGCATGAAATGGAAATTAAATACAAAATAAGTAGATCATAGGGAAAGCAGCAGTTGTCTCCAAGTGCTTCATTTGACCTTCTTTTTCATCTGCAGTGAGTAAATCAGATGCAAGTAACCATGCTTAAGTAAATACTTACAGGAGATAATTCTATGGGTTACAGGTCTTGCAGTGTAAAAATTATGCTTATATATTTTCCCTCTTGTTTAGGAGTTGTTGAGGTCAAATATTGATTCTCCTAGAACTGACTTTCTAATGTTGGCCCACCCTGCTTTGCTTCACATATTTAGTGATTTTTAAGGTTTTATTTATGTTTTTTTCTGACTGTTTTTCCTCTGTCATCGTTAAGATGGTTGATGCTAGTGTTTGGATCCTAGTGATGATAGTGTAGCTATAAAAAAAAAAAAACGAGGCATGTACTGGAGTAAAAACTTTAAGTACTCCAATTTTCATATTTATTAGCTATGGCATTTTTTCATGGTTAGACTGCTTTTGAAAATGTAAGGGAAGGGGCCAAATAGACTGCTTGGTTTGGGGTTTGTTCTTTGAAGCATGGCCTTTTTGTTTTAACTGCTGCCTCAGTTTCTCTTCTGAATGAGTGGTGTGGACATACGGGGCAAGTCTCTGGTGTGGTGGGACAAAACTCCACCTATTCAGAGAACTGTTATCATTTATGACAGAGAATATCTTTTGTGGTGAAACTGGACTCTACTAAATTTGGGGCAATTTAACATTAGAATTTTTGTCTGTTCCTTTTTTCATCACTTATTGATCTCATAAAATAGAGCTATGAAAAGATAGTAAACTCTAGGCTGTAGTATCCTGTAATTGCAATGAAGCTTTGTAACTAAGGAATATCATGCTAGGTTTTCTTTCCAAACATTTCCAAATTATCACAGTATTTCTGTGGTGGTGTATTGGATCAGATAACACATAAGGAGCTTAAACACATTCTTGGAAGATTTTCTTAGAAAAAGTAAAACTCATCACTTTCTAATTTTCACAAAGAAAACAATGAATGTTGTCATCCTATAAACATGCCAGTGGACAAACAGACCTAGTAATGGGGAAGAATGCAGTTGAGTTTAAAGTATTTTAGAAAACTAATATTTATGGAAGTAATTATATTGGCTGTGTTATATCTTAAATATATCTCCTCAGGTGAAATCAAAATACTGTGTTTTTGGTGTGTGTTTAGTATCCTTTTTCGGGAGACCTACTGCTCCTCAGTATAAACTCAGAATTTATTATTGAATAAAATAAAAACTGTTCTGTTTGAACCTGTTTTCTGGATGTCCCTGCTGCTATCAGGCTGTGTTGTCAATATTTTGCTGCTTCAGGTTTAGGCAGTGTTTTGGAGGGGTCTGTGAGAATTGTGAGACAACTTTGCTGTCTTCTGTCTGCAACAATGAGTAAAATATGTGTGAAGACAGGAACTTGGTTTTGTTTGAGGATACTTTAGAGGATGCACAGGCAGTGGATGAGCCAAATTTCAGGGGCCTTTGTGAAAAAAGGCTGCAGAATATGGCAAGCTGGGTGAATCCCTGTCGTTCTACTTCTTGCTCTGATTTCCTTACTCTCTTTTAGTCTTTAAACTGCTACTGCCATTTCTGTTTAGGGTGCTGATGGTAGAGCTGATTGCAGGGGTGTTTCCCAGTCCAGGGGGAAGCTGCACAAGTGGAGGGGTCTGACTGTATTTCAGTCAAAGTGTTAAAATCGGTCATTAACACAGAAGGAAATAGCAAGCATACTAAAAACCTTCCTAGCATTCTACAAAATTATTATTTTGGTATACTAAGCTAGGAGAAAGGGGAGGAAGAGGTGAACTCTATAAAGCTCCCCAAACAAGGAAGAAAATGCTTAGTGGGAATATAGTAATGCTTACTGTCCAGACAGTGAATAAAGTATAGTTAAGCCATTAGGTGCTACTATAATGTTATTAACATTTACTTTTCTTTCAAATTTGTTTATCCTTTTTATGCTTAGGCAAGTCATGAGTGGTGGTGGAATTCTGGTTCTACAAATGCTACCTGCTGCTTATTTCATTCATTTTTACTTCCCTTAAACTCTATTGCAGACCTTTGTAGGAAGACCTGTGAAACACTCAGAGAGCAAATTTGTTGTTGAGGCCAAATTATTTGTGGCTGCTAAAATCACGACAGTAGCCTGTTGCCTGAGGGAGGGAAAGGAGCTTGTGCAGTACATAACCTGTTGAAAACTGCTCTGCTGGAAGCTGGGAGAGAGATGTTTTAGTGTTCTCGTCCAGATTTGTGGGCTTTGCAGAAGCACGAAAGTTTAGTGATTCACAGGTGACATGTTGCTTCTGATTATGTTTACATATTTTCATGTATATGAGTAAAGAAAACTATAGATATTAATGAGATAATAATGAAAATGAGCGTTCAGCATGGTGGAGTGTGATAGCTGTCCTTGTGTCCTTGCAGTAAGTATAACCATCAAGAAAGGTGTCAGATACTTCAAAGAGGAGCTGTGCAAGGCCTCTCTGTAGGGTATTTTTGGTGAATTCTTAGATCACTGAAATCTATCCATTTGCTTGGCTTTACAAGAGAGAAAGCTGTTATCACTTTTTTTTTTAATCCAGTATAATAATGTGAGTAAAAAACTGCATTTATCGTTACCCTGTCAGTGTGAGCTCTTTGTGTCTGAATGTGCCCTGTTCAGTTCTGAGGAGCTTTAAACCAGTGGGAGTTCCAGTCTCTCAGTTGATTGTCTCCAAGTGACACAATACTTGAAATAAGTATGGATTACAAAGAGCATTTCATATACCATAGAGAAAAATTAAATAGTTTTTCAGTTTGATGGGGGAGGGGGTTTATGATGTCCTGTGTGTTCCCAATAAGAAGCACTACAGATTTGTAGATTTCTGTCTGATAAATAAGATACTGAAGAGGAAACTAAGTCATAGTATCCAAATTCCCAGCTCATTAATATGAGTAAGTAAAATGTTCCACAATAAATGCCATGATGAAATCGTTCCTATTAGATACCAGGGAAACAATACAGTGTCATCACCCTCTTTGTCACAGATGTGCCTCACACCTATGATTTCTTGCCCATGGTGCATATCTTGCACAAATTATGCTGCTACACATCAGAAACACCAAATCTGTTTTCCTAAGAAAACCATAAGGAACACAGGAAACCCTGTATAAAATTTGTATTACTACAGTGACATAAAATATTATCAGCCCAACAGTACCATTTTAAGGGACTGTTTATTTCTCAATATGAACACATTTCAGATGTTCGAAACAAGGAGGATCATAGGTTGTATGGTGCCTGTAAGATATCCTTTTAGTGTGTAACTGGAGTGTTAGTTGCTCGTGTATCAAGCAGGATCCTACAGGATCACAAGTTGGAGCTGCAGCAGCTGGAGTGAAACACAATGCTGCAGTTTATCCAGGGTTTGTTCCACAACTGTATTTGGCAGATTGATTTGTCATAACAGGTGTTCTTTTACCTCTTGCTGCACCTTTAGGTGCTGTATTGGTATCTCTTTGCCTATTCAGTAGCATAATATTTTTTTAAAGATGAGCCATTCTCTGGAAGAAACACAACGTTCTTGGGTTCAGTGCAAAGATAGTTTTTTAATAAAATAATTCATTACTTCTGGTATATGTCCTGATATTTACTTGTAGAATTCACTTGAGATCTCTAACTCTCACATTTCAGATATTCTGGGTATTATTAAAAGCCACAAATATTTGACTTTAAAATGTAGACTAGTTGCTTTATTTAATCCCTCTCGGCAAGAATTCCGCTGCTGTTTCTCTATTCAAGTAATCTTTGTATTTTTATCTGTTACTCTAGGAGTTGTGATTATAAGCAAAAATGTACAGCATTACTCTTGAACTGTAAATAGCTATGCTATAGTTATCTGTGTTTAATGAAAATCTACTTTAAGGACTGTGAGGATATTTCTGCCAATAAATTAAGTGTATTTGTAATTGCTTACATGAAGGTGCCTGTCATACAGAAATATGAACTCAATGTCATGCAATCAGGATAGCTCTTTTGATATTGGTTAAATTATTCACAGAGAAAGAGGTGTAACTACAGGTATGGGAAAACTCTACAGCAAATTAAAACTCTTTAAATCATATAGAGAAAAGAAGAGGACAAGAAGAAATCCTCATTTAAAAATTCTTAGACTAAGTGAGCCACTAATTTTTGATAGCAAGGACACATACCACTAGAACAAAGGGCCATGATGTCTCCCACATCTCATGGATGATCTCTTGGCTTGCCAAGTTAAATACAAATATAAGTTGGTTGCTCATGTGTGATGAGGAATAAAATTGTGCCTTTTCAATTGCAAAAGTTTTTAAATGTTTCATTTTCGCTAATAATGATGCTAGTAATTTTAAAATTTAGGAAAATATTTTTTAATCTAGATACCAGGTATATTGCTGCTGAATGTGTATTTCTTTTGTTCTTTTTTGATAGACTTGTTAAACATGGGGACGTGTGCTTGAATGCAGATGAATGTCCATGTTCATGGAAAGGAAAGGAATATTTTCCGGGTGACAAAGTGATTTCTTCCTGTCATACCTGGTAAGCAGAGATCTATTTAAGTGATTATTTCATTTTACTTGCTAATTTGTAGATTGAGGTTTTTTTCTTCATCAATTTTAATAATAAATTTCACAGCAGATTATAGTAAATCATCTACTTTGACTTTGTATTTACATTTCTTCAAAGAGCTATTAAAATGACATTGGTTTTGGGTTTGTTGTTTCAAAGAGCTTTTACATAGCAAAATAATAGCTATTTGTGATTTTCTTATTTCTTTTAAAAGAGCTTGATTTAGAAGAACTCATCTTTTTATTATCGAGGTGATCTAAACTAATATCCCATGGCTAGTGTTTCTGAAGCAGAGGGAAGTCCTTATATCACACCTGAGTGACACTTTTTAGAGCTTTTTACTTATTCATTTTCACATTTAGCATTGAATCTGAGCAGCCTAAGGACCAAAATATAACCCTGTGACTATAAGTATATGCACACTACAAAGATAATTTGAGTATTGAGCAAGATCATGTACTGAGCATAGCAGCAGATAAATTGATTGCTAATTTTGCTTATATGGATAACTGATGAATCAATTGGCCTTGAAAGGAGGTGTTCCAGTTGGAAAGGTTTGATAGGGTCACTCAAATACATGCAGGAACCTATTCCTTTTACTATCCATTGTTGTAAAAGCAGCATATAGGTTATAGGTATAGCTGTATTACCCGGAAGTTTCCCTGAGCGCTCAGAATGTGTTACATTGCCATTCACACAGGGGTGTGACAATGCACCACATCTGCACGATCCTGAAACAAACTTGTTTCTTGATGGTCCCCCCGTTTTCTTCTCTGACCGCAGTTGAATGTTGCAAGCTGGCACTAAGCAATGCTAATTGTCTTACCAGAGCCTCAGAAGAATCAGCTGTCAAGCACTGAGATACAGGGGTAATGGTGTAGCCTCCAGCTTCTCTGCAGAGCGGTTCCCTCCTCTTGTCCCCTTCGTGTAGCTCACCAGGATCATTTAACTGGGGTCACCTGGTGAACTACTGCTCCTGGCCTGCACAGCTTAGTGTAGCCTGGCACAGTGAAGGCTTGTCCAGTCAGCACTAGTCACTGCCTTGTCTGGATGTGATTGCCCCCTCCAGCCTCGTGCTGACTGCCTCCCTCTGCCTCTCGTCAGGTCCTCAGTCTCTGCTCTAGAAGAGATTTGTAGCCCTTTGGTCGACTGGTGAAGCGACTTACAAGCCATCTCCACTGGGCAGGCAGGTAAAGCGACCCGGGTTGTTCACCCCCTTATTTCCAAAGCCTCTCCGTTTGGACCTGGTGTGGGATTGCTTGCATCAGAAATTATTATATCCCATTTAACCTCTGTGAGACTTCACCAAAGGCAGCTGCAGTGCAGGCAGAAAGACACTGGATATTTAGCCTTCTCTCTCTTTTTTTTTTTTTTTTTTTTCCTGAGGCCAGGCTCATGAATTCATGTACAAATCCTTAAGCCTGTTGTGATTTTTTTTCATCTTCCATGTCCAGAAGCAAAGGCAGATTAAGTGATAATGGCTTTTTGGCAATGAGTTGTCCCCTGGCAGATGGGAGTCTGCAACAAGCTCTGCATAGAAGTCTTTGAGTATGTGCATGCAGGGGTGTATCTGGTATGTTAAGGGAAATGTGCAAAGCATGAGAATGCTGCTGTGCAAACAGACTCACTTAGGAACTCATAGGAGTTAGAATTGAGTGGGTTTTAGTACAGAGTTAGTGTACATTGATTCCAAATATCCTCTTACGTGCGTATGATGTAGTATTAACAATGTAACTATTAATCTGATTTATCTATTGAATGGTAAAATGGCAAATAAAATAATTTCTTAAGTTGGCAAAGCTACCAGTGAAATGCCAGGAACTTTGAACCCAGGCTCTGGGATCTGACGGAACTGTGGTTCTAGGTTTCTTAAATTTTGTTTTCCATGCAAGTGCCTGAAAATTTTAGCATGTGCTGTCAAGATTCTAACACAAAAGGTTCTAATGCTGAGGGTATCACAGCATTTTGGTGCTGTGCAAGGTTAGATGGGGGGGGTGTAAGAAGGTAAGTTGTGCTGGTTTGAATGTCATATGTTGAGACCATTGAGCAACTGCTGGTTAGTGTCTGTGGGCTGCTGACTGGGGTCTCTCATGTTCTTAAACAAATACTTCCTGTAAATGTGCCTTTTCAAAAAGCTAATTGAAGTCTGGAAGATGCTGATAGTTCAGCTTTTCTAACAAGGGCTCTCTAGATTCTGATAACTAAACATTAGTTCACTTAGTAGGAAACAAGTCTGGTGCGGAGGACTTTGAAGACACTGTGTACATCTCAGTCGCTTTCCTCTGAATGTAAATGTTAAGACTCCTGAAAAAAACAGAGTATGTAAAGGAACTCCCTAATCTTCACATGTTAAGAAATGTTTCTGCATGAGTCCTTAACAGATCAGCATGTGGAGGCGGATTTGAATAGGCCAAGAGTAAAACCAAAACCTAACGTCTCACAGACAACATGAGAAGCAGCACTTAGTCTTTCAGTCCAAACTCTCTCCATCAGCTTGATTAGGTCTCTTTCTAGCTTTGAGGTGACTAAGGTTACCTGGGCTAGTCCTACTGCTGTCTTCTTGTGCTTTGGCAATTGTACTTTTAACTAATTTTAGCCACGTGCTTAGTGTATTTATATATGTAGTTATAGAAAACACAAGCACTGGGGCCAAATCAGTGGTGGGATAAGCAGAGCCTTTGAAAATCTGAACAAAATCTGACTCTGTTGGTGCAAGTTACATGGTAAGAGAAGAGGAAGAAAATGCTACCAGTAGTTGGAGCTGCTTAGATTTTCTAGATATTTGCTTCTCTTTTGAAAACAGTGCTGTTCTGACATCGTGGTAGCAGTATGAACAAAAAAGTTACAATGATAGAAAGTTACACTAAGAAAAAACTTCATACTGCTTATTGCTTCAGTATATGGGATGCCAAAGGTTTATCCAGTATTTCCCTAAGTCAGATTAATACTTTAGTTGTACAACATGAAGCACTCATTTAATGAAGAAATTATAAAACTTACATAGTTTCTGAAAATGTTATTTAGATTGCAAGAGGATGATGCAGAAAGAGGCATAATATTCAATGCTGCAAAGCCTCTTACAAAGCAAAGAGAATTGAGGGAGGTTGGAACAATCACACAGTATATGTGTGATGAAAGCCCTTTGATGCTTGAGGTGGCTGTAGACAGAACTTGAACTAGTCTGGAAGCCCCTAAGCTGTTAGGAGAGGGTTTTGGGGTGATAGTACATAGATATCTGGGGAAAAAAAAATCCAACAACCCAAAACATGTTTATTTTAAGGAATCTAAACAACAAAATAATGCTACTGAAATGTTTCCTTTGTCATTCTGTGAAATTTTCATTCAAGCAGAGGATGCATAAAGACTGTTGTAACAGGACATGTTATTTTTTGATTCTAAGGTTCAGCTTGTATAGAAAAAAATGTTCTGTGAAGAGCTGAAAAACCTTTGTCCTTGGGGCACATTGTTGATGTGCCAGTAGAGAATAAATTGTATTACTTTGGATGGTATTTCTTTTCTCTTGTTTTGGTGTCTATATTTTCCAGAGCCTATAAATTCTAACAGAATGAGAAACACAGACAGTATGAGTTCAATATGTACTTTTTTTCCCCAGCAAATCAATTTATGTATGCTGCTTCTAGCCTGCATTTCAAAATGCTTCTGTCCACACTCATCACACTTGCATGGCTTTTGTTATTTTGCTTCTCAGTGCAATAGCTGTAATCATTTGTCTGGGCTTGCAGCTGATATTACCATTATTGGTCATGCATTTTTCAGCATTTGCCAGCATGGATCATTTCAGTGCACCTTCCATCCCTGCCCATCAATGTGTACAGCCTATGGGGACCGGCACTACAGAACGTTTGATGGACTAACTTTTGACTTTGTGGGAACTTGTAAGGTTTACCTAGTTAAGGTGAGACTTTTTTTGTAAAGCTTCTCTAAAACTGGATTTAAAACTACCTCTTAAAATCTACCATTCTACTTATTTCCTATCTGTACATTTTATTGAGTCCTACATAGTGTTACTAATTTTTTTTATTTTGCTATGTATGAATCAAAGTCTAAACAACATCATTGTTTAGACTTGGAATCATACATAGCATAATAAATACACACTGAAGTTTCTGCTAACTGAACTGTGTAACAATATACAAATTTATATTATTATGTTTAAAAATGGCCTTTTTTTTTTCAGGGTACTTCTTCAACCAGTCTTTCTGTTATTATAGAGAATATTGACTGCTTTAGTACTGGAATCATTTGCAGAAAAAACATTTTCATTAATGTTGGAAAATCTTTCATAGTATTTGATGATGAAACAGGAAATCCAGTAAGTTTCAGTTTTTACCACTGATGAAAAAGTAGCACATGTACTTCTCTGGGTGGTTCTTCCTTCCATTACCAAAAGTATTCTGTGCCACTTTCATAGCAGGGGTGTAAGTCTTTACTGTGAATGCTGATCACGCCTGTATTGTTCAATGGAAACATTAAACAAAGTCTTGTCTGTAGTGGCAAAAGTGTTAGTTGAGATAATTGTAGCTCTTTTGTTCAGACTTAATTGATGTTTAATATCTTAGGAAAAATACAAATTTTTCAAGTAATTTTTGCTTTTAGTTCTCCTAGAACTGAGAATTAAGTCAGTCTGGAATGTATAAGAGGAATATTTCTATACAGTTGAAAAAAACCCAAATTACAGCCCCTGGTATAATCTCCATAGCCTGAATTTAATTTCTGTTTTGGCCAAACTGCAAACTCTATTACTGGAAGCATTTAGTATTTCTGGTAGTTTTAGTATAAACAGTGCTGTTTACAGTTTATAGACTGCCTATTCAAGGGAAGTTTAGGCTCTTTGTTTGAGGTGATGTCTAGTTAAACCAGACATCTTAGTCCATGCTACAAATGAATTGGGATCTGATTGTTACTGGATAGACAGAAGATTGTTCTATGTAAATAAGATTGTAATCTATGGACATATTTAGACAATTCCTTTTTTCATGAGGTTGCTCTGTGCACCTTTATTACTTACCCATATTAAAAAAAAGGTACATGCCTGAGACTGAATAAGGTATAATTGAGGAAAATCGTAATCAGGAACCTTAAGACTAGTCTTTTACCTTCCAGATGAATCATTAACATTTTAATCTTCACTCTGATTGGATTTACCCATGCAGTAAATTTGAGAGAAAATCAACTTTTAAAATAGAAAAATCATAAAAATACAATACAGTTCACAATCAAAATCCAGACCGCTTTTACTTAAGCATTTGTCCTTATGTGGCCTTCTGTCTGTGTTTGGACTTAGGTCTGAGAACCACGTAGTTCATTTTATTCAGGCATTTCATTTCCTGTCAAGTGAACATCTTATGAAGACATTGCTCCCATTATAAGCTCTGTTGTTTTGTTTGAACAGAGCTTATCTAGTTACATAGACGACCTACAGAAAATGCAGTTGTGGAAAGCTGGATTTTTCACTGTTGTTCATTTTCCTGATGAACACATCACCATTCTCTGGGATCAGAGAACAACAGTTCATGTCCAGATGGGTCATCAGTGGCAGGTGGGTGGAAGTCAATACTCTTATTGCCATTTCTTTGAGGTATTTATGTAAATCTTATGAAATAAGACATTATTCAGAGAATAGACAATGTGTCGGAAATCAAGGAGAGAAACACTGAACTACCTTGTGAATTAAAATATTAATTCTCATTTATCTCTGTTTAGTTACTCTTTACTGTATAGCTTCTGTAACAACAGAAACAAGTATCTTTGAGGCAAAATTCTCCTTCAGTACTCAGTCGTTATGTGACTGAAATAGGTGTTATTTTGCTAAAGCATATGAAAAGCACATAGCTGACTAACAGCTCACTTCTCTGAACAAGAGATCAGCTCCTTTCTCAAAGGCTTGGGGACACATAACTGAAAGGGAATAATACGGATGTTGTCAAAATAAGATCTTCTTCATAGCCTTATTATAACAGAAGCTGAACCGTTTCGACTGAAATTTAGCTGAAAAAGGATAAAACCTGACAGTTTTATAATTAAGTGATTGAAGACAAAAGTTTTGCAAGTAGTTATGGCTGGAGGTATTTTGTTCTCTGAAAAAATGGGTTTTTATATGTGTGTGTTATATATATTTTTCCCCAGGGTGAATTGACTGGATTATGTGGAAATTTTGACTTGAAGACAGTAAATGAATTGAGGACTCCAGATAATTTTGAATTAACAAACTCCCAAGAGTTTGGAAACAGCTGGACAGCTGTAGAGGTACATAGTAAAAAGAATGTGTTTCCTAGTAGATTGTTTAGCTGTTATATCTTATAATTTATCTAGACTGAAATCAGAAATTACTTCCTGGAAGTATCAGTCAGGCAGCAATGCAAATTACAATATCAGTGGTTCTTACAGATGCCTTAGTCTTTTAAGGAAAATAGTTACCTTTTTGTCTGCACAGTGCAATAGTGTGGAGGAAAATGTTTTACAATATTCTGAAAATTTTTGAAGATGAACAGTAAAGTAGTAGTTTTTTTGCATAATGGAAGGGTTTTGGGTTCACTTTAGACTGTGTTGTCAGTTTAGCTGATCTTTCATAGCTGGGAAATATTTAACTGTGCAACCATAGCAATGGGAAAATAATTCTTTCAATATGCTGTAAAGTTAAAAACAGAACTCTTTTTTAAATGTCACATATCTAGTGGTGCTCATAGAAATGTCTGTTCCTAGGAGTCAGAGTAAAAGGTTTTGATTTCTGACTTTTCTAATGTATGTCACCCAAGTGATCCTTGGTATTTATGTAAGCAAGACTGTTTAGGTGTAAGGACGGCAGGTTGGGGCTGCCTGGGAGCTCTGGTTAGACTTGTATGTGTTTTTATGCTTCTATCAGACAAATGAAGCATTTCTTCAGCTTGTGTAATTTTTTTTTCTTCAGATTAGCATCATCTTTTAATTCTGTATCCTAGTGCTGCTTTAGTTTCATAAGCAATGCATCTGTTTGATGGTTTACATCTCTTAAAGAAAAAAAAGCCACAAAACTATGCTTTGCAAGTTCGGACGCAAAGTGGTTACAAAATGTGTTTCTCACCTTAATTTTGCTTTCTGCTTAAGTGTGTTGACAGCTCTGACATTCGAAATCCGTGCAGTCTGAATCCTCTTAGAGAGCCATTTGCCAAGAAGGAATGTGGAATACTGTTAAGTGAAGCATTTGAAGCTTGCCATCCAGTGGTGAGTGGTGGTCACACACAGACACAAGTGAAAGGGAACATGTCAGTAGAGAGAAATATTACTCTTAAACTTGAAACACTCTAAATCTTCGTCTTGTCTTCCATTACATAATAATTTTGACTAGCAAAAGAGAACACAAAGAAGGTCTAACCCTTACCTATTCTGATTCTAAAATGTGTTTGTTTAACTGGACTGTCTGCACTTAACTGACCTAGACAGTAAGTGACTTTGGCACCAATTTAGCCTCTACAATATGGGTAGTCCTAGTAATCATCATTGTAATTAATGCAGACAAAAATACACCCAATTTGTGTTATATTTTGTTTTAATCACAAGCAGTATTTGTGTAAGCATAACCACTTGCTTTATCTTCCTCAAATGTATTATATAGCACACAGATTTTTTCATGTGTATTTAAATAATTTGACATTTAGATAGGCAGTATCAGATGTGAACTCATTCCTAGAAAAAAAAAATGCGTATATCTTCTCACTCAGGCAACCACATGAAGTAAATGAGCCACATAACATGTTGTGGCAGTCAGTCAGCTCAGGTTCAGTTGGAGCATGGGGGAGAAACTGTTTTCCAGAGCTAGGTCTTATGTGGAAAGTTACATATTCCCAGATGTTCAGGTATTGAGACTGTGTGCATGCCTTAAAGGCTTTAAAGCCCTAGAAGGGAAAAATCATAAGTTGTCCTGTGAAATTGTGCGATTCATGCTCTTCATACTTTCACTCTCCCACTCTCACATGAAGAGTTTTCCATCTAGTTTATTATTTCTTATATTTTGTGTATCTAACTTTCTAAACACTTCTGAGGTTTATTGATTGGTGATCAGTTTAGAAAGTCTCTTACATTGTATGTTTCTCTATAATTTATTGGGGCTTAAATATTACAAAACCATACAAAACACAAGCTCACATTAACATCTCAGAATGCCTGTTCTTAATGGGTTATTGATTTAATTGTGTTAGTAGGTGCTGGACAAGATTTTGTGATGTGTTCTAATAAACCTTTTTTCTTGTCTTCCAGGAAACATTTACAGTAAAATGTTTATTACTTCAAAGTTTGATATATTAACTTCTGAGAGAGTCACAGCTCTCGAGGTGTTGGTTGGCAGTGTCAATATGTTTTTAATAAGTGATATTTTTGTTACCAGATTGATGTCACCTGGTTTTACTCCAACTGCTTGACAGATACATGTGGTTGTAACCAAGGAGGTGACTGTGAGTGTTTCTGTACAAGTGTATCAGCATACGCCCATCAGTGCTGCCAGCATGGAGTTGCTGTGGACTGGAGGTCTCCTAGAGTGTGCCGTAAGTTTACTTAACCAACATTGCCCATGGCTGCCACTGCCTGCATTCACGAGAGACAGAGCTGAAAAATCAGTCACACCAGGGTACCTGGACCATGAATTGAATCACTAAGCCACACTGGTAGGAAGATGAGTTGGTGCCTCTCATTCCGATTTAATTTTGGGCTAGCTGGATTGTGTTCCTCTTTCTGTATTTGTGAGTGGTACTTTTCTATTTTTAAGTTCTTGTTCTTGTGAAAGGACAAGTGATGAGAAGTCTATATTAGAGTACAGCATGCATTCCTCAAACCCAAGGTACAAAGTTAACAACTCAAGTGATTTTCATTTGCAGGAGGACTTTACTTCTTAATAAGGTCTAGAAAACATAGCTGCCTTTCTAGTGTCCCCAGATCAAGTGTGAAATATAAAGGTCTTCTGAAGAAAAGCAACCGGGTTTTTAAACACTACTTTAGTATCCCTATCCAAAAATGCTTAGAAGTTTTTTTAAAAAAGAAAATCTAAGGCCTTTTTCTATAGCAGTTAGTGGAAATGCCTAATAGGAGACAGTCTTTTCCCCAAAGATGTGATAAAAAAAGGGCAAGATAGAAAGAACTTGAAGAAACAAGCGTTTTTCAACTTTGCAGTTGCACAGAGAGATTAGGCAGCTTGCTCAGAATCACACAGCAAAGTGGCCACGGAGTGAACACGTTACCCTTAACTTTTGATAGAAAAGGTACACGTATTTTAGTGTGAACATGGAAAAACAATGAAGCTCAGTCTTACCCACTAGAGGTCGCAAAAAGACAGCAGTAGGTATGTAAGCTTAGTATTTCCTGCTAAGAAGCAATGCTTTCTTTAAACCAGTGTAGTTTAAATGAGTATTTTAGGTAAAGTTAATACTTGGCAATAATTTTTTAATAAATGTTTGTGTATGATGTAATTTGGCCAAGTATTTGGCTTACACCTTAATTGTAAAGGGTAAGAGAATACCAGTTTATCTGCAGAATGCCTGTTAACTGTTTCTTTTTCTTTTTTTTTTAGCATATGATTGTGAATATTTCAACAAAGGTAAGTCCTAAAGGAATTGATAAAATGTCACTAGAATCTTTGGTTTCCTTATAAGTCTTAGAAATTTGTGTAAAAATAATTGCATTAATGAAAACATTTGTGAATGGCATATTATTTATATAGCCAAGATTCTGTTTTACTGTTTTATTTTGCTTTTTTAAAGGCTTTTAATTTCATAATATTTTTGCTTTTATTCCTGGACCTTTCCTAAGAAGATGTGTTTAACTAATTTTCTTTGCAGTGATGGGTCATGATTAAACAACTATATTGTCAATTAATTAATAAACTATTCAATTAAATAGCACTAGGGGCTGTACTTGCTTCAGGTGTAATGCAGTTCAAAGCTGAAAGCCAGTGGGTCTGTGAAATCACTCATGGTCTCCTGTGCAGCCTCCAGAGGGAGGTAGCTGCTAAGATATCACAACTTCTTGTCCCCAAATGGGGAATAATTCTCCATTTAGGATGTCTGGCTTAGCCTTAAGTTCCCAAGCAGCATGCATTGCTGCTGCATTAATGTGGGTCTCAGGAAGGGATGCAAAACTTGTTCAAGGTGCTGGAGTAAACCTTGAATCTGCACTGGGTGCTGTACTGCCCTGCTAGCACTGGAATCCATACTCAGACTATTTTAAAGTTACATTGTGAGTGTCTGCATAGTTAGACATGGCATGCAAGCCAGCCTGATGTGAGGAATGGTCAGGACTCCTGCTATTTATTCTATAACTCTTTTTATCAAGCTCATGTAGGAGCCTGTCTATCCACATGGGTTGTGGTATTTTGATCTTCTGTTAGACTCGATATTTCAGCAGCTCACCCCAGAAACATCTTGGAGAGGGACCAAGTTTAAATTAGAAGAGACCTGTGCAATTTTCCAGGCCCAAACAATATGGCCAAGAAATCTGCATTTTCTTGTACACTGACTGCTGAAAAGATTTTGAGTGCAGTCAAATTCCTAATGCGTGGGGATTTCATCTAGATCACTATTTAAGTCTTTAAATTAATTGAAATAAATGACAGTTGAATATAAGAGATAGCTGAAGTTTTGCATATTTTTAGATTTTTTTGTTGTTTTGATTTATAAATTCAATAGAGTCTGATGCAAGATAATCAGTGCAGTTGTAACAGTCTGGAAGTGCAGTGCCTCTAACATCTATGGTAATAGTCAAGCTAGATGATTAACATATACTTTTAAGGTGTGTTATTAGTTTTACTTGCTCCTGAATTCTCACTGACAGAAATTAGTTGAAATAGTGGAGAGTTTGTGCATGTGACCAACCTTGTAATAAGCATGTTTATGGTACACTTCTTACTTTGTATCGTGCTACTGTTTGCTCATCCAGCTCATCAGTATTCAACATGCCAGTGGGGGGAAAAAAATCATCTTCCGTGCTGAAGATTTCCTTCTCCACCTCACTTATAGCATGACCTAGAATTACTTAGTTTTGGAGACAGAAAGGTTAAGACCAGAAAGGTCTTAGACTAGAGAGAGGTTTTCTCTATATAACTTTGTTATGAATGCAGAGGGACATAGTTTCAGTCCTCCTGAAAGCAGAAGCCTATTGTCTTTGGTAAAGGAAAATTCTCAGCTGGTGGCTGTGGTCTCTCGAGTTTTGGATGGGCCTGAGAGATGAGACTTAAACATGTAATAATATTTCCAGAGCACTGAATGTTTTAAGTAGTAGCTTTAAAAGTGTTTTTCAACTCCCTGTGCTGAAGGTGGTGAGGTATCATTGTAGGTGTTTGGGTGGGCATGGATTTATGTTCTAACTGGTTACCTTTTTATGCTATTAGAACCAAAAACCCCGGTTGTTGTGCATCCCTCTTATGATTTCAAAATTCTTAATATTTTTTTTTTTGCAGGCTGCAGATTGCAGTCCAAACTTTTAACTGGTTTGAACAGGTTTTAAAGATCCATGGTATTAGCTGCAACTATCAGCTGAGAAGTTCTAGGACACTTCTATCTCAGATGTATACTTGCCATGTCCTTGCTTGTGGGTAAAATGAAATTGAGGTGAATTGCTCAGATGTGTCTAAAATACCTGATTTTAACAGGGAACTTTACAAAAACAGTTTCAAACGTTTAAAAATGAACGTTAAAATATTTTTCTGCAGTGAAATTGGAACTAAATGAGAAGGTGTGACATTTTAAGACTTGTGAAATGGTGACTTCTCATGCTTTTGCCTTTTTTTACTTTTAAGTAAAATATGACCATTCCTTTGCTTATGATGCCAATTTCTTCCCGTCTAACTTTCCAGTGGTTATATTTGTATCTCCACTGTCTGATACTTGAGGACAACAAACTGTTATTCCCTACAAAATGCCTTACACTTTAGACACTAATAAAATGGATTTTAAGTAATAGTAAAAAGCATATAATTAGTTTGACCATACAAATAAACAATTTCGATGGATTCTAGGATGGTCTACAGGCACACTGTTTACTTCTAAATCAAATAACAGAGGGGTCAGCTAACTTTATTAAGGTGACTGTGAAACCAAAGCAGATGAGAGGGAGGAAAAGGAAAAGCTAATCACGAGTCTTGAAAATTAAAAGTAGGTATTGTCAGTTTTCAGAACAGGTATTTTCTAAAAGAGTTTGGCTTTGTTTTGATTGTCATTAAAGTTCAGTCCATGGTGCCTAGAGCTATTTTCAGAGTGATGTGGTTTTCATTATGTGCTCTGCCCTAATGTTTAGAGCTCAAGCATTTGTGACACTTGACATGAAAGGTAATTGTTGTTTTTCTCTCAACAGCTCTGGGAAAGGGCCCATATAAACTGGTCAGCTATTTGGATGGAAAATTTGTAATGGCAGTGAAGTTGCTGGATGGCATTGTTTTCCCAGTGAGAGAAGACGATACTCTTCCTGGACATGTAGTGAGCTTTATGATGACTTCAGGCCTTTATAAACCCAAAGCACATGGTAAAGTCACAGTAACCTGGCATCTTAAATAAGACAGAGCAACTTCTGCCCTTGAATATTGAGCCTATGTTTAAGAATAGACCCGGGTCAGAAAAAAATCTTTATCTGTCAGCTGAATGTGCACTTTAATGTATGCCAAAGTTTTCATTTGGTTGGTTTTAGTTAGATGATCAAACTTTGTAAAGTTTTAGTTGAAAAGCAGCAGCCTCCCTCAACCTTCAGAAGCACCAAACCGGTATTGTAGCCCAGTACTCTAGATATATCTTGCTCCCTTTACCTTTCTTCTGCCAAAATTGGGACGTGGGAAAGAATGGGAGAGAAATGTTG
Organism: Dendrocincla tyrannina; assembly: GCA_035047865.1. NCBI lineage: Eukaryota > Metazoa > Chordata > Aves > Passeriformes > Dendrocolaptidae > Dendrocincla > Dendrocincla tyrannina. The sequence continues at coordinate 13,561,984 of JAWWMP010000165.1, forward strand.
AAATAAAAGTGCTCCCTACTTGCTCTGCCCCCACTGCTTGTTGTCTGCCCACTTGTTCCGAGGTGCCCATTGGCACTAACCTGAGCTGTGTAAGGGTGGGTACTGCAAACGTCTCCTGCAGGTCCTGACTTGAGTTGCTTATTCAGCAGGCAAGAGCTGTCTTGCACACCTTCAGATAGGTGGAGAAAACTTATAAGAGTATTTATGACATTAATTAAATGCTAGAGCTGTCTGCATGAATAACTTTAATGCCCACAGAGCAGTTGAGTCTCAATAGAGTTTTACTTTTCAGAGTCCCCTGATCATCTCTTTGGACAGCCTGAAGGTAGATGTCTTTTTGTATCCAAAGGAGGGATATGGGTCAGTTAAAGAAATCACAAGCATTTGATTACAAATACTGCTGTCTGTACAACTGATACAAGAACTCATGCAACAGAATATCTAGGGCCAGATTTCTTTTATTGGTCATAGTTTTGAGGCACTTGTATGTTGCATTCAATTTATGTTTGGAAAGGGAAGGTCAGTCTTACTGTTCTATTCCCATATGAAAACCTCTTGCTCAGAATTTAACCTGGTAAATAGAATTTGTGCATTACAGTCCAGTTTGAACAAATGGAATTTTGTAATTTGGTCATGGAGGAGTTTGCATGATCAATATGGTACACCATTTTGATTCTTTGATCAAAAAAAGAAAAAAGAAAAAAGAGTTCTTTCAAGAACTCTTGATTCTTTGGGCCATCAGCAAAATGCATGTCTTTTGTCAGTTGTAGGTCATTCATGGGTAATGGAGAGTTTTGGGCATTGATGGACTGATTGGCTATATAACAGATGCTAAAAATCACACAGACCATTGTTACTTATTAAATAGTTTCTTGCTATAGACAACTAATAAAAGCACGTTCGTTGGTATTGCTAGGTTTTTCAGACTAACTGAAGTTTTAATGCTCAGAAAACAAGGTGGTCTTCCACAGGTGCTATGCCACAATGTGATAAGATATTCTTTTAATAGAGATAATTTGTTTCCTATGCATTGGTTTCTGTTGGTTTGCCTTGTGTTTTTTTTTTTGTTTGTTTTTGTGTTTGTGGTTTTTTGGGGTTTGTTTTTTTTGTTTTTGTTTTGTTTTTGTTTTTTTGTTTTTTTTCCCAAAAAATGCTACCCACTCCTGGAGAGTTAGTTGATTTTACAGTAGATTAATGGCTGTTTTCAAGAGAATAGCAGTTCATAACAAAATAGAAGTAATTCTGTGAGCAACAGATGCCTGTAACTGGCTCAAGATCTGCCTCTGCAACTGGTTGTACAGAGGCTGCTTGAAATCAGCAGTGCTGCTTGCAGGGTAAGGTATCATGAGGGGACCTTTGCCAGAAAACAGACTTTGCTGTAACATTCTTAGAGGAAGGACTGGGGACCTGAATGCAAAGTACATTTTTGTAATTTGTTTTTAATGAAAGGCTGAGCTCCTAAGCTATAAATTCGTGATGGCAAATGTTACTTGTAAAGCTAGTCAGATGAAGTTAAGTTTTTATTAAATAAATGGCTTAGCAAAGACTGTAAATTAAGTTCTGCTTGACTGCAGGGCTCTATTTCTTTATCCTAGTGTGGGCAAAGGTCTTAATCTGCTTTTATTCCTCTTATAATCTGTAGAGCATTTGGAAAACTAAATATCCATCACAATCTAGCACTCTGAAATCCATATATAGTGTATTTTCTTACAAGATTCAGGCTGTTTTCACTGGAAAGGCCAAGTCAGTTTTAATTCCTCACACTACTAATATCACCAGTGGTACATCAGAATGAGTTTAGTTTATTATGTGTGCATCAGCAAGGAAATGAGTTCTGTGTGTTTTGGTTTGTTTTTCAGATTCCGACTTGATTTCATTTGAAACAGCTGAGAGGCCAAACTATTTTCTTCACTTGGTCTCCAATAATACTCTTGTTCTTTCTAAATGGAAAAAAACTGAAGAGTTTCACAACAGATCTACATTTGTCATTCACAAGAATACATGGCTTTCAGGATACAGTTCCTTTGAGTCATTTGCAAAGCCAGGGTATTTCATCCACATTTCAGCCTCTTCAGTTGAACTTTTGAAGTACCATCATTCAGAGGAGTTCAGACTGTCAACCCTTTTTAAACTTGTAGGTAGGTAATTAAAATTTAATTTTATGAACAGCAGTTTGTTTCCTGTGAAAATCCAGGCTAAATGGTATTGCTATTTTAAGAGCTTATGAGATTGCTTATTTTTCCCCTACATCACATGGAGCTGTGGGTACTCCATGACGTGCAGGCTCAAAATCTTAAAAGATTATAAAATCCCTGAGTGTTGTAGTGAAGATGAGATTCTGTTTTCTTGTGAAAAGCCATTAAATACCTTAATGCACAGTTTTATGTGCCAAGTGGTTTTGAAAATACATATCCCTAGTGTAGATGGTAATAAAATGCTTAAGGAATAGAAGATTCTTGCTCGTGAATAATGGATTAATGAAGACAATAGAAAAGAACAGAATGGGTCTCTAAAAGTTAAGATCTGTGGATAACATTTTTTGTCCTTTCCCTTTGCCTGCTGTCAACAGAGATTTCTGTACCGTGCATTCTCATTGCAAGCTTTGTGGCCTCTTCAGAAGTCATGCTATTCAGTGCTAATGACATGGCCTGTAGGTTACACTTTCAAACCCTATGTTTCCCCTGAAAAACACCTTGACTTTTGTTGACTACCCACTCAGAGATACTCTGGCTTTTGTGGTGTTAACCCTTAGTGTTTCAGTCGTCATCTAGTTGGAGGTATTCACCTCTCCTTGAGGATATAGATGTTCTTATGTTTCTTTAGCAGCTACAGCTCTTGAATATAAAATCCAGACTGCTGTGGGAGTGTTTCTACCTACTTGAGAGATTCCCATTCCCATAATGGTTTCATTCCACTGAGAAATTTTGATCAGAAATGAAGAAGATACTCACTCCTTCATAGGAGATGACTACAGATGTTGCTCCTACAAGAACTGATGGAAAAAATACAAAACAACAAACATAAAAAATAATGAATCAGTCAACTACTTTTTTAGATTATTAAGAAAAAGAAAGAATAACTGTCTTTTATTTTAGCTGTTTATTCCTACACACTTGAGAACCATGCACTGAAATAAAGATTGCCTTTACAGGTCAAGAAAAAGATGCAAGAAGTTATATTGGCCTATAAAATAAAGCAAAGCAGATTATTCAAGAAACCACTGTTTGCTTTAGCTTCTGTTTGCCTTGACATATCAGATACATCAAATGTATTCGTATCACTTTATGAAATTCAGCGACAACCCACTTGCTGAATCCTCTGGCCTTTGTGTGGTATATAAACTTCCAAGATCACTGCACATGTTTATTTTTATGTTCTAAAGCTTTTTGTTGTGCTGTAGTTTTAAATGGGTTAGCAATTTGTTTATTTGGGTATCAGGAGTATTTTAATAAGTATTCCTGGCAATGCTGTTTTTAAAAATCATTTCTTCATTCTCTGAAATTTGTTTTACAAGCAAAGAAAGAAAATGAAACTTCATATCAAATGAAGCATGGCCTGGCCATGTTTTACAGTGACCACATTGAATCTTGGCACAGACAAACCTGAAGCAGCCCCTGACTTCTATGATAGAAGAGGCCAACTGTATGCTTCGTGGAGCTTCTTGTTATCAAAACATTGAATTAAAGTGTTAATGGTGTCATTGTGAATCTGCCGATGTTTTGCAGTACGTTATGCTGACAGCCTAATGCAGCTGTTGACTGGCACACTCCAACTTCAGAAAAATGACAGATTTTGTCATTGCCAAATGCCTGTTGCCTCTTGACAAATGCTTGTAATCACAGAGCTGTTGAGGTTTTTGGACAGCAGAATTATAGAGCTAATGCTATTACCAGGATGTTCGTACAGGATTTCAAGCAAGGAACTTTTTTTGGATGTAACAAAAATATCTCCTCAGTCTTTTATCTTTGAGGGAGGAATGAAGAAGGTTAAAACATGTTCCAATTCTCAGTGGTCATCCATTAACACAGAATGGTATGTCTTTTCAAGTGTGAAGTCTTTACCCTCCAGTCATTATACCAAAAAATCCTATCTATGCCAATGGAAAACTAAAACAATTTACCTCAGCAAGTGGAATCAGATCAAATGATCAAGAGGTATTTCATTAATCACCACATCCGAGGGCTTGGGTTTCAGAGTTTTATAAGCAGAGAAACATAGGGCTCGAATCTTTCTCCAGTGTACTTTCACAAGGGCCAGGCTGCTGATGTAGGGTAATTACATGGTCTAAAAATACAGCAGCATTTGTTTAAGTTAATGGAAAAGTTACACCAGCTCCAGAGTGCGCAGGCAAAAGCATATTGAGTTTCCTGCTGACTGTTGTAAATGCTTTACATATTAGATCAGAAACTCTGGAACAGCTATTCCTGCGGAATCAGAGGATAAATAGCGGGAGCAGAATAATAGGCCCAGTAAATCCCCTTGGCCAGAAAGTTCCTCATGAGACTTCTTCATGCTCTATGACGCACGTTCAAAAGGAAGAATTTTAAATGACCTGATCACCACAGCAATAGATACATATCTGTTTAAAGTCATCTGATGAGTCACTTTTTCCACTTTCGTCGCGATAAATAGTGTCGCATCAGAATACTTCAGCTATAATTTGCACTATATGATAGCACAGGGACTAAGGCTGCAAAGCATTTTTCATATGTCACTTCAGCTTTTAAACTGTGTTATTTTCCACATGCTTAGATTTGTCTGCTGTCCTGTTCTCACAAACTTTTGCAGAAATTGAGTTGATAACTGAATTTTAATATCTAGCATATGCTTGCTAGCAAGCAAATACATTTTTTGCATTCTATTCAGGAATTTTTACCTGAATGGGCAAATGGATTGGTATGTATTCAGTCAAAAGAAAGAACTCACTTGGCCTTCCCACATGGACAAACACAGAGGTGTCATGTAAGAGCGATCAATTCACATTTGAAATTGTTGGGAAATTCCCTACGTACACTGATTAGCATATGCAGGGAATTGATGATCTTTTTATGAATAAAGCTGCAGTTTTCTTAACTTTTTTAAAAATAATGTGCTCAAGCTAGTTACCTTTTATCTTTCATAAAATTATCACCTCTTTAAGAACACTATGCGTTATTTTTATGTGTTATAAAAATGTGACTTGCTCTATACAAATTCTGCAACAAAGTTCTTAATAATGTTAGTTATGTGCTTTAACTTGCTGTAAATATAAGGCCTGTTTTAGAGAAAATTTTCAGCTGAAATTAAAACCCCAAGATATATGTAGTACAGGCACACTGCAGAGAGGTATTTTTCAATGTTTAAGTTTGATGCAGAGTATTTTTGGTTTCTTTTAATGCTTGTGTCTTAATTAACTAAATCACATTCAGAAACATAACACAAAACTGAAAATTTAAAGAAAAACTCTTTTTACAAAGCCATCTTTCACCTCAAACAAGATTAATACATGATATTGTTGGCTATTTTAACTTCAGCTTATTCTAATCCATTTCCATCAGTAGAATTCATTTTCTAGAATGCCCTGTTATACTCATAATGAGCTGCTGTTGGATTTCATTAGAGCTCATGTACTCTCAGCCCAAAAGATCATGACGTGGGCCCTGGGACTGGATAGTGCTGAGCAAGTGATGTTTTACCTGCAAATCCCAGGTATGTCAACGAGCACATCTGCTTGGCAGCTCTTGGAATCAGACTGAGGTTACTGCAGAATAACACCTTCCCTATCTATACTACAAACACAAACATTTTACCTCCTGTGTTTTGACTGAATAAGTAGGGGGAGATTAAATAGTTAACATTGTAATAGTACACTGAACAGTAAGTATTTGAGAGGTAGATAATTATACTTTGTTTTCAGTGATGTTTTGGCTGGGCACAGAGTTTAATTTTTCCAGTGATATTTGCTTACATTTCTTGTTGAAGAAACTTAGAAGTCATGAGCATAGTTTGCTGGTAGTTTGTGTGTGTTAAGAGGGTAGATAGGATTTCATGTTTCTAAACTTGTAACTAAGGAGCTAGGCAATCTAAGTTACTAAGCAGAGTTTTGCTACTGTTATAAATAGAAATGATTCTAAAGCAATTTTTGTACCTATTGGATTTTTTTTTTTAATTTTAAGGAAAAGTAGCAAAACAGAAAAAACTATCAGGTAAGAATGAAAATCCAAGTACTTAATTATTTCATTAAATTTTAAATCTTTGTTTTAAATACAACCTTTTATCAACATTAGAACATTTCAAATTTTAGGGTTTACTTTTAAGTAAACAGCCATTTTTTGAAGCATAACATGCCGTTATTCATCATGTACAGATTGTAACAATGGCAAATTTTGTCTCTGTGAGGTAAAAGCATAAAAAGTGAAGTGGACTTCTGAACATTTAGAGTTGTCAACACCAAAAAGGTGGCCAAGCTACTAAGAAAGGTCATTGTGACTCAACAGAACACCCTAGTCTATCAGAGATAAAAAAAAATAAAATTCTATATTAAATGGTAGCAACTGTTCTTGTTATCCCAATATACTTTTTGAAAGCCACGAAGGAGTGGCTTGGTTACAGTGAAGAAAATGCTTCTCTGATGTCCAAGAAAGTGAAAAAGCAGTGGAATTGGGGAATCTATTTTAATATATTGTCTTTGGCTGTGTGTATACCTGCATTCATACCAAAATTTTCTGCAGTGCTGTGATATGTTGACATGCTCAGCTCCTGTTGGGTAAGAGAACTGTGAGCTCAGTTGGTGTATCAACTGCAGCGTCACCCAGGACATAATTCACCATTTTGTAAAGGATTTGCTGTGTCACCAAAGGGAAGACAAATGCTGGTAGACTTCACTAGGAGACACATGTTTTTTTTCAAATGCCATGACGAATCCTTTTGAGGAACACATGCCTGATATCAGAAGCTTGATTAATTATCTGTAAACTGTGTATCATTCTTTTGTTGTGAATGAACTGTACTGTTGCACAGGGTACAGTAAGCTCGTATTACTGATTGCTGGAGGGGGAATTTAAGTATTAAAAAAATGGGAAGCATGTGGTGGAGGTGGCTGATTAGCATCCTGGCTAGCATAAAAAATTTGTGCCATGACACTGGCAAAATCCGGCGTTTCTGAGCTGTGGTGGTGTCAGCGATGGGAATTGCAGTTTTGTAGTAACAACAAAGCTGAGATTGATCTGGTGTGAAAATTAATGTCTAAAATCCATACAGAGACTGAAAGGAATATTTTCCTCAGTTTAGGGAGACAGGTACTTGAATGGCTGTTAAAACATGTGGTTACTGCTTTTCCTTATACACTGAAGATTAAATGATTGTGGGTATTTAGGTCATAGTTAATGTGCAGATTGCCAAAAAAAAGCAAAATAATCTATTATTTTAGCTAGGTATAGATGTACTTTATTGTTCTCTTGGCTTATTCTTGACTTCATGTTAGTTCAGACCATAGTGCTGTGCCTCTGTTTCTCCTCCGCTGCATTTTCTGTCTAATCTCTACTTAGTTTTAACTTTTAAAGTAGGAACTGCATCCTCATAGAATCACAGAATATCCTGAGTTGGAAGGAGCACAGACACACAAGGATCATCAAAGTCCAACTCCTGGTCCTGCACGGGAGAACCCCAAGCGTTACACCATGTGCCTTGAGAGCATTGTCCAAACATTTCTTGAACTCTTATCGGGCTTGGTGCTGTGACCACTTCCCTGGGAGCCTGTTTCAGGTCCCAACCATCCTCTGGGTGCAGAACCTTTTTCCAATATCCAGTCTAAACCTGCCCTGACACAAATTCAGGCCATTCCCTCGGGTCCTGTCACTGGTCACCACAGAGAAGAGATCAGTGCCTGCCCCTCCTCTTCCCCTCACAGGGAAGTTCTGATTGCAGTGAGGTCTCCCCTCAGTCCTCTCTTCTCCAGGCTGAACACACTAAGTGCCCTCAGCCGCTCCTCATATGGCTTCCCCTCAAGGCCCTTCCCCATCTTCATTGCTCTCCTTTGGATGCTCTCTAATCTTATGGTGCCCAAACCTGCACACAGGCTTTGAGGTGAGACCACATCAGTGCAGAGTAGAGGGGGTTGCACTGTGTGTTTTGTTTTACCACAGCTTCTGCAGCCAGTGTTAGGTCTTAGAACGCTTAGGCGTTCCAGAAGTGATGTTAGCAACAGTAAAACTTTAAATAGGATGAATGACTGAACCGATGTTCTCCTGATGCTTGAAAGGCATTTTTCCATAATTTATAACAAAGCACAAATTTCCCTATACCTCATGGGTTTACTGAGGCATACTGAAAACTTTGAGATAATGGAAACCGATTCTTACAATATATTCAACTCTTGCTGTGGGGATTTGATCTGCTCTTTAATGTAATTTACACCCTAATACACACTAATACAGCTTGGCCTGGCATACTCAATTCTCTAAAATCCCTTGACTGGAAAATGAAATGTCAAGTGGTTCTACAGCTCTTTGAAAGCAACTTTTATGAACAGGTTCATGAATTCATCTGTTGTCCATAGTGCTTTCTGCAGAAGTAGGTGCAAAATTTGCAGACAGGCATGATTTCATTTTTGACTCAAAGCAGCATTTATGAACCACTCACCACATGCTATTTTGTACATCAAATGCCTTTGTGTAGAAATTTGCCCTAATTCCTGCCAAGGCATGCAACGCCACCAAACTCAGTGAACTTAATCTGTAGGAAAGCTTGAGGAAAACACAGCTACCATTTCATAAAGGTCATTTGGAGAATGGGAGATGGTATGTTAACCCCAGCGCTTGGAAGTATTAATTCATGATCACTGTTCTGCTAAATCGAGAAACTATCATTCTTCTTTGGGTTACAGTATGTCCTCTGCAAAGCTTGTACCTTTATTGTATTTGAAACTTACTCTGTGGTTAATGGTGAGCTTTGTGGCAAGAGTTAGAAGTTGTGGATTTGTCTCCATACTTAATCTAGAGTAGGCTGATGAATGAGATTTCCTAGATTCCACTTGGATTTACTGTTATTGCTGGTTATTACTGCTCTTGGTGATTGCCTGTCCCAACAGGTTTCTGATGTGTTTTATCTTTGTGTCATGTATTTTCTTTTGTCCTTAAACCTTACCAGTATGCACTAGTCAGTGCATACATATTTAAGTAACTTAAATTGATTTCACTAAAAGGGGTCACAGAAGAATTCATGACATGTACTTAACTTCTTACAGGAACCTGACTTTATAAATGCATTTGTTACTGTTGGAAGAATGACCTTTTTAAAATCAGTGATAAGTTATGTCCCTGGATAAAGTAAGATGTAATGGGAATAACACTAGATGGCAACATGCACACCCTTTTGTCTGAGTTTGATTCCTATTTTTAAGAGAATTATTTGTATTTTAAAAGGAGACATTAATGCCTAATAATGACAGAGAGATAATTACTTGTAGGTAGAGATGTCCCTAAATTGCAGGAAGAACAATTTCTTATGATCTTCACAGAAAAATTTACTGTCTTCAAGAAGATGTAAAAGAGCTACTCTCTTATCTCAGTCAAGCAAAGATCAGCAAAACTTTAAAAGAAAAAAGACTTCACAAGGTCAAATCTGGAAAGTCTTTCTAAACAGTTAGCATTTTTTTTCTGGTGCTTAATGGAAACATTAAGAGCAGTTACTCTTTGTAGGCTCTGAACAACACTGCTCTAAGCTCAGGTTTACCAATTTAGAGGGGATCCATATATTATGATCATCTTCCGCAGGCCTAAGTATGGGGAAGTGTCACTGCCCTGCCCTATTGGTACTAGAAGAATCTTGGGTGGGTTGTCATAGTTCAGGTACTGAAATACAGATACACTGTGTGAATCTTACAGGTCTTTGAAGAGTCACTGCATTAATCTAGTATTGTGTAGGAAACCATTCTGCATGCAGAAGAGGAAGGGCTTTAGTGAAAAAGAAAACATGACAGTGCATTTGAACACAGAAGTGCACATCACTCATATGATGATTGCCATGAATTTGTTTCTTTCAGATTTTACACTCACTCTGTTTCTTCTTTACGTTAATTTTGTAAAGTTTCTGCATAATTTAGTAAGTACTGGAAGTATAGCTGATCCTTACTTTTGTTTATTCTCACTTTGACGCTTAGCTATTCCTCTATCTGAATTTGTAATGTGTTTCCATTATGTGACTTGGAAATCTTTCAATAAGCACTGTCTGTGCAGTGTTCTAAAGATGGGTTGGGCTTTTTGTTGTATTTTGGTTGAGTTAGATTTTGGATCTTTTAAAAATTTGCCATATTCATTGTTGGTACCGTTTTGTGTGGCTTGTTTCATCTTACGTGATTTGCTCTGTTCATTATGAAAGCAGTTAGAATTTCAGATTCAGAATGTTTTCAGGTTTGAATCAGTTTCTCTTTGGAGTGGCTGTCTTATACTGTTTTGGAGAAGATCAGCTGTTAAAAAGCTGATAAACTTAAAAAAAAAAGTTAAAAAAAAAGCTGATAAACTTAAAAAAAAAAGTTAAAAAAAAGCTAATAAACTTAAAAAAAAAGTGAAAAAGTTAAAAAAAAGCTGATAAACTTAAAAAAAGTGAAAAAAAGTTTAAAAAAAAGCTGGTAAACTTAAAAAAAATGAAAAAAGTTAAAAAAGCTGATAAACTTAAAAAAAAGTGAAAAAAGTTAAAAAAAGCTGATAAACTTAAAAAAAGTGAAAAAAAAGGTTAAAAAAAGCTGATAAACTTAAAAAAAAGTGAAAAAAAAGTTAAAAAAAGCTGAGAAACTTAAAAAAAGTGAAAAAAGGTTAAAAAAAAGCTGAGAAACTTAAAAAAAGTGAAAAAAAGGTTAAAAAAAAGCTGAGAAACTTTAAAAAAAGTTAAAAAAGTTAAAAAAGCTGATAAACAAAAAAAAAGTTAAAAAAGCTGTTAAACTGCTTTAAAGGGACTTAATTGACATAATTTCTGATTGGAATGGTGCTTTGTTTTGGCTTTTAAAATAAAGCTGTGTCATACACATTATGTGCACCTCTGTTATATCAGCAAATTTTACACAGGAAGTAAACAGCTCTTGTGATATGTTATTAAGAGTATCAGTGTATCCAAGTGGTGCTTTTAATTTTGATTCTAATAGCAAATTGTACAGAAACAACATAATCTTAATTTGCACTTTGTCTGAATAACCAAACCTATAGTTTCATTGTTAATATAGTTTTTCAAGTGATTGTAATATACAGTAAATGTGTCTAATTCAGTGGTGTTTTTTATACTATAAAGAGTAAAACACACTGTAAATCAAACATATTCTAATGTATGTTGCATAAACGTAAACTGTTTTCCTATGTTTTGAAAAACCTTAGCCGTTCAAAAATATTACCAGTTTTATTTGTAGAGAATACAGGTAGACACAGTAGCAGATTTAGAGCTGCAGTGAATGTAAAGTATGCTTCTTAGTAATAAGTATCTGTGAGTGTTTCTAGAAATATATGAGAATATAACAGATCTTCTTTGGTTTTCAGATGTCAAATTTAAATTTCTCTCCCGTTCTACGTGTGAATGGCATTATGATGCCTGTACAAGCCCTTGTTTTAAGACATGCAGGGATCCACTGGGAAAAAACTGTCAGACAGTACCAAAGTAAGTATTTGTATTTTTATGGTAAAGTCTGTAATTTGGGCAATATACTTAAGCAGGGTATATATAATATAAGGAATATAAGGGACTAGGGCTTAGTATATCAGCACTGTGTTCTTGTGTGAGGAGGTAAGGGAAAGAGAAAATACAAAGACTAAAACCTGCTCCTGCAGCCACATAAAATTGGCATTTCAGTCCTTAGTGTACTGTCAGATTCTGGAATGACTAATATATTTGTATGTCTACAATCTGGGACGTATTAATAAAGAAAGGTTATTCCAAGTTTGTTTCAAGTAGTTGTGCCCTTGCTTTTCCATTATGTCCTTGCAACAGCCATATCTGTCCTTGCTTTTTCCTCCCAGCTGGAATTTGTGCTAAACCTGGTAAAACTGGCACTTGGATTTTCACGAGTAAAAATGTTTGGTATTTCTTAAACAATAGTATTCACTATTGAACCTGCGACTGTTCTTTTCAAAGGCTGAGTGTCATGGAGTTCATGCTTTAGCTTAGATCTGAGTGGGAATGGAAGTCATGGCAATGACATTTTGAAGGAGTACCCTGAGGTGAACTAGACATTTTATATGTAAATTCTGTTTTCCTGAAGTTAAATTCTTAATCCAGATGATACTGTTCAACTAGTTAATAACTGTTTTTCTTTTAGAGTGGAAGGATGTATCCCTGCCTGCCCTCTCAATATGTTGCTGGATGAAATCACTCAAAGATGCGTGTATTTTGAAGACTGTATGTCTGAAAAATTATGTATATTATGTATTATACTTAGCTTATCAAATTCCCAGTTCTTTAGTCATAATTTCAAATATCAGTGCCTACATTTGTGTAACTATGACCTTAGTTATATGAATCATGAGCTCACTAAACATAGACTTTACTTAATTTCTCTCCTCAAAACTACAGGACAAATTTTAAGTGAAGAAAGAACATGCTTGTTCTCGAAGTTCATAAAACATTCCATTAACATTATATGTAAAGCAAATGATTTAGTGAATTTATTTTTTAATTTGCCTATGAGTTGTAGAAGTTTAAAGGCAGTTGAAAAGATCAGCTGACCTGTAACCCTGTTAGCTTCATCACTATAGTTATGCTCGTATTTCAGACTGTTTTCTTGTGTCTGATTTCAGGCATTGAACCTACAGATGACAGTCCACCTTTGCCTCCCAGCATTCAAACACCAGCAGTTCCACACATAACATCCAGTGCAGGTTTGGCAGTGATGGGTGAAGCATTAACTTCATTTCCTGTACCTGAAGCAAAGGACCTGGAAACAACTCTTGCTACAAAATTGCCACTCACTGCAACCACAGGGAAAACTGATTTTTCAGCTGCTACATCTAATGCAACACTTCCAACCGTAACTTTATCATCAAGTATTTCACCACAGTCAACAGAAGTGACATCTGGGAGAAGCACTGCAGCAATATCTGGGACAACAAAATCTTATGTAAGCTTGTTTGCTTCTGTTGACACTTATCCTTTGTTTCCATCGACTGTCAGTTCAGAAACTTCCACAAAGATACAACTGACTCGTAGTGGTTTCACTGAACTATTGAGAGCCACAGAGCCTCAGACACTGACTGCTACACATGCAGTCACTACAAGCTCAGAAACAGAAAGCAGACCAATTTCTACTGCTGTTTTTATGGGCGCATCACTCAGAACAACAGAAATGCCAGTTAAAACTAAAATAATGGAAATATCAGAAATAGCCACAAGAACGCTTCCCACAAGAGGACAAGTAAAGCCAGAAGGAGTTACAAGGTTTACGCCCAGCTCATTTGAATCAATAACAGAAAAAACCTCTGCTTATGTGCCACAGTTTTCCAGAGTGCCACCTCTGCATGTGCTTTCCTATACACCACCAGGAACTTCAGAAGGGACAAATATCAGCATAGAACAGTCTTCTAGCACAGTAGCCAGTGTTACAGTAACATCATTTTCTCCTGCACTCACTACATCTTTGTTAAAACCAACATCTTCAGCAACAACAAAAGCAGCAGCTGTTTTAACCGAGCAAAGCACAAAGACTACCTTTTCACCAACATCCATGCCACCTGTTTCATTAGGAAAGGCAACTATAGAACCTCCTTTTGTAATGGTTCAACACTTGACGAGTACTCCGGATGTACCTTTCACTCAAACTCTGGGTCCAAAGAAGACAACTCGAAAAACTCAAGAGAGATCATCAGAACCAACTTTGTTGTCATTTATAACTCATGAAAAGGAAATTCCCAAAACAACATCTCACATGGAGCTTACATCAAGTTCCTATTCCCCTCCATATTCACTACACCCTAGCTCTACAGCTGAAAAATCCTTCACTCTTTCTACAAAAAGACCTTCGGCTCCTACTCCTGCTTCTTCAGCTTCAGGTGAATTAAAGAAAACATTTAAAACTGTTTCAACTACAGAGTATCCCTCGTACACAGTTCTAAACACAACAGAGTTCCTGACTACATTACACACTAAATATCCAGTTGTGGCTGAGACTATCGGAGTGGCACCTTTGTCTGTTAAGGTAACATCCAGAGTAACATCCCCTCTGGAATCAGCAGCAAAGTCAACTTTGTTTTCTGGAAAAACATCTACCGAGTACAAGTCAACTCTGGTTTCAAGTACAGTGAAGACAAGCACTTCAGCATATTCAGGGAGTGTTACCACATCAGCAATGGAAACCAAAGAAACCACCACAGTTCCTTCTGTAGCTGCAGAAAGAGAATCATCTCAAAGAACATCCGTTACTGGATCTCCACTTACTCTTCTTAGTGGCACTGAAACCACATTGTTCACAACACAGCCTGATAAATCACAAGTGGCAGGTATTACTACCACCTCTACTAGAAAGCCATCTCCCATGACTTTTTCACCATCAGGTTCTCTAATCTCTTTAAATCATTCTCTTCCTTCACTACCCTCTGATGGAAAAGAAGCATCACTGACAACACTCAGTCCCATGATGACATCCCATGAAACAATCTCTTTATATGCAAAAGCAACTGTGGAAAAATCTATGTTAACAATGGAAAAGACCTCTCCAGTGCTGACTGTTCTATCCACTACAACAGAACAATCAAGTCCAGTAGCAACAGTATCACATGAAAAATCACCAGACAAGGCCACTGTGAGTATCACTAATGCCACAATCTTCCCAACCTCTGAATTCAGCAGTCAGCTTGTAACAACCACAGGAATAATGATAAGCAAAGAAAAATCCTCTCTGTCCCCTTCTGTTGTACTTCCAGTAACAAAGTCTTCTCTCACTTTCTCTACCTCTCAGTATCTAGGAGATAAATCAGTTTCTTCACCTCTTTTAACAAAATTGATACCGCAAGTAACAGCCACACCAAAATATTCAATAGAAACTAAAATGGTTTCTACAGCATTAAAACCTACAGTCCAAAGTATAACAGAGGCAGTGAAACTTACAGCTGCTGCAGCTCAGCCATCCCTGCCTCCATCTTCAGAAAGCTTCTTCTCCTGGCAGACATCTTCAGGAGATAAACTTCCAGTACAGACCACGGTTATACCACGTTTTTCTACTCAGAAGACTATGGAACTTGGTCATCAGACTTCTGAACCTTCACTGACAAGCCAAAGCATTAGCCCAGTTTACCAGTATCCTGCAGAAACTCTAACAAAATCCACAGTAGAACTGACTTCCTTATACCCCTTAATGACCTCTCTACCTGAAGGCATTCATACGAGTACATTGCCTACCCCAGCAGGTCCTACAAAAGTTATTTTACCAACTGAAAAATATTTAACTGATTCAGTCACACAGACACACATGTTAAGAACTTCTGTTTTGCAGTCTACAGTCCCAACCAGAACAACAGCTGACTTGATTTTTGGCACTAGAATTCCCCCTTTCTCACCAGAAGTGCTTGTAACTCCCCTCTCTTTACCAACAGCTAAAAAAGAACCATTTCCTTTGTTTTCCACACAAAAGGCAGCTACAGATCTAAAATTTACACACCAGGCATCATTTATTGAATCACTTGATTCAAGACGAACACTTGAAGCAACCTCACCTTCACCAGGTTCAAAGTCAACCTCTTCAATGGTTTTGTTACCAGAAACAACAGAAATGCCCATCGTGATGGGGAGTGGGTCATTCACGTCAACGAGCAAAAGTGATACAGAGAAAACCACCTTCAGTTCCACATTTTTAGCAAGTACAGCACTGTCGACTGTGGCCCATTCATCAACTGCAGCTTCAGCTTCTTCAAAGATAAGCAGTGCTGGACAAAACCTTAGTATTGTATCAACAACTTTAGGCAAAGCAGAAGCAGTCACAGAACCCATCACAATCTCTGTGAAGCCCATCTCTTTTTCTGCTGCTTCAGAAGCAAAAGGAGCTGTGCCTCTCGACACAGTGGATTCTGAAGAACCACAATTACCAACACAAGTCCAACCCATCCTTACTCTGGGTGTTACCCCAGAAACACCTCAGACACTTTACTCTCCATATTTCACAAACACTACTTCAGTTCTGCCCACTATACATTCATCCTCTGAATCAAAACCATTTTCTTCTATACCTCCATCCTCAGCCAGTACTACTCAAACTTCAAAACTTGAAATATCATCTGAGATGCAAACACCTTCTGTGAGTTCACTGCTAATGACATCTGATCATCTAAATGACACAACAGTTCCATCAGTTTCCTCATTTTCCTATTTATCTACCAGACCACCTCATGGCTTGACTACACCATTTTCTGATGGCCTGGCAACAACTGAAGCTGTGTCGGGAGTCACAGCATCACCTTTTATGGTGCCTCAAGGAACAGCAACTCTTCAAACTTGTACAGTGAGTAGAAATAAATATTTATCTGTCTGGTTTGGGATGTGTCTTAGTTACCTGTACACACTGATTAAAAAAAATTGTGAGCCATACCTAGATCTTTAGGATTTAAAGTGTCTAAAGCAGGGAGACCACTTATGTTATCAGTTATATCTGAAACCTTGGATGATTTCATTGTGCATTATGGCTTTTTTCTAAATGCTATACTATATTCAATTTCAGGCCTCGGTTTTCTGAGGTGTGATCATTAAAGGAATGTGGGTGGGTTTTTTTGTTTTTTTTTGTTTAGTTTGTTTATTTTTGTCAAAATGCAGTGCTTTTATATGCTTTTTTTATGTTGCTCTCCTTAAAATACATCTTTCCAGAGATCCCTGTTACTATTCCTGCTTGTGCCCTTCCATATTTTTCCTTCTCAGCTTTTTTCCAAGTCAAGTTAAAAATTCAGTAATGCTGTTCTCACCTTTACAAAAGCACAGCAGTGTTAATCTATCCTCAGAACGGTCAGGTTTTCAACATGCTCTTCACTTGTAGTGTTCATCAGTGTCAGTAATCTCTATCTGAAGAATGTGAATCCTTTTTTTAAACAAAAGCTTTGCAATATTGTGATGCTAGATTGATAAGAATGGTAACCTATGTCTTTTATTAAATATGCCTTAGCCAATCACAGAGAATGAGTGTATAAAACACATTTGTTTGAATGGACAACTGATCCAAGTTAATAAATCCCAGAACTGCCCATACAATGCAACTCAACCCAGCTGTGGAGTTTTAGGATTTGCTACTCAAATGAATGGTGACAAATGCTGCCCAAAGTGGGAATGTGCATGTAAGTTTTAATTATGCAGTACCTTTGAAGTGACTTTAGGTAACAATTTAGTGCATGTGTAAGAAGGCGAAGAACTGATACTTCTGTACCATAGCATGAAAAGGAAGAAAAGGAAGATGGACACTGTATGGGTTTCTCATTGTCTAATGAAATTTATAATTCTGTTTATACATCCAGGAAAATTAAATCAAAATGCTCCTTTAATGTAGATATTCCTCTTGTTCAGCTTTAGGTATCTGCAGTGGGTATGTCCAGGTCTGACTTAGACCCGTCTTGTCATTGGTATAATCAGGGGACATTTAATCAGTATAGTCAGTGGATTCTTTGGTTCATTTTATATCTGCTTCAGGATGAGAAGATTCCCCAGACTGTTAACTATTTCTTTTAGCAGTTTGGGGATTCTGTACAGTAGTAGCTCCCATTAGTTACCTGGAATTGAGTAGAAAGAATCCTAACCTTTAAAGAAAATTCATCTTAGTCTGTAATAGCAAAGAAAGTATGAAGAAATAAGCAATTGGAATTTCTGTTTTTTCTGTTTGAAAAAACTCAGAGTAGAACTCTAAGCCCTTTGAAACACAAAAGCTTTAGCAATGAGACTGAGAAATAAAAACATTCCACCTAGGGAGCAAGAGTAGAAGGGAACTAAGGATCTGGTGGGATCTACTGTAATTCTTGATTCTTGATACAAAAATTGCAAACCCTTGCTTGGCAAGACCTGTAAGGAGATAGCTGATTGCAGAAGTCTGCAAGTTGGCCCACTGAAATATGCAGGATTTGACTCGGCTGTCCATTTACAGAAATGCAACAGTATCAAATACAGCTGAAAACACATGCTGCATATATGAAACTCTAGTAAGCTAGTTAATCTTCTAAAATTTATTGGTTTATCTTCATATTTTGTAATATTTACTAAAATTCTAAAATCAGAAAAAAAAATTACTTTTTTTTTCCTTAGGTCGTTGCACCATTTTCTCTGATCTGAGCATTGTAACCTATGATGGAAATCATTTGGCTTTATTCAAAGAAGCATCCTACATTGTTAGTCAAACTCAAGATGAAACTATAACCATCCATGTCCTGGACTGTAGAATGGTAACTAACATTTATCAGCTAACAGAAGGTGTTTGGTACTACTACTAAGATGTATCTTAAAAGCCAGAGCATAGTAATGCTATCTAGTTATGGTTATTATTATTCACTTCTGTGCAATATCTATGAATTGTAGTTGCATATTACAACACTTATGATTTGTGTAACACTTTGTCACCTGACTGTAGATGCATAGTTCCTTCTGAGACAGCTGGAAGATGAGAGGTAGGTCCATGTTATCTTACTGTATGTGTAATATAGACAAAGTGATGAGAGATTAAGTGGATGCACATCATCAGTCACGTTCTGTGAGTGCTGTCATGTAATAAGTATCACCATAGTTGTACCAGTGTGCCACCAGTGTACTTAAATCCACAATTTTTATCTATGTTCATATGGAGAAATTCACATGGGAAACACCAATCTTCAGAGCCATAAAAGGCTGTAGAAATGCCAGACTGAATCGGACCACCCTGTGCTTTCCAAGTCTCTGACATGGGAGGAAGAGAGAAACCCTAATGGGCATCCTATCTGATGGATAGTGTGGATTGACTTTTGTCATGAAAAGTTGATTTCTTAGAAACCTTTCCAAAACTCTTTAAATTCCAGTCCCTTCTATGGGATCTAGGTCATTCTGGTGTCCATATAAATGTCCATTACAGAATTGCCTACCCCATTACCTACCCTATGGAAGGTAAATTCAGAAGCTCAGTACGATTGATATGGAAAAGGAGATGTGTTTATGACTTTCAGATTTGTTTTCCTGTTGCATTTAGTATTTTCTGTTTTGTTCAACACCTCGTAGCTCAGGAATTATGCATGTATTTCTGATCCATTACTTCTGTACTGTACATATATCTTATAGATTCATCATTCCCAATCTCATTCTTGCCCACCTTCAGATATGCAGTTCATTTTTTTTGGTGTTCAATCAGCTAGTCCACCATTTTTTTCTCCCCCTGAAAACCTGTATTTCTGTTATAATTTCAAGATTGTATGGCACAACGTAGTTGCTGTAAACAACAAGGTCATAGTATTTTGCTTGTTTATTTTGCAAGAATGCTATCCAGATTAACTTTGTAGTCATGACTTGAAACTGCGTGAAATCAGCAATGGTTTTCCTCTCTTAATAATCTACCCCCCAGAAACCCTTAATTTCCCAGTACCTACAAACAGCTAATGTATAAAGATTTTGCTCATCGTGACTATAATTAATGTATTTTTACTTTCTCCACAGAGTAATTCAAATTCAACTTCTTTGTGCCTGGCAATGTTGAACCTAACCTATGTATCAAACCAAATTATTATCAATCGTTTAAGTAGAAAAGTAAGTATTATGAAGCTTTTTCTTTTCATTTTAAATAGCAACTTCTGTAATCAACAACCTCCTCGTGGATACTGGGGATTAGAGTAGAACAAAAAAGGTAATTTAATTTGTTGATCTAGTTTCATAATTTAGTAAACTGCTACTAAATTCAAAGAGCCAAACTGTGATACAAGGATAGTTAATGAGGTAAGTCACAGAGCAAGGCACATATAGGCACCAAAGGGACTAAGAGTTTATTATCTTTGTGGAGCAGAGCCTGACTTCTTATGTTTTCTTATGACTTAGACTCTGAAGCTGCTGGCAATCTAGCCTTGGTTGTTCTACCTGACAATTAACCTCTAGTCTGTGTGTCTTTTAGATAACAGTAAATTCAAGATCTGCTTGGCCTACTATTAGAAAATACGGATACAAAATTGAAGATTCAGGCTTCAAGTATGCTGTTGAGACCCCAACAAATATCAGAATTCAGTGGTTTCACAACACAGGTGTGATGATTATTGAGTTTAACAGTAGCAGAGAACCAAGCACTTTGGGACTGTGTGGTAAGTATAAGAGCAGTGCAAGCAATAAAAGTATTCATGTGCTTGGCTAGGGAGATGCATTTCCTTAATTGTATAAACTATTTATTACATGATCTGTTATTGCAGAACATTTCTAAGATACTATTAAAATTAATCTATTATTAATTGTGTTAGTTATTGAAATTTTTTATCTATCCCTGTAATCACTTTTTGCCCTAGTGTTTCTTCTGTCCAAATAAGTAAGACAGGTTCATAATGTCAAATAAGGTCATTTACAGATTTAGTGTTTGATATCCATCTGATAGGAAGCGATATGTGCTATTTTCAGTTTCTAAAGGTCAGAATTCTAAGAAAATGTTTACTTGAGAGAACTAATCTTAGTTTTTCTGTTGGAGAAAATAGCTCAGAGGGAATTTCTTAATAGTAACAGGTTAAGTAAACGTCGTGTTGTACTCTATTAGGTTAGTTCGATAGTTTTGCCTACTTTATTTCTAAAAAGCATAACCTTGAATAAGCTGTGGGTGTTATAGCTTTTGCAAACATGCATTTGTTGATGTAAATCCCTACTGTGTTAGCTGAATCTGTAAATTTATCTGCTGTAAATTGGAGCTGGAAACCAGGATTAAAGAGATCATATAATTACAGTGGATATCTTTCCAGTTTCAGAAAGGGCAAATGCCTGAAGCTCAGTATCAAATACCAGTGGTAGCTCAGTCCAGTTTCAAGTCCTGAAGACAGTAATATTGCTTCTCACAAAGAAAGTTTGAATTCATTCCGTTTTGAGCCTAGATTATTATCTGTAATTTGCCCTACCTTTTGATTTCAGAATCGTTCTTGCTCTCTTTGGCTAGGTGTTATTAGATCTAACAGAAACCAGCAAGTAAAGACTGTGGTTTTTTAATAATCCTGATTCAAGTTATTCTGAAAGTCTCTTTTGCCTTTATCTGTTTGATTACTGTGATAGGGAGCATTGAGAACATTCATAGTTCACAAGGCGTTTTGACTAGATGACAACACATTTCTGTGGATGATGTTGCAAGTACAACTTCTTCAGAGAATGTGCAGTGTATTTCTCGTATTTCCCTCTGACTGGGAATCTCTGCATGGGTCTGCTTGCACAGTCCTGTCTGGTGCAACTTACAGAGCCTGCTTTAAACTAGCTTCTTATGCTGCATCTTGTCAGGCTGAGTTATTCTACCCAGGTCTCCTGTGCTTTCTGTGTAATTCTGCTGCTTTTATTTGACCCTACTCAGATGTCTTTTATCTGAACTTCAGGATTGTTAGATCCTCAGTTCTCAGCTTCATGGAAATGCTAAAACTCAAGACACCACTGCAGTTTCGTGGCACAGTCATCCCTTGGAAAGATTCATGTCAGAGACAACAGTGTCTTTTACAGTACAAGGATTGCCCAAACATGGCAGCTGGTGAAGAACTGGTGTGGGAGAGGAGGGATGTGGGAAGGAACACTCACATCTCTACAGCAAAACTGGTGAAAGAGTGAAAGAATGTCAGTTTTAGCTGTAACCAGATCCTGCCAAGACAAATGTGAAGCCCTAGTTTTGCTGTGTTAAATCTCCTTGTCAATGTGTAAGAGAAGTGAAAAAGACATCCCTGACATGACAGCAATCCTAAGTCTTTCAGAACCATCAGTTACTTCCTATCCGTGCTGCACATACTCACAACCTCAAAAGGTTCAACTAGAAACATGTTTTTATCAAATAATGGTTAAGTTTCAAAACCTGGTTTACTTTCTGAATGCCTGTTGCTGTATCACTGATTGCCAATGACTTGCTTTTGTCCTAAGGAATTGTGAAAAATGGAGAAACAGATGAGTTCTTTAGAAAAGGGTGAAACCCACAAATAGTTTTTGTATAGATAGAGATTTAGGATTGTGTTTGTGGAGATATCTGAAGAAAACTTTCTAGAAGTCTGATACAAATGTCTCAGAAACTGGTTAGGAAGAAAGATCTGCGGACTGATCCATCATTCTGCTTTTTTCCTACCTTTTATCTTTTAAGAGACCTTCTGAGGAGGCTACTGTAATATTTGGATGTTCTGTGTTGACCAAACTTATTCTCCATGTTACTTTGCTTCTTTTGTTTCAAAATTGCCACCTATCTTAGTTAAAACAGGAGAAAAAGTGATGCTGCCTTCTGAGAAGTGAATATAGAAAAGTTTCATGTTTCTTTTTTTTTTTTCCCCTGCTGATTGGTAATATAGATTATAGCTGGAAGTGCCAAAAGTTGCACTTTTATGGTAGTTGTTCAGCCAAAAGATGCTTAAGATTGGTCAGAAGCAGAAGAAGAATGGTACAGTATTTCTGAAGTACAGTATCAGATAAGCATCCTGGCATTTTATGGGAGTTCCCTTTTCTGATAACATTCACAGTTTTAACTTGTTGCTATACACAGGGGTGCTTTGTCACCTTTTTTAAAATACAGCTTTTTTTAGTGCTTATGCAACTGAGGGCTGAAGTTTTATGCCATAGTGGGGGTCTCTGAACAGGTCTTTGATATGCAATAGATTTCCACTCATAGGTGCATCTTTACTTTTGCTTCTCTTAGTTTTTCTGAATTTTGTGTATTTTGATCCTACAAAAGGCTTTCTACATCTGTTGTAAGCTTTGATACTGTCCTGTTGCAGAAGATTTTGAAAAGCTATTTACTAGTTTGAGTATGCCACTCCAAACGAACTTCAGAATGAACAACGTGGTCTTAACCTAGTTCTTTTTTTTCTTCTTGTAATTCACAGGGTTTTGTGATAGAAGCTTGGAAAATGACTTGATGCTACCCAACAGGACAGTTTTAAGCAAAAGCAGTTCACCATCAACTTTTATAGACAGCTGGCAAGTGCCAGACACGTTAAAGTATGTTGGAGAAGACAGGCATCAGGAAACTAATTGCTCACTCACAGACTGCTCAGAGTGCTTAAGAATGGTGTTGAACCAGACCTTCAGCAGCTGTCATCCTTATGTATGTTAACTATTTCAAAGCTTACATTTTGAGAGAGCTGCAGTTCAGATATAATTTTGCGTACTTGATAATTTCATTAATGTGAGACTATGTTTAACCACAGCTATTGAATGAGATATATACTTTTCCTGTATCTACAATTACAAGATAAAAGTGATTGAAGAGTATGGCAGCTTGATAGGAGAGCTGCAATAAGCAGCTAACACTTTAAGAATTTCATCTCTGTTAGTTTTGAAATAACACCTAATTCATAAACTGGTCTCAGCTAATTCAACTGTATCAGTAAGATGTAGAGAAAAGTAAAAGAAAATAGTTTTAGGATCTAATTAATTCTTAAGCCTTCAGCAATTTAACAAGTCCCAAACTGCAATGGGTAATCTGAGAACCTGCATTCTCCAAGGCTCTAGAGGCAGAGTTCCAGCTTAGAGATGTGAAAGGATAGAACAGACCCTGTAAAGCAAGCCTAAGGCAAATAACAAACTCTGTGTGCAAATAAATTATTTGTGGCCATGTGAGTGCATTGCCATTTGACTTTTTGTGTATTGTTGAGTTTGTTGAAGAAGAAGCCAAAACCAGATAAAAACACAGAGATAAAGAAGAATAAGTAACTATTCCTTCTACTGGAAAAGCTCTATTACCTTTTACCTTGGCACTTATGAGAGATGGAACCAAGAAATATAAGGATGGCAACATTCAGGAAGTCTTACTTTTAAATACTAGTAGATTATCTTTGTACACCAATGAAGGCTTAGTGTTGTCAATCAAGAACCTTTGGCTTCATTGTTTGTAGCTGATATTTTAAAAGGTCAATCTCTTTCCTACCTGGCATAATCTCTATGAAGGTGCCATGTATTTTTTTTTTTCTTCGTTAGGTTTCACCTGAGCTGTTCTGTGATATATGGGTTCAAGACACTGAGTACATTCGAAATCCATGCATTTCCCTAGCTGCCTATGTAGCAATGTGCAACAAATTTAATATTTGCATAGAATGGAGGAGCTCTGATTACTGCCGTAAGTATTCTGCGTTTATGTGCACCTCTAGCGCTCACAAGAGACAAAATTTGCTGTGTATAAGAGTTACTGTAAGTTGAAAATGCCAGTATCTCTTGAGTCTTCATGTACTTCAAAATTATTGAGATAATAAATTCAGCATTTTTAATTACACAATTCCAACTAGTGTTCAAAAAGGAATCAGGATCATTACAGCCATTTCAAAGATGGAAAATGTAAACTGAAGAAACTTGCTCACAAGTCTACCTCAGGTTTATTATGTGCGTTAATGCAGAAGTCAAATCCTCTTACAATGTAGCATTTGTTTCTCTTAGCTGCTTTCCAGTGATAAAACCAAAGCACAACAGAATTCGTTGTGGAAAGGAGGAAGCAAAAAAAAAAAAAAGTTCTATGGCACTTTGAATTGGTGGTATCTGCTTGATGCTGCTGCAGAAAGCTGTGTCTTTGGGGAAAGGATTAGAGAAATTAAACACCTTTTTATAAGATGCAGAGTAAGGAGCAAAACCCGAGAGCTAGTGTAGCCTGGCAAAAGAATTCTCCCATAGCAGCATATTAAAATGTAAGGCCAGATGGTATCTTTACTTTGGATTACAGCATCTCCTTATGCTGTCTGTGACCACCTAGGAAAAGCCCCATGCAGTGGATTTGGTGCTTAAAATTGGAAAGACTTACTGATGAAGCAAGATCCCCCCAAATAAGAGAACTCACTGTACATAGTAATCATAAGTAGTTTCCTTTCTATAGAGTTTTAGGATGTGCACATGTGTACAGGCTTCATGCAGGTGTGCTGTAATGCCTTGCAAATAATAGTCATGTCGTCTAATGCTTTAAAACAGTTAATTTTTTTAATTCTTCAGTTTATATGGATTTTAATAGCAAGTAACTGCCTAAAAGGAGATCTTACAAAATATAGCTGCAAGTATGTATTCCAGCTATAGTGAAGGGACACATCAAACTTATTTTTATACCACAGTGAGCTCTGATGGTGCATGCCTAGTAAGGAAGAACCATGAGATCACAGCTGGATTTTGTAGTCACCAAGTGTTGATATTCTGTAGACTGACTTTTAAGAACCTAAGTTCTTCATTACAGTACTCTGATAGTTTCTGTGGGGCATGGTGGCCATTTTTAGTAGTGAGAAGCTAAGTAAAATCAAACTTTTCTCCCAGTCTTTCAAGTCTAAACTGGGACCTCCATTACTTTTGAGCAGGCAGTCCCTTTGTGACCTGGACTGTGTCTCATTACTGTGATTCCAGAGGGTTTTGCTGTATTATTTAGGTATCATTAAACAACGAGGGTCATATATTTTGGTAGTTCACATAACTACACTGTTGACATTTGTAGTCATTCCCATTCACCCTGTGTACGCAGCTTTAATCACTGTTTTGAACCAATGAAAGATCATGTTAAGTTTTCAACAACAAAAGTCAAATCCAAAAGAGATTCTTTTTTTAGTCTGTTCCTGGTATCCTCCCATAGCATGCCAATGAATTTACATTAGTTATATAATGAGTGTTAAATTTAACGGTGCTCTTTGACTCTAAAGTAATACACACACGAAGGTAATTAATGTGGATATCTAGTACATATAGTAATGAATTAATCCCAATGTTATTCCACATAAAACATTGCTGAATTAGCCTTTACATTTACATTTTTGTAACTGACAAAGCCTTGCCCTTTCATAATCACTGAATTTTCTTTAGCCACTACAAAGTATTCAGAATTATTCAGAATACTGTTATTGATCTGTGTAGTATTCACAAATGTTTTTGAAGTTTGAATTATTTTGTGTCAACGCTGTTGACATGGTTTGATACCTCTACTGCCAAAATGCAAACCAAAGCCTGATGAAAACGTTGCTACAAGAAGAAGAGAAGTAAAAGTGCTTGCAAATTCCTTTTGATTGAATTTGTCATGTAGAAGGTCACTGGTCTGTATTGGTGTTTCAGGCTGGTGGATCCGACTGAATTGGCACACACAGGAAGTTGAAGACAATAATTTCTTTTCTTTGGCATTGCATCACGTGGTTACAACTTAAGAATGTGTGATTTGTTTATTTCCTTTCTAGCCTTCTCCTGCTCTGAAAACTTCTCCTACCAGCCTTGTATAGCAGCCTGTGAGGTCCCAGAGAGCTGCCAGAATAACGAGGTTGCTGCTTTGGCCCCAGACTCCTGCTCAGTGTTGACAGAAGGCTGTGTCTGTGCTGGAGGGACCATCCTTCACCGAACTCATACTGCTGTCTGTATTCCTGAAGAAAAATGTGGTATATTTGGATGTGATTTTCTTCTTTATTATCTGCAAGTTGGTGGTCAGATACTTCATTATTAATAAGTTGAGTTCTGGTTTGGTGTTGTGTGGGTTCTGCACATGTCATTCAGCTGAGGATTCTAGATATCCAGCAAACATTCACTGTATAGGTGAGCAAGCAAGGAATGTCCTTGTGACATACGATTTTGCTCACCTCTCAGCTGAAGGGTTCCCTTCAAAAGGGAAGTCTTTGCTCATGTTTATGCATTCTAGTATCCTAAGTGTTTTAGTTTTGGCCTCCTTTTCACTTAGTTTTGTGTGAAATAAAAAAGTAACTTCATGTCATTGCTTTAAAAACAAAGGACTGGATTGGGATTTTTAGTGACTGGCCTTGCAGTGGAGACACAAATACAAAATGAAGGCTCAGATCATCTGGAGGGTTCTGAGTGTCTTGCTTTCCCACACAAACTCAGTCTCACAGTGTCTCCTCTTTCACTTCTTTGTGGGGTGATGGAGATAGATGAAGCCTTTTAAAAATCTGGGATTTTTATGCTTCACAGATCCACACCTCCCATGGAAGAAAATGGTGGTCCAAATTTGAAGTAAAAAATAATGACTTCTGTTTTCTGTTGCCCTGATCTAGCTTGTACAGACAGCTCAGGAACACCTCATGCGGTGGGTGAGATCTGGAAAACTTCCTTGAGCGGATGCTGTATGCAAAAGTGTGTTGGCAGTGAGACTGTTGTTCCAGTGGAGTACAACTGTTCAGAGACCCACGATTTAGTGTGTCAGAGATTTGCAGAAGTGGCCTTGCATGTTCCTGATGATCAGACATGTTGTCTTCAGAAGATCTGTAGTAAGTATTCCTTAATGATTATGGTTACTGCCAGTGTAATATGCTGGTATCTTTTTTTCTGTGTTTTTCTTTTCCTGTTACACATCCTCCTTCTGAAGCAAAGGGAAATTACTTTTGTTTGAATTAAAAGATTACGTAGAAAATTTTAGAAACTTGGTACTGTTTGGCTCAATATCCGGTAGGTTTTTGGGTAGAGGTAGAGGTACAGATGAGGGCTGAAAGGACTAATAGCACTATGTTTAATTGGCTATGAATTGTCTTTCTCTCAGCTGTAAAGGTTATTGTTTTATTTTTAACATCCAAATATAATCAAGAGATGTAAGTAAGTCTGAGATAAAATGATCTGGTGATAATTTATCAAATTTACAAAAGTGATCAGTAAAAAATGATAGAAAAGCTGTTTTTCTTTTGATCCTTGCTTAGCTTACAAAGCCCATCTTAAAAAAGCAATTGCATGCACTTTCCACGTTTTGACCACCAGGTATGGTGTTGCAGTGAGTTTTCCACAGGAATTAATCTTTTTAATTCTCATAAGGACTCAACTCTAATGTTGTCTCCATGGAGAGTATTGCAAATGATGGGCACTTCTAAGTATTGCCTCGAGTTTTTTGGCTCGTTCATTGTGCATGTTGTTATTTGGAGATCTGGGGTATCTTAACTGCAAATATTGCTTGTCATTGCTCTGCTCAACTTAAAAATGCATATTTTAGAAGATTTTCTTTTTTTCCCCTGTATATAACAGTTTGTAATCAGAGCCTCTGTGAACCCCTAATCCCTGAGTGCAGTGACTTGGAGAAGCTGGTCGCTTACTACAGTGAAGAATCCTGTTGTCCCAGATACACTTGTGGTAGGTTTCTTTTGAAAAGGTAAAAGAGTTCACCCTGTAAAAGACATTCAGTAAACTAAACAGATAAATTTTGATGCACCAACTTAGTGTAGATACCATTGTTAGTATGGCAATTTACAATATTTGCTTTAATCTAAAAGCTTAGAGTTGGTCTGTGCCTCAGTTTGAGCGATACAGTGGAGTCTTGTGTTTAATGATTAGGCAGGAATGTCTTTGCTGTCTTGTGATAGAAAGTAAAAGTTTTTTTTTAAAGCAGCTTGGAGTATCCCTCTGCTCTGTGCTGCCCTTTTTAGGGATATAGCATAACAAAGGAGGAATGCTGAGCTTCATATAAAGAAATACATCTGTTGTACTTTTTCAGAATGTGATCCAGAAAAATGTGAACCAATAGAGCAGATGCCAGGCTGTCAAGATGATCAAACACTAATTGCTGCTCGGATAGAGAATACCTGCTGCATTTCCTATATATGTGGTACAGTAGCCTGACTGGTTGAGACTATAAGTGTTCTTGCATATGCAGTGTTATTTATTATTATCTTACCAATTATTGCTCCTTCTACTTCCTTTACATCTCCCAACTTAGTAGGGCTTGAGAAAAGTTCAAACAATGGGCGTTAATTTTATAAAACATAAGAAATGACAATGCCCATGAGGAGTCAGAGAACAGCTTTGTGAAACTGAGTAGTATTCCTGGGTCACATAGAAGAGTGGTGGTGGAGTCCATGGATGAGGGAGTTCAGGGCTTTTGAGAGTCTGCTCATGTACAGTGTGTGAATTAGCTGCATGAATATTTTATCTAAAAGATGACTGAAATTATATATGCTTTCACTCCCTGTATTCTACTGCGTCTGATGTTTGCTTAATCAATGACAAGTATTCCATATGAGAGGATTATGCAAATTTACTCAGTCCTTTTGGTATTTTGCCTTTAATGACTTAATTCAATAATAAAATTTCACTTTTGACATTAGTATAGAAGCTCCAATCTTGCCATACAGTTCTCTTCTGTCTAATAATGTGATAATCGGGTTCTATTGAGCTTTATTTTTGGACAGATATCTATGATTCAAAGACCCAGTTGCCTTGATTAGCACTTCCATGTGCAAAAATTTGAGTGTTAATAGAAAATATGAATTACACTCTTGTTACTTACAGTAATCAGGGCATTACTTTGATCATGTGATAGCAGTATGCTGTGTTTGTCTCTTCTCACTGTCTGCAGAGCATCCTTCTGGCTCCTTTTTGATAAAATGAGTCTTTGCACTGTACATATTGAAAAGTACCTGTTGTGGTTTTCATATGTGTTCAAGTGGGAGGATGACAATGGGGTCACAAGAGATGCCCTTTATTTGGGATCAAAAGTTCCTGAAAACAACAGTGTGACCTAGTAGGAGAGAAAACCTAGCAATTTTTTTTGTAACAGAAAAGGGAGGAAAAATCATGTTTGCTCCCAGTGTATTAATTCTTTATAGCAGGGAACAAAGGAAAAGGCAAACTACAGTGTTAATCAGCCTCTTTTATAGGGACTGTAAGCAATGAATGCAGAGCACCTCTGTTTTCTTTCATATGCATCTATGATAAACTTATGGGAATGTTTTCTAGGGAGTAGTAAAATTTCTTCCTATGTTTTAGATTCAAATAATTGTTTTCTCCAGCATGCAGGGCTTGCTCTGATCAAATACCCAAATGTCAAGAAGGGGAAGTTCTCATTGTGGATGGCAACACTACTGACAGGTGTTGCCCTACGTACCAATGTAGTAAGTTTGACTTGATTTTGGTATTCTAAATGATAGAGAACATGTAAAATTTTGTAATGTGAAGGTTCAGTGCCAAAAATGGTGAATTAGAAATACAGCTCCACATGTGCAATATAAGCATGGTATCGTCTGCAGTCCTGAGCAAATAATCTTTACTTTTAAAGCTTCATATGTGTAAAGCATTATCTGAATATCTGTATCATGGAGACAAATGATTCATTTCAGGCCCCAAATTCTGGATGTTTAAAATCTATCTAAATATTTGCTTGGAGTATTTGTACTCCGTGCCACCAATCACCTGATATATTACAATTAGATTTCTGTTAGTTTTTTTCGAATAAGGTGTTCTCTAAAAGTATTTATTCTAAGTAATTTATTGTATCTTTATTCATATTTCCATTCATCAAAACATGACAAACTTGTGTTTATTTAACTTTCTTTTCTTTTAGTTTGTGAAATACATCGTTGTCCTGAATTCAAATGTATGCTAGGCATGTCTTTGGTGGAGCTGTGGAGCCCTGAGAAGTGCTGCCCCTTTCGGACATGCGGTAAAATCACTGATTTTAATTATAGTTGCCTTAGACAATAAGACACTGAAAACAGCTGTGGCCTCTCAGTTTTGAATCTGGTTTCAGCCTGCTATACCGCTGTGATCTGCTCATGGACAAATGATATAGAAAAGTCATTTCATGGTACAAAACTTCCAAATCTGCCAATTTTTTATTCTTGTTGCTTCACAAGGTTGAACAGCATCCTGTAGAATTTTCTGTCCAAACTGCATGATTAATCATATTGAAAATTTTGTAAGAGTTTGTATTGGATTTGCATGGCAAGCTTTTGGTGAGGGCTACACATCTGGCTTCTGTGAGGAGCTGCCAATGTCCAATATGGTCAATGCCAGCCAGCTCCAGGACAGACCCACTGCTGGGTAAAGCTGAGCCCATCAGTGATAGTGGTAATACGTCTGAGATAATGTATTTAGGAAAGAGGAAAAGTTTCTGTACGACAGCAACTGCAGCCAAAGAGAAGAGTGAGTATGTGAGAGAAAGAGCCCTGCAGGCACCCAGGTCAGTGCAGAAGGAGGGGGAGAAGGTGCTCCAGGTGCCAGAGTTGAGATTCCCCTGCAGCCCATGGTGGGTCAGCTGTGTCCCTGCAGCCCATGGAGGTATGTGGGAATGCAGAGATCCACCTGCAGCCTGTGGAGGACCCCACACTGGAGCAGGTGGGTGCCTGAAGGGGGCTGTGACCCCACAGGAAGTCTGTGCTGGAGCAGGATCCTGACAGGACTTGTGGACCCATGGAGAGAGAAGCCCCTGCTGAAGCAGGATTGCTGGCAGGACTTGGCTGGGGGACCCACACTGGTAGCAGCCTGTTCCTGAAAGAAACCCATGGAAGAAACCCATGCTGGAGCAGTTTCAGAAGAACTGCATCCTGTGGGAGGGGCTCATATTGGAGAATTCACTGAGGACTGTCTCCCGTGGGGAGGGACTCTCCGTGCTGGAGCAGGGGGGAGGAGTGAGGAGTCCTCACCCTAAGGAGAAAGTAATAACAGGGACAATGTGTAAAGAACTCACTGCAACCCCCATTCCCCATCTCCCTGCACTGCATGTGGGGAGGAGATAGAGTAAATCAGGAGTAAAGTTAAGCACAGCAAGAAGGGGAGGGATAGTGGGAAGGTGTTTTCAAAGTCTGGGTTTGTTTCTCATTATTCTATTGATTTAGTTGGTAATAAATTCAGTTCATTTCCCCAAGGTGAGTCTGTTTTGCCCATGATGGTACTTGGTGAGTGATCTCTCCCTGCCCTTACCTTGACCCGTGAGCCTTTTGATATCTTTTCTTTCCCCTGTCCATTTGAGGAGGGGAGTGACAGGGCAGCTTTGGTGGGTGCCTGACATCCAGCCAGGGTCAACCCACCACAGTTAGTAAACTATTTTTGTTTATTAAAAAAAGAAGTTAGATTCACAGGTCAGGAATTTGCCAGTTGACAAAGACTGTAGCGATTCTCCATTGCTTTGTATTAAATCTAATGATTTTCACCCCTGCCAGGAGGCTAGCAGCTAGAACGACCGTGATTTTTTTTAATGTGTTCAGGTGAACTGCAGTTGAGACTCTGCTGTTGATTGTTGTAATAAAGGAAGTTGGTCAGAGTAGCTGGTATTAGTTTTCAGAATGGAGTAGATATCAAACTTGATTCTGAACTTCTCAGATGGGTATATTTCAAGAACTTCTTCTGTGATGACTTTTAAAGCTGGTGTTTCTCTTCTCTCTGATGTTCTCTTTTACTGGCATATGACTTGCTAAATTTATTATTTTTTTTATTTTTTTTTTTTAGAATGTGCATGTGAAACAATCCCCAAACCTCAGTGCAAACTGGTATGAAACTACTTTCTTTTCAGTATCCTTTTATTAGTTTCTTAATAGATCTGTTTATCAGCATCTTACCATTTGTATTATCAGTGAAATATGAAATGCCACATCATTCTGTTTTGTTTTGGTTTTTAATTGCTTCATAATAAGATATATCCATTTTTAAGAAGCCAGTGAAGTCTGAATACCTTGTAGAATAACATGACTATATAGCATTGGTATTTTGGGAGTTTATTACTGTATCCTGCCCCGGTATATTAATAGAGTGGAACTGCCTGTGTGCATCCAAGGATAAAATTTTTATTTTGAAGTATTAGAACTAAATGCTTTAGCACATCAGTATTTTGTTAATACCATTTGTTGTGGTGAAATACTAACATATAGCATGCACTTAGACTGCTGACAAAGCAGAGGCTTTAAACTGTATTTCATTGTGACTTGTTCTGCATTGCAAAAGTGCTTATTGGCATTCCTGGGTTAGGTGCTCAGTCAGTACTGGTCATGCTTTGATTTTATTTTACCCAGAAAATAATACTGCTGTGGGAATAATTTATAAAAACTATAATTTGGAGTCCTACGAAGGAAGTGGAAAGAGTACTCATTTTTTTTATAGAGAAAATTGAAAATTGTTTGTACGGTGAGATTGTTGTTTGTACTTTTCCTTGGGCATAAGGAATCAGGACTTGCATAAACATAAGAGAAAAATCTTACTATGCCTATGTAGAAACAATAAAAGGCAAAATTAAAAAAAGCATCAGTGCTATTGTGATACTATTTATATCCATTAAGTTATTCTGTGGAGGGATACACTCCACGCTGTGTGGAGATTTTTGTACTTTGCATTTCATTGTTGGCCTGCCTTAGTGTTTTCTGTCCTAAATGTCTGCTGTACTGAGTGGAAAAAATCCCATTTGGTTATTATTACTAAATTAATGTCTCTGTGGGTGATGAGAGTGGATTCAAAATAGGTTTCTGTGAGCAAGAAAGAAAGCTATTTAAAAGGAAAAGATCACAGAGATAAGAAAACACTAATTTAATTTTTTTTCTGCTTTTATACTCTTAGGGGCAGAAACTTCAGATAGATGAACAATTTCAGAACAGTACAGAAAATATCTGTAACTGTGTGAAGTACAAATGTGGTAAGTAGAAAATAATTTGATTCAAAGAAATACCCTTTCAAGTGCTATGGTAAATTAGGAATTAAAAATCATATGTTCACTTTGAGCATGGCACCAAGAAGAACAGAATTAACTGACAGAATTCAGAGATAGTGTAAGAAAAGGCAAGGAAATAGGGCGTCTCTCTAAATAGTTGGTTGATTATGGCCTTCCTTGTAGTCTATTAGTTCGTGCAGCAAGAGGTTTGTGCAGGGCAATAGCAGACAGTTTTAGGATAGTTGAGTGGTGCTGACTAAGGAAGCTGCATTTTCCTGAGCTGGAGCAAGGACTCCAGCAAGAAACCAGAACACACACTAAATGTCCACATGTAGAAAAGTCCCACTAACCCCTATGAGACTACTCGGGAGCTGTAGACATGCTTACATGCTTTACAAGATCAAGAATATAATTCAGCAGCATGTGAGTTCATCTTAAAGCATGCCAAGTATTGTCTGGGAAAAATCAGAGAAAAAGTAATTCCTGTAGATCACCCAGGAACTGGGTACTCAAACGAGCAGAGTTGGGATTGTCCTTGCCTAAGTTTCTACAATAAAGATGTATATTTCTGAGCTAGTTATCCTCTGTGCCTTCAGTAATCAGTGGGGAGAAGTGGACATTTCTCAGGAACGTTTCTTGTCCTGAAGTAGTCTCACAAAGCAAAGCTCTGGAAGAAGCCTGTGCTGCCATTGAAGTGTTAGAGCTAGTGGAGTATTATGTACTTTCTTAGATTTCACACATGGTTATATGTGAAATAATTTGGTAGTTGGAATGAAGCATTAGACTACTAACAGTTCATATTTGAAAATGTGACTCATAATTTCTGAGGAGGTAGAGTAGCTTTTTCCATTCCTGTTTTACTGTTCAAAACATTTTTAATTGAGTTTTGGTACCAAGCTGATTGTCCTGATCATGCTGGTTTTGGTTTCTTGTAGTGAGAGACAAAGTTTGCCTGAGTAATGAGAGAGGTGTGCTGCTTCCTGGACAGAGGATCGTGGAACACAGTGCAGATGGCATTTGCCATATTTCTTCTTGTACAAATGTGATTGATCCCTCCACTAAATACTACCAAATAAACACGTCTTCATTAGACTGTGCTGTCAAGTGCAAAGCTGTAAGAAATTCAGAAGTTTAAATGTGTATATTGTGACTGTTGTTCTTAATTACATTGTGGTGGGGTTTGTTGAGTAGATTACAGTCACAGGAACAAGTTGGGAAGTGTAGCTAGGAGATCCCCCTCTAATGATGTGCTGCCACACTTCTGATAGAAGTTTATAAAAGTCTCAATCCCTTCACTGTTTCCTCCCCTGTGTACATCTTATACAAAGTAATGTACATAGCAACTGCCTCCTTGGGTTAATAGCATACTGCCTCCTTGCATCCCTGCAGAACTTCAGCTGCATTATGTGCAAACTGGTACAAATTCCTGGCAGGCATTAGCTCAGTAAGAATTGGGAAGAGAGTAATTACAAACAGAGGAAGAATTCTAAAAGTGGTGAAAACAGCTCTATAAAATAAGCAAATATTACGTTGTCTTTTTACAAGACAATTACCATGGGAATACGATAGAGATTTTTTTTTTCTAATTTTATACTTATTTGATGTCTAATGTGTAAAAAGTCAGAATTTCAGTGGTTCTTGAAGTAAGCTGTCACATTTGGAAATGTTAGAAAGACCAATTTATTCTCCGAGTTGGAACTTCTCCCATTGACTTCATTTCAGAATAAAGGTATTTTATGAAAGCTTCATGAATGTACAGTGTGTACAAATGTAAGTTATGCCATTTTGAAAGTTATTTTAACAGTATCTCTAAAATCAGATACCTGAAAAAACCCCCACTTGTTACAGTAATAAAATGTTGAGCTGCAAGATGGTCTCATACAAGGAGTAATCTATTTGATTTTGGCAGAACCAAGTCTATCAGCCTCCCAAAGATTTAACTACTTGCTGTGGCAGCTGCAAGAACTTGTCTTGTCTCCACACTTTCAGCAACGGCACAGTTTCCAGTTTTAAGGTGAGTTTGTGTATGTTTTATTCCCTCAAAATATTTAGAATTAAACAAAAATATTATGAAATACTGTATGCTCGTTGCTGTATAAAATGTGCAAAAAGAGCTTTATTTGGCCATGTACTAGGAATAGTTCTGCATGTACACAATGTTAATTTCTTGGAGAATCAACCATACAGCTATCAATAAAAGTATAAGGGATTTTGATATATGTCAGACAATTATCTTGAATTCCACTGTTTTGGAACCTTCTTAACATTATATATTTGGTGGACTTTCAAATTTGTTACTTAAACAGAACTGTAACATGCATCTGAATTGCAGTTGGCTGCAAGTATTACTGTTGACTCATGCAAGAACATTCATTTAAACTGTTTCATAAATACTTGTAATACTGTTTTTGTGGAGTTGCTGAGTAAAGTTTCTGTTTTACAATTTTTGACAGCCTGGTGCTGTTTGGATTTCAAACTGTATCAGATATGAATGCACTAACACAGCAATAGGCCCAGTTCTGGTTTCCTCTGCAGTTGGCTGCCCACCCTTTAATGAAACTGAGTGTGTGAAGGTCAGTGTACAATACATTGTTTGCGTTTTATGTTCTTGCAATGCCTGTGCTTTTGCCTGGACATTTAAAGGTAAAAAGTTGTAACTATACACGTAAAATGTGCCACCTGTCTGCTCAGTTACACAGCTGGAGACACCTCTTATTATTATCAGAATTTTTAAATTTTTTTTTTAATAGAGGCTTGTAATAAATACCAAATTAATCTTCATACACCTGTGTGAACTTGGATGCTTTTCTGGGCTGGACTTGTCCTTTCTTAACTGATTTTCTGTGTATGAAAATTGATCAGTATTAAACTGATTTGATTCAGCATAATGGTCAAAAACATAGCAGAAAAGGAAAGATTGACTATCAGGGGCATCTTTTCTGTTGTGACACATAAAGTTTTATCAATTAGTTTTGGAGCAAGAAGAAAAGTTCTATTTGAATTTGCAAAATGTGATTAGACTAAGTGCCAGGAAATATAGGCAAGGAGCAATTGATCTCTGTAATTCTACATTTACACGTGGATGGGAAGATACTTTCCTTGATGAATGATATCACACAAGCAGGGAAGAGTCCTGAAGGAGCTGGGTGGCTGTAGTTCTGCCTTGCAGATAACAATGGGCTGGTTCTGCAAAGAGTGTTACATAGCTGGTGAAAGGCTTGTTGCTCTTCTAGGCAAACTAAAAAGTTAAGGCAGAGAGAGAGATTAGCATGGCTTTAGATACTGAAGTGGATATAAAAAACTGAACTCTTTCAGTGCAATCTTGAGAAAACTTTTAAAATAGCTGCACCTATTCTTCCCACAGTATTCTGGGGAATGCTTAATGCTACAGCACTGAAGAAAGACATGGATCTCCACTCTGGGGAGTGGTGGCTAGCCATTCAGATGAGATTTCTTCCTGCCCTGAAGTCAGATTCAGCTTTTTGTGATTGTCTGTACGGCCTCTGTGACAAGTCAGGCTTTTATTCTAATACTGTGTGATGGAATTAGACTTAACACAGTCATTCCCTCTTCAAATATGGGAGCTACTTTGGTAGCTGGTAATGTGTAGTGGCATTCAGTGACAGCCACCTGTGCTAAAATGGTAAAATTAGATCATTTACAGCCATACCTTCATCCATTCGCCGCAATGCTGCATTTGCCTGAATGACGATGTAGAACTTTATCTGGAAGGTATTTCTAATAGTGGAGATATATGGGAATGAATGTTTGAAAAAACCAAGTGTTTTCCCTTTTATTTCTCTCTTGGTCAGGTTGGAGGCTATGTCGTACCATTCTTAGAAGGATGCTGCAAAACATGTAAGTGATCAATCATACCTCCTACCTCACAAGCCTCTCTGATTTGTTGTTACCTTTGAAATAAGGTGGATTCTTTCCTGCATTAAAGCTTGACTCCCTGATCTCAAAGGCTGTGCTTTTCCCAGTTTTACTCATGTGAGTAGCACTGAAACTAGCGGAGTTAAATCAAAAAGGAAATACTTCAACATTGAAGCATTTACTCCACTGACAGTGATTCTGGCTGGCCAAGTCACTAAAATTCCTACCCTTGAGTATTTTGCAGTTCTCATGTAAAACTCCCCAAAACATTAGTTACTGCATTTAGTATAATAAAAGGTACTGTGTTTTAGAAGACACCTTAAAACATGCTTCATCCACATTAATATCTTCATATTTGATAGAAATGAAGTTTGATCTATGTAGTTTTTAAGTTAATGTTGTAAATAATGAAGATTGTAATACAGTAATTAGTAGGCAGTTCAGAAACCTTCAGGTAGTATCTTTAGGAAGGTTTTACAACCAAAAAACCGCCCCTTCCTCGATTGCCGATAAATGGTTTGGACAACAACAAGAAGAAAAAACAAGCCAGAATAAAAATTATCTACAAATAGACTATTTCTTATTAGAAATCAAGGGCTAAGTACCTTTCTTTTTTTTTCTTAATACAGTGGTACATAGCTGAAACATTTTGGTTGATTTTATGAAGAACTTAGCCTGAGGTAGACAGCTAACCAGATGAATTTAAACTCAAATACTTGAAGTTGACACTGTTAAAAGCAATCGAAAAGGAGATTTTTATACTGGGCAGTATCATACTATCTTTAAAAACATGCAAAATTCTGGCTTAATTTGCATAAGTGGCTGAAATAGCGACCTAAAAGTGTGGGATGGAGAAAAGTGCAGGTATTTCCTGCTGGGTGGGATGGAGCTTTCACAATCGTGACTACCAGATCTGGATATATGTTGCCAACAGGGAGGTACCTTTTGGTGTTATTCATCTGTATTACATTTTGTACTAAAAGGTTTATGGAAACTGTGGAAGATTTATCTGGAGATTTTTTTTCCTCCTCCCACTGTCAGGGTATGATAATATCTCTTCATGTTCTTTCACTTTGGTGGACCTGTGTTTCAAGCACTTGTGCTAGCTTTGTGGCTCCTTCTCCATAGGCTCTCTGACATCAGTTTTTGATTATTTGACATTACCCCTCAATGCCCTGGCCCCCAGATAAACCAGCTTCTGAAAGACTTAGTAAGACATTTAAACATCCATTAAGCTACTTTTCAGCATGGCAGAAGATGTAACTACTATGCTTAGAGAAGAATCATAACAACCTCTTTAATTATTAAAGACAAAAGTAAGTTATTAATCTGGAGTGTACATAACAAAGTAAAATTAAACCATTGAAGAACCCAGTGACCTTTGAGGTGGACTTACAAGTAGATTCCTAGAGTTAATTTCACATCTGTTTGTAGACAACACAGTACCTCTATGAATCATTTAAGTTTATTCTGACTCCAGATAAATCTGCTATCATGAGAGCTGTTAGTTGTAATTGTGTGAGACATTATATGGAAGGATTATCAAGGGTTTTTGTTTTGTTTTGAAGTAATTTGCCATTAGAAACAATTGTGATTTTTGTTTTCAGTTTTCATTGGTATTTGGAAATTAAGACCCAGGAGTTCCCTGAAAACCTGAAGAGGTTTTACAAATGCTGTTGAGAGGAAATTTTACTGTTTCTTTGTTGTAGCCCTAAAGGGTACATTAATTTCAGAATACCTGACTGGCTTGGTTATGTCAATGTAGATCAGATTCTTCCTGGTTTTCACATGAGGCTTAGCAGTGCAAGTAATGCCTGGACATCGAACTGAGTTGCTGGCACAGTGAACACTGCTTAAACAAGGGGGAGCCAGGTGACCTCCAGGTGTCCCTTCCAGCCTCAGCCATTCTGTTATCCTGTAATACAGAGATATTTTGAAGTTGAATTCTGTGTTCAGATATGCCAAAATCTAGTAACTCCCAAATGTTTTCATACTGTAGGGAATCCTCTGTAACGTGTGCTCTGTTCAATGTGTAATATTCTTACCAGGTTCTTCAGTGTCAGTGTTCCTCCCATTCTCTGTTAGCCCAGTCACTCCTACAGCCTATGCTGGCTGTCACACAGGTACATTTTCCTCAAATAAGTAGGATCAACCCAAACAGCATCATTGTTGATTTCCAACAATGTCCTCCCTGATAGGAGCATCAGACTTCACGTTGCCCGATTATGCCAAAAGCCGCAGTGTAGTGTAACTGCTCATGGTTCAGAGTGGCTCACGTCTTGGTTTTGGTTTGGTTTTCTCATTTTGCACTGTGTGGGCGGTGCATTGTTGTTAGCCAACAATGTACTGTTGGTAGTAAGCACTTGCATAGTCTTTAGCTTACTGCATGTGTGAAATTGCTGTGTTTGGAGAAATAAACTGATTCCATCATGTTTACAGTGCTGTAGAACATAGAGGCTAGTGGCTTTGCTTGTTAAAGCTGTACTACGTAAGCAACGTTTTTGCAGATGAAGTCTCATGCAGTTCTGCTTCCAGTACCATATACAGTAGAAGCAAGTAATTTCTTTCCCATCTATAGTCAGGACTGTATACTGAAAATAGCAATCCAGTGTTTACTCCATGAAAATTGGCAATTATCTTTGTTCTTTTTCATAGAGCATGTTAATTCTTTGAATTGT
Source organism: Dendrocincla tyrannina (assembly GCA_035047865.1). Classification (NCBI taxonomy): domain Eukaryota; kingdom Metazoa; phylum Chordata; class Aves; order Passeriformes; family Dendrocolaptidae; genus Dendrocincla; species Dendrocincla tyrannina. The sequence continues at coordinate 13,601,953 of JAWWMP010000165.1, forward strand.
AATGTGGTATGAATGAATTTGTTTTGTCATTTGTTTTGTGAAAACAACTCTATATTTCTCTAAGAGAAATGATGTTCACTGTAATTTTGTACATCACTGAGTGACAAATCTTCATAAAATTATGTCCCTAAGACTACTAAACTGAAATCTACATTTCTCTTGCATATTGATGTCATTTTAAATGACAACAGTGTTATGAGTCCACCCAAAAATCAAGCAAGGATTTTCAACCATGCAGACAGTGAAAAAGAATCTAATTATGAGACACACATAAAATGCACGTTTTGCAAGGTTGTTCATGCAAAAGTATATTTCATTGTAAAGCTTATAAAAAGCCACTGGGCATTAACATGTATGCATGAAAATACACCATATATTCATTTTTTGTGAGATATGATGTACTTTCACTGTAGCCTGGGTGAAGTCATAGTCACAGCTGCACTGAATTCTCCACCCTACACACCATGTATAATGTAAAAGAAGAAAGAGCCATGAAAAGAACTGTGAAAACATGAAATAATGGTGAGTTTTTTGTTTTTTCAAGAACAGTTTATTTTTTCTTCATTTCTCACATTGCTTTTCCTCTAAGCAAATATAATTCAATGGCAGACAAGCAGTAGCCAACCATTTATGTTTGCGTGTTTTTATTTGTTTCTGAGAAGATTTATTGTCCTTTCTTTTATATTATAGAAAACTCTGCTGTGTCTAGAAACAGTAGCAGGCTTATATAATTTATAAAAAATAAAAAACCAAAACCAACCAAACAAAAAAAATTGTTTCTCTTTGAGAAGCAGTATTACTGGTTTGAGAGGGATTAGAGCAGGGCACTGGACATTGCACACAAAGGTGTAATAAAACTGTGTCCCAGTTCAGTATGGGGTATTGGTCACACTGACAAATGCTGTAGTGCCCTCGCTTTTCTGAAGCTGACAGTACTCACCTTTTGTCCATCTTTGGATTTCATAAACTGAAAGGAAATGCAGCTCTGTAAGTGGAGAGTCATGGGGGATTAAGATGTGTAAAATCTGGTGTGAAACAGTGGAAGCTTTTATAATGGAATGGGCTCTTCATTTCTCTTACAGATCTGCAGTGCGATGTGGTTTCTCCAGCATAGAGAGGATCAACCTAAAAAAATACTATGTTTCCTGATTTCCTACAATGGAACTTTATACTGAACATCTTTCTTTTTCTTCAAATGTTCAGGATTCCTTTCTTTGATGAAATTTATCTCCTCATTTAATTCCATGATTTCTTGTTATCTTTTTTATTTAATTCATGTACTTTGTACATACTTCTATGAGAAAAATTGTGGAAATAATGTTAATGAAAATGTAAATTAAAAAGTTTCATTTGTTCACTGGTGTTCTTTTATTTAATCAAAACATAATAAAAACAAATGTAAAGCCCCCTGAAGCCCTGTTCTTCATCAGATTCTGCTGTTACGTATTCATTTTAAACTTTGCTTATACCACTGGAATGCAATTGCTGCTATTAAAGTTTGTTGCAGGTATTTCATAGGAAATGCACTTTATGGATTATTAACAAGTCTTCTCACAGGAGTGGTTGATCAATTTTATGAAATTTTTTGAGAAGAGTCTCTTCAAAGACTTCTGAATGATGAATAAACATTTCAGAATTGTTAATTAAGATACAAGGAGATAATGGATACTTTAATTCATGAAATAGAATTGTTTTAAAAGTGATTCGTTGGAAAGCTAATGTCATTTCATCAAAGTTTTGTATGTGCAGCGTTATATTGGGTATTTTCTTCTTTGTGTCTCTTGACTCCATTCAATGTTCAGGAATGTTCTTGTCTCTGAAATGTTGAGCTGATATTTTTCGCTCTATGCCCATTTTGCAGGTAAGGAAGATGGAAAATTCTGTAAGAAGGTGACTGTTAGGATGACTATCCGCAAGAACGACTGCAGGAGTAACACACCAGTAAGTAAATAACTATCATGGTTTTTTTGAATAGAAGAGAAAAAAATACGAGAAATGAAGGAAGAAAGGGAACCCAAATTCCACAAGGCTCTTATCTCCATCTCTCTGTCATAAAGACGGAGATTTCTGTGTTTCATAGAGCTGTTTTATTGTTTCCCTGCATTCTCAGCAACCATCTTCCCAAACAATTAAAAAGGAGGCTGTTGTTTCTGTATGCATTTAGGTGCCTGTTGATTTAGTGCAAATCCAAGGTCTCATTTCACCCTATAATGCAATTATTATATGCAAATTAACTTCAATATAACTGAATCTTGCTCCTGATACTCTACAGTTAAAACGGCTGCAGATGTGTGTAATTTTCCATCTGCCTGGGGAAAGTATTTCAGTGCCAACTTCTTGAAGAAAGGAATCTTGGGTCTCGAAAGCTTTTCTTTTTAGACAGCAGCATGAACATACTGTAAAATGTGAAGGAAGAATGAGGCACTATGGAAGGATTTACTGTTGAAGGACACCACCAATGTCCTGCTGGGCAGTGAGACTGTGAGCAGCAGCAAGGGTGCAGACAGACGTCTCGTGTGAGATGTGTAAGAGTGCCTGGAAAAGCTGTAATAAAAGAGTGTAGGGAAACAGCTGTAACCTCTAAAATGACTCTCAGAGTACATTTTGTAGAGTAAGCTGTTGAGCAGCCAGAAAATTTAGTCTCAGTGTCTCATTGAACAGAAACACAAGTCTTAACTATTAAATTTGAAAAAATTAGCAGTTTCTATGACTATTTTTCTTACAGTCTGTATTACAGATTTGGTATCATTAGCAGTAATTCCTCTTGGCTTTACAAAGAATTGGTTCTTTTATTCCTCCTTACTGATACCAGTATAGCAACACTGCATCAGTGTATCACTGAAATGAATACTGTAGGGAGTTGTGGACAGAACATTTGGTGCTATGTTCGAGCCAAGGTTGTTATGAATACTTGAAAATTCAAAACCGGAATTGTTTCTTTGTGTCTCTTAATAGCCAAAACCTGTTACTGAAATAGACAGAAAAGTCACCATTGATATTAGTAAGATAAAAATTGAGACCTATCAGGGCCATGTACTTCAGAGCTTATTTTCAGATGGAGTGGGATTTCAAAAGGGGCCAGAGGAGACACCTCCAAATTTTTCACTGCTTTTGCTTTGGATGTGGGTGCCTAATACCTTTGTGCTTTTTTGAGAACTCCTAACTATTCTAGCTGCTTCAATTTGCTAATTATTCATGGTGTTTGTTACCAGGTGAACATTGTTTCGTGTGACGGGAAGTGCCCATCTGCAAGCATCTACAACTACAACATCAACACCTATGCAAGGTTCTGCAAGTGCTGCAGGGAGCTGGGGCTGCAGAGACGGACTGTGCAATTGTACTGCACCAGTAACTCAACCTGGGTCAGCTATTCCATCCAAGAGCCCACAGATTGTTCTTGCCAATGGTCTTAAAAAGAGCCTGAAAGGAAAAAGAACAGCAAGCCCTGCTGTTCCCAGCATAAGATAATTTTAATAGTTCATCTATTAAAAATACAGTAGCCAATCCCCTGAATTACACCATTTTAATGCAAAAGAGAGCACAAATATTTCTGGACTCTCCTAAAGTTCTGAAAAATGGCTATGCATCGTTTATACTGTGATTAGTCTTCATTTTCATTCACAGGGATTGTATTGTTTAAGGGTTCTTGTGATACGTGCCAACTTAAAAGGTGATTTGCATTAGTGACACCTCAAGAGAAAGAGCACCATCTGTTTTGTTCTGGAAGGCTGGCCCACTCTGTCAAGCACCCATTGCTGTTTTAAATCACTGACCGACTTACCAAATCATTGACTGACTTACCTGGCAGTAGGTCACTACTTTGAGTGCATTGCAATTGTGCAAATACATTCAGTGTCTATTAAGAAAAATTGTTTGGACTACGTGAGAAGAATTTTCAGTTTAAATCATATTCCTTTTGCTAAGTAGAGCATGTATAAGAGACTAAAGATTTTATTTTTTTTTTTTAATCTGGGGAACATTATCAATACTGATAACCATGTAATATTTGCTGGTAATAATTTCAGGTTTTCTAGTGTATTTTATATTGTAGTGAAAAGCAATATGGCAAGCATGTATTTGCTGGAACAGATCAGCTGGTTTTAGATTATCTGGATTAGTCATTAGTAGTTACTTTATCTTTCTGCTAAACAATATGACATAAACTGAAAATCCACAGATCTAAAGAATGAAAACAATTTTACATTCCTTTGTATAGATATACCTTAAATGAAAAAATTCAGCTTACAAAACGAAACATACTTAAATTGTTTCTTTAGGAGAATGAACACTGTTTAACACTAATTGTAAAGATATGAAAGTTCATGAGGAAAAAGAAAATGAGCATTATGTATCTCTCAGAAAAAAACCCAAACCTGAAAATCTTTGTCACCTGTATAGTAGAATGTAACTTCTTATGGAAAGTGCTTGAAATTGAAAAATGTACAATTGTAAGGTTTGAAATTTCAAAAACAATTCTGCTTATGAATTTGAAATAGTAACATTAATTTTTGCTCCTCTAAGCTGATGTTATTGTTCTGTTCTTTTTCAGCAAATGCCACTGAAATTCAACGAAAATTCAGTAGCTTTCATTTTGTAGATTAAAACTGTAGATAGCATGTAGTGATACACTTGAAATCCTATAATAAAAACAGATCTCAGCATAATGTCTTTAAAAGCTGCTTGTCTGCAGATATCCAAAGAAAAATGTGTTGTTAAAATCAATCATGTGAACATTTTTGATATTAATTTTGTATACTGTACATTTCATTCTTACAATACCTAATAAACAACAGGAAGTCTTATTTTGTTACAATTAATTTTTTCATCATTGTTCAAGCAGTTTACTGCCATGTGATGCAACCCATGATGTTTACTAACTTTTTTTTAGCAATGCACATAGGTAATTTTAGGGTTTGCTGCTATCCTTAGTGCTAATGGTCTAATACTACATCAGGAAGGGTGTAGTAGTACAGCAGGAGGAAGACCTGTATAGAGGTTTTTGAAAATCTACATATTTTTCTGATTTCATCACAGTTCACTTTCATCCTCAGACATGCAAAATTCGACTGTTATTTTATTCAAAACAAAAACTGGAAAACTGTTGTTCATCAAAGTGTAACAATGCAGATCTGACATTGTCAGACTGTCCTGGGAAAATGGGGAAAAAGGGCAAATTTCTGCACATTACCTTTCCATGTTTTTTTCCTAAACTGACCCTCAGGATTGCAATGAGTAGACAATGTTTGGGCATTTTGTTACAGTCTAGTTTTTGTGTAGTGATGATCTCTCTTCAGTACTTCATGACAAGTAAGTCTTTAAGGTCTAACCTGTAGACCCTGCCCACTTCACAGGATGTGTTCCTTGTCAAAGTCATCTTCTACATACCAAGAAAGGATAGAATTTGGGAGGAGGGCATCCTTTGGAGAACCAGGGGGGGAAAGCTAAATCCTTGAACCTAAGTGCCTAAAATTCAAGCTTTGGCATTTGCAAAGGTGAAGTTCAGCCTCCCTTAGTTTACCAGCTGGCAGATGCCATCCTAAAGGGTAGGAATTAATAAAAAGAGCTGTTTCTTTTGCTCTCAACCAAGACAGTATTTGCTATGAAGTGGCAGCCACCATGAAGGACAGAATTAGAGCAGGAATTAGGCCAGCCACCATGCTTCCCTCAGTTGCAGCATGGTTCCTCCTCTAGCCACTTGAGCAGAGAGCTCATTGTTTCCAGCAGCTTAAGGCAGTAACTCTGAAAACCATTTGAGATGCAAACTTTCAACTCTGGGTTGAAGAGCAAAGTTAGTACTGGTAGCGAGAATAGAAAGCAGAGTGTGTTCTATTCAGTAACTCTCATCAAACACTGCTGGTGCTGCTACTTCAGGAGTAAAATAATAAATATCATGTCAATATACTTCTGATTTTAGGCTTATGCTGAGAGAAACCAGGGGAAAGATTCAAACTGCCCATGGCTTGGCAGGGGGAAGCTGCTTTTATCCCTGTTGCTGTGTTAAATTCTTTCACATGTCCTTAGCCTACCTGTTGTTGCTCACAGCCACCCAGGCCCTTATCATGTATGGACTTTGTGCTGCATTTGCACAAAGAAGCTCAGCTGGAAAAAGATTGGGCCTTATGTGTACATGCACATTTTCAGAAAACAAAGGAACCTCAGTGTGGGTTTCATCTGGCTCTTCCATGCTGGAGATACTGGGACTGTTAGCAATGACTCAGTTGTAAAACTATTTTATTTTCTTTTTACTAAATTTTTGCTTGAAGCTGACTTTCTTGAAACTCTGAGGTCTCTTACCTTTCTTTGCAAGTGTCAAACTTTACTCCACCCCAAGGGCCGTGTTCTCCACATGTGTTTGCACACATGGAGTTTCTTCACAAAAGAGGTTCCTAATGTGGGTGTAGAAACATCACAGACTTGTATCTTGTTAAATCTAGGATTTCATCTCTTTCTGATGCTGGGCTTTTCCCCATCTTTGAATAAAATCTTCAGTATCTGAGTATGAAAACATTGCTTGTTTGTTACGGTGCTGACTGCTCATTGTCATCTCCTCTAAAATACACTTTATTTGCATTACCTCAAGTAAACTTACCCAGCCTTGATTCACAGGAAAATACAAGCAATTTGGCAGCTGAAGTCGTGAGTATTATGGATATTGGTTCTTAAGAAAAACATTTAAATTGAAATATATCAATTGTGTTATTTAAATGCTCACTGTCTGGCTTATTAGTACATGATCTGGATTCAGGGTAACAGTCTCTTGAGTCTTTTTCCTCTAATTAGTGCTGCCTGGTGGTTTGGTAAATTAATCTGAAATACTGGCATCTCATGGTTTGCAGATTAATGTGAACTATTAGTCACAAACTAAATAACTTGCACCCCCTCAGATTGCTCCCAAGTATGCCGTCCATGAGGTCAGATCACAATAATTCAAAACATTTTGCCCTCACTCTTATCTCTGCCCACACCACCATCTCTCTCTAGTGCAAGTGGCTATGAATAATTAAAATGAGGTAACAGCTGCTCTGCAGATGGTGATTTTTTGGAAAAATCCCCTCTTAGCATTATGAAGACATCTAACCTCTTTAGAAATAGTACCTGACAGACTGCCATCAGGTCTGCCTTCTGTATGGACTTTTGACCAAAGGCTGTGTCAGCTCATATTAGCTGTTTAAAACACAGATAATTAACTCAGGTGTCCAGGCTTCATCCATCACCAAAGAAAGAGATGTGCATCCAAAGAGTGACTCACCCCATCCTAAAATAAGTGTCTCAGATCAATGTGGTGAATCATCCTCCAGATGTATCATCTTTCCTTTTCATTGTGGAGAGAACCTGGATGGCAAAATGTGGTTAGGCATCTTGCTTTTGGGTTATTAAAATTAGCTGGAATTAAATTCACCTTTAATGGTTAAAGATATCTCAACAGGCTCAAAAATCAGCTTTTGCCCAAGGAAAGCTGTTTGGGTGAGAGGCAGAAGTTAGCTGTATGACAATTGAGCTAAAGTTAAGTATTTTTGTTAAATGTTGCTGGTGTGATCAGGGGTTACCAGGTAACCCAGTGTGTAGCACACAAAGATCATGGTTTTGTATGATAATGGTAGTTTATATAGCCCAGCATTCTGTTTCTGACATCTTGCTCCCAAGGAAACTGCAAGAAGGGGGGAAAATTAGATTCGTGTTTTTGGAATAAAAAAGGTGATTTAGAATTTTACATGCAAAACTTCATTTTTAGGCAGATATACCAATGGGCAATCCAACACTGGAATAGCAAAGTCTCCATGTCTTATGAATCATAAAAATCCCTTTCAATTATATTTGGTAGCAACTGATTTCACAGGCCCATTGGATGCTGTGAGGAAACATGTGGCTTCACACTTAGGTGTGTTCCAGTTCCCAGGAGAGGAATGGGCCCTGGCTGTTGGTGTCGTTCATGGTTTGCACAGGTTCACCACAGCCCTTCTTAAGGCCATGTTGTCCGCAGGCAACAAGAGCCCATGGGAAGATCATTTTGCTGATGTAGTGCTGATGCTCAGTTTGGTAAAGAGCTTCCCCTCACCACTACTTGTTTCAGGCTCTACAGCTGGAAATCCCCTTCGCCTTTCCTTGTGCTATTGTTTAAAATAGCAGTTGTTTAAAAGCATTTTTCCACTAGCAGTCGGACAGGACTGCAGTAGTTCCACCTGGGGCAGGACCAACCCTGTGGAGAAAGGAGGACAAGTTCACATTTCACTCTTGCTTATATATGTTCCTGGAATTTCAAGTACGAAAACTTTTTAGAAGAAGGGTTAACAAAAGGGCTGGCTTAAAATATAAAGGAATACCTATAGTATCTACTTGGGACAACTTTGGAAAAAATCCTCCACTTTTGGTTAAAATCCCTAAAATATTAAAAATGGTCTTCTGACAACCCCTTTATTTTCAAGTATTCTTTTGAAGTACCAGTATTTCAGATCCTGACTCTCATTCTTTTCATTTTGGCTATAGAAGAGGAGTAGAAAGGAGATGAGTGATGAGATTTTTAATGAAAACATTTAGAAGTTTTTCTGTTCAGTTTGGACTAGCAAGCCCAATTCTCATGAAGTTGTTACACAGAATAAAGTGGGAATCAATAACTGAGGGGGCCTACAATGAGTTTTGGCATTAGAGAAGGAGAGGGCAAAAGCCCCTCCCCTGATAGTGAAAGACAAACACCATTCTGTGGTTATACTGATGGCAGTGGGCTTGAGTGCAGCCCTTGGTGTAGGATTAATACAGATTTTCCACACGTACCCAGTCCCCTCCGCCTGTGTGTTTTGCGGTAATGCCAGAATAAGGTCAGAGCAAGCTGAGATGGCAGAGGCTGAAGGCTGCTGTTTTTTTCCCTAGCAAATCCTTAGTCTGTGGGATGTTTGATGAAGGGTTCTGGCTCCGAATTATTTCGGTTTGGGATGTGTTGTCCATGCTTTTTCAAGGCTGCAGTTTGGGATTTGTCTGTAGGCAGTGAGGGAGATGTAACTGCTGCATGGGACCACAAAGTTCATTCTGTGTTCCAGCGTGGCAGTGAAACTTTGGGCTGCCCACCAAAATGAAATGTTATAGAAGGATTTCTGTATTGTTATAGCATTAGGAACTGGTACATACTTTTTTTTTCTTTTTTTTTTAATAAGAAGAAATATTCTGCAAGCCTGTATTTAATGGAAAAAATTGCAAATACAGCTATGCTTAAAAAATAAAGTTTCATCACTTTTAAATTATTTTTATTATATTTTTAATAGTAATTACTCTCCTATCTTCTTCATGTGTTGTGGAGCTACAGGAGAAGTGTGGGGTTTTCAGATAGCTCTAATAATGAAAGTCTTGTAATTACCTATCATCAACATGAAATAAAAGAAAATATAATCTAGCGCCCTATAAATACTGCACTTAAGCTGATCTCTGGAAGGAAATTTGCAGCACTATTGCACATTTGTTTCTCAGCTCCATGACCAGGGCACAGGGGGAAGGGAAAGAAGAATTTTTAGCTTTAGATTTGGCCATATTGTAGCACTTCCAAATCTTCTGTCAACACTGGCATGACGTTGCATTCATTAAAAAATGCACGACCTTTTTAAATATCCATCTGTTATATAAATAAAAATAATGCAGCCCTATATTTTTAAGGTATGCTAATCCTGCATAGCCATGGTCTAATTATCAAATGATTTCATGCTACCCTGGTGGCAGGCAACATCCAGACCACTGAACACTTGCTATGGATCTCTCATTAAATCCCTCTTGCACAGTTTCATTCATAAATTTACCATGGCTTTTAAACAAAATAGTTTGATGCTTATACAGCAATATCAAATAAGAGCAGTATGTTTCCAGAAAGCAGCAACATTTTTCAGATGCTCCACTTCATGCATAACTGAGTAATTGGTGGCAAGCTCCATTACTGCTGCCTTTTACCTTGAGTGGAAGCCGTGCTGCTTATGGTCAAAGACGAGGTTCCCTGTAACGTGTCCCTACCTTTGTGGAGCTTGAATGTTCTACACTCTACACCACGCTTCATTTTGACAACAGGTATCCTAAGCTGAGTACCATTCCTGATCCACACCCTGCTCCATTCTGCCTACCTTGAAGCTAGCACAGAGGTGCTGAGGTGCTCATGGCTCCTGCCTTCTCTGATGTTCTTCCAGCACTGCTCTGTGTCTGCTCCCAAGGGAGACATAGTGCCTTAGAGCTTTGAAAACATGTCACACTAAGGTTGGAGAGCCCAAAACCAGAGAAAATTGTGGGCGTTTGTTATATTGTTAATTTAACTTTGTAAAGGCTTGGAAAGGTACTTGATGGAAGTGTTCGCTTATTTCCACATGGCAATTTTTAACCTTTGAACCCAGAGCAAAGGGTTTGCTCCCAAGTTACCATGCAATTAACTCCATTAACAATGGAATTATCAAAACCAGAATTACATTAGACTGCAATTTGCCCTGAACAACTTCATGCAATCTGTGCCGGCTTCCTGGTATCTGCTCTTTTGCAAGGCAGGTTCTGCAACTTAACAAGAATTCTTCCTTTTGTCTTGGGACTTGGAGTAATCTGGAGTATCTTGGAGTATCACTTTATCTGGGCTTGCACCACCCCACGTTGTGTGTTTTTTAAAGCAATATGTATCCCATAGATCTATGTCCCTTAATCTGTCAGAGCACGTCTTGGGTGGAATTGAACAGAATTGTTTCTACCTCTGTGTGAGGGCTGGTAGAAAGCTGGTCAGCTGGACCCAAGTCATGGTGGTGACAGAGAAAAACCTCTGGTGCACAGAGGGCAGACCAAAGCACCCTCAGCAAATCCGCAGGTCATGCTAAGCTGACACACCTGAAGGACAGGATGCCATGCAGAGGGACCTGCATAAACTGAAATAGTGGGTGCATGGGAATCTCATGCAGTTTAACGAGACCAAGTGCAAGGCTGTCAGGGTGACGCCTGGTTTCAATCCAAACTGGGGGATGCACAGATCAAGAGCAGCCCTGCAGAGAAGGACTTGAGGGTGCTGGTGAATGAGAGACCTGGACATGAGCTGGCAATGTGAGCTCACAGCCCAGAAATCCAACCATACCCTGGGCTGCACCAAAAGCAGTGTGACCAGCAGGTCAAGGGAGGTGATTCTGCCGCTCTACTTTGGTGAGATCCCACCTGCAGTGCTGCATCCACCTCTGAGGTCTCCAACACAGGAAGGACCTGTTGGAGCAAGTCCAGAGGAGGCCACCAACATGATTAGAGGGATGGAGTACCTCTCCTATGAGGAAAGACTGAGAGAACTGGGTTTGTTCGGCCTGGAAAAGAGAAGGCTTAGTGGTGACCTCATTGATGATTGAGGCTTTCCAGTACCTGAAGGGGCCTACAAGAAAGATGGAGAGAGATTATTTACAAGGGCACGTAGTGACAGGACAATGGGTAATGGCCTCAAAATGAAAGAGAGTAGCTTTAGGTTAGATATGAGAAAGAAGTTCTTTACTGTGGGGATGGTGAGGCAGTGGAAAAGGTTACACAGGGAAGCTGTGGATGCCCCATCCCTGGAGGTGTTCAAGGCCAGGCTAGATGGGTCTCTGAGCAACGTGGTCTAGTGGAAGGTGTCCCTGCCCATGGCAGGGAGTTGGAACAAGATGATTTTTAAGGTCCCTTCCAAGCCAAACCATTCTGTGATTCTGTAATTCTGATGGCAGTGTATTACAAACAGCACTAGTGTGCTGGGGCCTGCTGGAGAGGGGTATAGAGAGAGATGCCTTGCGATTCTGCATTTGGATTAATTTCCCATCCTTGCTGCATTTTTTTCTTCTGCTTGATGAAACTTTTGTCACTTTCAGTGTCTCCATATTCGAGTTCAAAACACTTTGCACAGCTCAAAATGTTTTTATTGGCCTTTTATGTTTGCCCCAAACTGCTTCAAATAAGAATGAGAAAGTAGCACAAGAGTTATTTCCACCAATGTGCTACCAGCATCCCTGTCCTCCTGATAAAGTTTAATGAGTTAATTTCCCTCTTTTCTGGCACAGCTAATTCTGACTTAGCTATTTGTAATGAGCTGGAAATTTCAGTGAGTTGTGTGCTTACTCACTGAACTATGTGTCTTGCTCATTACTTACAGAGCTTGTTTTTGTAACCAGGTCATTTGAAGTTCAAAGCAGTTGAAGATCTTTGCAGCATATTCTTTAAGATACTGCTATTCTCTGTGTAAGAAAATCCTTACCCAGAGCAACTGAGAAATATCTGTTGGATGTGGAATTTGAGCAAAATTTCTTCTAAACCATTTGAATAAAATGTGCCTGGGGACTGCCAGGTGCCAGCCCATGCCAGCATTCCTGCCACTTCCCAGTTCTTGTGCTGCAAACAGTGGGTCTGCTTAAACCACATGCCATGTGTCCCCATGGCTGGACTGCCACTGTCAACAGAGGTTAGAAGAGCACAGATAAGGCAGAGTGACATGTCGGGACCTCACATACACATATATTTTAAATGGGTATGTTTTCTATTTCAACATTTTTTATTTAATCTCCTTTATGGGTCATCTGGAAGCAGTGGCAATACAGTTGGTAATGAAAAAGCCCTAAATAATCAGAGCAATAATCAGTCTGGTCACTGCCACTGCTTTCTCTGTTTCTGCCTGCCCCAAACCTGCCTCTTTCCTTCTTCCTCTCAGGTGGTTTGTTTTCTTTAAGGTCCAGCTGTCATTATGAGATACAGGGTGGTGGAGTGTGACTGAGCTGGGACTGCCTGAACTGGGGTGTGGGGAAACAACTGTCTGGGCAAAGTAGGTGAATTTTTACAGGCTAAAGGGACCATCTTTGCACTCAGGCTGGTCCTTTCCATGTTTCTCTTCCAAAGACTGTAAGTCCCAGAAACTCCTAGGCAAATGACTCCACAGACACATGTATCTTCTAATTACAGGGACAAGCAAATATCTGTTTCAGCTGAGATCTTCAGCAGTGCACATTGTGAACTAGGTAGGTTATGTTCATTACAGAAAACTTCTGTCCAAATTACTTGCTTGTCTAAACTGTAAACTTCCAAAATGAATATTTTTATAAGGAATGGTCCTGGGCAAATTATTTGGGTGGTAGGATGTTGCCACTAGCTCTAGCAAAGAATAATGCATGGAGAGGTAATGGAGGTGAGGCTGAAATATGTTACTTGCTCTCCAACAAGTTAACTGGTGGTGGGAGGGAGGAGCAGGAGTAAGAGCCACCATCTGTGGCCAAGTTAGCCTTGTACTTCCAATAAACAGCTAACTGAAAATGTTCCTGAAAACAGGAAAACTGGAAAATAAATTTCAATTATTTGACACTCTGGTTGTACTTGAAGTGTATATACACTGTGGTATAATCTGTGTGTGTATCATATACGTGCACACAATGGTACTGTGGTACTGGTGGCCAATAAACAGCACTCAGTGGTCCCAGAAGTTTTCTCTTTATACTTGTTGTATATTACATTAAAGCACCATTGATTTTATGTATGTATGTTTGTGCAAGTAGGTAAAATCAGAGATTACCAGATAATATGTATAGTAATAAGGGTTTTTTTTATTCAAAGCCCTGGTTACTAATTGGATTTTCAGTTCATTGACCTTGTTACATTTCTGCTGAGTTCAAGATATTAAGAATATTTTCCAAATGGGCAAATCTCATATTTAAAATTCTAATGTATTTTACATAACATAAGAGGTTTTTAGTACCAGAAAAATTCCATTTTCCTCAGTCCAGTTTCAGGTTCCTAACCTGATTTTCTGGGCTTAATCCTCTTCCTGTTGAAATCAATAAGTACATTGTAATATAATGATTCACGTTCAAGGTTCAACCATAGAAAATTAAGGCTACATGCTGATTTTACTGCCATTGTTGAAAGATGATCTCTGAAAATGTGTAAAAGCACAATAAACTCTTTAACTCTTTCAGCCCTATTTTTTTTTCTTCAGAGTCTAAACACTTTAAAAATGGACCTTTGTTTTAGACCTATTGATAACAAGGAGATAAAAGCTGAGAGATGCTAGTTAGATAGGAGTGTCTTTTGTGGTTTCAAATGCTGTGTAATGGCTCAGTCACTGTACAATGTGAAGCTTGATGTAAGATGCCAGGAAAACCGTAGTCTATTCTGTCTAGCTTTCTTGATGCTTAACTGTCATTCTTTATTTGCCACATGAGAAATAAGGATGTTTTAGAATATCCAAATAGTTTCTCTGGTATCTTTTGGTGAAAAGACATCCAAATTGGGATGGTTTTTTTCCTTATTTGTGTACAAACTGCAGTCACTCAGTAACACTTACCTTTCCTTAACATTTTCTTGACATCTTCTTGCATGTTAAGCAAGATTGAAAGGACATGTAAAGCAAGTGGAGTATATTTTATTAACATAAAACACTATAATTAGCATTATGGAAGTATGGGCTTTGATTTGTTTAACTCTTTGAGGGCTGTGGAAAAGCAGCCCCAGTCAGTCAGTCTTGCTGAAATATACTGGATGTGCTGTGAAACAAACTGTGAAAGTTTGGGTTGCCCTGTTCTCATTGGAACAGCCTGGCAGCATCTTGGGTGCTCTGCACTGAATTCCCTGGTTAAGAAGTGACTGACTGGTGGTGGTAGCAGTGGTGGGCCTACACCTCAAATGGTAAAGGTTTCAAAATGGGCCTTGGGTTGTGCTTCAGGCTGTCTTCAAATGGCTCTTCTGGAGGCTTCAAGTGCTACTATTATTGCTTTGCTGCATCACATGGATGCAGTAACCACAGGAGGTATCAGGAGGGTGAATTCTGCCCTTGGCTGCCCCCACTGTAGGGTGGGGGGCCCCACTGCAGGGCTCTGCTCCCTGTGGGTGTGCATGTAAAGAATGTCTGTCACTGCTTTCCACCAGAGCTGTCTGTGAAGGTCATAAGCATCCTGATGCCGTGTGGCTCCTTCCTGGGAATAAAAGTCAATATACATTCTATATTTTCTGCCTCCTAAACATGAAAAAGTGTGTTAATGGAATAAACACATCTAAAGCATGAACTTCAGGCTCTTTGGCATCCCAGCTGGACAACTGTTTTCTTACAAAGTTTCTAGGAAAGAAAAAAATAAAATTAATCTCCATCTCCTCCCAATCCTCACTCCAGAAGACTTTCTTAGGAAGCAAAACCCTTTCCATTGGGTTTCCAGTCTCCTTCAGGCACAGTGATTTCCCCACAGCTGCTGAAATCTCATCTCCTTTTCTGCGTTGGGTGGAGGAAATGCTGTGTTCCTTGCTGAAGTATAGACTTTTCCCATCCTGCAGGAGCATGAGGGCATTCTGTCCAGCTCCTTGCTTTTAGGACCCCTTATGAAAACTCAGTTACCTGGAAATGGGAGTCTGTGCCAGCTGTTTGGGAAGCCCTTTCTTGTACAGAAGAACAGGGAAGTTGAGACGGTGACAGAATGAGAGATGTGTTTTTTTCCTAGCACACAGGCTTGTGGAAAACCGTGGACTGATCAATGAATATTTCCAGTGTGAGTGGAAACCTGTGTTTTTGTGAGTGCAGTAACCAGAAAAACGTAGACAAAAAACATATGGTACAAAGTATACTTTGTTTGGGTGTCCCTACTGATTCCAGTTCAAATGTGCCCATTATAAGATAAGATACTACTTTCCTTCTTCTCTGAATTGTCTGATGTACCAGGAAAAGACCACCAAATGGCAACTCTCTCTTCCACACCCCTCAGGTGCTGGTTTGTATCAAATCAGTAAGGATTAGACTTGGGGGGTTTGGGGTTTTTTTTTTGGTTGGTTGTTTTTTTGTTTGTTCATTGGGGGTTTTGGGGGGGAGGGTTGTATGGTTTTGTTCGGTTTTTGTTTGGTTTGGGGGTTTTGTATTGTTTGGTTTTGGTTTTGTTTGGTTTGGGTTTTTGTGGAAAACAATGGCTGATCCATGTTAGACCAATGAAACTTCACTGAGGAAAGAAAAAGGCTTAAAAAGGTAGAAGGCAGAATAGATTCATCTTGGTCTCAGTCTCCTTACACACGTTCTGCTCTGCAGGTAGAAGAACAGAGTTGGCAGTTTTGGCAAAGGTGGTGGGTATGTGTGCTCCAGGTGAGGAGACACTGGTCTTCCATACTTCCCAGTAAAAAGGAAACTGTTACCAAAATAATGCTCACAGACCTGGCAGCTCCCATTGTCTTGGACTTCTCTGCTGCGGTGGAAGCAGTGATGAGAAAAGTTGGGACATGTTTCTCTAGCTCACATGGATACAAAGGAAGACTAAGACAAATGTGGGTTGTTTTGGTGTTGGTTGTTTTCTTGGGGTTTGGTTTGGGGTTTTTTTGAGAGGCCAAGAATTTATGTGGTCTACTTGTAGCCACGTTGGTTTTTGTGATCTCTCAAGAGTGAGATTTGTATGTAGCCTACAGACACTACAGACAGCCCTAGATGCTGAGAGGGAGGACTGTGATGAAATGAAAACAGGCTCACAATCTAATGTCAGAAGCACCATTGACATTTTACTTTCAAATATGCCTTCAAGTTCATAAACTACTACTGAAGCAAAGAGCAGTGGTTTGTGCTTCCTTCTTTGACAGATAGTGATTCCAGCTCATTTGGTAACAGTGGAAGGAAGATTGTTCCAAGGAGATGGTGTTGGTACTTTGCTCTCTGAACCAGAGCAAATTGACTTATTTTTAGACTGGTTTTGATGTGGTGTGGGCTGCCAGTACACTTCAGGAATTTATGTTGCATAGTTTTCCCAGCAATATCTAACCTTTGACTTCTAGAAGTGTAATACAATATACACCCTAGACAAAAGCATCACAGTGATAATGCCACTTGGAATCAGAGTGAAAGTTTTGGAACAAATGGAAACACTTCTTAGAAAGATGCTAGAGCTTGTACTTGCAAAAGCTTTGATGAATTATTATGTAGTGATATCCTTACTTTTATTAGACAAGGTCTTGAAACTATGAGTTGTATATAAATAAATCGAAGTTGTTCTTACCAAGTATTATGAATGGAAGAGTGGCCTGAAAATTAAATACAAGATTATCTGGATGTACAAAGTGCTTGGCTCTACACAGAATGGTCAACATATTGCCAAATCACATCGTGCCATTGAACATGGAGGGTCACAAGTGCTTTGATCAGGACAGCTTACGATTAAGAATAGTGAAATGCACTTTGGAGGGCTTTTTCTCCATTGGAAAGAAGTTTAGTTTTTTTGGTGATTTTTGATTATTTTTTTTAAACAGAATCTATTATTAATTTTTGCCTTGACAACTGGACTCTGATTTCTAACTTTGCTGAGGATGTTGCCAGTATGCTTTCTCCATGTAAAAATTCTATTCCTAAACATATCCTGTATTTGGCTTTCTGTGGGTACCTACTTATGAAATTCTAGCTGTCTTAAAAAAAATCTGACTGATAAAAAAGTGTGCTAAGAGAGATGCCTCAAAGATGAACTTGTGTTCAATTTTGCAGCTTGTAGAAATTTTGGAAGACAAATTCAGATCAGCTTGGAAGAAAGCTCTAAAAAAATTTCCGAATTGCCATCAAGCCTGAGTCGCCAGCCAGAGTCAGAACTTTTGGGTTCATGGTGCCTTCTGCCACTTTGGCAGGTCCTCTGCCTGGTGCAAATTCATTTAGTGCCTTGGAACTGCAAGGAAAGGTAACGCTGCACCTTGTTGTGTCCTCAGCTTTGTGCTGAAGCCATGAGTTAGCTGGTGAACTGCAAGTGACCACAGAACTTCCATCAGGCCTATCAAACCTGCTGATGGTGTGTTTGCTGCAGCCTCATGGCAGCTGGACAGCTGTGCTTAATGAAGCAGTAGCTCTTAAAGATGATTCTGAGGAAACATTTTCTGGTCACAGTGGTTTTTAGGGGTTTTTTTAAATGTGCCTACTATCTCTTATCGTCCAGGTTTTTGATTTATGTGTTTCCAAACCTCTTAATAGACATCCAGTTACAAATGAAGAGTTGTAGAATGCATGAAATTTCCACTTAAGTCCTGTTTGGAGTTAGACAGAAGATACATTTTTTAGTTGCGCAAATGTTTGCTTCATTAATGTTAAAACAAAGAACTGTCCATGGAGGGTGTGTGCGGGGGGTGTCCCATTAAGCTCTCTTTCTGTTATTTTAATTCTTGATTTAGCTTCATTACTTGTAGATAGATGTTTTGTAAAACAAGCGTGTTTGTGCATGTCTTAAATACATCAACTTCTCATCTATGGTGATGCTTTAAATAGAGAGAAGAAACTGGAGGGGAGTGAGCCAGGACCTCTGCTCTTGAAAATGGATAGGGATGTTTGCAGTAGCAGAGAATTTGCTGTAGTGTCAAAGTGCAGGAATTGGGTTTAGAGAATGAGTGAAAAGGTAGTAAAGGGATCTCAGTCAGAGGGGGGGCTAAACAGTTTTACATGAAGCAAATGGGAAAAGCTTCTTTAAAATGAAAATGTTTGCATTAATGGAAAACATAAACCGAGAAAAATAGAAGACTAAAGACCTCGTTTTGAAATAGCCAGAATACAGTTATGTCTTGAAGGTCCATATAGCTACGTCTTCATTGTTACTTAGATTTGTGAAAATTTGGTAGTTTCATTGGAGCTGTACCACCATCTTCGTCTTTTTCTTTCACTTGGCTGGTTCTTCACCTGATACTGAACAGCAAGTAGGCAGCAGATCACAGTGCTCACTGCCTGCATTTAGACTTATTTCTGTAGCTGTAGTGTTGCTGGACTGATGCTTACAAATTCAAAGATGGAATTGTTCTTTGGATTGTCTTTGGCTTTAATGATGCTCCTTCAGCTCCTGTAAATGCAAACATAAGTATGCTGAGAGCCAAGATTGATGCTTGGCATAATTACTACGGAGGTTGTTCAACAAGGGTGGTGGAAGACCTCAGAGAGCTTACTGTAGCAGGATCCAAAAAGGGAAGTGTGGCAAAGAGGGGCTGGAGGCCTCAGTGTCCCGTGCCCACAACCCCAAGAGGTGTATGTTGTCCCCTAAGGACAGGTAGCTAGAAGCAGATGTAACTCATGAGGGAAAACTACAAAAGAAGTAGTCAAGGAAACCAGCTTGTGAGTGTAAATGGATGGACCTTCCAAAAAAATTATTACCAGAAAGAAGTGACTAGTGATATCAAAATTGTTTCCATTACTGAGTTTATAAACACTTTTGGTAAATAAGAGGTTAATAACTCTGTTTATAGTAAGAAAAGACCCCTGCCCTAGGATACACACACTTCACTGTACCCAGATAATCCCTGGAGCAAGGAGGTTTAAGGTAATTTGTGGTGCAGCTGTCCTTTTCTGGAACATGAGCAAATTCTCCTGCACATAGTCAGCTGCAAGAACAAATGTCTATAGCAAATGAAAAAACAAGATGTTCAACCGCAGCCTTCTGCACTTCCAAGAGGGGCACGTGAGCTGGGCTGTTCCTCCTGCCCGAATCAAACTCCACAGCACGAAAGGGTTTAGTGTGCGGCTTATGGCCAAGTGGAAGCAACATGTCAGCGGTGAGGGAGGAATGCTGGTGATGGAAACCCAAATGATTGACATACAGTGGCCATAAAGTCATAGTAAATCTATTGTTTTGCCAGAAGGAAGCAGGATTAGAAAATGTATAATCATTACAATCCCTGCACTATACAGCATCAAGTGACGGTTGCTGTCCCATTGCTGGTGTGGCTCATACTTGGCTTAATCCCAAAGAAGTCTGTACTTGGGTGAAATCTTCATATGTTCCACGTGGTTCAAGCCATAGTCATTCATATGTTTAAGCCAAGAAACATCTCTATGGCACTTCAGAATTTAGCTCAGTGGTTTTAAGGAGACACTTTCTCTGTTGTGTTGCTGCAGACACCCCCCCCAACACAAGTGGCAAGTTTAAAAATTATGACCTGAGAAAGGACTCTCAATAAAACTACATACAAAAATCTAGGTAATCAATAGAAGAAGAATCCAGTTCTCTTGAACATGTCTACAAAGAAGTAAAAGTAAAAATAGAAAAGAATGTCATTAGCAGCTAGAGGCCAAACTTGCTCCTGGTCTAACTGAGCTGAAAGAAAAAGCTGTATTTCACGGAAGTCTGAATGGCCTGAAGAAGGTTGAGGGGTTAATAGTATATGCAACCATACCTACAAAACAAAACAAAACAAAACAAATGGAGATACCCAAGCTTGGTGCATTTTTTTTTTAGCACCTCTTCAGAGACGCAAAACTTCTTCTGTATTTGCATTACAAGTTGCCCTAAATGTAACATTTCAGATCTCTGCCATTTCACTTGCCTTTGCAGGATAAACCGAGTCTCTTTGACTCTTTTTGCACAGGATGCCCAAATGTCATACAGAGGTTTGCATCAGCACAAATCCCATTTCTTCCTCCCAGGCAGACACAATGGAGAGAAATCTTCAAAGAATTTCCTATCAAGTCTCTAAGGCAGTTTCAGAGGTTTTCCCAGGAGATGAATGAAAATGTTTGGTGAAATATTGGAGTAAATACATGGTGGATATAATAGAGGTCAGTGCTTCTGACAGTAGTGCATGCTCTCTGCGTTGTCATAGAGGGCTTGACCCAACTGCTGCCATCCCACAATGACTTCTTGCTGCTCTATCTACTGAAGTTATCTTGATGATGGATTTATATTGTAGTACAACGTCTTTGTGATTAAACTGTAGCCTGCTTTCTTTCTGAATGCTGGTAATATTAAGAGGATAGAATATGCCCCTGCATGCACTGTTGCTAAGATGGGAGACTGCCTGTGTTAGCTGTGCCAGAGAACAGCAATGAGAAGTCCATACAGGCCAATGTTTGCATTTTACTTTTGATGCTCAAGAACAGCAATTGTTCTGTGTTCCTAGGGAGATACAGACTTTGTGAGAGGATATGACATGGTTTATCTATTAGTGTCTATACCAGAGGGAAAGGGAGCTTCCTAACTCCTTTCTGTTTTACATCACTCAGAGCTGAGATAACTGTGAAATGGCATTGGCTAACTGAGGAGTGCACCTACTACTGTACTAGCTGAGGTGGGATTGGGAATGTGCTACAGGAATACAGCCTGCAGATGCTCAGAGAATGCCTGGCAATGGTGATCCAATCTTCTTTGCTAAAAAAGGTGAAGTTTGATAAACCACAGGCTTTAGACTAAAAAAGTGACATATTATATATGTGGTGAAATGACTTCATAGCTACTTCTTATTTTTCTTTTATTTAACAGGAACATTTTTAACTAGAAGACCAAATATGTAAGTCTCTGGTGTATGTTTATGAGTACCCTGAGCTGTATGAAGGAGGACTTTCTGTTGAAGGTGGCCAGTACTTACCCTTTACACAAGCAAATTAGGGCTGTCACAGATCTCGTGCAAAGTAGAAATACTGGGGTTTTGTATAGGATTTTAAGAGTTTAGAAAATCATTCTTTCAGTTGAGATTGAAAGAAAAAAATAATTAAACTTTATGTTAGGGAAAACTTTGAGTAAGGTATTAAACCCTTTTTTTTTAACATTTGAGTTTACCTTTTTCTATTCATACTCTCTGCGTCAGTAACACTGGAAGTTCCCATATACTTTTAAAGACAAATTAGATATTCCTCCTTCTTGGAAAGTTGAAACAAGATATTTTGATGTGAATTAAGTTTAAGCATCTTAACCCGACTGTGTTGTCAGATTTACTTTTTTTCCCAAAAGCCTTGATTTTAAAATATCCATGAGTTCAAGTGGGAGATAGACAAGTTGGGGTTTTTTTAATCAATTTTAGCAGCCGTTGGATGTTTTTCCTAGAGTGAAAAGTTGACAACATGAGCAGTGCATGACAAGTACCTCATGAAGCAATGTATATGTTGTTTTGGTTTTTTGCGGGGTGTCTTGAAGATAAAGCTGTAATATCTCAGTCACTTGATTTAGGATAGAACTTGCTTTTGCATTAAATGATTGTTCTTCTTGTATCTTAGTTCTGAAGTTTATCGTCCAATTTTCTCTGTTTTACAGTCTGGCATTCATAGTTTGGGATAAGGAACTTCTCTTAATATTTAATTTGAGGGCACACAGAGCAACTCCTTGGTTTAAACTGGGTTATGTTGGATGTATACCAGCATAAATCTGGACCTTTCCTTCTCTTTGACCTCTCTTTAAAATGGAGCCAGGGTTACCCGCTCCACAAAGAAATTCCAAAACAATAGGTGCGATTGACATCCTTGACTGGAAGGTGGAAGGGAAGAATCGGGCTTAAAATTAATTATTCTGATGGGCACAAAAGCTCTGGAATAAGTGAAATGGCAGATAAGCAGTGAGGGGGGAACTGGAAATAGCCATAATTTATCCCTAGGTTTTTGCAAGCAGCTAAGCAGCCTTGAGGGGACGCCAGGAAGGGTTAACTCAGCAGCAGCTGGCCACCAGCGCTTGGTCCTTATCTCACTCTTATCCTCTGCTATTAACTGGCCACAATTACAGACCGTATCGGTTACTGCCATCTGTTTTTTCATGAGGCGTTGGTGGGATTGCAGCCAGCAAAGGGGATTAGGGGGAGAAAGGCAGAAATGACAAAACGCCTCTGCGGCGCTGGGGCGCTGCGCTGGGGTCCCGCGTGCGGCTGGTGCCTGCCACCATCCCCGACAGCTGCGCAGAATTAAGCGTAAAGATAAACTGTGAAGGCAGTTTCAAAGCTGCTGCAAAGGAAATGCATTTCTGCCTGCAGTTGTAATGCAGGGGTTGTGCAGAGAGAATTAAAGTGTGAAGCGAAGGTGGTCAGCGGTGGGGTGTGTTTGGGGTGACTTTTGGCTTCCGCTGTGGATTGTTAGTGGTGGGGTCAAAGTCCATCAGCCACAAGCAAACGGCAACAGAAAAGATGGGTATTGGGTATGTTGAATAGGAGGGGAAAACAACCTCAGAGTGTTGATTGAAATACCTCTTCAACGCTCATTTTTGCAGTAGAAATCACCATCTGGGCTCTCGCTAAAAGAAAAGGCGTGCAAATCGGGGAGCGCTTGCCAAAGACTGTGACTGGGGAAGGCAGCATAATTCAGTCCTGATTACCAACACTTTGAGAAGAAATAAGACTTTTGACAAATATTGACTGCAATGCTATTTTCCTAAACTTCCCAAATGTTAGACCATCCTGCAGTAATGCGAGAAAGGAAGTTTTCAGCATGATACCAAGGATTCAAGAATCATTATGGCTCAACAGCTGTACTTTGATTCCAAATTGTACTAAAACCAGACTAATTAAATTATTCCAAAGTATGATATACTGCCAAAATAAGGCTCTCTGCTTTTCATTGTTTCGGGTAAATTAAATTACTGATAATACAGATTTTAATGTTGGAAAATTAATACTTAACTAATATTTAATATACTTTCTTAATTTTTAATTAATACATGTTAGTCAATATTCTAAGGATTAACATCAATAGACAAACAAATCTGATTATTTATAACACACAAGTTAGAGAAAATAGCCAGAGGTGCCCTGTACTTGGAAAGGTACTCCTTTCCCTCTTTCTGTTACAGACAAACTTGAGTAACAAATGGAAGAGCAAAGAATCATATTGTTATGCTTTTTGGCTTTTTCACTATTTCAGGTCAGTTGATGCTTTTGGATCAGGGACTGCGGAGGCACTGATGCCCTTAATGTGATCTGTGCTCTAGATTTGGGGGGAGAAGGGAGTAAGTTTTGGTTGGGGGTTTTATTTTCCCCTGTAAATGCTTACAGTTTCACTTACTACTGGGAATAAGATGCACATGTATGAGAAGTAAATTTGAGCTGCTGTCAGTAGTGCTAACCTGAGATGTAACTGCCTTCTTGTTCTGTGTTTAAGGAAGGATAGATCCTCATTAGTGTGTATTAGCAAATATTGAGACTTGCCTGCCTGAAATATTTTAGGCTGAAGGATGTAATAATCTTCTAGGCCTTCACATCAAGTTTCCTTCTTGTTTCTATACTAGTCCAGGTAATTGCTGAAATAATGTGTTTATTTTTATGTTGTCCAATTGCATTATTACTATTTCTATGACCGAATGGGATGTAAAGTAGCTCAAAATTCATATAAAAATGTTCAGGTAGGTTGAGAGTAACCTTTTACACCTTTGTGTGTAAGAAAATCTGATGTTGTTGAGCTCTCTGGTCCCTTGAGACTCAAGGTTAATCTGTCAACCGAAGTCATAATGTAATGATAATATTTTCCACCTATTGAAATCAATTTATTAATTTTAAAACTTTGTACTTTCTTTACTAGTATTTATGTAGAAATCCTAGTGTGCCCTTCACTTACTAAAACACATACAGAGGAATATTGGCACCATATCCTTTGTCTCTGTCAGAATTTTTTCCAGCATAATTAAAAGATGTTAACAGTTATGCACAGAAAGTTATACTATCTACACAAGTGCATGCCTCAAGATTCTATTGTATCCAAGACTGAAATTCAAACTCTTCAAACAGTTTTTTAGATTCACCTATTTGATCATTGCTCTCTTTATATGCCTCCAGCTATGCGAGACCTTGCATTCCAGAGCTTTGTTGTACAGTGGAAATATCAAACTCATGAATGCAAGAAAGAACGTGAGTGTGTGATGGTTCCTGGTCTGTCTGACAGTAATCAAAAATAAAAGCTGTCCACTCCTTCAGTTCTTAATCAGAACTTTCACTTGAAAATGGCAGAAATTAGAGGAAAAAAAAGTACTTTGTGAAAAGTGAAAGCCTTTACTTAGTTGATGCAGATATGAAAAGTGGAAAAAATTATATTGAATGATTTGTGCCAAATTAATTTTTCAGAAACTTAGGGATGAAAAATATCAATGACTTTTGCCTGAAGCTTATAATTCTCTCTGTTCATTTTATAAATGCTTGCTAAATGCCATGGATTTTGCTCCTATTTAATTTATTCTTCCCTATGAAAAAAGCACTGGTTTTAACTTCTGTGTTATCTTCTACATTATGCAAAGAGCTCATCCCCAAAATGTTTATATACTCACACGAGGGCAAATATCTTTTATATAGAAATTTCTTGACCTTCACTTTGATCCAGTAAAAATGACAATTCAGAGAGGAAAATCAGAGAATATGCCCATAATTTGTTTCAGTGCAGATTGACAGAAAGACCTGCTCAGTTTGGGATTTTGGAATATGTTTGCCCTTGGAAGGACTTGGTTGTGTTTGTGGTACATTTCTGAGGGACGGGGTGACCGCCTCTGCTGCAGCACAGCTGTCTTTGTGGGATGTAGGAGTGTGTTTCCTTGGCAGATGATGCCCCAAAGTCTTCAGGGTTTGCACGAGGACACCTGTGGAGTGAGAGAATGGAAGGCACGTCACGGCAGAGTGGCTTTGGCTGTCAGGGCAACACACTGAGCCCTCTCCTCAAGGGAGGAGCAGGGTGGATATGGAGATCTAGTGCTGCCTAGCGAGCCCCCGATGAGCAGAGAATAAAAAGCAGCTGGTGGTCCCCGCCGCAGGGAGTCAGGCTGAGCTATTGGCGCTCATGGGGCATGGGGCAGAACTGATTAATGCCCGAGCTGCTCCGTGGGTGGCAGCATCTCACAGCCAGGGGCTTACGGGTGGCGTGGCAGGGTGGAAATGATTTGTGAGAGACTGGAAAGTTCGTAGGTGAAAATGATTTGTGAGTGACCAGAGAATTCATGGCTATCACTGCTCTCCCTAACGAGATGTCTTGTGACTCCTCATTGCAGCTCCTCCAGTGACTCTGCCCGGGGCGAGTGATGGCAGCATGCAGAGGAAATTCATAGTGGTCTCATTAATTTATTCATTTATTTATCTGTTGTGTTCTATCTCCCTGGTTCTGTAGCAATAGAGAAATAGATTTTCGTGTAGTGAAATCAGACTATGGAAGGTGCTATGGACCTGAATGCACTCTGTACTGTGATAACTTGTACGGGTGGTGGGGGAGAGGTATATTTGGGAAGGAGGGCGGGGGAAAGGGAGACGGAATGGGAAGCTGAAATAATGTTCTTGAGTTGCTTTTCCTGGGAAAGTGCGCACGGCAGCACTGGTCACAGGTGAAACTGTCCTTACCCCATCTCAACATCAGCCTGCCACAGGAGCTGCAGCCTTGGAGCAGACCCAGAGTTGGGCAACTGCTGCAGTTGATGTGGGTCAGGGAGAACACAAGAAGACAAGAAGAAATCAGTGTTAATAAAGCATTCACTGTTAGCCAGCATCCTTCAGCTGTAAGGAGGGACCAGGACTTTCACAAATCATGGACCATGAAACATGATCTCTCCTTGCCCCAGTGAAGATATCTCATTACATCTCCAGAAGATGACACGGACTGGTGCTGGACTTTGCTAGATAGATGGGGCTGAGCCTGACTCCCCCTCCCCACGTCCATAAATGTTTAATGCCTCCTGACTACGGGGGGTCACTCCCAAAATACAGAAGACATATGGTTTTAGACTGAAACCAATGGATTTACTTTCAATTTATCCTGTAGGCATGAAGGCACTCCAGACTGTATTTTCCAGTGGTAGGCAAAAGAAACTCCATTTATTTTCTTATACTGTCTTTCAAAACAGTTTGTCATGATCCTTTAGATATTTAAAGCTAAAGCAATCTTCGCTTTTAAAAAATACAGTCAAGTTGTTTCTAAATGTTGCTACATTGTCAAGGGCATCAGGTTGCAACATATCTTAAATCAGTAGTGGAAAATGAATGTATATTTGTGAAACTTAATGGTAAAAATATGGTGTAATAGGATAACTTCACTTTGTCTTTTAAAGGTCTTCTCAAATGTTTATAAATTATCTTAAAAAAACAGAAACAGCAGTTTGAATTCAATATGAAAACTGAAACTGGGTTTCAAACTGAGTCTAACTCAGATTCCTTTTTTGTCTTCTCTAATAATTGACTTTCCACTTGAGGAAGAAAGTTAGCACTTCTTTACCTTAATTTTTGATTATTTTTTTTTCTGAAATACTAATACCAGCTTGTTGGAGTTTTTGACTAAAGTGGTGGCTTATCTTACTCAGCTCCTTGACATGGATGCAGATAAGACAAAATACAGACTCAAAAAGCACCAAAGGTCCTGGTTTTATTGGGTCTGTACTACAGGATTGGTCGGAAAAAACCCTTGCAGGACCAGAGGAGAAACTGTATAAAATGCATTTGGCTGTAGAGTGCTCTTCTGGCTCATGACAATGCAGTTCATGACTGCACCTGAGGATTGCCCTAGTGTGCCATTAAAGTGGGTTTTATGCTGTATACACTGTGTGTGCCATCAGTGCTACCAAGTACTCCATAGTTTCTAGGTGTGTTCTGTGATTCAGGGTAGTACAGTGATGTCCTAAGGGGCCTAAAAGCCTTCACTGAACAAATCATCCCAGATGGAGAGAAGGATCTTATTGTGGCTTCTAGCAAAAACATTGTCAAGTTCACATTGCAAATAAGTAAAATGTTACTCATTCCAATTTAGGTAATGTTGAATATAAGCTAATCAGGACACCTTTCACACCTTTGTCTTTTTCCCATTACCAGAGAACTAGTGAACAACAGAGGCAGATTCTAAAACAGGTTTTCCAGCACTTCTTGATTTTGTAGACCTTGACTTGGTTGTGCTTACAGTGACAAGCTTCTAGAGTCTTTCCTGTTATGGAGCTGGCATGGTAGATTATTCCTACCTATGATCCGGTTACAAGCATGTTATGAAACAAAACACAAGTAGAAAGCTGGTGTGTATCCTTTAGAAGGACAAGGAAATGTTTAAAGAAACCCTAGCTTTTAACTGTGCTTCCCTGTGCATTCTTGAAAAGCAGAAACTATTATGACTAACTAAATAAAAAGCCCCAAACCAAACACAATCCAAAAGTATGAGCGTAAGATTTAGTGGGACCAACAGTTGCTCTTTTAAAAGATGTGTGAAGTTGAAGCTTGCCCAGACAAGTAAAGTGCAGGGGATCTACTCGTATTAGATAAGTTGCCACTAATACCATTATTTATAGTGTGGCACAAGCAAAGTGACTTACTCCAACAGACACTGCATAGGTGGGTAATATTTTTACACTCTGATGTTTCAGTGGCAAGTAACCAAAGAGGACTCACATTAGTCATGGTGTAAGCAGCTAAAAAAAAAAAAATCCTTCATATCTTTTCTCTATTTCATCACTTATATAAGCAACACGTTTCTGTGGATAGAATTATAGTTTTTTCCTTCTAAAGATGTCACATAACTTTCAAAAAGCCCAGTGTTCAGCTTAACAGCTGCTCTTGCTTCTTTAAAACAGGGCTTCTTCATTCATACAAAGTGTAAAGGAAGTGTGTCTCTATAGCATCTGGCAAAGTAGTTCCCTGACCTCTTACTGGATAGGTAGATGCCACTAATATTTAGATATACTTTGGAACTTGTCTTATGCTTTAAAAAAGGGTTTTCTCCTTTGTGATCTTTCTGAAGGACACTTATTCATTATTCCTCCATTAAGTGTTGGAAGTTTGAAAGTCCAAAAAATATCACACAGAGCACGTGGACAGAAAAATGACCAGTTACTACTGTGCTAAAAATTTGCCTTTGGAGCTGTGCACTCAGCTTTTCTGCTGGCAGGATTTTTGCAGGTGTCTTTGACACCTGATTGTGGTGTGGAGGGTAAACGCTGGGCATTAGAGGAATGAACTGCTTGCAGGTTCAGGCTTTGAGCACTTCCAAGAAAGAAATGGGAGGAAATGGCAAGCAAGCCAAAAAGTGTTTAAAACTCAGCATGGTATGTCACTGCCCTAAACCTGCCTTTAAGTTATGCCTCAGCTGTAGTCAGTAATAGTAACACATGCTGCTATTTTCATGAGTGGGATAGCAAAATACCTCAGCTCATGACAGTAATATTTAGAAAAGTCCTTTGCCACTGGTTATTACTTGCATTTCTGCCTTTCTGAATTATCTCCAAGAGGAATGCAAGTTTTAAAATGAGATATTTTGGATTTGAGAAAGACAGAGCACTTTAAATGTGTGTAACAACTGTTTTCACATCTTCATCTTAGTGTGCAAGTGGAGTTACAACAGTGCTTTTATTCTCTGCCTCTGCCTTTGTGAACAGGTCTACTGACTCTCTTCAGAGTTCTGGGCATCATCTAAGCTTTTCAAAAGAGGAATAAGCACCTCAGGAAGAGACATTCTTCACTTCTGAAGTGACTGCATAATTTTCAGGTCTATTCTTCCACCAGTTCACAATTCAGGTTCTAAATGAGAGTGAAAGTCTTCTCTGTACTGATATATGGGACTAGTTTCCCCTCTTATTCTGAATTGTACTTGAACATCTTTGCCAAATCCCTGTTGAACCATGGCAATGTCACTGCTTCTTGACAATGTGCAAAAATTTGACTGGTATACCATTTTTTAAAAAAATTATTATTATTTTTAAGATGGGGAATGTTATCAGGCAAAGATACAAAATTCACCGAAATGAGTTTTGCATCTTATGGCTAGGGCTGTGCTTAAGAACAACTGTTCAGCTGGTGTCTTGCCACAGTTCTGCATTTTTCAGCAGATTTCTGACAACTTACTCGAGTGAAGGGCCTACCCTTTCCTCCACAACTATCAAGTTACATTGACCAAGCATTCTGCAGAGTATTATGCATACGAATACCAGCACTGAAAAAAGCTTCAATTATAGTTTTATACTTATTTACACTGAATTAGAAATGCATCTAATCAGTTATTTTAGTATACCCATCAAAAAAATTAGTAGGTTAGTGTAAAAACCGCTTACACTATTAAGCAAGGGCTGAGTTTACCAAAAACTCATGACATAGGGAGCTAAAATTGTGTATTAAATCAGGAAGAATGATCCAAGAAGCTGGAGAAAAGGACCAGGTGTAAAAAGAAGCCCAAAAAACCCACAACACCAAAAACCCAAAACCAACCAACCAATCAAAACCCAAGAAACCATCCAAGAAACCCACCCAGCCTGATTTTGTACTTGCTTTCAGCTTGAGATAGTGTCTTCCTAAAGCTTATGACATAGGCAAAGCACACAGGACCTTAGGTCAGAGGTGCCCCCCTAGCTTTGCACCAGGGAAAAGAGGTCTTTTGGGTGTCTGGGCCTTTTTACCTCCTTTTTGGCTGTCTCTGCCTTCAGACACCCCACTCTCGAGACTCTGTGGAAATGCTATTGATGAGGGGGTTAAAAGTTGCTTTGGGCACTTGGGAAGCAAATCACTTCATCCTTCTTGGTCCTGGTGTGCCTAACCTGGGCTGCTCTTGACTTCACTGTCTGTGGCTTTTTTGGGGAGGGCAAAACTGTTAGTGGGGATCTTAGCAGACAAAAACTTGAAGCATTTCATGGTATGTGGTTTTTTCTCTGCTTATGTGGGGTGATGAGCATAGTAGAAAGAACAGGGACTCCTTGGGTTTTGTATTAGAATGGGAAGGGCTGTTTGCCTACAGGTATTTATGACTGCATTTTCTAATTCAGTGTGTTCTCTGCCTTGTAGAAACCGTCTGGCAGTGCTGCCAATTACATGTTGTTGTGTTCTTGTACACAATAACAGTCTTAGAATAGAGGCAAGAAAACTCATCTTTACAACTCAGCCTTCAAGCAATAGATAAAACTGTGTGACTATTGCTGTGCGAGATGTACTTTGTTTCATTTATTTTAATAGGAAGTTGTAAGACATAGAATTTTCAGAATTTTTACTGGCTTGGTTTACAGCTTGAGAGCAATTTCCAGAGTTCACTTTATAAGCCTCAGGAAGGGTTTTGCAATAGCTTTTTTTTTTTTTTTTGGAGGTTTTGGTATTTCAGCTATGATAGGACTGAAATTCATGCTCCTCCAGTACCAGACATTATTACTTAAAATAGTTCCACCCCACTGTGGGCTGAGCCAGCTTCCCTTGTGCTGCAGTGGACAGCAGCTCGCTGGGAGAAGGGCAGTGCAGAGACATGCCTGAGCTGCTCAGGAAAAATCCTCTCAAACAGCCATCTGCAGATGAAAGTTAGGGATTACTCACCGGAAAGATCAGTTGTTCAACCCTTAATAGCACCTCTGGTAGGATCTTTGACAGGGAAAGCCCCATGCTTTCTTCTAACCTTTCCTGACTACTGATTTCTAGCCAAAGCAGCCTCTGATAAGAATTTGAGTTGTTCATTTTAGGTTTTTCCCTAAGTACTTCACAGTCATCATAGAATGGGAAGGGACCTTAAAGATTATCTCATTCCAACCACTGTGCCATGGTCAGAGGCACCTCTCTCTAGACCAGGTTACTCAGAACCCCAACCAATCTGGCCTTGAGCGCTTTCAGGATGGGGCATCTGCAACTTTCCTGGGCAAACTGTTCCAGGGCCTCATAATACTTGGTTGGATGAAAATGTCTCAAAAAATATGTAAATCTTAATACAGTTGAGAGTTAAGCTGCAAATATGAACATATTCATTCCTGTAGACAGCTACATCTATCTTTTTTTGCATTTTAATGACTCAACTAAAGTTCCAGGTCTGAATAAGCTACAGATTTTTTTCTCCAGAAATGCTTAAAATGGTTTAATTTGCTCTTAAATACAACTTAGCTAGTTTTCAATCTAATAGGTAAGACTTTTGCTGCTGTAGTCACTCTCACAAATGAAGACACCATTCCTGTAGGTGCTAAAGAGGTTGCTAAGAAGATTATTGCTGAGGCCTTACATTGTCAAGATGGTTGCCAATGAAAGACAACCCACTCTATCCTTCTCCCCACTAAAGCTCCAGCCAAGACAATATACTACTGATAGGTAACTTAAGAGGAGTAAATAAATGTTCTGCTTCACCTGTGCCAGTGCTGATGCTTTAGCTGCTGTGAAATGGAGGGGAAGAAGAATTTGTTTAGTTTCAAATATGATTTTGGTGTTGGCTTTCAAGTCCCTGTTCCACGGTCAAGTATCAGAGCTTTCACACTGATTTTCCATATCACACTTTCTCTATTGTCCTCTCCTACTTTTGTTAAATAAATCTGCCTCCTGTCTTTGAGAATCTTGCGTGAGTTTTTAATTTGGTACAAGGAATGTGAGTTCTATGTTGGTGTAAAAGGAGTTGGTTTTGGAGTATTTAGCCAAACTCAAATAGAATTAAAATAAGAATTCCAGTACAGAGTTAGTCTATTAAGCACAGTGTGCCTGGCACTGAGAATACCAGCTGTGACACTGCTTCTAATTCTTCATGCTGCCCTTTTGACATGTAACTTTTTCTGTACCCGTCTTTGAGGATGGAAAAACAAAGCTTTGTTGTGAAGATGACTGCACAACCACACAGAGCAGTGGTTTCAGCATGCTGCTGGCTGGCTCAGCGAAGGGAGAAAACCTTCAAGTAATGTTTGCTGCTGTGGTTGGTGACATTATCAAATTTCCCAGTGCAAATACCTTTGAGAGGAGCAAGCCTTCAGTTTTTCTTCATAGGATCATTTAATGAGTCATTATTTACTTTTGTCACATAGCAATGTGGGACTTGATTTCTGGGAAAAAAACCGTAACTCTGCCAAAGTTGTTGCTGAACAGAAGCAGCATATTTACCATAACAAAGCTTTAGCTCATCACACGGTAAGTTTCCAGATATAACTTTCATTGTGATTTCATATTTTCCACTACGTTCCTGAGGGACAGCAGCTCCTTTCAGATAAGGTTTGCTTATTAATGAGCTTGAAAGCCGTTTCTTCTTGGAAAAGGAAAATCCATTAAAGTATCATAAAAAGTCAGGATGTAAAGTTGGGAGCAATTCAGGTTGGGTTATGACAGCAGGAATTTTAGGATGGTTAGATGTACGGTTTGTGCACTGGTGCCCTCTAGCCACAGGGTGGGACAGGGTGAGCTCCCAGACTGTGGCTTTGGGTTTTAGTTTCACTACCACCCTTTAAGCCAAGTAGTTCCAAAGGTCTGTGTTGCTGCTGTCCTGATGGGGTTTGGAGAGTCCTGGGGGAAGCAACTTTCTTTTTTTTTTTGGTTTTTTTTTTTTGTTTCCACACAGGGTGGATTTTGTTTTGGGGTTTTGGCTTTCATTTTTTTAAGCTGAATGACAAAGCACATGGACTAAGAAACTTTACATGGTGTTTTCCAGCTTAATGAACTTAGGGTGTATCGCATTGTGCCCAGTCAAGCCCTGGAGTGATAGGGGTCAAATGTTCCTCTTGTCCTGGTCACATCATGCATCAGAGGAAAAGGAGACCCACCTATCTTCTAAGGCAAGAGTAATTTCTAACCGTGGAAGGTGTGCTTGCAGGCCTGCAGTGCCAGAGCTGTAGGAGAAATAGGCAAAGGAATTGATATGTTTTCTCCAGATTAGCCTGGACAAAATTTACTACAGCGGTTTAGGAAGAAGTAGGGAATAATTTGTACACCAGGCTAGTACGTGAGGTTTGTCTCTGCCCTCTTCTTGGCCATGAACTTGGGTAGGAGCTGCACACGTACAAACCAGCTATTTTGCACGACTGCAGTGCCAGGTCCTCATCTGTCAAAAATACAGGCAGCTTCAGCAAAGCTACTGTGATTTATGCCAGTCAGGGACTTGGCCAAGGTGTCAGGCTAAAACACTGACAGGAGAAAGTCTCTCTGACTTTTCCTTTCAAAGACTCTAATTTCAGCAGTTCTGCATCCATGTTAGGGCTGCCTCTTTCTCTTTCCCCCTCACTCCTCTCCTGCTGGCCTTGTACGTTTTTGGTTGTCCTTTGCAATTGCATCAAATTGGATCACAGCAGAGGTGTTGGGTTTTGGTTGGGTTTTGTGTGTTTTCTTGATGTTTATTTGTTCAGGGTTTGTTGTTGTTGGTTGGGTTTTGGATTTTTCTGTCCCTGACTTTCTTTTCCTTTTGAATGTCAACTGCTGTGGACCTATAAGAAGTTTAGGCTTGACTCCTGAGGTGTGAACTGACAGTGGCCTGTTCTTAGGATGCCTTTCCCCAACTCAAAATATGTAATAGATACCTTGCAGAGCTTGTAAAGCAGTTAGTAACCACGTATATGTGCCTTCTCAGTGCTCAGGCTGCTTGGTTCAAAGCTGTGGGTTACCCATGGCATCAGCTCTATCAACCATTACCATTAGGGCTATACAAAGTCTTACATTGAAAATATGAACCCCTTTTCTTGAAGTGAGGGGGCTAAAATTTGCAAAATTTTAGGGAAGAATTTTTTGATTCTTG
The DNA here is from genome assembly GCA_035047865.1 of Dendrocincla tyrannina. Classification (NCBI taxonomy): domain Eukaryota; kingdom Metazoa; phylum Chordata; class Aves; order Passeriformes; family Dendrocolaptidae; genus Dendrocincla; species Dendrocincla tyrannina. Next base: position 13,635,986 of record JAWWMP010000165.1, read on the forward strand.
CTGGGCTTAAAGGGATGCTTCTTAGCCAAAGACTGTTTGCCCAAATCCGATTTGTGATGAGAAATTTAAGCTCTAATCATGCACAGCATAGGGAAGTGTGTGAGAATACTCACCTTTTATGGCATGGCATTTGTTGGCACTATCAGCTTGGTTGTAGCAGACAAGATTAAAGGATTAGTAAGTAAGCCAGATACTGAACTACTGCGCCTAAAGCTGTAATTTGCCAGTATATTGATTACAGAGGATTTTTAAAGCCTTCAGAACAGTGTCCTGTATCCTTATTTCTATGTTAGCTTGTAACTATATATCTTTAATAAAGTGGAAAGCTTATTTCATAGGGGACGTGAGGTGTCCTGTTGCGAAGATGTAATCAGTTTGGTCCATTTCTTTCGTTGTCTATGAGGTTTTAGTTATTTTTCTTTTTTTTTTTTCTATGAATTTTGCTGTGAAAGTGAACTAGATATTTTACACTATTGATACAAGTAGGAAAACCCATTCCGAAGTCTGGTTTTGTACTGGGGCAAGAGCAAACTTCAGTCTCCTTTGCAGGATGCTGGCCATATGACACTCTCTGCCAGCCACCCAATTTCTGTTCTGGAAGACATTCCAGAACAAAACCCTAAAGCTTGTTCTCTGAATCCCTGCTTAATGTATTTTTTCCCCTTGTGTCAGAATATATTGTAATGACTCCACTTAAACAACAGAGGAACTCAGTATTTTTAAAAAATCAGCTATATGACTGCAAGGAATTGAATGTTAAGCTCCTGACTTTTATTTTTATCCAGGGCTGCACATGATAGGATGTTTTCCCACTAGGCTCCCAGTCTCGGCTGGTTTTGATTATAGCACCAAGCTGGTAGGAAATGCTCCTGATGGATCAAGGTACCCTGAAGGTAGACTGGAGCAGGACCCAGGCGAAACAGAAATCCAGGGAAACTGCTCCATCAAGTGTTGAAAGGTAAAACTGGCACTGCAATAGGCTAAAAATACAGGTCTTCCTTGGGCCAGAAGCAAGGTGCTCTACACGTGTCTAATGCAGGTGAAACATACAAAATCCCTACTGATCTCCACAGGGACAGATTCCACTACAAACTGCGTGAAATTTTATGGGAAGGCCTTCATTTTAGTTTGGTGTTTACTCCCTTAAATATATCCACTGCAAAGGCCAGTCGAACAGTTCTAATAAAAGCAAATTTTTGCATATGTGCAAATCACATTCAAATGTATGCTTTAAAACTAAAGCTTTACTTGCTTTCCTTTAAAATGTAACAATAAGAGTTGTTAAGATTTGTAGGAAGAGAAATTTAAGGATTAATTTACTCCTGAATTTTAAGGGTGTATTTAATTATTCTGTTAATTGTTGACAGATATAAAGGCTGGTCTCCATGTGCAAATGTCACTGAAACAATTTCTAGGCTTAGATATTTCAGGCTTTCTTGTTTTCACCATGGAAATTGAACCCCCCTGACTAGAACCTATAAATTGCTTATTCACTTAGGATATCTGCATTGCTCACCTAGAAAAAGTTAACCATCTACATTTAGATATTGATTCTTATGTTATTTTTTTTCCCCAAATGAGTCCACTCCTACAAAGCTACTTGAATCAAAAGTAGATTTCACCTAAAGTTCTTGGCTTCCAGAGCTTTCTGATGAGAAACTATGCTGAAAAGTTTTTGAAATCTTGTAAGAGAATTAAAAAAATATATAAAAATATTAGTTGGAAAAGCCAACTAGGAAATGCACAAGAAATAATGTAATATGACCTGATTTTCATGCAAATGCCGTGCTGTGAATACTTGCATTTTTGAACTTTGTACAATCATGGAGTCATTTAAATAGGAAAAGACCTTAAAGATCACAGAGTACAACTGTAACTGTAGAATGTATCACTTCCATCCCCAAATGCTGAACAAGGCTTGGGGAGTGTACAAAACCCAAACATTTTCTTAAAAGCCTCAGAAACAGGTGCCCAATATTGATGTTGCTGATCTGCCCCACAGAGGCTGGAGCTGAGCAGCCCTCTGGTCATGTCCAGTAGCTGCTGCTCATCATTGCTTTGCCTTGTGGGGTAATGACTGAGCTTGCAGAAAGGTGCAGCTGGGAAAAATATATTTAATTCTGAATTTAGTTTAGATTACTTAATTTAAAAATTGTGGGTTCTTAAGCTTTGTAACTGACTTAAATGCTGGAGCATGACCTTCATCTTGCCTAACACTAGATACCTACAAACTGCATCTAAGCTAGTTTATGGTCAGAGGAGAGAAAAAGCATTTTTAGATGTGATTCAGGTGGCATGTGTTAGTCACCTGCCTTAGGTGTTGCTGGGGGCCTGATCTGTGCTGAATACAAAACAGGTGCAGACATCTCCCTCTTGTGAATATATGTTAATTTTGTAAATGTACAGCTCCAACACAGGCGCTTCTGGCCATCCCATGCAAGTCACTAAGGGGAGTAGGTACAACTCAGGATGTGCTCCCTCCTCACTCTTGCATCCTATTTGCAAATAATTATGAATATATTCTATAAATAATATAATTTTCATGAAAATAATGCCAAATTCAACCTTTTCATAAATGTGAGTTAAACCCACTGTATGAGAGCAAGCCAGTCTGAGAAGCACTGTGCATTTCTGTACATGTTTAAAAAAGTGTACATGTTTACCAGCACCAAAAGTCTTCCCTGAATTTTGAGTTGGTGAGAGAATAGTTATTTTATAGAGAAATAAATAAGAACCAAGCCTACCTTGTTTCAGAAAAGGCATGGAGGGTGACTTTCCAGCTTAGGACCTACTGCCTTCAGTGAGGTGCAAAAACTGTGCATTGAACGGCTTCAGGTGCCTCCCTGAACTGTTTGGGGTTTTTGTTGAATTTGCCAAAATGGCTGAAAACCAGCCTGAAAGAGAAAGTGGTAATTGTTGGGAGAACTGTCAGAAGTAAAGAAGGGTGAGTCAGTGCAGAGTGATACTGTTTTTAGCGTAAAATCCCAAAAAACCCCTCCACTACTGTGCAGAGGAACAGGTGTAACCACAAGCTTTCCCGGCTCCCTTCCCCAGCCCAAACTAATTTAGGTTTCTAAGCCTATGGAATGAGTACAACATGAGGGAGCCAAAATTTATGAAAAAATATCCATGTTAATATAGGCTGTAAAATAAATGCAAACGAAAGCTGAAGTAAACCAGCTTTTATTCACATGAAAAATAAACTTGTTAGCTCTGATAATCAATTAAAATATTATAGAATCAAGCAATCACAGATGTAGAAGCTTATCCTCCTTAAAGTCATTATAAATCACATCCTTTCCTAAATCTCTCTATTCCCTCTTATTGCTTACATTATAATCCCTGTCCGGGTATCATTTTCATTGCTAAACATACTGTTTGCCAGTCAGTTTATTAAGGTTTGTCTTGATAGTGCCAAAACAAATGCTCTTTTTCAAAGATAAAAGCAAGGCTAATATTAAAATAATAACTTCACCTCTTGGCTAGCAGAGCCTAATTATTGAAGAAATTGGCACATGAAATCTCTGAGGTGATAGGGAATTAGTGTGTCAATAGGAGCCTGCTTTGAAGTTGACCCACACTGTTCTTGGTAGTGTTGGGTATACCCTGTCTCTTGCAATATGATGAGGGGAAAAAGAAATATTTGAGGTGGGAAGCTGCTAACAATAAAACTCTTCTTCATTGTTGTTAATTAATTAAATGTTGTAGTAAAAAAAGATGGGACATGTAGGAGACACAGAAAGTAAAAGCAGAGAGAAAAATTATAGATTTGGGACTGTAGTGACGGAACAAGGGGTAGTGGCTTTAAACTGAGAGTAGGTTAGATTGGATATTAGAAAGAAATTCTCTATTGTGAGGGTGGTGAGGCACTGGAACAAGTTGCCCAAGGAAGCTGTGGATGCCCCATCCCTGAGGGTATTCAAGGCCTGGTTGGTTGGGACTCTGAGCAATCTGGTCTAGTGGAAGGTGTCCCTGCCCACAGCAGGGGGATTGGAATGAGGTGACCTTTCATGTCCCTTCCAAACCAAGCCATTCTATGATTCTGTGATGACTGATAAGAAGAGCAAAGAGGCTCTAAAGAGCCTGTGACAATTAAGGAAAATGCTTAACTATTGATTTTGTACAGGAGGGGTTGTTTGATGACATCAGGCTTGCAGCAATGACACCAGTAAAGTGCTCTGAGTGCTGAGAGTGCCAGAGGTCTGAAGAGCATTTCATACGGTGAGGAGTGCTGAAGCTATTGCTACAAAAAGCAAACACTTGTATTATGCCTGAAACTGTTTTCAGTAGACTGGAAGCCTGGGGGAAGCATAAGCTTAACAGCCCTGCAGATCTATATGCAAAAGCTACTATGAGCAAGAAGCTGGGCTACCAGGACATGACCTAAACATAAACCTGAGAGCAAAGGAGATGTAAGTGAATTGTGCTTTGTTTTCCTATAGTTTTGTTGGTGGCAGGCAAACCCAAAGCCAAGGAAGGCTGACAAGTACATAGTGGTGCTGGTGCTCAGTGGCCTGAGCAGTGGGAGACAGAAACTGCTAGTTAGTGTTTAGGCTTTTGAAGCCTGAACACTCCATACCGTTTCGGCTTGAAATTCTCAAGTTTCAAAATCTAATATGTATCCAAATATGGACTTTACATACAAAAGTATACAAAATCTTATTACAACAAGAACAAGGCAAGCAACGACCCTTCTTTGAATGGGTAAGACTATTTAAAATAAGAAATAGAAATGGCTTCAATTCATGGCAAACAGATGATGGACCACTGTGACTGGACATGTGTGGGCACCAGAAAAAAAAGGAAGTTTAGACTTTAGCAGACCAAAAGATTAGGAATAACAATGCCTGAGATAAAAAATAAGTTACAATGAGGTAGCATGGGGGAAACATGTATAAGATAAGAAAAACAACTGTCAGTTAAGAGCAGTCAAATGTCTTCCTATGCAATTGCATGTAGCTTCATAAAAATGTGAAACTACATCCTGTGATGTTCACAACTTCCTTTAAAGATAAAGCTAGAAGAAATGATTGATGGTTCATGGGTTTAGTCCAGGAATTGTAAAGGTGACTTCAGTGGTGTATCAATGTCAATTGATACAAGCTGGTGGTCTGGACATGGAGAGATGGGTCTCCATAGCTCCATAAAGATCTTCAGTAGCTCAGAGAAAGGCAAACATTACAAGCAGAGTGAAAAGTTAATTATGGTTGAGCTTAGCCTTTGCACTAACATAAATTTTTTTCCTTATAAATGAAATAGAAGAATTATTATCAGATTTGAAAACTTGGGTTTGCATTATGTAACTTAGAGAAGCATGTATGATCCTGGACATCAGGAGGATTTTCTTCACTGAAAGGGTTGTCTGGCATTGGAATAGGCTGCCCGTGGAGTCAGGGGAGTCATCATCCCTGGAGTTGTTCAAGAAATGACTGGACATGCCACTTAGTGCCAGTCATGATCAGTAAAAGGTTGGACTTGACGATCTTAGAGGTCTTTTCCAACCTGGTTGATTCTGCTATTCTCTGATCCCTGGGGTGTTCATCCCACTGCCCTAAGGCTTTCTTCTGCTTTGGAAATGTCATGCAGAAGTGATGGTACACTCTAAACTCAGTGTAGAGGGCTGAGATACCTCATCTTTTTGAGTCCTCGTCACATTAGTTACATAAAAATCTAATTTTTAAACAAATGGCTGGTGGGAAGATCTGTTTTCAGATTAATTGGTGCAGAGTTATATTTTGTGACTGCTGCTGGTGAGTTAAGATCAGAGTTTCTCTGAGATATTGGTTGGGTGTTTCTGGCAGTCTTCTTAGTAAAACCTCGATTTTATTAAATTTATGGTCTCTGAATGTAACAAATTCCTATGTTAAAGTTGATGGGACTCCAACAACTCCTAATTAAAACCCCACCTTGAGGCAGTAAGCGAGCTATAAATCTTCAACTCCTTCAGAACCAGGATGAATTGGCTGCGAAGTTTCATATGAAAAGAAATGTGAAGTTAGTCGATTTTTAGTCACAATTCTTCCTGCCTATATGAAGCCACAAGCATTTTGGTGTCCCATGCATTTAATATAACCACTGCACAGTGATACTGAAAGTTATTTCCAAATGTTTCAATGTTAAAGTCACAGAATCACAGAATGTTCTGAGTTGGAAGGGGCTGACAAGGGTCGTAGAGTTTAAGTGAATGGTCTGTATGGGAATTGAATCCATGATGTAATAAATCTTTCACAGAACATCTGTAGACCACTATAAAGATATAAGTGAGGTACCAGTTCTTTTCTTGAGAATACTAACAATATACTTGCTTGCTCGAATTTCTGGAGCAATTAGAAGTTAATTTTCTAACATTCTCTTGACCAGAGAAGATTGTGTTCAGATGGATCTAAAGTTTGGGTTACAGTTTTAATGTATTTTGATTCAAATGAAGTGTTACTCTAGTGTGTGCGTGTATATATGTATGTATATATATATATATATATATTTAACCACTGTGCTAAGCTCTCTGCTTTTAAAATCATCACTCTTCTGTAGAGGCAAGGATACCTGAGTTGATAACTCAGTTTCAGATACTCATGACAAAGAGGAGTTGGGTCTAGCGATGAGCACCCCGTGCTCCACATTGAAAATGCTGCTCTGACCTTTTCCTGGAATGCACACTCTGGACAGAAAGATATTTTGACATTTTTAATGTGATATGAAAGGATATGGATATCCTCTTGTGAAATACAATGAATCTATATGTTTTATGTCACTCTGCTTTGAGACAGCTGGAGCTGAAAATGGGCTGTAACTATAAACACCATTAGTCTTTTTCTTTTTTTACTTCCAACTGTGTGGAGCACAGCCATCCCTCCTCCTGTGCTTTTAGACCCATTTTGAGACCCATAAGGATGCCAGTCTACCTGCCCCACCTGCACTCCACAGCGGCATTGAAAGGTGCCAAGTAAACTGAGACAATGGTGGCTGGGCTTTTGTTCTGCTAATACTTCTTGGCCATGCAAAGCAAATGAGTGTAATTACTGCTTACACTTCAAGATTTTTATGGAAAGGCAGTAAGAGCTCCTATAGGTTATTAAAAAAAAAAAAAGGCAAGACAAAATTATGACCTATTTTCTCACTCTATTGTGGTGCTTTGGATCTAACATAAACTGTTTCATGAATGGTTTGAGAAAAGTCTGTGGGCTTTACTGGGTCCAGTTGGTGCTATCTGGTTCTAACAGGAGTTTAATCTCTAGTAATTAATCTCTGTTGCGCGAAGATAAATTTCAGTTTCTAGTAAGAGTGGTGCAGTGGAGTGTTTTTGCCTTTTAAAAATGTGTTGTAACATTAGCTGGCATATGAAGGGACAAGGAGCATCTCCAGTGCAGTGAGGAGGAGATGTACCCTCAAGAGCCTGTGTGCAGAGGCTGGGATGTCCCTGAGCATCAGGTGAAGTTGGGGGCATGGGGATCATGTTGTGGCCAGGGCAGTGGGAAGGGGGATGACAGGTGGAGTGAGGGTCCAAGGTGGACACATGCAGTGTGGTGGAGCAGTTTCCTGGGCTTTCATCACATCAGCAGTGGAGGCTGCTGCCTTAATTTGGCCACAATCTGCAAAGCCAGCATTGGAGAACACGTGTACCAGCATTGCTGGTGAGCAGAGGGAGGGTGCTGCAACCCTTCCAGCTGGATTTTGAGAGCTGCCGGGAGACCCGATGGCTGGTGAAGGGTGTTCAACACGAGTGCACTGTATCCAAATGAGCCCCCAGCACAACAGCTACTTAAAGATCTCCCCAAACTGCCCCAAGGAAGGGCAGGGCTCAACCACAGGCAGCATCTAAAAGCCTTTTGCAGTCATTAGTGCTGTCCCCTGTGCTGCAAGCTGCCTGCAGTGAGCATGTCGACATCTCTGCGACATGCTCAGATTTCAAAGGCGGTCTTCCTAACCAGCTGCATCTCAAGAAATTGAGCAATTTTTTTAATTTTTTTTTTTAGGAGATACCATGCCAAGTCTTTTGAAATGAAAGCTGGGGCAAGCCTAGTGGAGATTAATGTAGGAAAAATGCTGCTGGCTTGATAAGCCACAGATGTCTGTGAGATTTGCAGAGACTGTTGACAGCTCGTGATGGTTTGCAGCTTGCGAGGTCCCCCAGCCCCAGGAGCAATGTGCTGGATACATGGCTGGTGGTGTGGGGCAGGGTTTGGCCCAGTGTGGTAGTTGAGTGAAGGGCTTGAGAAGACCTGTGGGAAAAACCTATCTAGACCCACACTGTCATTGCAGAGTTTTCTTATGTGCTGCACCTCTTTATGTAAAAGAGTGACCTTTTTTTAAATAATGTCACTATTGGCAACTGTTTTTATAATACCGTAATGGGGAGACGTAAGCTGATGTAATTCTGTTTAAGCACAAGATGGTGGTGGAAGCTCAGCTGTTGCACCAATCTTGATTGAAGAGCTGACTTATGTCAGTGGAATCATTCCTAGTGGGGAGACAGGAGTTGTGCTTCTGTTAATTCTACATACTTAATAAAAACTATGCAACTTTTCTTAGATAAGACCTTCACTGAGTCCTGTTAGGTAGTATAAGTAACACTAAAGTTTGACAGAAACTCGTTGTTTGCTCTTTTTAAACTTAAGATCATCCTCATTAAGTTCATAATTTCTTAATATTGTCTACACATATAGACTGCATTGTTTATGAGATGCTCCCAGTTAGACTTATGAATCAAGCTCTGTTGTCTTCATGACATCAAGGCCAAATACTTCAGTGACTTGTGGAGACATTGTACACATGAAGTTTTCGCTCTCATGCTGTCCGTGGCTCTTCATGAAGAGATCCTCTGGGAGTCTCATCCTCTGCTTGGATTAAGGTTTTTCTGAAGCTGCATTCTTGCATGCCCTGATATATGGTCAGATTTATTTTAGACAGAAAATTAAATATGTTGTTAGTTTAAATTTTCAATTGATGCTTATTTTCATTGACTTAAAATACCTTTACATGTACTGATGTTTATTTGCAATTTGTTGATACTGATACTTTCCTCATCTGGATAACAGACTTGAATTGGTACAACCCCAGTGCCCAGCAAGTCTTGGGCAAATGCAGAAAATTGCTTTGCCAAAATATTTTGAAAATAATTTGAACCAAAATAGTCCTTTATTTACTTTTTTTTTCCTCAGGAGAACAGGAAGGTTTTTTGTAAAATCATGATAAATGCTAGGTAAGAAAGTAAATCACTAAGTAGTGACTTAAACACAAATTTACCTCTAATATGAATCTATGCGTGTGCTTGTAAATGAATTAGGAAACATTCAGGCCTCTCTTGTCATCTCTGTAATACTGTCTTTTTCTGCTAGTGGAGCCTCTATTGCTTATCCAGGCTGGTACCATTTGCCTTGTGTGTAACGAACAGCTCTTGGTACAATTCAGAGGCATCTGACATTTAGCATATATGCTTCTGCTGGGAAACTTGTACACTGGTAGCTCACATAAGCTGATAGAGGCAGCTAAGAAATAATTTCCGTAAATGATAGGAAACATTTTGATACAAAGACTTTTTTTCCCTGTACCCTCAAAATTAGCAATAGTTTTAGAGGAATTTGAAAGGAAAATCATGGAATGGTTTGGGTTGGAAGGGACCTTAAATATCATCTCGTTCCAAACCCCTTGGACAGAGACACCTTCCAGTAGACCAGGGTGCTCAAAGCCCCATCCAACCTGGCCTTGGACACTGCCAGTGAAGAGGCATCCACAGCTTTTCTGGGCAACCCATTCCAGTGCCTCACCATCCTCATACTAAAGAATTTCTTCCTAATATCTAATCTAAACTTACTGTCTTTCAGTTTAAAACCATATCCCCTTGTCTCATCACTATCTGCTCATGTAAAAAGCTCCACTTCCTCTCTTTTCTAAGCTCCCTTTAAGTACTGGAAGGCCACAATGAGGTCTTCCTGGAACTGTCTCTTCTCCAGGCTGAACATCTCTCTGCCAGTCCTCATAGGAGAGGTGCTCCAGCCCTCTAATCACCTTGGTGACCCTCCTGTGTGCCTGGTCTAACAGGTCCACGTCTTTCTTGTGCTGAAGACTCTAGGGCTGCATGCAGTGCTCCAGGTGGGGTCTCACAGGAGTGGAGTAGAGGGGCAGAATCACCTCCCTCAACCTGCTGGCCGAACTGCTTTTGATACAGCCCAGGATGCCCTTGGCTTTCTGGGCTGTGAGCCCACACTGTTGGTTCATGTACAGTCCTTCTTTGGCAGACTGCTCTCAATGAGTTCTTCTCCCAGTCTGTACTCAAGTCTGCACCCAAGAGACTGGTACAGCAATACTCACTATCCAATGCCATCTAATACCACCATGGTATTAACACAGGAAATTCTGACATCTACATTTGCAAAGGGTGAACAGAGACAATGCCCAAGCGAACCCCAGGGAATTATTTTTTTTGTCCTCTCTCCTTTTTGTGCCATGTCAGTACAAAACATCTGCTCTTGTTCAGTTTGTGGCTCCTGTGGGGCTCTTGGTAAAGCTCCCACACATTACCATCTAAAGTTCTGTGTCTTTGGGTGGCATTTAGGCCTTCAGTACTCAGAACATTATTTTTCTTCACCCAAAGGAATACAAGATTAGTTCATCCGTTGTAGATCAGTGTGTGCCTCTGCAGGGAAATCCAACATTAATCATGTAAATTCAGCTGTGGGAGTTTCGTGATGTGCTGTAGGGTAAGAATGTCCCTCCACTTGGGCTGGGAATGTGCCTCCCTATCTCCTTTATTGTGTGAGTCTGTAGGGTAAGACATAAGCACAGTTCAATGATGCTCTGAGTTTTGAGTAAAGTGCATTCTCTGAGTTTTTAACAGGATGCTGTGCTGGAGCTGAACTATGACTTCTAACTAGTTCTTAGTGCCTTGAATCTCATTTTCATGCTCTTAATGAAATGAGAGCTATGTTATTTAAATCCATTATTTTCTGGGTGGAATGGTTCTATAATCTGAAAATGTCTAAAAGCAGTAGCTATCTGAATAAAATTACTTGTGAAATTTTCTTTGTGAATATAAGAATATAGAAATAGCCAAACTATATAAATCCCCTGCAGGAGCTGGGGGTGTGTGTGTGTGTGTGTGTTCATGTGTTTGGGTTTGTTTTGGGATTTATTTAAGAATAAGGGAAACGTGTAATTTATGTCTGGATAATTAGTGGCATTTTACCCCTGAAATATACACCACTTGGAGGAACCAGAGCCTTTCACACCTGCATAGGGTATGAAATTCCAAACAATTAAAACAATTAACATTTCCTACTGAAGTCTATTGGGCCATAGCAAAAAGGATATTGCAGGAGAGGGAAAAAAAGGTAGTAAAGCAGAATGTGTGATAAATGGCAAACGTACTCTTAAAGATTTTTCTGACACACCTTTTCATTCCGCAAAATTAAATATGGAATACCTTTATGGGAAAGTGGCACTGACAGAGATTAATTTATTGTATTATTCCTTGTGAAAGGCTTTTTCTTTTCCAGAATGGTAGTGGTGAATTGTGTGGTTTTGCTTGTTTTTTTTAAAACTGAAAGAAAAGTACAGTGCACTTTGTCTTTTGATTGAGAATCAAAAATAAGTAGTATGAAGTTAAAAGTCATCTTAAAAGTGAACTTGTCTGTATTTTTGCTTATCTTCTATATGAAAAGAGCTCTAGAAAGGTCATTCCACACAAGTTTTTATATTAAATATTAGTTAATTTTGTCTCAGCCTTGCTATGTAGGTATTCACTATCTATTTTTTCAAAGCTTCTATTTTTTTGCAGTGCATCAGTCCCTTCATTTTTTGCACTTGTGTATTCCATGAATGTCATTAGACTTTCAGTTGTGACACTGAAAGGTATTTATATGCGCCCTGGGAAAGTGTATACCTAAAAAGAAGACTTTTAGCTGACAGCTCCAAATGTCATTCCTGAGAATTTGTGGAAGTATATTAAAATTATTTCTTTAGAAGAAAAAAAGGAGCTGAATTGTTTAATAGAATGGGGAAAAAAAAAGGCACTTGACTTTCATTAATTAGTGTTTTCATGGTCATCTTTGTAGAGAAAGTGAAAAAGCATTTGAGAAAATGTAAGCATCCCTAGTGCAAAGAATGAAGAGCCACCAGCACTGCATGGGTGCTTGGTGCCATCCCTCTCCAGCTTCCCTATTTTTGGAAGGCTCTGTAGAAGGTCAGTGGGAAACATAACTCCTGGCTCCTAAGGCAAAAGCAGCCTGGATTATCATTCGTGTGAAACTAAAGACGGGGTGCTAGTAGGGAGCAAATAGTTACTCCTGTTAGTATTTCCTAGATGAATGCAAGAAGTTTAAATTTCAGTTGTTCTAAATTAGTTCCTGAATTAAAAAAATATTTACTTCTATTTTGTTTCCCCTTTGTCAATCATTCATTATTTTCATCTAATGCTTCAAATCTAATCACTGTTGCTGAGAAAATGTTTCAGGAAACTATCTCAACAAAGCATTTCAATATAAATATTAAGAGAGGAGCTTTTCAATTTGATAAGAATTAATCATATATAATACATTCATATCATGTATTTTGTTCACTTTTCATGTCCAATTGCTGCATTTATATTAGGAAGAAATCAATACTAATATTGATACTTTGAGTATAATAGCAATTAAAGGAAAACCAGTAAATCACAAGAGAGTTGTTTGGAAATTCCTCATTTCCCTGATGGTTGTCTGGTATTGAGGGGTTTTGTCTCTGTGGTCAGATAGGGATGCACTGCACACAAAAGCTTGCTTCCCATATCTGTGAGCTGTGCTGCTTTTTTGTCTCAAAGAAAACCAACAAACAAATTAATTAAAAAAAAAAGTGGGAATTGGCATATGGGGGATTGTCAGAATGAGATGCATGGAGTCTTTGGCTTGGGGTTTTAGTCCAGTACACCTGTGTTCAACCTACTCTTTTCCAGTACACCTGTGTCCAACTACTCTTTGTTGAAGCTCCAGCTCGTCAACAAGGGTGTTTTCATGAGTGCAACAGCATCAGGGAAGGGTTTTGTCTGTCATGGCCAAGGCTGTGGTCCCCAGTGCATCCCTTGCTGGGATTTGTGGCTTTGCCCGTCTTGTGACTTTCTTGAGGAAATCTCAAAATGTGCCTTCTTCAAGAAAAGCTGGATTTGTGTCATCTCTTGAACAATTTTTTAAATGCTAACTAAAATAATTAAATCCTAAAGTATATTTAGAAGCTACATTTGAAATTCTAGTCTTTCAGAAGGGGAGAAGGCACCGATTTCACCATTTGATGAATACCAAACTTCTTTTGACACTTGGTCATGTGGCAGAGGCAAAAGAGCAGCTGGTAATACGAGCAGTAAAAGTTAAAGAAGAGGAAATGCCATATTACAAAAGCAGAGGGATATTATTAGCTCCTGCACTCTGCTAGAGAAGATGCATGGGATGAGAGAATGATAGAAGCTCTTTAGGAGGCCAGAGAAATTTCCCCAAGGCTTTCAGGACTGGTGTTTCCCAGTGGGAGCTGGTCTGGACCAGACTGTGCCACACAGAGATGAAGGGCCAGAGATGCAGAAAGGTTCTGGGCAATCGCATAACTGAGTCCAGTGTATTCTTGCTGAGAGGGATTTCTTCAGTGTAATTAAATATGCTGGATAAGAGATAAAAAACTCATGAGCTGAAGCAGATTGGGGAATTAAAATTGAAATTCTTTCTGCAGGTTGCATGACCAAACTGGGCAGGACCAAGGTGACCCTTCATTTCACAGATGGCAAAGTGCAGACCTGCTGGGCAGACATTGACAACAGCACGTGGATGGCACTCCTCAGAGGATGCTATGTCAGTAACACAGGGAAAATCACACTTCCTGTTCTATACAGTTCTGTCATGGGAAACGTGAGACTGTCCCTCTCCTAATCTTACCAAGCTCACCCTTTGAGCCTTGAGTCTTGCTTATACATCTCTCCAAGAGAAACTGCTCTAGACATTGATTGCTCTGACAGTAAAACCTCCTCCTCTTATTTTGCCATCCATGCCCTAAGATGAACATCTGAGCTCACTAGGCTGGCAAAGTGTGAGATACTGTAATGTGTAAGAATTTAAATTTTTACGGGAAGTGAAAAGGGAAGAAAAATTACCATTAATAATACCTAACCTTTAAAAGAGCCTAAATCCAAACAAAAACACCTCCTCCACCCACCCCAAATCTTCCATCCCAACTTTCTTAAAACAGAAATAATCTCTTCATGTAGAAATCCAAAGAAAGAGCATTTAGAAGAGCAAAGAAAGAAGAATTCAAATCCTGGAAAATGAACAGGTGACACGAAATGAGGCCAGGTCTGGCTCAAGATGGTTTTCAGTGACCCTTCCCTGCACATGTTCCAGAATGAAGTTCTCCATTCTTAAATACTGAGTTGAAACGTATCTCCTGAAGGAGATATTGCTGACACTTGTGTAGTGGCATGGATACTCTCCTATGTCTCTAAGGACTCTCTTGTGATACAGAGCAAGATCACACTCACTGTTTTCAAGTTGGTGCATGTTATGCACTTGCCTTCCCCTTTGTCTTATCCAATTTCTCTCTCCTTTCCTCCAAGATTTCTTCAAAAGCATTAAATACTTGAATCTAATTCTTTTGAGTAATTTCTCTGAGCTCTATTTTTAAATATTGGCACTGCATTCCATTTTTATCAGCTGGAAGCATATGTGAATGGGAAAACTTATCATTAATAATGAATGTAACTTCTTCTACCTTTCCCTTCTGTGTCCACGAACCTGGATGTATTAAATCTCTTGAGCTTTACTTCCATCTTAATTTTCATCCTCTAATATCCCCATTGCCATTATTTATACTGCCTTGATCTATCTTGCAAACTGAAGTCAAGGTCTCATTTAAAGCTTTATCTACATCATCCTTGATCTGTCCTATCCTATCTCTATCATATAACACTTTTTTCTTTGGTTCCTTGCTCTTCTCTTCTTATTTCTACCCAACAGCCTTGTTGCTGTTTGTTACGAGTTACACCTCTTCATTTTGCAACACGGCATTTGTTCAAATTATATTCAAAAAGCGAATTATTTTTTTAATGGACAGTGAGATGTTTTTCATATGTTCTAAACTTTTCTAAATCCATTTTGCACATCGTAAAATCAGGTGTGCATTTGTGTCATTTTGGAAAATGAGGTATGTTTTATTTTTTGAAAAAGAACCAAATGAAAACAAAACAAAAACAACAGAAGAGGAAAAGCAACTGCTCCCAAACTGCAGATTGAAAATTAGCTTATCCTTAGCAAGTGAGATGGTTTTGGCAGCAATCACACTAAACAGGGATTTTCCAATCTTGGCTGCTAACATGAGATTCCTTGTTTAGGATCACATTGCTTGTAGATTACAGAATTGGCCACAGAATAGACACACTACTCAAATGACAGATTTGCCCAACCTGTGCCGTGTTACAGGAAACAGAGCCATGTTTTGTAAACCAGAGCTAATATTTTCCATCTGTAACCAAGTACAAGACTGATGAAGGACAAAAAGAATATTCTGTAATGGAGAAGACTGGAAGAAGAAATCCCTAGTCTTTAAAAAAAATACATTTTTGTCTATTTCTCTTTCTTATGATCTTGCAGCCTGTAAGTGTAACATGTGAATACCCATCCCAAGGGAAGAGCCCTGTGTTACAGACTGGACTGTGGGGAGATAGATGGACTTACTCATCAGTGCTCCCAGACTTTACTTTCATGGGTCCTAATGCCCTTGGTCCCTATATGATGTGTTGCAGTCCGTAAGTGGATTAGTGGCAGATGACCTTATGTCTTTGGATAGCTGTTGGGTTGTGGGCCATCTAGTGTTCCTTGTTCCCTTTGAACAATAAAGGAACAATGCTAGTTCAAGATGTTTTAGTGATTTGTCCTTGCTTGGCAGATGTTGTTGAATTTTCAAAATTGGTCTAGAGAGAAAGGGAGGCTCTGATTTGGAAGCAGGGTGGTCCTTTGTCAAGAGCTCCCACTGAAACTCATCATGTTCAGACCAAGTGTGTACGGACAGGAGTTTCTATTTTCAAAACATGTTTTAGAAGATTGGGCCAGAAGTGCCAGTGTGAAAGTGAGAGCTCTGTAAGACTGAAAAAAAATTATTATAATGGCTCTCAGTGGACGATAGCAGGGTGCAAGAGGGAAGATGCTCACCAGGCTGGGACTCCAGGTTGCTGAGGCAGAGTACCCAGCAAATGTTGCTGGGTTTGTGCAGAACTGATGAACACAGAAGTTTCACGGTTGTGGAAGGGGATTTCTAAAAGGGCAGAATTTGGCTCAAAGTATTTCTCTCAGATTGTGGTGCCTGCAGCAGTCATGGGATTCTGTTTTACCCACAGTGTGAAAAATGCTATATATGTAAAGTCAGTATTCCTCTGCCCAGTTGTATTCAATAGCAATGACTGCACAAAGTCCATGAGGGGCTAATTTTGGTGTGAGTTGTGGTTTTTTGGGGGTTTTTTTTACATAGAGACTGTCACTTCTCTAAACCACACACACTTCCACCCTAATTTTCATCTCCTCAGAGTAACACATGGCTGATCTAGGATTGTGGTAGAAGTGTACAAATATTTTAAAGTGCTCCTATGAAGTTGGTTTTATGTATAAAGAGTAGAAAGTCACTGGTGGGAAAAGCAACTCAGTTATGTATTTCATGTGAAATAAAGTAGCAAAAATGACTTTTTTTTTTTTGTGGTACCAAACAATGGACCCAGCTGTATTTTTTTTCTTTATATTTATGATATTTATAGACAACTTTTTTAACTTCTCAGTGCTTGTAAAACACAAATATACTTTACTTACAAGTTTAGTATCAAACAAAATGGTTTTCTCATACTGAGTATGAGGAGAAAACAGATGGCAGTGATGTTACAGGCCCAAGCTTCAGTAAGCTATATAAGAGAAATGTTGGTACCTTCTCAAAGGAAAACATTATTAGTGTTTGTTACTTCAAAGACTCTGTTATCATACCTTATGTAGTCAGTGTTTATTAAAATAGTGATGAAAAACCTTGGAGACTGCAATTAGAAGGTGGTTCATCGGGAAAAATGGGTGCCTGCTTAAGATGACTACTGTTCCAAACTGGGAGTCCATGCTGGTCTTCCTGTAAATTAAGACTTTGAGCAACACTTTGGGACATATTGTGATATTTGTAACTATAATTTGAGTGAGTGAATACTAAGAATTCAAATTAGTTTTAAAGAGAAAGCTTGAGGTGTTATAAGTATGAACACTGGTATTGTTTTAACATACTACCTTCTTCACCTTATGAAGCAATTCTCACTGATGCTTGGTATTGCTGTTGCTAAGGTTAGGTGTAGAGTGCAAGTTTCATTTAAGTCTGGTTTGAGAAATGGAGAAGCCTCATTACTGATAGCTCACAATAATCACAGGGAGATGTGACAGCAGAGCTGAGTATCATTTCCCATATCTTCATCCAGGAGGAATTGAAAGAGCAACATTTTGGTGGCTGACTGTGGGGTTGAAATTAAGTTTGGAATTGGAGAGCTTGTTTGACCTAGACAACAGAGACACAGTAAAGTACATCCTCCCAAAGTGAGACCTAGTGCTGGAATTGCTAACTGCTGCATTATGCTTTCAAAAAATGCCATGGACAATGGTCTATCTCTATTCACTGGCTCAGGGATCAGGGTACTGTTTTTTTCTGGCTGGTCCAGGAGGAGGCTGGTTGTAAGTCTGCTATCTTATGCCAGTTTTGGTCAGTCAATTTAAGGTCAGACATTAGCTGTCCCAAGCACAGGCTGCTCCCCTTGTCTGGTAGAATGCTGTTCATTTTAAGATTAGTGCCAAAGCTGGGAAATAGAGTTGTTTCAGAAAAATAGAGGTAGCTGAGCCTGCGTAACCAACAGACCTTTCAAACCTGTGCACCTACAAGATAAAGACCAGCTTTAGCTGACACATTTCTGATCATCATTTGCCAGAAATACCCATGCTGATTTTGACTAGTTCTGCAAACATGGCTTTGCTTATGGGTGAAATCAGAACTAGCTTTACATCTGCCAACAGAGAGAGTTTGAACATACATTTATTGTAGGAACAGTCCTGCATGGGTAGGATGAGAGCTGACACTTGCAGGAACCTGCCCCTCTTTGGAGCAGGGTTAAGTTCTAGTTTTCCTAAACTGAACTAAATGGTTCTCTAAGGTTTAAGGCAGTCGTTAGTGCTGAAGTGGAGATTCCAGTTCAGGAAAGATGAGTTCTTGAATCTTTGCACTTAAGCCAAAGTTGTATGAGGAAAAGGAGAATGCTTTATCAAATATTCAGTGTTGGTCGGGGATAAACTATTTCACTAAACAGAGCCTGTCTTGCTGCTCTCACTACCAGAATCCCAGCTGGCGCCTGTAATTGGTTTCATAGAATATCCTGAGTTGCAAGGGACCCACAAGGATCATCAAGTCCAACTCCTAGCCCTGTGCAGGACACCCCAAGAATCACACCATGTACCTGGATGTTCAAATTGTTGTCCAAATTCTTCACAAACTTTGTGACCACTTCCCTGGGGAGTCTGTTCCAGTGCTCTGGACCTTCTGGATGAAGAACCTTTTCCTGATATCCAACCTAAACCACCGCTGACTCAGCTTTGTACTGTTTCCTCCAGTCCTGTCACTGGTAACGAAAATTAAGAGATCAGTGCCTGGCCCTCCACTTCCCCTCCTGAAGACATTGAAGACCAAAAAGAGGTCTCCCCTTAGTCCCCTCCAGGCTGAGAAACCAAGTGTTCTCAGCTGCTCCTCATAAGACTTCCCCTCCAGAACGTCCAGCCTCCTTATGGTTCTTTTTTGGACTCTAAAGGAGTAATGTTTTAGGTTTTAATTCATATTGTGGTGCCCAAAACTGCACACAGAACTCAAGGTGAGGCCACACCAGTGCAGAGAGTGATTCTAAAAGGACCTACCAAAGGTTTGAACCAGTGGCAGCCTAGAATGGGGGTTAGCAGTGGGATTGCACACTTGGTTCTGTGCTTTGCCAGGTGTGTGGTTTTCTGGGGACTCATCCTGCTGCAGCGCTTTTAGGTGGGATTAACACCAGATTAAGCAAAGATATGGAAACAGAAGGAATTAGGTACCTTCTTTTTCAGTTCTTCCCACTTGGGGAAATTTACTTTTCAACCTGTGTCCAACTTGCTCAGAATCTCCTTTTGTGGGTGATATGTGAGTCTCTGAGCACAGCTCTGACCCTTTACATTTCTTTTCAATGGTAAATTGTTATTTATAGAAAGGAGTTTGAGAGAGGCTGTGAAATTATTGGCTGTATGTTTTATAAAGCAAGCCAAATGAGGAACAAAAATAATTTGGATTCAAATTCCTCTAAGTCCAAGCTCTGATTTAGCTCTGCTGCTATTCATGGGATCCATAAAAAACTCCTGCATTAAAGCCTTTCAGATTTGTTCAGTTCTTTTTATCTTCCAAAAATTTGGACTTTTAACTCAATTAAATCCTGGAGAAATAAAATTCTGGTGTAGCTGGAAATCTGACAGCAGATATGGAAGAAGTTGGTGCGTAAACTGTTAAATTGCTGCCGTATGAGGACATGGACAGGAGGAATATATGGAGCAAGGGGGGACCATGGCATTACTGTTTGTGAAAAGCTGTTGTGTTTTGCAAAATATTTCTCCAGCTTAGGGTATAACCTGGGATGCCCCAGAGACATACCTGGGCACCAAGTCAGAGTCATGCAGGAACACGTGGCGAGGGACTGACTTTCTCTTGGCCCTGACCGTTTGCTTTTCCATTTGCACAGCGAGATAGGTCAGTCACCACGCAGGCAAAATGAGAGGCTGCCATCTCCCTGTGGCACAACAACGAGCTCCTGAGGCTAGGAAAGTCATTAAGAGGGCAGTAAGAAAAGCTGTAGCCAGATGGGATTGCAAGCTGCTGGGAAAACACTAGGAAAGTATGGGGGGAAATTTGTAATATTTGTAAATATTATTATTTTCATCAAACTCTATGTCCCTTGGTGTTGTGAAAAGCTTTGGCAGCGCTTTGCCATGAATTACGTCTGTGGTGAAATGTGAGGAGATGAAAACTGGAAGCAATCATGCTAAACACTTGTGAGGCTTTACCCTTCCAAATGTTTCTGTTTATGTGGCCCCTGTTTAGATCACCTGCTTGCTGTTGAGTATTTTCCCTTTCCTCCCTGGACTTTAAGGGAGCAGCAGACTAATAAAGGACTGGATTTCTCTTCCTCTTCTTTTTTGTGAGTACCCTGTTAGGAAGATGAGTTAAATGTCCTGGCAAGCAGATCTGAAGCATATCTTGAGCTTTTTAGAGACCTAATGAGGGTCACTGTGTTGTGTGTCCAGCATTTACAGGAGACCTGACCTGTCAAACTAGAAATGGGAGTTTTGATGTTGCTATAATGTGGAAAAATCAGTATTCATTTTGTCTCTTCATAAACACCAAACTTGCTCAGCCCTGCACTTTATGGTGACCTGTGCTCAGGTTCTTGGTGTGCCTGGGCTTTCCCAGTCCCTCTCCTATCCCTCAACATATTCACTGTGCAGTTGGAGAGCCTGGGACTGCATGTCTTGAACCAGAAGGTGTTGAGGTGCCATTCTCCCCCCTGGGACACATCATTCACACTTTGCTCACCACAGGGGACACTTCTGGAGACTGATCTTTTATGTCACCACGTTGCCATGACCCTCTACGACAAGGAGAAAATTTTAGTCGCTTGCCTCGTTGGGTTGCAAACCTTTATGAATACCGCAACTAATAGCCCGGGTAAGTGGAAGATTAATTTCTATACCACCTGGCGGCAAGCTGTGGATTAGCCTGCTGTCCCTCGTGTGGGTTTAATGTTGGAGGAATGGGGCACTTGAGTACCCAGACAATCAGCCTCTTGTTTAAACAATGAGCTTCTTGGTCTTGTTAGCCAGCGCTCTTAAATTTTCATTTTATTCTGGTATGCAGGCTTGTGTGATGTGGAGAATTGCTTCAGCACAGAAAGACTGCAAACCTGTTCAATTAAAGGAAATGCTCAGATCCAGCTGTTGGAGTCCCATGAATGCCAGTACTCCTCACAGCGTAAGTAAGACCGACGCACTCTACCCTTGGAACAGATATGACGATTTGCGCCTTAATTCTCCTGAAAAAAGAGCCTTTGTTGAGCAAGGATGATTGGGGAAAAGAGAAGGAATGCAAAGTGTGGTGCAGAAAATGCTCAGTGAGACCAAGTTTTCTGCAGATAACAGTGAGATCTCTATAGCATGAGCCTAATAACAAGGCGCCATAAGAAGCACGTACAGTACAAGATCCTGTTACAGCTACAGAACCATCTTGTAAATCTTGTAAATGCTCTCCTCTCATGAAAAAATATGTTGTGGAGTAACTTACCCTACACTTTCACCTCCCAGAAAAGGGCTAACAAGCATAGCCGTGGTGTGCATACATTCACTGTGGGGGCGTGACTATACGCTGCATGTTGGCACCCATGTTTTTCAGTTGCCTTGGTTATGGTGACAGGTTTCTGCACTCATTTGTGGGAGACACAGGTGTCAGGGCAGTATTGGATGGTCAGCTAGATATGTCAGATATCTTTGTGCAGATCTTTTATAAAGGATCTTTTATAGCTTTTGTGTATTTTTTGTATATCTACATATATATATTATTATTTACCTATAAATACAATATTTTATATATAACGGGCTGCATCAGTTTCAGTAGGTGCTGAATACACTTCAGCTACAAATGCACAGCAGCTGGCCTAATGCTCAAACAAGAGCTGAGTACCTAGGACCAGGCCAGGGAAAGGAAGACATTGGAATAGGACAAACCACAGGAAGCAATGATGAGCCGCTGCCCCAGGCTTCAGCTGAGTGGCAGAAGCCATCTCCCCAGAGGTAACGGAGCTGGAATCCTCACCCCAGAGCAGGGGCTGGTAACCTCTTGTTTGACACCAGGTACCACCGAATCTCTGAAAAAGCAGCTTTCCCCACTCCTGCTGTCTCTTCCCCTTCAACTTCATTTGTTCCCTGCTTAAAAATTGTGAAATGGGGGCTTTAAAAAGGTACTAGGCATAGTTTTAGCTGCAGAGGGGGAAATGGGTCTCTGGTCCTCAGTGGCAGGTGAGCTGCTGCTGGTCCTTAGGCTGCACACTCATGCCACTTGGCACACAGGCTAAAAGAGAAAAAGGCTGCATTTTAACTTACTAGCTGGGCCTGTGAGGTTCACAGGATTGTAGTCCAGTGCTGAACTGGATAATGAAGTACTTAGTTGTTAATTGGCCACTCTAAGTGTCTTTTTTAGACAAGTGTATGTCCATCTTCACCTGTCTGTCTACACATATATATACACACATGTAAATATATATGTACTCATGTACATGTGGTTGTATGTGTGTGTGTGCGTATAAATATCTATAGATAAATATCTATAGATAAACAATTTATTCACATGTTAAAAAATAAATGCATGCCTAACTTTCCTGCTAGGTTGAGGAAGGGCTCCAGAGCTTTAAATCCCTGCAGAAGATGCAGCAGCTGTTGGGTCAAATCTTTGCAGCTTTTCTAATGTGTGATGCTTGTTTCAGGCAGCAGCTGAGCCCACGGGCTCTGTGCAAGAAATTTTGCTTTAGAAATCCTCTCTGCACGTGCCTAGCAGCCAAAAGCAGCCTTTTCTGGGGGATAGTGAAACAGTGGAAGACCTTTGAAGGAAATCGTTACCATGTCGTTTGTCTTGCTATGAGGTATGTAAAGTGCCCCTTGCCCCTGCTTCATTTATTTGTTATTAAAGTGTATTTTAAATACACATTGCTAGTAACAAATTGCAAGATCTCCTTTGCAAATAAAAAACAAATACTTATAACACTGAACATGGTATGATATACATATGGTTTTCTTTCTGGTAAGTTAAAATATAAAACCAGAGAAGAGCTGTGGTCCAGCTGATGAGGTGGTATAAATCAAGAGCTGGAACACTAAAGTGAGTGGGCTGAAAGCAAGCACTTAATGCTTCCCTACACTGTTCCTCTGTGTTTGGACCAACTGAGCACAGGGTAAACAGTCAAAAGCAGCTCCAGAGCCCAAGCCTCACTGAGTTTTTGGCTCACTGACTAGTGTAGGTGCTTGCAGGACCCCCAGCAGGCTAGCAGACTGACACCTCCTTTAGACAGAGAGTTAGAAAGCCAGATGGTTCCAGCGAGAAATGTCTCCAAGCATTAACCTTGCTTTGTATTTAAGTTTTTGCAGTCATGCTTCCTCGAGGATGAAGAGCAGAAGACTTGGCTCCAGGAGCTACAGTTCTGTCCCACCTCACCTGGAGATGTTTCAACACACTCAGCATCTCTCCTGCTCCAGTGGAGGCACTTCCATGACAGCAATCTGCCGTGCCTGCACCTTCACCTTCAGGACCACGTCTGATAGGGTGGGTGTTGCAGGCACAGCAACCTGTCCCCATGTACCGAGGCAGTGTTAGGCCACCACCTTCCTTGATAGGGCTTCAGCCCACACAGAGCCAGGGCTGTGATGTAAGGGGGGAAGTGGGACACCAAAAACGCTTCCAGTCTTAAATACCTGCAGGCCTGCAGGCAGAATGCTGTTCCACAGCAGCCAGACTAGCTGCCACCCCAACAGTGCCCTTCATCCCCAGACAGCTGACCATGACAACACCCATGCTGGTCAGGAGTGGGATAAAATGTGTTGGAGCAGGCTGGAGGGCAGTGGTGGGGGGAACCTCAAAGGCATCCAGGGCTGCTGCTTCTTGCATTGCACAAACCACTCACTGTAGCTGTGAGAGACTAACCACTGTGCATGCCCCATGTGCACACAACACTTGAGACACAAAACACATCCCTGCATGCTCCTAAAACACACTACACCCACTGGAGACAAAACCACTAGTGCACAGCTCTTACACACTACACACATGAAAAGCAGAGTAGGGGTATGCCGCACACAGGGGATAGAAAACACACTAGCGACACTTGGTGGAGACAGGACCTGGATTCTACTCATGCTTTCCCAGTTCAGATTTCCCAGCAATTTCCTTTCTTACGCTGGTGAGATTGAGAGAAAGCAAAAGTGAAGCACAGCACATCCTCCCTTAGCAGTAAAGCAGAGAAGGCAGCACTCATCTTCTCAAATGTAGTTCTTTCTTCTGCCCATCACCTTTACTTAAATGGCAAATAACTGCATTAATATTTGTCTCAGACCATTTCAGCCTCTACTTTTTCCAAGGCATTTATTCCTGTGACCCTCAGCAATATCAGGATGTGTTCAAGCCTTGCTTGAGGCAATGCTGTAGCTGGTGGTACAGCAGTAAGCCATACACAGTGCTAAAGATACAGTTGGATAGCACAGGAACAGAAGGCTTTTAGAAGCTGGAGACTGGCACTCATTCCCTCCTGACTGTTTAGTAACAGTGGTTAATTTCAATGTCCATAACCTACCTGAGTCACTCCATTGAAGCCAAATAACCAAAACCAACAACAATCAAAAAAACCTTTTATACCTTATCATTTTAGTATGACAACCAACCCTCTGCAGTGTGAACTTCAAGTTGGTTGACTTAATTCACAACCTTTTGGTCAAAGCTTCATTTTATTTGTCAAGTACATGTACACTTTCCCAAGTAAAGCATTTCATCTAAGCACGATGGTTATCAACACATCCTGTCTTCCCTTTCAAGAGAATCAGATGCACACTCCAACACCCTCAGCAAACATTACCTCCACAGAAGCAAGTCAGAGGTAGCCCCCAAGCAACTCTGTTTTTGCTTGTGCTGTGTTATTCTCAGCAGATGCTCAGCTATGAGAGAGTCAGCTTGCTTCCCCATGTAACCCAACTCCCCAGTGCCACAGCTTGAGTGTTTCAGCTGTGAGTGTGCCTTAGCATGAATGCTGCAGGACAGTGCTCCTGGCTGCTAAGCATAGTTTTGATGGTCACACAACATCTTCCTTCTCCCTGTGGGGACATATGTGCCTAGCAGGAAGACGCCTGGCTTTTTCACATAACCACTCCTGGTGGTGTTAACAAATCAAACCTGGAGCAAGAGCTGTATTTTCACTGATCCTGAATAGAGTGACTCACCAGGTTTGCTGTGGTGGAAGATTGCACCAAAACAAAACCAAAAAAAACCAAACAAAAGTGTCATTAAGCACTATTCTACTTTAGGGTGCAGCCCTAAACACTGCTGTGCTGGGGCTGAGGACCCACTCTGTCTTTGCAACCCAGTGGTGTATGTCGCCAGGCACCCTCTGAGCTGCCTCCCAGTCAGGCTGGTCTGCTGGACTCATCACTGGACTCCTCTGAGTTTAAGAGCAGTAGACCTGAATGCTTCTCTCCCTTTGTGCTCAGCCAGTTTCTTCCCAAAGCATTCCTTTTTGAGACCCACAGTATGAAAGATTTGTGAAACCATTACATTTGCTTATCAACAGTTTCAGTTACAATACTTACCTTAAAGTTTCAAGACAGGGTACTCATTTGCAAGTCTTGACAGTTAATACCTGTACAGCACCAGGGAGCACTACCATAAGATGCCAGTCAAGTCCATTACAGCCATTCCGGTCCATAAAGCTTATGACAAGCAGTTTCCAAATAAGCTGCCACATTAGTTATGTTATTAGGATCATTCATCAGGTTACTCATTGTCCCGTACAGGTGACTGGTCCCTTTGTTTGGGTTGTTTTAAATTGTTTGTTTATTCATAGAATCAGACACAGATGAGTGGGTTCTCCTCCCCTTGGAGACCTTCAACATCTGAGTGCCTCTCACTCTGTCCACCAACAGCCATCCACCAAAAGTCTCACTTCCAGCATGAGGCCACCAGCAGCACATGTCCATGAGAGCTCACTGGGGGAGAGGGCAACAATTTTATCTTCACAGTTCATGAAATCTGGATGCATTGAACAGCTCATAATTGCCACCTAAGGAGTGGTTCTTCTCACTGTTACTCTGTAGTGCTAATACATCTACAACAGGTCCCATAAATCTAGTGCATCCATACCTGATCCATGCTTGCCAGCTACATGATGCACTCTCTAAAGCCCCTTGTGAAGTCTGTACATAAAGTAGTTACAGACAGTCTTACTTCTAGGGACATCTGTTGTATTGTTTAAACTTACTCCTTTTCTTTGGCAGTTGTATTTCATCTTTCCTTTTCCTCTGAGGCCAAACAGATAACCTCCTTTACTGTTCCCCACTCCTCCAGCTTCGGGTGTCATGTTTGCTAGACCCCATTGTGGATTAGACTCCAGTGATACAGGAGGAGCAGCCACCTCCTTCTTTGTTTAACAGTCAGAGGAGTCAAGCAGCAAATCCCACTGTGGAGTCAGTAATTTTTATCCTGTGACCAAGGAAACATCGTTCATGTTGCAACTTGGATGATATTTCTGGAGCAAGACATGAATTAATTACTGGAGGCTGGGCCCAGGGAAAGCATTCTTGTTTGTCACCAACTCCCACCCAGAGCAATGGGGGCTCTATGCAAACGTCTTGAACACAGCCATGTTAGACTGATGAAGTCTAAACTGACATTTCCACAGAACATTAGACTTGCCTTTGTGTGTCCTACAGGAAGATGATGGGCATCATCCCATAAAGCCTAAGGTGCATGCAGTAGAGAAGTATGCCTTTGCATACTTCATAGGTTAAATATTAAGTTGTAGTTTTTTAGAAAACTATAAGGTTTTCCTGCTGCTTAACATGTTTCTGTGATATTTTAATCAGTTGCTTATCTGTCACAATCCAGTCTGGCTGTATTCCTTTAACCAACTCGATTAGCACAGGTTAATTCTATCTGGCACACAAACATTTGCCTGCAACCTCAAAAACAGTGAGGCCAAAAAGAAACTGACCCATTGGTCCCATTACTTCAAATTATGATGCTTGTATGCCAATTACAGCACACACATACAATCTTCCATCAGGATTTAATGTACAACTTACTTTGTTTTTCAGTGGTTTAAAGAAGTTTGGTCAGTCACATTACAGAAGTACCATTTACTTGGGCCCACTGCCTAAGACCACCTTTAGTCCAGCACTCCACACAGGATGGTTAATAAAGGTACTTTTTCTAACCTAGGAATAGCTTTGGACCAGCTGCCTTCACTAAAAAAAAGGCCAGAAAGACTTACTTTGCTCTCTTCATCCTCAGCATGTAGCTACATAACATATTCTGGAGACTGAATATTTGAAACAAGAGATAGTAATTTGTCTTTATGGGCTGCATCAAATGGTGGATTTAAAACAGTTGGAAGTATACAAAGCTAGGGTAGGAATGAGGAAACTTGGTTTGCTTCCTTGGTAACAAAATCTACAGCACAGCAGGAGAACAGAGCATGATAATTAGGGAATTACAGCTGTTAGTCACAGAAAATATGCTGCAGTTGCAGGTCAGGGACCTGAGGTTGTGGCACAGGAAGGAAAACTGTAATTTAGAGTCTGCAAGGAACTCACTGCATGCATTAGACTTCTTGCTACTTATAGCATCTCTACACCTGTTTTCCAGGGCGGATTTCAAACAGACAAGAACAGAGATCAGCAACAAGCCACCAAAGAAATAGAGTTTCTCTACAAGATTCAGAACAAGAACTATTTTCATAAGAACTGTTTTTAATAAGAAATGGATATTCCACCAACTCTTCTTCATTTCCCCTGCTACTCAGTTAGCAACCTTCTTTCAAAGCAGGACGATCAAAAGCACAAACTTTAAGACGAGGGAGATAGCAAAACTTGATCCACATAGTTATTCTGGGAGCAAGCAGCTCCCTTAAGAAGCACCGGTTGTTGCAAGGGATGTATAATGCGAGTCCCACCGAAACATGGCTTGTCTTGGAGACTTCTGTGTATTAACCCAGAGCCTGTGTTAGTTTCCTGCAAGGGGTAGCTGTTGCTGAAGGGAACGGAAGGATTCAAAAGGAAATACAAGCCTTGGACTAAAGAAATTACCATTTTATTTTCCTAGCCTTCACCTTAAAAATGCCAAACTCAAGAGCGAGCCCAACAGACACTTACAATAACGTCATTAAAGCCACTCTGATCATAGTTCGCCAACAAGCGATTAAAAGGAGAGGACCTGTTGGTATAGTTTATGACCAAGACACTCACCAAACACCTTGTGGAAAATGCTATGCCACCTCCTTTTCTTTCAGTGGGAGCTGGTCCCATCCCTGAGGACCAGGGTGTGCTATAGCTACTGCAGATCAAAAACCTTTACCTGACTTCAGCTGTCCCCAAACTGAGTGCAAGGCTGACATGACCACACACTTTCAGAGCCGGATTATTATCTGGACAAAGACCTCATCATACTCCAAGTGAAGGTGTACACACTCTCCAAAGTGATATGGAAACTGAACTCCCATTTCAGTTGAAAAGAATGGTTTTCCCAGACCTTGAAGGGTGTAAGTCTTAATATTCTTTCAGCCAGTTAAGAAAATTCGTAGAATACAGACACATTCACACTTCACTGATATGCCTGATGCATGGAAAACCTAATCTATTACTCATGTGCTTTACTGTAACCTTTGAACCAGCTAAATCCCCATAAGAAATTCCTCAATGCCATTCCACTCAAGAGGAGAATTTTTATTTACTTCACCAAATCTCCTCCATTCTTCATTCCATACTCATCATGTTTGGGTTTTGCTCTTTAATAATCTTCCTTTCCAAAAATTTTATTGTGTGGAAAAGTACCTTTCTTACTTCTTTGTCCTTTAGTTGCTTCACAGAGAGCTGACTCTTACGGGTGAGAACTGGAGCATAAGGGAACTTGCGAGAACTAAAACTTGCTGAAGAACAAAAGAAATACCCACCACTGACCAAGATCTGACAGCCTCATTTCTTCAGACTCTCACCTGTGCTGCCTTGACCACACAGCTCAGACTCAGAGGCTGATACCAGCAGACCTCAGGCCACGAAGCTCAAAGCTCTCCATAAGGCATAATGGGCTCATTCCAGTGTCAATAAACAAGACTTCCAGCATTGGCTTGCTGTATCAGCTAGCAGCTTTGCATCACATCTAAGCCAAACTCATTCTTTCCATGGAAGAGCACCTATTAATAACTTCCTACCACCCAGTCCAGCCTGCTGACCAGTAGCTAGGCCTCCCCAGGTCTCCTTGAAGAGACCCTGACAATATGCCATGCAGAACAACCAATTCAAATTATTTTGGACAGGAAGCTATTTCAGTGTCCTAGACTCCTAAAGTGTCCTAAGCTAGCCTCTGTTTCAAGGTGGTATCACGTGAATTTACTCACTGGTCTCCCTTGAGGGAGATGTCACAGCAAAGGCTCAGAGGTGAGCAAAGCCCCTGGGTTCTGGGGTAAAACCCTTCCCTCAATACTCTATCAGCTGTCTGAATGTCGTGCTTTTCTGACCTCTTAAGCTCTGAGGACCAGTGGGAAGCACTTACCCTCAACCAAAGGGATAAAATACTTTTATTCTTCTTGGTGAGCTGCCCAGCCTAGAACATGTGCCTGACTCAGAGTTAGCTGTCAGCCAGATGGTTGATGCACTTGGAGGCTGGGGCAGTCATGCCAAATGCTTGATGGAGCCTTTCTTCTTGCCCTGTTTCTGGCTATCAGCAGGCTGGCAAAGGCAAGATGGCTACCAATCCCAATCCCTACTCAGAAGACTAACTGTATTCTCCACCTTATTGAGACACAATGGCATTGCTGCCATTTGGGACAGAATTTCTTTATATCAAGAAGAAATAGTAGCCGAAATGCACCTGTAGTCTTTTCACCAGAGCCACTTAACCATAATAATGTGATATTTGGTTTTAAAACCTTCCAGAAGAAGACTGTAATTTGCATTTTAGAGCCCCATGCACTGACTTGCCCAAGATGTACCTCTGTCCACTTGCTGGCATTTGTGCATTCATTTTATAGGGGAGACAAAGATTCACCAGGTCTTGGTGCAATGCACCCAATTCATTTCAGTAACGTTTTAAGTCAAATTCTGATAGTGCCAAGTGCTTGATGCCATTTTCGGAAAGCAAAATAACTAAGTATTTAAGGACAGATCCTTCCCCAAATAGACAAGAAGAGCCAATCAGCAGCTGTTTCTCTGGAAAGATTTTGCCAGCACTACAAATGCTCCATATAGAAGCAGAAAGCCACTACTTCTGAGCATAAATGCATGTTAGATGACACTGCCACTAAATATATCAGGTGACTGTTAGCACAATTGGTTTGATTCCAGTCTAGTTCCCCTCTGATGTGGGCAGCAAGGGCATCTTAAATGAAACAGCCTCAAGATGAACTTAGTTTAATCACTGATTGTGAAGGGGGGGCAGGGAAGAAGGAAAGAGAACTAATATTAAGTGTGGAAACTAATACAAAAAGCTTCTGGGATATTAATAGTGTGCTGAACTAATAAGATGCAGTCAAAGATATGAAGTTTCTGGAACACTGCAGCAGCTGCTACTGTGAAGTAAGAGACTAGAGTGGATCTGTGTATTTACAGCAGTTATCTGAAAGCCTGGGCATGTAATTCCACTCAGAAACCCCACCAACACAAATACATTAAAAGCAGACTGAAAAAGCTCCTGTAAACCCACTAAGCACAATAGCTAAAGTTTCCACAGGAAATAATTCCTAGTATTACAGTTATGCTCACAGAGATGGGCTAAGACCCTCTCTGGACTGAACACAGAGCAGAAACTCTTGCTGAGAGCAGGCTATATTGTAGAAGACAAAAACTTTCCAGCCCTCTTTTTGCTTGAAAAGCCTTCTGGAACAGGAACCTGTAACATAAAGCAGTCTGTCCCACAGAAGTTGGGCTAGAGAGTGACTGTTTAAAAACCTCAGATCCACATTGCTTTTCATTTGTTCGGTTGGTTGGTTGGTTGGTGTTTAGTTTTCTTTGGGGTTTGGGGGGTTTTTTGCATGCACCTACAGACAAAGCTGATTTGTCCATGAAGAGATGACATGAGGCAAGAGCTTGAGAACAGACCCAGTCAAAGACAAATCCCCATGGAGCAAGGGCAAAGCTCACAGCACTCACCACACCAGGTGGGCACTCCTCACGTGAGCTGGTAGATGGCAGCAACTTACAGCTCACGAACAGCTCTGTGGCACCTTCTGTACATATTACCACAGCCTTGCCAAAGGCTGAAGAAGGCTACCTGACTGAGAACCCTCACAAAGCCCAGGAAAGGTGGTAATCAGTTAACTCTGAATTACAGGAGGGGGAAGGGGAACAATTCAATATACTGTCCAGGTGGCACCATGCTAGGGACACATGCGGAAAGGCTGCAACCACAACAGGAGAACAAATGCTGTTATTGAAAAGAAACACCACAGCTCTGGGCATGGAGCAGAATCATCAAGTTAAGCACTAGCCCTAGAGTATCTAAAGTACTTGCCACGGTCAACTATTGCAGTCAGAGGTCTCTGAAGGCTGAACAGCAGCTTAATGCTAGATAGCAAGATACTACAAGAGGAATAAATGCCATTATGTTAAGGAAGCTTTCGAGAAGAGTTACAGATTTAACAACTCAAGTTTTCGTCACTGGCAGGGAATAGGAGAAGTCAGGTTATTTAACTGCTGTTATGACAATTATCTAATGGAGGAGACCAGTGACTTGAAGAGAACATTGCAGTTCATAGCAAAATTCCACTATGCTTTTCATTAGGTGTGTCCAATTACTTCCAGTATAAATTAGCTAGACCGTTGAAAGCAGGTTTGCAGAAAATGAGTTTAATGCTGTTATCAAGCAGGAAAAAAAAAAAAAAAAAAGAAAGAAAAAAAAAGGAAAAAGAAAACAAGGAAAGATTTGTTTCCTGTAAAATAGTCACAAAAGTCTAAAGCCACTTTGGAGATCTCTCAGTCCCTGCAAAATCTTTCAGACTTTCTATCTGCTTCACTGAAAAGATCCAGGTCTCCAAGATAGCTCTTGCTGTTAACTTTGTGCAACAGTTCTGGGAATGGAAAGCAAAAGCTTACTAGGGTCAGCCCTAGCAGAGCTGACTTCAAAGTGTACTTTCAGGCTGCTGAGGAACTGTAGATGCCAGCAGATGGCCCATGACTGTTCTACCAACTTACTCATACAAATTGTTGCTAATAGAGTCATGCAAGCAATATTACAAACCCTATTCCCAGTTGTGCTGTGCTCAGTGACCATTCATATTGAAATCTAACAAGTCAGCTTCAGCATCTTCAACTAGACCAGAAGACAAGTAGGGAAAAGAAAACAGAAGTGATACATGTAATTCTATCATTGGTAGTGTGGGTTGCAGTTCTCAAAGTTTGGGCAACCCTGCTGACTCAGACAACTATCTTCCAGAAAAACTCATGGTTTTCTATTGTATTGATATGCAGAAAGAGAGTCTCATCATATTTGTGATACCCAGCTCTAACAAAAGCAGAGGCACATGATCCTATTTGCAATAGGGGACTTCAAAAGCAGAACTCACAAGACCTTGTTGAAAAGATGCTTTAACCACTTCACATGTCAAAACTGCAAAGGCAACTTACCTGCACTTGAAAACGGAGGGAGGGGTGCAAGCACAAACCTGAAGACAGGCAGCTTCGAAAAGCCTGTTAACTCCAGGACAGCTCCTCCTTGGGCACCCTGAGACTGAAAAGCACCCCCACCTGAACCCAGTGCCTGCTTACCCCAGCCTTTCCTCCCCTCGTTGACCAGAAAGGGCCAGCCCTGACCAAGGCAGCTCTTGGGAGTGTTCAACAGGATTACATACACGAGGTAACAAAGCAGCAGCTCTGCGTTGTAAGGACACAGACACAGCATTGGCTTTATGGCATACTGCTCTCCCATGAGCTGCAGGCCTCCCAATGGCAGTTTATCCACTAAGGGTTGCCCATGCACCAAATTTGACCTCCAGCTGCCTGAGCACCATGCAAACAACTTAGGACTATTCTCTAGAAGCAGATCAATAGGGACCTTTTCTTTCATTGCCAGAAAGAGAAGGGGAGGGACCTATTTTGAGGGAAAATGAAAGCCCAAAACACACCTATCCCAAGTTCCTCTATTGCATTCTCCTTCCTGAGGGGGATTGTCTGGAAAAAGCTAGATTATTTGAAACAGTGCTGTGATCCAACACTTTGCCTTTTGGCAGTTGGGTGGAACCAGAGTGGGTGCACAGCAGTGAAGGGTAAGCCATGCACATATGACTGAGATAGGAAGAGACACTAATGAAACCTTCAGGGTTTTCTCAGACCATCCTGTCATTTGGTATAAGAATCACAGGGGAAACAACTCCTCCTTACCTGAGCTGGGTATTGAAAATAGTCAAGTTCCAACATTCAGTGAACAACCACACTCGCTTAAGCACAATTTAGTAGTACAGAAGTAGGTTAGGTGGGTTCTATATTAGCACCCAGTTTCAACTAAAAGACATTAGATGATTAAAAAGAGACAGTCTTGTTTTACAGTGGCCAAGATAGAGTTTAAGAATAATTTCACTATGGTACTCCTTTGTTTGAGGCAGCATTTCAACTGAGAGGCACCAAAGACAAGTTTTTCAGGGCAGAAAGTTTGTTCACCAAAGCAACATCTGAGCCCTTATTACAGCATACTCATAATACAGAGATAAATATTCTAATAGCTAAAATTGGATATGGCAGTCCATGGCACTATCAGAAATAGGAGTGAGTGCATAGGATGCCTGCATTGAAATTCATGTAAAAGAAAAGGCTCCTGCATAGTCAGGAGCCAAGAGAGAACATTAAGATATCGCGAACTTTTAAAGAAATCACTTTCCACATGCATTCAAGGAAAACCCCACTGCCACACACAGTGCCCGAGTCCAGGTGCTGCTGCAGCAGATCAAGTGAGTCAGCCATTCCAAGGAAGAGAATTTCCGCTGCTACTCTTTACACCCACCACAGCAAACACCACAGTGTCTTGTGGTCACACCTACTCAGCAAGGACAGTGGAGGTTAACATCCTTTCATACAAGGGCTGCTACAATGCAGCCTCTCCACACATTTCAGCTTTGTAGCCTGGTTCAGTAACCTATGAAATTCAGACATATAGTTCTGGATAATACACATTTGGTTTACTCATCATTTTTCCTTTGATATATTTGCCTTCATTCACAGGTGGATTCCAGCATGGACAAAACCTGAAAGCATTTCCCATGCTGTGTCTGGACCAGCCACAGATTAAACATCAGAATCCAATTAGAAGGCCTTAAAACTACCTAGGAAAAACAGCTCAAGAATTTAAACCCTATCTATGACAAACTTCAGTGGTTGAATCATGAACTAAAATAGGTGTTGTAAAAGGAAGTAAAAGGAAACAATGTTCACAAGGAAATGGGCAAAGAGACTAGGCAGGAGAAACCGAGACAAGCAGGCCAGGAAAGCGAGATTAGCAGAATAATTTGCAATATTGGGACTTCACCTACAAACAGTAAAATCAGAAATTTACCCACTCTACAGACAGGTCACACACATTTCCATTTACTTCCATCTAATCCCTAAGTATGAATTGGCGGTGGACTAGATGATCATTATATGTTCCTGTGAGTGAAATACTCTATTCTAATTCTCTTCCACCACGATGATCTCCAGACAAGGAAACCTTTTCAGTGTTACAAGACTGCACAACAGCAAAGGACAATTTTCTTTCCTTCCAGCTTACTGTTTTTTTGAGCATTTTGGTTTTCCATCAACCAGCAGGAGACTTCCAAGCTGTCACAACAGCCCCAGCCTAGCAGAAAGTTGTTACATTGCTTTAAGTTCTGCTCAGCATGGAAGTTGCATGAGCAGAATTGTACATGGAAAAAAGTCTTAGGAGCAACAGATCTAAGCATTAAAATTAAAGTTCACACAAGAAACATGGGCTCAGAGACAAAGGTGACATTAAGATGAAGTTTACTATTACGCTCTCCTAGATCTGCCTCTCCTGACCATACTCAGTGACAAGCAAGAGCAGCCATCAGGCTCTAGGACGGACCATGAAAGGTTCAGTGTTCTCTGCGCAACTGAAGGTCTACCCCAAGTGTTTTAGGAGTTTTAGACTGAAAGTACTTAGAAACTTGGGAGTTTTATTCTTCCAAATATATACACCAGAAGCAGAGCTCAAGGAAAAATGAGAATATACAAATACAGTGAATACTCCTAGGTTGCTGTACAGAAAGCTAACCACAGTGGGGGCCTAAAGGCTCTTATTACAGAGACCTGCTCTTCAGTGTCCAACTCTAACCTTTGGTCTCACAATCCCTAAATGGCCAGAACTTCTTGAATGATTTTATATTCCTCCAATTTCGGAAGTCTTTTCCAGACTGCTTTCCTGTTCTTGTCTTTTGATTCCTGTAGCATCTTTCACTTGACCGTCTCATGATGAATCAGAGAAAACAATGAAAAAAATTTGTACCAAAGAGCAAGCAGCAAGTTACTGGAACCAAGCTGAGCCCAAGTGGGAAAACCAAAGAACTTTCTCTTTCACTACAAAAGTGATCATACAGTCAAGTCTTGCATGCAGACCTCCTTCTCATGTTGTTGGGAAATGATTGCCAAGAGACACAGCTACAAAGCAGGTGTGATGAGCACAAAAGCTCCATTTCCCTTTCCTGTGTACCCTTGGGAACCCTACCTGTTGGGGTTACTCTCAGGTCTCAGTTACAGCTTGTTATTGCCCCGAACATTTTGCTCAAAATGCTTTGATGTTTCACTCGGAGCTGACTATGACTACCTATCCACTGTAGAGCCTCGAGTCTATGAAGGAAGAAGGTTGGTTAAAAGAAAAAGATGGTTTGCACAAGAGCTCATTAGCCCCACGTCTGAGCAGGCACACAGAATTTGGCAACTAGTTGTCCACTGGCAGTGAAGGCAGCAAACATGCTTGTTGCAGAAGCAGGTGACCACAGAGTGCAGTCTGCCCCTTGCGAGTCCACAGCTCCTCCCAGCTCCAAAGGGCTCACCCATGATGAGTTTACCACTTGCTCCCTCTGCACAATTTTGCCAGCGAGGGAGAAGCGAAGAGACAGTGGGGCTGCTCATTTGGTATTTTTGCTAACTGCTTCCATGGTGCAGTGATATCCTAAACAATACCAACCAAGCACTACCAGATTTTTGGAAGTCTTAATTCAAGAGACCTTGCAACACCCCCGTGTGGTTAAAAAAAGGATATTGGCTCATGCCACCCACCACTGAAACAGACACCCCTTAGGCTGGGATGAAGCAGCTGTATGACACCACGCAGCAACACTTCACAGCATTTTAGGGTAGAAAGCAATTAACCTTTGGCTGAATCCCCTTAGCTCCTGGCTACAAAAAGAGTGTTTGTTCTGTTTTCTTCTCTACCCCCCACCTCCCCCAAGTCTGCACAGCTCTGGTGTTCTCATTAGCTCACTGCCCAAGCTGCTCTCTGGACCCTGAAATGGAGAACAACAGTTGTCATCAAATTAATGGTCTGTTTATCCAGATATTAATTTTGTTTTTTCTTGCTTCTGCTCCAGGGTAGTGGCAGCTGATTCCAATAAAATTTGGGTGAGGCTGTAATGCTTTGTTTCTGTTTGGATACTAAATACACTAGAGCTGAAATCTACTTGAGATCTCAGATGTACTTTAAAGCAAGTGCAGAGAGTTTGGGTAAGATCCTCTATACAGGTCTGAAGAGAGTAACCACTGCAGCTGAGAGAAGACATCCTTCTGCCCACTTCTACCTGATTGAAATGTAATACTACTTTCTGTACTTACGCAGAACCTTCATCTTCAGGTCCTAAGACAGAGCTTCCCAGGAGCGAAGTCTGCCAGTGACATCATGAAAGCTTAGAAATCCCAGCAAAGTCAGATATCCCTTAGATTTTTAACTTCTGAATTAAAATCCTGTATAGCATAGGCAAAGAGTGAATTATTTAAAAAGTCTGAAGGCAGCTAAGTGAAGACTTGGGAATATAATCTGTGTCTGATCCTTCAAGCGGGATTCCCCCATTTCACCCTGAGCACATATTTCCAACTTCATCTGCTTCATAGGCAGAGGAGGGGATGATCTCAAAGGCTCCCATCAATTTAAGACACATCTGGTGAGTCCTGTCCTTGCAGGACCCTTGTCTCCATCATCTAGGCTCACTCTAGTTGACTAAACTCTCATTCCACACTAGCATACGTGTGCACCTTTGTGCACTCAGCACAGCCTTCTGCTTCTGTTGAAGCAAAAATTGGGTTTGTGTTGTCTCAAAAAATGTATCAGACCCTCCACAGCTGCAGCCAGCTCTGCGTTTAAGTCAGAGTGGTTCCCAGTCAACATCAAGGAGATGCATTAAGTGACCTTAGCGGTCATGTTACATAGAGAAAAACAATATGTTAGCAACTTTATCTTTCTAGGTGCTGCTTATCAGCTTCATCCCAATAGTTTTCCACCCTCTTCCATAAAAAAGCATCTTCTGAAAGAGTTTGTAACTGCAGCACTTCAAGCAGTTAAAGCGATGACTTTGACATCTTCCTTTCAATGCATGCTTCTAACATGAAGCCTTCCCAGAGATGCCCCGCTCTGAGCATCAGAAATGGGAAGCTGTGGCAGAGGCTGTGGTCACCTGCAGGAGCACTGGGAAAGCACAGACAGACCAGCAACAACCTGTGGACAACAGGAGGAGGGCACAAAGGCAGCCCAAACCAGGTGCTCTGAAAGCACCCTCAGGAGTGGTCTTTCCAGAAGCCTTCAGGCACCCCTAAGACCAGCTTGGTTATAGGACCTGCAAGTGCACTCCTCCTCTAAGTTGGTGGGAGGAACACCCACTGCAGTTCCTCAGCCTCAGGCCGATTCTGCTACCTTTTGTTTCCATCACCTGAATAACAGACCTGTCACCAGTGCTTCCCAAACAAGTGCTTTCAGCTAAAGGAATGAGCCATATTTGAGACCCATAAAGCTACCTGGATTTAACTCTCTTGTTTTGTCTTCAGGTACTTATTCATGCAAGCCTGTCAGTCCCAAAATCCAGTCACAGTGGGTGGGTGAGGGTCCCTGGGCCATGCTGTGCCTGGCCACTGCACCCCCCTTGGACTGCAAAACACCATAGGCTGTACCTGCAACACAGCAGGTGTGGTGGCCAGCCAGGAGAGCAGCAGGAATGCCACTGAACTGCTGACAGCTGATACTACCTTTCCTCGGTGCTATAACAGTAGATTTGAACGTAACCTGACACCTCCCGCTCCTATTGTGGATCTGGTGTCATATTCAAACAGGAATGTTACATTCATCTTTTCCAAAGCCTGAAGTCCCTTTTGCCTCAGTTAACTACAGCAAAGGCCCCTGCAGGTGCTCCTTCTGCAGGCAAATGAGAAGTCAGAAAATAAAATGAGGAGTCAAAACAAAACAGTGCTTTCCCTTAAGTCAGCCTCACTAGAGAGATGCAGGCAGGAAAAGAGAGCCTGCATTAGCAGATTCCCTGTTAGTGGGCTTAAAGGGGAAGGAATCCATAAAACCTCCAGGCATTCCAGCAGGCTGGGTACCCGGGATCACTTTCACAGTTTAGGAAACAGTTTCATCTCAACCCCCACAAACTGACCTTGGCAGAACATCGAAAGTTTGCACGTAACAGCCATGTCTGTGCTATGAGTAATCCAGTCCTCTAAGTTAATGCTCCATTTTGATGGTGGAACAAAATATCTTGTTATCATGTGAATGAGACATTAGAGGAAAAAAGAACTAAACCACATTAAAATGGTATTTATGAGAATTTCCTAAGTCCATTTAACAAGATCCTTCTACCCATGTAATTTCACTATTTTGTGCATCTTCATGTCTTTCCCACATAATTTTCAGTTTTACACACATTGCATTTTTCCAATACACTAGAAGCAAAGTACACATACTCAGGCTGGAACAACAAGGTATTCTGGGCATTAAGTGGGGGAGTACCTTCTTCAGAAATAACCTAATGTGAATCTTTTGATTACTCAGAGTTCACTGAAAGAGGTGACTGACTACCCTTACAGACAACATAGATAGCCTTGTAGTAATATCCTCCTTTTGGTTTTCCATTTGTCAAGCTTATTGCACATGTTCAGAGCTAATCCCATTGATTAGCAGTTCAGGTTAGAGACACTATTGCCTGCTGCTGGCCAGCAAGGGAAGGAACAGCACACTGGGACAGCCAGAAGTGGGAAGTATTGCTTACACACCTGCTCTCTTATCCAGTCAGCTAGGTCAAAAAGTGAGAGTACTGCATTTAGAG
Source organism: Dendrocincla tyrannina (assembly GCA_035047865.1). Taxonomy (NCBI): domain Eukaryota; kingdom Metazoa; phylum Chordata; class Aves; order Passeriformes; family Dendrocolaptidae; genus Dendrocincla; species Dendrocincla tyrannina. The sequence continues at coordinate 13,675,089 of JAWWMP010000165.1, forward strand.
GTTTGCATTTCTGTTTTTCATTCAGTTTGTATTCCAACCTAACGAGTTACATCAGCTCTTCAAAAGAAAGAGCCTAAGCTTAGACAGAGTTAAGCATGCAAAGAGAAAATTCAGGAGTCTCATCTGTGTCCTATAAATGCTCCAAGATGGCACATCAATGCTCTACAAATCTTACTTTCATCTCTTAGAAGAGAAAGCAGCTTCGGCAAGTAATCTATGCCAATTACATGAAAATTAGGTCAGGTACCTTACCTATATTAGTCACCTTGTAATCAGTTAAGAATCACCCTGAGATTCTGAATAGCCCTGATAGCTGTTTCTGGAAATAAGAACTAATGAATTTGTCCAAATAAGCTGTTATTTGGGGGATGGGAGCAGTGTGAAATATTTAAAAGCTAGTGAGGAGTCTGAGTCCAGGGGAAGAGAGGTGCCTGCTTTTCTAATGAGACAAGGTGCCTATTTCTAACTCTGCTGGGCCAGGTTATAATATGAACTGTTATAATTTGCTTATATTATAATATAATATTTAATTATAACTGTTACGAACTGTTATAATTTGCTTATATTTAAAAGTCTGAGTCTAGAGCCAGTGACAAGCTGGCTTTGCCACGGCAAGATGTTGAAGGAACCAAAAGCATGAAGGACAGATTTAAGTTTGGTATGTCTTTGAAGTTCTTGGACCATTTGGCATTAGAAGCATCTACAGACAAAAGGAGAAATAATGCATTAAGGAGTGTGGGACAGCCAAGTTCCTATATCTCCTGGCTTTGCAGATTCTCACAGAATTAAGCACATTCACATGCATTAAAGGGTGGGTGTATAACAAGACCATACCTTTGGCTGCTTTAATACCATGCTGATACGTACTGGTAGTATTCATAGGCAGCCCTTTTCTTCTGGCTTTTTCATACAGACACTGTAGTATACTGAACTGTGTTAAGGAGCTCATGGATAAATTTCCAACAACAGCTGAAGCTTTGCTTTCCAAAACCTCATTTGCTGTGCTGTGATATCAGAAGTGCAGGACCACCTTGCAAAGGGTGAGTGCTCTGCCTGACAAGGAATTTGGGAAAATGGACACAAAGACAGGAGCTGATGTGGTGATGAGGAAGTCAAAGACGACTGACGTTTTCCCAGCATCTGAAGTAGATCAGGTGAGAACAAGGTTACCAGTCCTTAGGCAGTGGACACAGCCTAAAACTGTAGCATAGTTTATATCTGGCTGATGCAGATAGATCAGTTGGTTGTGCTCAGACGGCTGAGCAGCTGAACATACCACTCTTGCCACCATCTGAGGTTCTGCAACACTTAGGTTGACATCATACAACTGTAGGTTTTCAGTATGGAAACAGAATGACTCCCTGTGGTTACTCATACCTCCATGTCAACACAAGGAAAAGAAAAAACATCCTCTGTCCTACTTGGCCCTGTCCGAAAAGTGAGCATAGGCATGGATATGTTACTGAAAGTCAGGGGCTGAAGAGCAGCCCATCAGGACTCCCTGCACACCAGCTAGAATAACTAGCACTGAATGAAGATGAGCCACTCCACAGGAAGAGATATAGAGGCAATTACCTCGTCTGGAGCAGAAAGAAAAGGCACAGCTCTGAGCTGTCTGCACACAGGTTCTCCACAGACCGCTCCCATAACAGTGCGCTACCTTTGCTCCCTGCACACACAAAGGGGCTTTGAAGCAGCATTCCATGAGATGGGGGTGAAGGTTTAGCCCCAGCTTCCATGCTTATGCTCACAGCTCCTTCCAGCCAGTGACTCCCACTGTGACAGTCACACGTGCAGCACACAGGCTTCCCCAGCTCTCCCCTCTCATGTACATACAGGCTCTTTGCTGTTGCAAAGAGAAAGAGGGAAGCAAATTCAGAAGAAATGCACTCAGCCCAGTGTTATTTTGCAATGTTGAGTGAGAGAACAAGTATTAAGCAGCTAGTGCAGACCCACTGTGCAATAACAAAATGACAAGCTCCTGGAAGCTCTATAAAGTGTCCTTTCATTCTTGCCTGCCCTAAGATGGGCAGGTGCAGGCAGTAAGGCAGGAGTGTAAAAAGAAACTCTTAGCCCTCCAGACAGTATAGTCTCCAAAGCTGATATTATGGTCAAACAGCACAACCCATAAGCCAGCCCTTCTCTGTCTGTCATCATTCTTGCCTTATTGTCCTGGGCTTTGCTTTGTTTGCTGGGAGCAGGCATGCTCCAGTTCTCAGCCACATGCCAGCAAACAGGCTGGCGTGCTGCCCACCCTAAGTACCGTGTAGGCAGGATGGCGCCTCCGATATTTAAAACAATATTTAATGTTTTACATCATTGTGGGCCTGTAGATTATTTTCTAAATCCATGAAGCAACAGTGGATCAGCATGTGGTGTGTTAATGCTGCACAAGGAAATAATGCATGAGGGGAAGAGATTAGTGGGGAGCACTTGAAATTACAGTTGGCATTAGCTATAGGATAATGCATAGCTTGGGATGACCTACTCTTCCCAGGCTCCACAGTGCATCTAACTGTGGACTCCAAGAAAGGCACATATAGAAGCAAGCCTGCCCTAGTAGCAGACAGTTTCACTTTTCAAGTTATACCAACTCAAACCCTTGAAGAAAAAGTTTCTTTAGGAACTCCTTAGGGAATAGAAATGCTAAATATCAGTAGGTACATTGTTTTCAGAAAAGAGGACACAGGTCTAAAGTAAAAACCTCAAATACAAGCTCCCTTCTCGTATACAAGGCAAAAATCAACAGGACAGGCAGAGAATGACAGACTCTGGTTGATGCCACATACCACAGACCTCAAGAGTCAATACTTACAAAGCATTGATGGATCATTCTTTCTGCCACTAGTGTTAAAAGTTACCTTAAGGACCCAAGCAAGCACCATAGCATTGAAGTGTTTGAGATAGGGGTATAAAATGCTAGAGTGTTTGAGATAGGGGTATAAAATGCTAGAGTTGAAGAACAATATCATAAAGAAAATATTTGACATTTGTTAGTAGGGGAAAGTTAACTCAAACCACATGAGCATATCTTAACTCTGTCATCCCAGCTATATTTGTTTGTTCAGTGCTCAACTTCGTTAGGAAATTAATTTTGCAGGATTAGTGATAAGTCCTTTTTCGTTGCCTTATATTTGTCACTCGCGAGGAGACAGCAAGGAAAACTTGCTGTATAACTTCATTTCCAGAACAGAAGCCTGACAATATAAAAAGAATTTGTCCAAGATGAATGGTGAGGTCCACTGACCTCAAAGTCAGGTGACACTTAAAGCTCAAATATTGCAGTTCAAAAAGCTGCCCATACATTTTCAGACTAACTCCTTAGTAGGCACTTAGAGCTAAAACACAAAGATGAGGAGCTGACAAAAATAGGGGTCAGCCACTTCAGCACACAAGCAACCACCTCCAAAATCCAAATGCCTCTTTCCCATTCAGACCCTAATACAAGTACAAGCTGTTCTTGTCATGGTGACTATCCCTGTGCTTTTCAGTAGAGTTGCTTCAACAAGATGCTGAAGATTTAGCAGTGGCTATCGGGTTGCAGTCATTGACCAGAAGTGACCAAGCACGCCATGGACACGAGGATCCAGCAGAGCATAGCACAAAGTCCTTCTCTGGAAGGGGACACTGACAGCAGAGCAGCTTATCTTTGTTTTGGTACCAAAAACCTTTAGGACCAGGCTTCAAAGAAAGTGTAAGCAAACTTAAATGCATTTAAATTCAACTTAATTTAGTTACATGATTACATATTTAATTTACTCAGCATTTAATTACTTATCTGATCTGATCCTAAACTCAATAGTGTTGGGCAAGGTTTAACTAGAGAAGCCTTCCCAGCATAATTGGGGATGTCTATCCTGCCCCAACTCCATTCCTCTCCCGCAGTGTAAGAAATCAGAAATATTTTTAAGTTACACATACAGGTACTGTTCACTATGATCATTCTTGCCAGCTTTTCCACTTCATATCCATCATTCAGTGGTCAGAACTATTTTTGGATACAAAAACTTGAATTCAGACCCTCTTTCTGCTCTTCCAGGCTCACAGCAGAGAGTCAACAGCTTTGTCACTTTCTTGCTAACCCTACTGGCCGTATGTAGAGGTAGAAATGCCCACACTCCCTCCCACAGGTATCTTGGAGTTGGACATTACTTCTGAATTCTACCTTGTTAATTAAAAAACAAACAAAAAAAACCAACCAACCAACCAAAAGCAAACAAACAAGACCTCAGATTTCTTACAGTTATTTATGGGGGGGTGGGGGAGGGGAAGTTTAAAAATACCTGAAATTGAAGCAGTGTTCTTGGAACACATTAACGCTTTCCTCATTCTCTAAAAAGTTTGTCTGACCCCCAATATTTTTTTCTGTCCTGTACAACCATCAAACTGAAGAAAAAGAACCAATTCTTCCCGCACCTCAGGTTTGCAGCCGGAGTCTGCTGAAAGGAAGCTTCCTCACATACACTTCTCAGCACTGTTCCTCTTCAAAGAGTATTGCAGCCACCTTCTCTGCTTATTTATAGTACTGTAGCAAAACACATTTATGGCATTACCTGTATCCTAGTAAGTGCCATTACCTCACATGCAGTGCATACTTAATAGTATTTTCCCATTATTTGTCTTTGGGACTCCCAATGGTTGCTGGATACAAAAATGCATCTAAAAGAGGTGTGCTCCAGAGACATAAGCTTCTCCTATGACTCCAGATTTTTCCTCTAAAATTTGATAGGGAGATGTGTACTACTTTGTAGTGTGATCCATTTCAACTGTGTTGCAGCAAGGTAGGTAATCCTACACGGTCCCAGTTTTATAAGAATCCAGGCAATTTGAATTAATAGCATAAAAGTATAGCACTTGCCATAAACATGGAACAGTTGCTTTATTGCACTTGTCAAATGCATTCCTCTCTTTGGTCACAGCTATGGTCGAAGAATTTAACAAAAAATTAACAAGCCATTCACAATAAAAAGGAACTCAAAAAAAAGTTCAAGCTGGAGAAAGCATCACATACCCTACATATTTGAACTCTTACGGTTTTTCCAGCCTGCTTCTCCCTCTTAGTTCCACAAGTTTCTTATAAGCGCCATCCCTAGTTCAATACAAATTCCAGTGGAAAGGAGACCAGAGAGGTGTCAACTGAGCGGATGCTGCACGCAGGATAAAGATCTGCCCTATTTGCAAAATAGAAACAGAAGCAGTAGCTAGCTATGCACAGAATGGCTGACAGCATTGCCCAGGTCATTACCCCAGATGGCTCATCCTGTGCACAGCCATCTGCCCACAGCTTAGCTCTCCATCCCAGGTATCCGAGGGGAGCCTGCAGGCTGCCGTGCCCACACACAGCATGACTGGGGCAGACAAATCCTGCAGCACTGCTGGCCCCACACCCTCACCCTGCTGCCAAACCCCCAAAGCCTGACCACCAAGCAAACACTTCAAAGTATAAAAACTTCTATTTTATAGCAGCAGCCAAAGAACTGAACATAGAAAGCAATCTCTAATGGTATATTTAGAAAACAAACCTCTTTATTTTTAAAGGGCTAAAACAGATCTGAAAAATTCATGTCTGCTATAGTAGAAGCAAATAGCTTCACAGACCCACTATAAAACAAACAAGTTACCATTTTGATGTGGCATGGTGGCGGTAGAAAGCATAATTTTATCTGCTTTTACTGCGCTGACCTCTGAACCTTTGCATTATAATTTGAGAAGCAGCTGTGTATTCAGGGTTACAACACCCTGCTCCGTTCCTGTCTGCTGGGCACAGCGAGTGTCACTCTTGGTGATTAGCACAGCCACTGCGGAGGCTGCCACAGGGGAAGACCCAGTGCCCCCTGCCCCAGACAGGTGCCCACCCCTGTCACATCCCGAACATGTGTCCTTTGGGCTCGTTACCACTGCTGTCATCAAAGCAGACTATCATCAACAAGTGCAACATCACACAAGGGACTCCCAGTAGTTTGAATTTAGCATCTTAGTGGTGCCTATCAAAGGCTTATTTTCTACCAGAAATGCAGCAGGAAAAGTTTAATGATAAAGTAGTGGGGTCAGAGCAAAAAGTGATGGAGGAATCTTTTTTCGTTCTCAAACAGAAAAATAAAATATCTTCTTAAACAAAACTAATTTGAAGTCAGCAACAAGGGTTTCTTTCCAAGTCTGCCACAGGCCTAGTCAAGAATTATTCTTTGTATGCAAAGTATAAAAGCCATAATATAGCAACGTCTTACAAAGTTTTTGCTGAAAATGAAAAGTTTAAGAACATAAGTGTCCAATACTTGCCAGTCATGGGTATATTTCAGTAATCTTGCAGGCCCAGAGGTCCACATGAAGGTCCTGAACACTGCAGTTACTTGAGAAAGGGAAACTCCATCACATTAGCATTTTGGCCCTGAACCAAGAAAGCACTTAAGCACGTGCTTAACTTTAAGCACATGAGTGCTCCCACCCACATAAAAGGGCCACTTATTCACTGAAAATTAAGCATCTGCAGAAATGCTTTACTGTATCAGCTTCTTTGCTGAGTATCTTACAGGATTACACCCTATCAAGTGACTCTCTGGAAAAAAAAATCCAAAACTACCACCTAAACAGAAGTTGCCTTCAGGCAGGATTGCTGCTTGCCAAGGGCTGCCTAAGCACATGTGGCACTTGGCTATGGAGGCCCATGTCCTCCCCAGCTCTCAGAACAGCTGCACAGCAGCAAGGAGCCTCTCCTGAGGGCAGTGTGTGTTCAGAGCTGTTGTCTCAGCCTTTGCCTTCTGGTTCTAAAAAATGTCATGTAGAAACTATCTCCTCTGACCAAAAGCTTGCCTTCTTCGCTCAAGGCTGGAATGTAAAAGCACAGACCTGCCACAAGGTACTACACTACCTAGATGGTCTAAGAGTTGCTGCCAGGTAACATCAACAAGGTGTTAGGATGAAAACAGCAATCTACTGCAGTCTGGTTACTTCCATTTGGGCCCTAAAGACCTTAAGTTATATACAGAAGAAGGTGGTGAGGGTATAAAAGCAGCACAGGAATTAATGTATACAGGTAGAGGGTAAGGCAGTAAAACCCAATTCTAAGCAGGCAGTGGAAAAAGATTGTGTCCTGTCTCCCACATGCATTTTTGGAAGGTCATCGCAATCACAAATTCTAATTATGGGTCAGGCTCCTGCCACAGAGTAATACTCATCAATCATCATCATCAGTTACATTTAGAAAAGAGAAATTACTCACAGGGATAGGTTAGATATCACTTATGAGAAGTCCATGCCCAAACACCCTCAAGCCCTTCTGGGATGAAGCTCCTTATGCCTCCCTCTTGCATGCTGAATCTCCCTCCTTGGGAAAGAAAAATGGGTGTTGCAATTGGGGAACTGCAGGCTCAGTTTTCTGTTTCACAAAAGCCTCTTGTCTTAACACTACAACTTAAGGTTATCATGATAGTTACAGAGCGTAGAACTGAATGCACCCTGAAGTCAGAGCATAAGCAGTAGTCAGCTCACTTTAACGAAAAGCAAATGTTTCTAATTCTGCACCAAGTTGTACAACAGGCTTCCCCTGAGCAGAGAATATGAGTAATTTGTACTGCAGTCATGGACTGGCCACCCACCACGCAGGTCTCCTACCTGCTGCTCCACACCAAGGCACACCCTGCACAGGACACCAGCACAGGCACCTGTCAGCCCTGTGATTTGTGACCCATCTGACAAGGGTGGCCACAGACACTGTTTACAGCCTAGTGTCACTTTTGGCTGTGTGTGTTCCAGCTGCTGTTGTTGGGAGCATTTTCCTTACATTCAGATCAAAGGCTGCACCAACACAAACACATGAGTTTTACATGTCAGTCAGCTGTGCACTGTGACAAAGGTGTGCCTGGGATGCTCCTTAACATTTCTCTTACCATGCCCAAAATTGGCATCAGCTTGTGTGAGGATTAAGATCAGGTAGACTAGCCGCAATGTTGGTACTCGATGACGAGGTGACTTTAAACAAGACTTAGTAAGTGGTTTTGAATTCACATACAAGACCAAGCCATAGTCCTTACTCAGTTTTCTATAGCGGACCAAATGCAAACCAGATTGTTTTACTACTTAATCAGATAACAGACTACTATGTATCTGATGCATGAGGCATGGGATAAGGTCACTGAAGAGGCTGAGGTGAATACAACAAAAGTCTAAGTATCCTGCATCATTATTTTCTTGTGACCCCTAGCTTCCAAGTTCTACAGGAAACAACCATTTCCACATCTGACTATTTCACTTTGAAAGAAATGCATGCTAGGCTTAGCTATTTTCTTTCCGTATGTGTCTGGTAGATATATTTATCATGAGATTTTTCTCCTCCTCTTCCCCCCACTTAACAGCTCTTGACTTGTGTGGCCCCTCTATACCAGCATATTGTTTGTGCTTTTTGCAAGACCCTACTTTAAAGTATGACATGTTTATGTAAGAGGCATTGATGGCTAACACAGGCTTCAGCTCAGTAGGGCATTTGGGATGGTGTCAGCAAGGAATGCTTTCCCCTGATTTATGAGCATGTTATAGTTATTCAGGTGGAGTGGCAGGACCTAGCAGTAAGCACCATCATACAGATCAAATGTGTTTTAAGTTCATAGATCAGGCTGAAGCACTGCCAATCGCCACAGGGTTGTGGCAGAGGAAACTAAGCCCTCTGCTTTTTAAAAGAAAGCAGTCTCTGAAGACAAGGATCTGCCCTGCTCCTTAAGCCTTACTAACCAAAATTTTGCTCTGTTCTTAGGAACTCTGTTCTGCAATTTGATGATGGCATATGTGCAGATTCAGAGACAGATGCTTATAGTAGCCTATAAGTCTAACTTACTACACCATTACTTTTCTAAGACAAGTCTGATTCACTTGGTTGTTTCCAAATACTTCTTTAGCTACTTAAACAAAGCTCTTGAACTCTTCCCCTTTTAATCTGTTTCATTTATCATAGGTACAAGTTGAAGAGATGTTCTTATGAGGCACGTGACCAAAGTGCTCATGTTTATAAGCCTATTCACTCTATACTGTGCTACCCTACAAAAATCTAGCTTTGGAGCATCACCTGCTTCCCCAGCAGCCAAACCCCATCCCCAGTGCTTGCCTGCATCCTTTCTACACAAGATGTTTATTTAACTTCTTCAGCTCTTTATGAAATAAGTTCTCCTCATTTCCTTCAGCGTGAATAGCTTTGCAGTTTGCTCACATCTGCAGTTTGCACCCTTAATTAAGAGGTGTTCAACTTCATTTTTCCCTTGTGCTGTTACACCTTCCTCTGATATTATCAATTTGGCAACACAATTCTGTAAACTTGTTCTTATAAAAGCCTATGCTGAATTAATACATCTCCCATGAAGTAACACAGAGTGCAAGTCCTTCAGTTTTGTAAGAAAGAGGGGAAGAAATGCAGAAAAACATGTTCTCTTCAGTATTTCTCACACTAAAGAAATTTGACAGGCTGAGAGAGTTGGGGCTATTCGGGCTGGAGAAGAGTAGTCTCCAAGGAGACCTTATAGCATCTTTCAGTTCCTAATGGAGTCTTGCAAGAGAGCTGGAGAGGCACTTTTCACAAGGGAAAGGACAAGGGGAAATGGCTTTAAACTGAGAAAGGGAAGGTTTATATCAGAAATTAGGAAGAAATACTTCACTGTGAGTGTGGTGAGGCACTGGAACAGGTTGTCCCCAGAAGCTGTGGAGGCACCATCCCTGGAAGTGTTCAAGGTGAGGCTGGATGGGGCTCTGAGGAACCCTGGTCTAGTGGAAGGTGTCTTTGCCTATGGCAGGGGCATTGGAATGAGATGATCTTTAAGGTCCCTTCCAATCCAGACCATTCTGTGATACTAAAACTCCTAGACTTGCTCAAGTGAAGTCATTTAGAATACTAACTTTTTCTAGGAGAAAGGTATGTATAAAGACTTTACTCCTAAAAGTCAGTTTATTAATTATGTGAACTTTTTGCTGCTGTTCTCACAACCCTAGTGAGGTACCTTGGCACACATTATTTCAAGTTAAGGAGTTACTTGTCTCTGCAGTGAGCATACAAGTGTTCCTTATAGCAGAACACAAGGAAGTCTCTGATAGTTTTTGATGTCTTGACCAATTCAAAAGTATTCTCTTTCAACAAAGGAAGAACACACACACAGACATTTGGGTCAATAAACAGGCTCAGAATTCAGCTTAAAAACCGCTAAAAGACATAGCCAGAAATAGCCTGATGTACAGTTCTGTACGTAGCAGTTACATACACTGATAAGCCCATGGCTTCAAACATTCCACACAGGTTTCCAGACAAGCAGTTAATGTTTACACGAATACAGGATGATTATCATCCAGACTGACACTACTCTGGCAACAGAGGGAAATACCAACATAGTCAAAGGCTGACAGAAATGAACTGTTTTAAACAGACTCATAATGCAAGACCCAGAAGAAGACCAAAATCTTGATGCATTGGAACATACCTGACTTCTTTTCTTCCTGCAAGATCTTCATCTGTTGTAGAACAGCTTTTGGAAATTACTTTTAAATTCCTTTTCACCAACTACAAATCCAGACCAATAAATCAAAATTCAACAGTCAGTTACATACATTTTAAGCATAAGAAAAGGTATCAGAATCTGTTACCATATTTCCTCACACTCAAAGAAACTCAAACCCACAACCCTCCGAAATAACCCCCACCTCAGCCATGCAGTCATTTTATCCCTCAGAAATGACCTTGCACTCATTGACTATTACTTCAAGATGAAAGCACCTTTTAAAGGCTCCTTGCTTCTCTGTGAAAAACTCGACATCATGGAGATCACTTAAACTAGTGCACCTTCTACGAACCTCATCATCCCCTACTATGCTTATCAGAAAGAAGGCTGCTGTACCTCCCCTTTTCACCCCCCTGCTGTTTTCCTTGGCTGCCACAAACCTGCCCAAGTGTCCCCCACCCAGCTGGGCTAGGGCTGCACTCAGGTGCAGTACCCTCATACTGCAAAAACACAACTTAAGGAGAAGCTGAGCACCCAGACAAATTTCTCTTTTACAGTTATAGTGCCAGACTTAGAACTGACCCAGATATGAAACACCCAGCCAATGACTGCCTGGTTTCCAGGTGGAAAAGATTCAGGTGAACCCAGTCTGGGAGAGGAGAATAAAGGAGTCATCTGCAGCTGAGTTAATTGTAAGTAACATCCCCTGCTGTGGGACAGGACTGGACTAATTGACTGTTCCTGCTGTCTTTGCTCAGTGCACAAAGACCATAGACAATGGAAAAGCCAACAACATAGCTTTCCAAACTTGAGGCTTTTTTAGTCTGCCTAGGACCCAGCACATTAGCTCAGAAATATGAATCTACATAAAGTTGCTCTTCGGTTTTTGAGACAAGAAGCTCAAAGTAACAATTCTCCAGTTTTGCTACTAGTGTCCCTCAACATTGCTACTTTTTAGTGCCAGTACTATCTGTAGTACAAAAATTATTTAAATATAAATAACAACAGTTATTTGACTAGGAAAAGGTAAATGTGCAAAATACCACTTTGACAATTACCCCAAAATATTCTACTGGGAATGAGAGATTAACTGTTAAAGAAAAATTCTCCTCTTTCTCCCCACCCCCAAAAGAAAAATGTCAAGAGAGGCAAAACTTAGAAATATATTGGACTGCAGGGGCTATCCTGCACTGATTGTGCTGGAATGAGTGAAGGCTTCCGTAGCTTCATTCTGCTTTTGTTTGATCTGCTGAGATTTGAAATGCAAACAACAAGATTGAGTCCCTGCAAATCTTCTAAATATTATTTACCAAGAGAATGAAAGAGTAATCTAAGATTAGAAATTAATGAGTAAGAGTCTATTTTATTGAAGAAATACAGAATTCCGTTGTTACTTTCATTTTGAAGTTCTTCAGAATATTCATGTTTGGTTACACTTTATTTTCCTTGCTATAGAAGCCTGAGCTACTGGAAAGAACAACATGAACTGTTTTAGTTAAAACCTGGCAAACAATTTAACTGCAGTTATGGTGACACTGAAAAATTGATATGGAAGATGCTTGTAGCTAAAATAGGGTTTAAAAATCAAAGTATTGTTAACTACATGTATTTATATTATTGGCATTGCTATTGTTATTTCATGCCAGTGCATGCCCAAAACTATTCTATGCCAGGTCAACTGCTTACAAAGTAAGCTCCATCAGAAAATTCTCCATTCACGTGGAATTCAAGGCACTATACATTGCATTGGAAAAAATGCCCTCTGCAAATAGTTTCATTTATCTTTTTAACTGAGAACTGTTACTGTAGTAATAGTCAGTCAACAGTACAGTCATATTCTGAGCATCTCCAGAGACAGAGATGCCACCTCCTCTCTGGGCCCCTGTTCCAAAATCGAGCATGCTCCTCAGGAATATTTTTTCTAGCATTTCCTTTGAATTGCCCTTGCTCTGACTTGGGCCTCTTGCCTTTCAAGACAAACGTGACTCTACCTTCCATGCACTCTCCCAGCAGGTTGCTGTTGGCAGAGAGAGCAGCTCTGCAGGCTGAACAAACCCAGATCTCTAATGGTGTATCACAGGCTACAGCCCGTCACTTTGATGGCCCATTCCAGTATGACAGTGTCTTTCTTGTACAAGGGAGACCAAAACTGAATACAATGCTTCAATGCCATCCTCAGGGTGCTGTGCAGAGGGGAACTACCACACCCCATGACCTGCTGCTCCTGCTAGTCACACTCAGGATGTTGCACTGAAGAAAACTGACCTGAAACTATTTGCATGGGCAACTCTATTTGTAAAAGTGACCAGACAAAATAAAGTCTATACAAATCATTGTGTTTGAATATTAGACTGTGTAACTGGAGAATTCATGTAAAATATTACACGGATGTTACCATTTATTTCTTATAATTTATATTCCTTTTATTATTTCTTATAATTAATGGGTATTCAAAATTAACAGGGTTTTTAATGAAACTGTGTCCCCAAACCTGAGGTTCATGGAACCGAACACTCATCTTCCCTTTCAGAAAACATAAGTAGTGATATACTGTTTTCTTCTTACCATGAAAGACAATATGACACATGACGACTGCTGTCTGTGTGGCACATCAGGCAGCAGTCATTATCAAAAAGTCCTTGGGCTGCCATGCATTTCTTGGCTAAATATTCTCAGTGTATTGTTCAGGTTACATCACACCAGCATTTAAAGAGATCTAGAAGTTGAACGATTTGGAGAGCCCTGGTGAGCTGGTTCCTCTTGCAGGACTCACAAGCCATCTCCACATGTTCTGCACACATTCATCAGCAGGTGATTGTGTGGTATGCAGCCAGGGCATGTAAGCCTGGCTGGCAATCCCATTTTGGGTCCAGACTGTGGGAAAGGAAATCAGTTTCCTTTTTTGATCTACTGAAATGCTTTTAGCTCCTTTCAGATTTGTCATAACAACATTACACTTAAGGAATAATCTAAAGCAGGCTTAAACCTGCATTCAGTACAGACTGCTAAAAATGCCTTTCTCAATTTGATATACTACACTGACATATTGCACTTTTCTGTATCTGTTTCATTCCCTTATGGTGGATGAAATTCAAAGGTATTACACAAAGTAATAGCTAGCCCCAAGTGAGGCAGCTAAACCCACAAACCTGGATGTACAACAAATGTGATGTAGTCAAAGCTAATTAATTGTTCCATATCCATCATCATTCTGCCATTACAAAGTTCCTTTCCTTTCCTCTCAAGGGCTTTTCTCCTTCTCTCTATACCATTTCTAACTCTTTCCACTGATGTGACACTCTCTTACATGAACCTAGGCTTCTACCCCAGGCCTACTGGCATGATTTCCATGCATGTTTGTCTCAATTTCTAGCTATTTTCCTCCAAAGAATATGTATCCTGAGTTTAGTCCTGAAGATCTGAACTGAACCAAAGTCCTCAGTACCTCGTGGATGTGGCTCTGTAGATGGCTGTTGCTCCTGCTGCACTCTCCAAGTCCTGTTCTGAAGTCAGCAGAGACAGGAGCTGCAACTACCTTCTCTCAGTATCTCCTCTCCTCCTGTTTCAGTGCAGGGAGCAGACTTGAGCCTTCCTCACAGCCTTCTCCTTTCCAAGCAGAGGCCCAGGGACACCCGCAGAGGCACCACACTAACCGGCAGCTGGCACTGTCTGTCTCCCAGCAGCAGGGCATTAATAACCATTAACAAAATGCTATACAGTTCCAACATGATGTCAGTGGTATTAACCTCTGTCATTCCTGTGATCAGCACTTGTGAATGACTGTTTTTCCTTTTTTTCCTTTAAAACTTATCTTTGAAATACTCAATAGTGTTAAAACCAACAGTGACTACTTACAATAGCTCTTATTTTTCAGTTTTGAAAATTCTCAGTTATCAGTAGTGACTATGTTGAGCAACAGCTGAATTTCTCTCATTCATATTTTTTTTTACAAAGCTTTACAAAAAATAAACCAAAGCAAAGTCTTCATATCCTACAGACTTGTGAACATTTTTGAGAAGTACAAAGGATTTGACATCTATGAAGAGAAAGTAAGTGCAAGAGATTCGGGAGTTTTCTGGAATGGATAGTTTATGAACATATTACTCTGAACTGGTGTGTTACAGCAAATCTGCTATTGCTTTCAGGAGTATGAAATACAAGTAGTTTTTCTCAATTCAAACTAGTAACCAGAGCAGAAGCAATTCTTTTTAAACGGTATATTCAAGTCTCTTACAACCTTACAGTATTTACATATGCATTATTTCTTAGCTCAAAACAAAATAAGTGCCAACACTATAAACAGATGAGATAAAGTCTGTAGGAAGAGAGAGTTGGTATTATTTATTACAGTAATAAAGACAACTGGAACAAGATACAGCTTTCCATGTTTTCAATCACATCTACATTCCTAGATCAGTAACAGGAACACCCTGCTGAATTTCCCTGTGATGATGCAGGATCAGTATTGAAAGACTGAGGGATCTTCAAGACTGTCCTTTTTTTTTTACAGATTAAGAAGGACATATTCCCATTGCTCATGTACATTGTTATTTAGTGGCATACCCCAAAATACAAGAATGCCTAATGGAAACTCAGTTTAAGTTAAGATACATCCCCCTATCTCCAGCAATGATTTAAGATATCCACTTTATCACAGTGGAATCTTTAGTTCTGGCAAATAGTTAGGGGCCACCACAGAAACGTTTGCAAGGCAAGCTAGTCCTGCCCATCTCCATTTCTACACCCCTGGCTAAGAGCTATTAATAGGCACAGGGAGTGGATGTGCAAGACCAGAGTGGGAATGCTTTGTACTCCCATGCACTGTATCAGTCACACGATGCAGCTGTTTCTCCAACTTGGGTTCAACGTGTGCGTTTTGATTTTTTTTTTTTGTAGGTGTTGGTTTTGTTGGTTTTAAGTTGGTTTCTGGTTTGTGAGTTTGCACTTTTTGTCATTTTTGTTTCTATAAACTAAAAAACTTTACCTCTCAAAAATCCCTAAGAAGTTCATGTGATGTAGACCTTCAACTGAAAATTGAAAGAGGTTATAGCACATTTGCCACTTTTGGTTCCTGTGTGTAGAGCAACTGGTACCAGTGGAATAAAGTCAAGGATGAAGCCATCTTCTCTATGAAAGACACAACAATAAGGGATACTGCCACCAAAAGCAAAGTCTGCTCTGTAGCAGCTCAGTACAAACCATCACAAGGAGCACTTCAGGGTGAGCGAGCTGAGAGCACAGCACAGACACTGCAGTCATGTGGAAGCAGGTGACAGGAGGGAAAGGATGTAACGTTTGCAGTTCTCCAGCCCTGCTGCAGACCTCTTGAGAAAGTGCATGCTTCAAGTTAAATCAGGTCTTAGAGACACTCTCTACCAGGCAGTGAACCAGGCAACAGCATCTCAGTGAGAGGCAAATCTACATCCCTGTGGAAATGGCAGAAGATTGATTAATTTAATCCCATACCCTTCCTAAGGTAAGGGAATAAGAGATAGCAAGGAGCAAAATTTGTCCAAATGTACCAGTGTCTTCTTCCTTCTTTGGCAGAGAAAAGGAGTCCACCCCATGTCCACCCCTCCCCTGATCACAGCAGTTAGTAGAAGGGGGGAGAAGGAGTTTTCTGCAAAGCCTGTGCCTTTGAGGCAGCAGAAGGGGAAGAGTTCAGTTTTATGACTCTTGGCCCCAACACAATTTACCATTTACAAACTAATCCTCCCCCGTTGGAGAGCACAAGGCCTGCTAAGGCTCTCATGTCCACTTCTCTGATTCTCCATTGTCCACACTGACAAGGAGAAGCCGAAGACCTAATCGGTGTGTAATTCAATCGCTGTCCAGGCTGTGTCCCAGCACAATGCTCTGCTTGTAGTGCCACGGGGTAAGTCAGCCAGCTACTGTTATGCACCACAGCAGGTGTGAAGAATGTCACTCGGTCTGACTGTGTGTTGCCCCTCTGTCAAGGTCTGTTTCTGACACTGTGTTCACTCACCACTTAGAGACTGTTTTTCCCCCTGGCAGCAAGCTGATTGTCAGCTCTATGGTAAAAGAGCACTTTCAGTACTTTTGACCCTGAACTGGGAATTCCTGAACAGCATAATGGGGGCCTCATACCATGTAAACCCCCTTGCTCTCCAGATCCTCAAAACATGGAAGCCTGCTAACAAGTTCTTTATTTTCTTCGTCTTAATCCAGCAATTAATAAGTTATGACTTACTATACCCAAACTGCTTCATTTTGTTGTTCCTCACCAGACATGACACTGGATATTGCAACATACTTTTTGGAAATGGTTTCAATCCTAAAGCTCCTTGGTACTTAACGACATTTTAACCAGTAAGAGACAGATGTTCAAAAAACCCTATCCACATGTAGGTGGTTAAAAATATCTGGAAAACCAAATTAAATGTGCTGCCATACTTAAATACAGATCTTGGGCCAGTCTGAGAATGTCATTTGGGTTGGTTTTTAGCAAAAAATTATTATCCCCCAGGGAGTAGAAAGTTGCATATCCATTATTCTTGTGATTCCTCACACCACAGTGCAGAGAAGCTAAGGAAGAAAAGCAGAAGGCAGAGCAACACCTGTCACTTCATCACCAGTGAAGCAGCAGTGGGTGTGGGTATCACCCAGCCACGCAACTGGGCAGATAAGGAGGCAGTGGGGAACTACTGCTGATACACCCAGAGCAGCACCAGTGAACTGTAATTTGCTCAAAGTGGCAAATATGTATGGAGAGTAACCAGGAGCATGTCACAGGATGTCTCCCCCTCGCACAGAGATACATCACACACTTCTAATAATTGTGTGGAATGTTTCTTTCCATGCATAACAGTGACTTGTCCAAGGGATGTCAGAACAGAGTGAGCACAGAAACACTTTGTTTCTAATATATCTATTTCCTTAACAGCCTTGAGAATTTAATTTATGTAGAATTTTGATGCTGTTTCTCCAATTCCTGAATTTTCATGCAGAAGCAAAACAAATAGCTGGGATACCTGATGGAAGAAATATACTGGGACAGAAATTGCACAGGTCTGTACCAGCAGTAGTTTTTCTTCCAAAAGAATGAACAATTGAAGTCAGCTGGATAACCTGACCAATCCAATAAGTGGATAAACCAAAATGGAAACAATTTCCCTGCCGCTATATAGATTATCTTAAATTAATATATTTGGCTGTCTAGAGTATTTCTGTGTAATTCTATACAACAGTTATGGTTACCAATCTTACCTAATCCTGTAAAGGGATGAAATACATTGTCACACTTTCAAATTCTGTGAAGGCAGTGAGCAGACGAAGAAAGATGATCCAGCTTCTTACCACTTGCTACAGGAAAGTTCATAATATTCATTATTCAAAATATGAATTGGACATCTGTATTTACAATGTTTAACAAGTCTAGCTTAGTGCTGAAGCCAAGTTGTTCATTTCACCCATACTCACCCACTGTCATCATTGACGGCTGATTTCCAAACATGGCCAGACACCAGTTTTTGTGGCAGGGGCCATGAGACATTCTTGCATCCTGAATCAGGATTCAGCAATGCTATGTGCCAAGCTTTATAAGCATGCAGAGTATTTGCAACTGAGCACCTGCGGAAATCCCATTTCCTGACAAAGAGAGGCCTCCAATATTCATGTTTTTCTCCTGCTCTTAGGCCATGCTGTAATCAAATACAGTCTGAATAACCCTTTTATAGTTATACAGGGAAATGTCCTTGCTTAGCATTTACCCCTCCTTATTGAAGTTCAGTGGAAACTTGGTTGAGCAATCAGCAAAAACACACCAAATGAAAAGTCTGCCTGATGGGATATGACCAAAACCATGCATAGAGCATATCCATAAAGTGGACATGGAGGTTATCAGTGAAACTGGATGAACTCTGGTAGCTTTAATGAATATATGTAAGGTGACAGAACCCTAAGGAACCTGGTTTTAATGCTGACAGTGACATACGCAAACACAGCCAAAGAGTGCACACTCATGGAAAGGGAGACAGAAGTGCTGTTGCCGGCAGCATGTGAATAATCAGAGTGCAAGACTGCACAGGAACCACTGCTGAGTCAGTGACAACAGTCAAAGGGGAGTAAACTGAAAGCATGCTGGAAGGGACTTGGAAGGGGCTGGTTGTGACGCCAGCAATGGAAACAACTTTTAACAGCTTATACCGTGAGACTCCCTGCTCTGCAAGGTACCCTCCCACCACCTCCCACTGCAGGTCTGAGTTGCCCTTACTCCAAGCTGCCTTTGTCCCTTTGAAGGCAGATTCTTTTACTTCAAGAAACCTGCATCCTTGTCCTGTCCCCTTCCTCTAATTCTGGCTTGCTGCTGCTTTACCTCTGACATGAGCTATCTGTGCCTCCTCCTCAAACTCTGGCTGCTGCCTCCCAGTCATCACATCTCTCTATATATATGCTCCCAGGTCTTCCTCTAATCCTCCCTTTCCCTGGCACTGTCTCATACCCCAGACTATCTCTGCTTTTGTTTTCTTCCCTCTGGCACTGTGTGGGTAAATCACAACCTGTTACATGTAGCAGACCATTAGCCTGCACATTGTCCTGTGCCCAATCTTACTTCTGCTGGGACACTCAAGTTTTAAACCAGTGACTACAAACACTGAACAACTGTGAAACACTACTAGTCCCCAGAATTTCTCACACACCATCACATACGAGTATCATAGCTTCAGCTGACAATAGAGGCTTGGCAGTTTAGAGATCAATCATTTGTCAAGGCCCTTAGTGGTCCCTCAGCCTCATTTTGGGAACCATAATCCATCATGATACTGGGCAGGTTCAGTGGACGCAGAGTGACAGTCACTATTCCCTATTTCCACAAGGAAATGCTAGAACAACTTTTGTCTGCTGGGTATAGAAATCAGGTCTCTATGGCACACTCCCTTTTCCTTGCTTCCTGTTGATCAGTCTTTCCTCTGGGTACTTCAGGGGACTTACCCCCTCCTCTTGGCCGTGACAGTGTACATGCAAACAGCTGCTAGGGCTGGATGAAGCACCTGCTCTGGGCAACAGCAGCTGGAGTTCATTTTGGGTCCAAAGGGCTGAGGCCAAGCAGGCTGACTGCATGTGCACTAATCCAGTATCATCACCAACTCCACCAACAACAGGTGTCTCTTTGAAGAGGGAGGGAAAAACTATTTGGGGAGGAATCAGAGCTTTATAAAGGACATTATGGGCCAAGTCCTCAGCTGGTACATGCACAGTTAAAGCATGTACTCTCTTGAAGTTATATGAGTAATGCACACATATACAAGTAAAGGATTTGGCCCACTCCCAGTGCTGCTTTTCTTTTTAGTTTTCCTAAGGATTATTCACCTCCTCTCTTTGCTCTGCACTGATCTTCCACCAATTAAGAAAAGAAACTTTCCTGTCCCTTGCTTCAGACCAAACAGCTGAAAGTCACAAGTTACATATACCAGATTCAAACATCCTCCTCTGCACAGGAAACACAATCTTACTGTTACCTGACAAGATGCGTCCCTCAGTTCTGCTTGAGTCCCCAGGGTCCAGATCATGACCATGCATCAACAGGAACAAGGGTGATGCCATTCTGGAACAAATCAAGATCCATTAAGAGAAGCCTTTCAGCACAGGCATCATAAGAATTGCCATGCACTTGCTCAGGCCAGTGGTCCCTATAGGCCAGTGAATAATTTCAATATATGACCACTACACAATGACGTGGGAAAAGTGCAAAAAAAACTGTCAGAAACAGCTATTGACAAACTGGATCCAAGGAAAATTTTATTCTTATTTCATTTTGCTGGAAATTTGTTTGCCACCCAATACACACAAATCTCTTTTCTAAGTCCCTCTTAGTGCATTTCTGATAAATGCCTGTATTAATAAAAACCTCTATGTTTTTATCTTTTGAGTTTTGCCATTCCAAACTCCAAAGGTCAAGTTTGTAGATGTGCTCTCGCTCCTTGGAGTTACTCTTGTGCCTGTTCCTAGAGAACCTCTAAGTATTCTGGAGACTGAGAATGGAGCTGGATTCACAAAGGTGACACTGCAGAGCATTGCCAAGAGCACCATGAGTCAAAACAGCTTTTCCAAACTCCTGTTTATGCATTATTACAGGGAAACATGACCTAACTGCAAGTTGCTTACATGAACTAGTCACAGCCTTTATAGCTTTGTGTTCCAAAATTTATTTTCCTGAACTGTGTATCTTTTCATTCATTACTTTCCAAGATTCAGATTTAAGTCACTTTCCCCTTGGGACCATGTTTCAGCTGGATTATATTACAAAAAGAAGCCAAGTGGAGACAGTTGGATGAACAGAGCTGCTGGTGAGAACAGCACAGGCAGAAAAAAGAGTCTCCAATGCATAACAGTCCCTGGCATCTCACCCACAAGCACACACAAGTATAAACTGTACTGTGTTGACTTGACTGTTTAAATAAGTCTCCAACAATTTCCCTTGATTAACACTGTAGTGCAGGCCGGACAACACCATTTCATCACCAATGACAGGACAGACACACAATCATGCAGGAACATCCAGTGTTAGAAATGTATTCTCAGCTGCTGCAGACTCATGGATTCCCTTTGAGGCTTTAACCAGAGTTCCAAAGTCAGAAAACACCAAAGCATGTGCAAACATACACAGAAAGCAATAGTGCACACTTATGTATCAGTTCTGTCCACATACATGCCTGAAGGAACCACATGGCAATCACTCTGCATGCTTAACACTGAGCAGTCAGGATAGCTACACGTTACTACCAGAGCAATAAAACACTGCTAGTATGTGACAGCACAGAGCTCTCCCTAACCCTCTGAATCCTCGCTGCGGTTGCTGTCACTGGGCTCATTTCACACAGGCCAGCTGCACAGGATTTATTCAACCAGTTTTGGAGTATCAAAGCTAGGGTTTTTTTGGGTTTGTTTTTTTTTTTTTTTGTCTTTGCCCGAGGCAGGCACTTGGTATGCAGGATTTAAATCAGAGAACAAAACGTTCTGTGAAATCTGTAAATACTCAGCACAGTAATTTCTAAATTCTAAAAAAATATAGCAACTGGAGTGGTTTAAAAATCAAAAAGTAAAGCATTTCACTACATTACTGTGAGTAATGCTACTGTGTCCTAAAGACCAGTACAAGTAACCTCCCAAGATTACAAATTAATGATGCTGACTGCCCTAAGTGACAGGAGCCAAACATACTCTGAGTTCCATCCCATAACTGCAGTGAAATCAGGAGAATGCTCAATTCAGCAAGTGCTCTGCACAAAGATATGGAAATTGAAAAAAAAATCATTTGATCCCTGCAATTTGACACAAAAGACTTTGCCTGGGACATAGTGCCACAAACAGACTACAATCTAACACCTATTGTTATAAGATTTTTATAATGTATTTAAAACCATTAAAATGGAACTAGGCAGAAAAAATACAGAAAGAGATACCCTGGGGAATCACAGCATTTACACAATGAAGATGGCCTAAAAGAGGTGCTTTGATCAGAAAACAACAATAAAGGGTCATTAGTGACTGGAACTAGAAGAGGAATTACTTCATTGGAATTTAGCATTGCCTTTAATGTCTATGATATTTGAGTGAAATTATCCACTTCTGCTTTGCCTGATCCACCACCACTGACTCCATATTAATAAAAAATTTAAAACAAACATTTAGCTAATGAATGTTCACATTAAAGTTTCAAATAAAGAACCTTTTGATATTTTTTTCTCAAGCAGTTTCTCTTAAACTTTGAAAGGATTCTTTTTCAAACAAAAATTGTGAAAAGGGTTCATTCATTATTTTTGGTGACTATGAAAGCCAAAACATTTAGAATCATTTCCTCTTCACCTACAAATATTTCACACTCGTCTTATCACATCTGTGGCTTTAATTTCTTCTCTCTCAAACCAAGTAACAAGTGGCATCAGTCAAACCAGCTAACGCCCAGAAGTTCCTGAACTTCAAAGCCAGATACACTTGGTACTAGCAGGGACTCTATGAACATTGATTATCAGTAGGATACAGCAGCAAGACAATAAGTGGTTTCTGGATCTTCATCCCTTGCCCACATTTTGTTTCACAGAATATTAAGAGTTGGAAGGGATCCACAAGGATCATCAGGTCCAATTCTTAAGTGAATGGCCCATACAGGAATTGAACCCACAACCTTAGCTTTTGTAGCACCAAGCTTTAACCAACTGAGCTAATCTTTTTATTGCTGCTAGCCTAGATATTCTGAGTATGTACAAAGTGCACCAGCTCATGCTTACCTCAAGGAGGTAGGTCTGATGCATCCTCAAGAGCCCTCAGGAGCACAGAGTGCACCTACTGAAGTTTACACTGCCTGGAAAGGCATTACCTGCAGTCACTGATTTCAGATGGCACAGGCTGCACTGACAAAACAAAACAAAACAAACAGCCAAAAAAAAACCCACCCCAAAAAACAGCCACAAAAAGAATCCAAAAAACCAACCAACCACCCAACAACAAAAAAAACCCAAACAAAACAAACCCAACAAAACAAAATAAAAACAAAGAAAAAAACAACAAAAAGAAAAGACACTGCCTTTTTCAACGTGTCAAGT
The DNA here is from genome assembly GCA_035047865.1 of Dendrocincla tyrannina. Lineage (NCBI taxonomy): Eukaryota > Metazoa > Chordata > Aves > Passeriformes > Dendrocolaptidae > Dendrocincla > Dendrocincla tyrannina. Next base: position 13,698,121 of record JAWWMP010000165.1, read on the forward strand.
CTCATTTTCTCATTTTTCCAAGAGTAAGTACAAATTCTTACCCACAGTTGTGGAAAGGAAGGTAGAATAGAAAGGCAAGGTATACAAATTATGACAGACTGTAAGCAGTTTGGCATTGCACAACTCCCTTATGCAACACATTGCCTGAGGCAAGCCACATGTTTTCAGGAATTCCACAGAACCCCTTTAAATATGCTCCAGTGCTGAGGCTTAGTGCCTTCAACCTGCAGTTAGCAACTGGACTTATGATACACCATGGAAAGGTTGCACGGATGAGCCTTAAGGTTGCTGGCCCATGCTTTTTAAAATGTGACTTGAAATAACAATTGCAGAATCTCAGAGGTTGATGAACCCTAACAATTTATTCAAACTTACTCCTAAGCACAGCCTTTTAATGGGTAGTATCAGCCAATATCACTTGAAATTAATAGTCCACTTACAGCTGAAGTGTATTTATAAGAGCAGAAATGGAGATTGAAGGGACAATACTGCTGACCAGGCTGGAGCTTATTCAGCCAGGCTGCCAGTTCTCTGCAGCCCTCAGGCTGGGAGCACAGACAGCCCCTGGGCTCCAGCTCTCCCTGCTACCTCTGCCCAAGACAAACCATGGGCTTCCTGAGGGCTGGCAGAGGCTGGGCTCCAAAAGACACAGGAGAGCTGAGAAGCTGTCTGCACACACCTAATGATTTTGTAAATACAAGGCGAAAAGACATGGGGAGAGGAACTTAGTGTACATGATTTGTCCACATTTAAAACTGCACTGGAGAGAGTGATACGTGCTTTAGAGAAATAGTGACATACAGCTTCTAGACAGAAGTTAAATAATAGCCACAGTTCAGTTTGACCTAAGTCCCAGCATTAAGAAGCCTGCACACATGTAGGCAGTCACAAACACAGCCACATGCAACTGGACTTAAGATGCAACATGAAAGGTGAAGGTGTCAAATGCAAAGGAGGAGAGAGCAGGACAATAGCCCCAGCCAGGGGTCTGGCAGTGCAGATTGCTGAGATGCAGTCACCTCTTTGAGGTTTGACTGACCACACAAAAAGACCCCAAATCTGCTATTGGCAGGGAGCATTCTCAGTGGTCCAGGGAGGGAACAGTGGGAGCAAAGGGAGAGGACGAGTCTGCCTGACCACTGTTGTGACACAGGGTTAAAGATAAGCTTTGCTTGTATTTCAGAAATTCTTACAAGCTTGTCTCCTATGTTAGCTTTAGACATGGCATAGATATGCTTCTGGGCTATGGGCATATTCTGTTTGAAGGACAGATTTCAATCAGTAGAGTTTCAAAGCATTCTATGTATATTCTCTATATATTATATATATCACAATGGTTTATATTATCCTGCTTGAAGGAAGAACTTCATTGCAAAACAAAAAATGCAACGAGCCAACTTCTCAGTATCTGTGTCATGCAGACTTGTGCCAAGGAAGCCTATGGGAAGGAACTGCCCGAGATAAAAGTTGTATCAGAAATGCAAAGTGTTGCAACTTTATCAGGCTACTGATGCAGAGTGGGAAAACTCAATAAAGGCAAAAAAGACATGGCTCTTTCCAGTCATAAGAACATTCTTGAACATCTCATCTTACTTCAAACGCTGTAGTAATGGATGTTCTGCAAACATAAAAATATCAAGGAGAGGAAGAAAATCTTTGACTCTAGAAAAGGAAAGCAATTGAAAACTAAGGTTGGAGTATTTGAGGTGAGTGCCAGAAAAAGGCACTTAAAAATTACTTCCAAAATTAAAGTTAATCTAAGTATTTTTAAATAGGATTTCTTTGTGGTACCTCATTTTATTAAACTGAATATATACAAAATATGTGTAGATCTGACACTACATAGTAATTTTCAGTATCTATAACCTCAAAAAATAGGCTTTTTTCTTCTCTGATACCAAGACAACTGACTTCAAAAGGTTTTTACTTTTGGGAAATCCTTTTCTTGTATCACTAAAGCATACTGATTTCACAGCACTACAACAAACTGGACCTTTCCATTTGCTCATTGACATAGAGACAAAAAGCATTTTCCAGACTGCCCACTTCACAGCCTTGTCACAACACTGCTGCCTCCCAGGGCCATCTCATGTTTTGCTGATGACTACTTTTACTGAGAGACAGTTATTTTGCTATGCTTACTTAAGTAGTAACCTCCCAAATTTCAGGCTTCTTTTTTAACTTTATGAGTCATACAGTGCAAAAAGGCAACAAAACAACTCAAAAGTCTTGCTGGCTTTTCCTCTGTAGAAAAACAAAATAAAAAAAGAGTGAGAGACTGGATAAAACAGTGAGATGAAGCACTTGTTGAGAATAGAAAAGCATAAGAAAAATGAGTTAAGTCACTTCAAGCCCAATAAAAGCAATTGCAAATTCAAGGGTGTTCGTATGAATCATGCTTAATTTCCTGTCAGAGCGCTTTGATTTCACTTAATTCCAAAACAAAATTATGAATGAAGAGGCTAATTCACAGGCACACATATCATGCATTTATTTGTTTATTACTTTTTCCTCACACAGCCCTCCGTTTCCATCATAGCTATTGATGGGCACTTAATGATCACATGACAGAAAAGTCTGGCAACATTAGAAAGACTATTTGCAAAGCGCATGAAAATCCATCACACTTAGAAACCAGCTAACAGATGGTATCTGGCTAGAAGCAAGAGCCACAAGTCTTATTACTGCTGTGAAAGAAGAAACAATATCAACTCCAGACTACAAAGTGCAGCCTAATGAACAAGCTTTAAATGAGAGAATCAAGGTAGAAAACGACCAGATCAAAACAAGTAGGCTCAGGACAAAGGGTATTTTGAGACGATTGCTAAATTGCACTGACATTAACAATGCTCTCTGCTGCACTCTGCCAAAGAATAAAAAGGAGAGGGGGTGGAGAGGGGTGGGGAAGGTGTGGGTGTACACGTAGGAGAGTTTATTTTGCTGGAATTTTAATTGCAGTTCTGTATATCATGCTATGGTGGTTTGGCTTCGCACTCTGCCATACGCTTCCAACACACTTCAAAATATGTTGTACCAAAATCATGCCAAATCATAAAAATTAAAAGACATCTTTCATCAAGGCATGTGCCTGTCACCAACTCTATTTACAGATGTCACCAACCCTTTCTGCAATGACCTGCACATTAACTACCTGTTCTTGCTTTCCCTTGGTCCAGATCACTCAGCATCCAACTCTCTTCACCCCAATATCAGTTTAATGGAGAAATACATAAAGTACCTCCATACTTCAGAACTTAATGGGAATAAAGCTCTAACCCAGATGCATTTGTTGTATCACAGTCACATACAGATATTGTTAACCCAAGCAGGTTATAACTTCTCTTGAGCACACAGTTTGGGAGAGACGCCAAGACTTTCCCTTCACTTTAGGACAGGTGAGGGGAAAAAAAAAAAAAGCTATCTTAAAAGCAGGCTCACCTGATAGCAGGCAGCTATGCTGTGCTGAAATGTTGTAACTAAGAAACTGAACAAAGCACTTGTTCTCCAGGATACAGCATGTCTTGAAAACCAAGACTTGAGATCACAAGTTTTTTGGAAAAGATGATACTTTCCCCAGCCCAGATATAATCAGCACGTGACATCACTTCATCCTACATAGCAAGAATCCCCATATTACTTTGTAACGGGGTTTTTCCATAATATATTTGATAACAGCACAAATTATGTGTATTTCCTTTAGTTCTATAAAGCACAAAGCAAAATAAATTCAGTGGCGTTCTCATAAAAGGAGGGATTAAGGAATGTATGGAGATTAAGGAATTTTAGAGTTAGTTTTCAGGTCAGCTCCATACATCTTAGATAGCCTTAAGAAATGCCTTTGCAACTTAGCTCTCCATCACTGAAATAGGATAATTTTATATTGTTTTCCAAAGGACTGGAGTCCACTAATACAGATCAAAGTCTCTATGAGCTGATACGCTCAAAAATTACTACAAACTTTTCCATGGGGACATGAGTTAAATTGCTTTCTACTGAAATTTCGTACTTCAAACTTGCCAAAGAAAGGAAGTCGTCAAGTATTTATTTCACTTGGGATGTCACTGCATATGCATACAGGCACCAGACTTGCTCTTTCTCTTCTGAGGAATTATTCTGGAATAATAAAACACTAGCAACTATTTTACTGGCTAAAACAAGGACAGTTAGAATGCAAAAAGCTAAAAGGTTAGAAGGACATCCTCCCAGGAAAAGTCCCTAGGGGCTCCCGTGAAAAAGAAAACCCTTACTGAGAAAAAGGTCTTAAGCTGCTCAAGTGTCTTGTCAATGAATATATTGAAACTGAACGAAACTTACCGAATTTAGGTACTTACTTTAGCCTTGCAAACATTATTCACATGCAATTTTACTCAAATTCTTGGAGGAAGCAAATGCTTAAATATGGTTAGTTTTTTCCCAAGGGAAACTTCTAATTTAACTACAGCATGAAGAATCAGAATGAAAAAATGGATAATTATGTAAACAAAGAAGGCTGAACAGCATATGAGATAGAGGCACTGACCTAGAATTACTTAAGTTTCTCATGAGCAATGTTCTCACATCTTTACATGACTACTCTCAGATGATGCATGCTCTGCTCTAGGTAGTCAGGTCCAATAACAATTAAAACACGCAATGGAATAACGACTCTGCCCTTAGCATCCTGGGTTTGTGGAGGAGTGGAGTGATCTGCTAGAAAAATATTCCACAGAACAGCACATAACATTGAGCTTACTAAACAAAATCACTGAACAGAATATTAGCAATTTTGAAGGGTGTTGAGATTACTCATATTTCTGGTCCACTGTTTTGAATCTATTAAAGATAAATAAATGCTCAAGTGATAACATGCCGAGCTCCATCCTTATGGTAAAACAGCTGAAAAGGTCAGTAACCTGTATTTTGAAGTTACTGTATAAACTGAGGGTTAATAGTTACTAAAATGGCTTACACTGCCTAGGTAGGACCAGTTTGACACCAATATTTTCAGTGTTACACCAAAAAGCTAAAGAATTTACCTGTGGCCAAGACATACATCGACACACCACTAAGATCCCAGGACTTTTCACACCTTGCTCCCTCCCCAGCCTCGGTGTGTGTTCCCACTCTGTCCTCGGCCCAGCCTCGCCACACTCTCACACACAGCACCTGGTACTGGAGGTGCTGACGTGGCTGCACACAGGCTCAGCTCTCACACTGAGAGTTTCATCCACAGCATTGCTGTCCCACGTATTAGAGAATGTATTAGAGACAGGGAGAGAAGGAGAGCCACCACATTACACTGCTTTGAACACTGTCTCTGCACATCCTCCCATG